>JAOTON010001627.1:0-600000 GCA_034440635.1 Lepas anatifera | reverse complement strand
AGCGTTATAGGGGAGTGCCGAGTTAAATTTGTGTGCACTCTTTGTCACTGATCTGAGCTGGTGCACAAACATAGCGACTGCGAGAGTAAGGGACTAGGGAGTGCTAACGGATAAGTCACGACGATGAGCGACGGCAGCACGGCATTAACACTCTGAACAGGCTCTGTTACCTCGGCATTAACACGATGAACGGGCCCTGTTCACAGCATTAACACTCTGAACAGGCCCTGTTACCTCAGGCTTCTGATGGTACCCGTCTCCTTACATTTTAGGGCTGACATGAAAATGATTGTATGGCTATGGCCCATTGCAATTGGGTGTTATCGGTCATTGTATGATTTGTTTTATCCATTATATTATTAGTTATATATATATATATATATATATATATATATATATATATATATATATATATATATATATATATATATATATATATATATGTGTGTGTGTGTCAGCATGTATATAAATATATATATATATATATATATATATATATATATATAATATAATATGTATATATAGTTTATTTATTATTATTTATTTATTCGTATATTCGTAGCTGTTTGTTCGTTTTTATTTCCCTTTTAGGTTCCCCGTTACTGTTATCTTCATGGTGTTGTAACGTTGAACTCCCCTCGCCGCGGTAAACTGTACTTGAACGCATTTGATAATTGAATCTTCGGGATGTTGCAAGAGCTAGTATTGTCCTGCCGTTAGTGATTTATCGGATTCAGTTTAAAATTCCGTTGCTGCCCAAGCGCAAGTTTTATTATTGAAGGTATCAAGGCAGTGCCGTGGTGTTTGAAATAATGATGAGGGCAATTGACATGACAGGACAGGATTGGTTCTTAAGTCAGGTATTGGTTTTTAAATTGGATATGTGTTATTCACAGGTCTGATTCGCATTTGTTTTTTCCACACTGGCTCTTTATCAGACGTAAAGAAGACAACGTCGCCGCAGTTAAATGTTCACAAAATCTGTGTTGGATACCGTGCGATCAAAGGCTGCAACGGCCAGCCTAGTTCAGGTTAATGGCATCCGCCTCCTGAGTGAAAGGTCCGGGGTTCGAGCCCCAGGGTCTGCTGGGCGTGCGGTGGTTCCCCTCGTTTCTCCCGGCCGCCGGGTACGGTATGGTGAGGCGGCGGAGCAGCTGTCAATACCCGCGATTCTACCTGCTAGAGGCTAGTCATGTGCTCCAATATCACGGGAAACGGAAGTGTGGGAAATGCAAAACACACAGTAGATGATACTGTCGGCTACAGATCAGCCAGGACTTCCTCTCATATGCTGTTTCTTCTTCCAAATAGAATATGATTTTAATGAGCTGATTATAATGTTTGCGAATAAGACCCGCAGCTCCAGATTTTGTGATGTTGGGTAAACAACAGTTTGGCCAAAGTCTTTTGCGAATATGCATATTTCTGCCAATAACGTGAATTTTAGTAATAATTGTTGGGGTTCCGCTTCGCACCAACTCCCAAGGCTATACAACGTCGCCAACTCTCACCCTGTTGGGAGGGTTTTGGGGGATTAGATCGACTTATTTAGAGGCTTCGCCGAGACTTGCACCCGGACCGGTGCCTCAGACGATAGAAGCGCTATCCTTTGAGGCACGCATCCTCGATAACGTGAAAATTGGTAGTCACGTCTGCAGGAATGTTTCAACCGGACTAGCCATAATTGGTTTGTATCTGAAAAGAGTACTTTGTAACAATATGAAATGGTTGGAAGCATGGCGTGTAGCGTTGACATTTGATCAGTTTGTTCGCTGGCTCTTAGTTTTATTTGTAAATGATTAGACGAAATAATGAAAAAGATAGCTCAGCATTTGGCCAATGCAGATCAAATTTATCATTCGGGTGGTGTTCCTCGTTCTCACAGTCCGCCGCCTTTTGTTCCATTAATTATAACACGATCTCCTAAAGGTTTTCAAAACTAGCTGATTAACAGAGGACATTCCGTCAAATGTGTTTCCCGCTCAAAAGTTTTTTTAAGATCCAGAACGGCTGGGTTGAAGTCTCCACATTGGGTGTCACTGAAAATCGGTTGGATAGTGTGGATGCTCACCTTGCTATTTGCGTTTCCGTTTGCTGTTGTTGAAGCGTCGTTCCATTAAATTGAATGGAAGCATTGCCGTCGCCATTCTGTTGCTGTATATTTACACAGCCATCTTCGATCATTCCTTACGGTGGCTGGGGATGATTCGCCTGACTGAGAGTGGACAAATCCCAGTATTGTGCAGTGTGGTAGAAATCGCAGGGCGGGTGCAGCATTTCCTGTCTGACGCATCGTGACACTCGGCTGGAACTTTTGCTTGGATGGCGCTGTAACCGCATGTGTGATGCTATTTAACTCGGTGTAGACGCACCCTCGTGTAGTGACTTCCTGTAGACGCAACTGCGTGTGTAACGCAGTATGGCTCCGCGTAGATGCATGTGCGTGTGTGACCGTATATAGACGTATGCATGCATGTGTGACGTTGTTTGTATGTATGTGTGCGTGTGTGACGTTGTTTGGAAGTATGTGTGCGTGTGTGACGTTTTTTGGAAGTGTGTGTGCGTGTTTGACGTTGTTTGGAAGTATGTGTGTGCGTGTGACGTTGTTTGGACGTATGTGTGCGTGTGTGACGTTATGTATACATATATGTGCGTGTGTGACGGTTGTATGTGTCGTGTGTATGACGTTGTTTGTAAGTATGTGTGCGTGTGTGACGTTTTTGGAAGTGTGTGTGCGTGTTTGACGTTGTTTGGAAGTATGTGTGGCATGTGACGTTGTTTGGACGTATGTGTGCGTGTGTGACGTTATGTATACATATATGTGCGTGTGTGACGGTTGTATGTGTGCGTGTGTATGACGTTGTTTGTAAGTATGTGTGCGTGTGTGACGTTATGTATACATATATGTGCATGTGTGACGTTGTAAGTATGTGTGCGTGTGTGACGTTGTTTGTAAGTATGTGTGTGTGTGACGCTATTTATACGTATTTGTGTGTATATGAGGTCATGTAAAATGGTGTGTGCGTGTGTGACGTTATGCAGACGTATTTGCTCAATTGACGGTGTGTAGACGTGTGTGCTTGATTGACGATGTGTTGACGTATGTGCGCGTGACGCTGTGTGACGCTGTATGACGCCGGCAGACCCACCTGCCGGGGTACGTGCAGAGCGCCGACCAGATGCGCGCCGATGGTGTCGACCAGATCGTCTGTGTAGCCGTCAACGACCCCTTCGTCACCGGCGCCTGGGCTAAGGAGCAGGGCGCCGCCGGAAAGGTAGGCAGACGCAGCGGCCAGGCGTCCGGCGGGGGGTCTCAGGTCTGAGACGTGGTGCTGGACGTACCTGGTACCTTGTCTTATTGTGTTACTCGGTGGCGTATTTCGGTCAGTAATTTCTGCCAAAAGCGTCGCACGTCTCCCCGATCCACGCTGTCAGTGTCCAGTGACCAGCCGATATTTCAGTCACATCGCTATCGCTTCCACCGGCGCCTCCCACCTAGACCCTGATGCAGATGTATTGCTCTTGGGTACTGCAAATGACAGTCTGAACCCTGCTGCCCGGTGTACTGTCCCTGGGGTACCGACGCCTCCCTGAGTCCTGCTGCCCGATGTACTGCCCCCGGGGTACCGACGCCTCCCTGAGTCCTGCTGCCCGGTGTACTGCCCCCGGGGTACCGATGCCTCCCTGAGCCTTGTTGCCCGGTGTACTGTCCCCGAGGTACCGACGCCTCCCTGAGCCTTGTTGCCCGGTGTACTGTCCCCCGGGGTACCGACGCCTCCCTGAGTCCTGCTGCCCGGTGTACTGCCCCCGGGGTACCGACGCCTCCCTGAGCCTTGTTGCCCGGTGTACTGTCCCCGGGGTACCGACGCCTCCCTGAGTCCTGCTGCCCGGTGTACTGCCCCCGGGGTACCGACGCCTCCCTGAGTCCTGCTGCCCGGTGTACTGTCCCCGAGGTACCGACGCCTCCCTGAGCCTTGTTGCCCGGTGTACTGTCCCCGGGGTACCGACGCCTCCCCGAGTCTTGTTGCCCGGTGTACTGTCCCCGAGGTACCGACGCCTCCCTGAGCCTTGTTGCCCGGTGTACTGTCCCCGGGGTACCAACGCCTCCCTGAGCCTTGTTGCCCGGTGTACTGCCCCTGAGGTACGGCCACCTCCCTGAGCCTTGCTTCCCGTTGTACCACCCCGGGGTACGGACGCCTCACTGAGCCCTGCTGCCCGGTGTACGGGCGTCTCACTGAGCCCGCGTGCCCGGGGTACGGACGCCTCCCTGAGCCCTGCTGCCCGACAGGTGCGGATCCTCTCGGATGTGCAAGGCGACCTGACGCGCGCCATGGGTCTGGAGCTCGACCTGAAGGCGGTGCTGGGCACCATGCGCTGCAAGCGCTTCTCCATGCTGCTGCAGGACGGCGTGGTACAGTCGCTGGAGGTCGAGCCCGACGGCAAGGGCCTCACCTGCTCCCTCGCCGACGTCATCGCCAAGAAGCTGGCTGCCAAGAAGTAGGTGGCGCTGCCGCCACACTGCCATGGCAACTGAGACCAGCGCGGCGAGTCGGTGTGTCGTGTAGAAATGTTTAGAGACTGGACGGCGCGCGGCGGAGCGCGATGCTAGCACCATCTAGTCGCGCTGATGTGAACGTCTGGTTGGGTGGAGTGCTGCGGGTTGCGCTGGTGCCAGCTTGTTCCCTGCGTCGGTCTCGGACACTGTATACTGTGTTCGCGGGGTGTGTATGTGTGGTATGGTGCATGTGTTAGCAGCAGTGCACGTGATGTGATGGGCATTTGAAGGCCAGTCTCCTGCACACGTCCGCTGATGGAAATATTGACTTTGGAGTTATGTTGCTTTCATACTTTGTGATAGTTTCACCTTTGTGAACGACGTGACTAAAAGTGTAGAGATCAGCAGGGTGTCTGGATAGCGCCTCTGGTATTGTGTACTCGACAATACATTATGTATAGGTGAGCCGACTCGCGTCTCTGGCATTGCTCGTGAGAGAACTGAGACCTTGTCAGGGTGAGGAGAGAACACCGCAATAGAGTAGGGGAGGAGGTACACCTCCCTGCAATTGAATCCGTACACACTAGGCTCGACCAGTTTTCAGCTAATTGCTAGCGAACTAATGCTTACTTGGGCGTGATTCGACCACCGTAGTGTGCGTTTTAGCCGCAGGTGTCTATTTAATACCCATGCACACTTGGTAACTTCATAATGAAGATACTATTTACAAAAAAACTAATTCGACCGCTTCCCAGCGGGGCAGGCCTCACTGGACTTGACAACGCCTCTGAAATACGACCCTCCTCTGCGCCGAGAACGGTCACTTGACTACTATGTTTACGCATGGCTGTGCACCCGGCACAATAACGCAGCCGTAGTAAATTCTACGTGCTGCACACTTCAAGGTCAATGCTTGAACCAAACGGGTCGGGCTACGGCCAGGTATGAACTAGCCTCAGGGACTAGAGACGTGTTGATAAAAGCCTGGTAGAGTGGGTGTGGGACTGAGCGAAACTCCGAGGCTGACGCCAGCCTGTCGGGGCGCTTGGGCGGAGCGGCGAGTTGGCAACAAGGTTGTGACATTGTCTCGTCCGTAGAAGAGCCGGGTTCGAAACCATGCGACTCTGATATATAAAGAATGGAGTATAAATGTTTTAACCACTTGAAAATTGTAACTGGTTAGCTGTCTAAGATATCAGAAACGAGGCACGCTCTCCTCTCCCCAACGTGTAGTCTTTGAGGGGGAAACCCTTACAGTAGTACGAAAACAACACGGTGGAGTATCTAAATATTTAAGTGTGTTCCATGTATAATTTATTTTTCGTCGAATTGTTATTATTATTTCATTTAATTATGAATACGGTCAACGGATGGCTAATACCCATCAACCCGTGTAAGAGTCTTTATAGACTTATTGTTGGCACCGTGTCCGGAAGATAAACCATTCAAGTTCCCTAATGTTCTTAACAACACATACGGTTTCCGCTCAAATGACAACGCGGAGCAGCAGTATTCGCGAGTTTTCGTGCAGCGTTTACAAAATGCAAAAATTGATAAATCTGGGGAAAAGCCAAAAGGTTAATGTGGTAGTTTGACTGGATAGTATCAGGCACGTCGACGGTTACTCGTGGAACAAGTTATTTCCCCAAGCGATGTAGCGCAACCCAACGAGATTATGCGAATGGTTTTGTATTGAACTGTAAATTGTGGTAAATTAAAAAGTAGCAGAATGTGAAACTTTTTGTACCATTTCGAAATGAGGCATTCAACCGTATTGCTAAAAGAACAGGTGAACTACACTATACTGAAATACCAGCACTTTGATTGCCAAAAAGCACACCTTAATTGCACTTTCCGCAAAACACACCAAGTTGCACTCACAACATAAGTCGATTTAAGATAGAGCTTATGATTCTCCAAAAGAATTAGAGATGCCAAATTTGAGAATGCTGAGAGGCATCATATTAAAAGAAGACAAGGTTTAGGTTTGCTTAACAACACAAACCTGGCCGAATATACAAAGTTTCGGATATAAAAATACCTGATGTAAACGTATTTCGGTTTTAGTTCTACGTTTCATTAGCGGTGTGTGTGAATCGAAAAAAATGCACAATTGTGACGAACAGAAACGCATATGGTGACGGGTGCCATCATGTTAAAAAAACGTTGCATTTTAGCAAGTGTTTCGCTTTAACACGCGCAGTTGAGAGGGACCTGACGTCAACGTGGAGTGAAGCATTAGAGGGGATCCTAAAATGCCCCCTCTCCTGAGATTCCAGAAACCAAGAGGGTTAGAAAACATCCGTCAATGGGTGTGTGGAGGTGGAGGAGGTGATGGTGATTTACGTTATGGTAAAGTTTGACTGACCTAGGTCAATACCTTCAAGATCAAATGAGGTCGTAAAGGTCAAAGCCGGGCCTTGCTGGGGATCTATCGGGAAATGCCGTGATAATGCGGAAAAAGCCGGGAATACACCAAAAGCGGACTAAGATCATAAAGAATGTTCTCTGAAATAATGAGGTCAATGGTCTAGGACGTAACAATATGCCATATTCCCAATAATATATAATATAACTGGCACTATAACAGCATTTGGGCAGGAAATTAGGGGCTTGAACTTGAAAAAGACCTTTGACCTTGACCTGTGACATTGACGTTGACATTGAGTAGCCTCAACAATGAAGTTAGGTATAGCATAATATGTCATATGCAGAAATACGTGTGTAGCAACTGTGCAGGGATGGCCGGAGGCACAAAGACCCATGCGCCAGCCCACGTGCCGACCACCCCCGCCAGCAGCCGACTGCTCCAGTTGATGCACGTGTTACCCATCCGGCTACGTACTACTTAAACCGAGATTAGTCTTTGTTGAATATATTCTGCCTCCAAACTCCGAACCCTCACCAGCTCCCGAGAACATATAACATTGGTAGCAGCGGTGGAGGCAGCCGGTGGCTTCGGCCACCGGCCCGCCATAGCTGAACAGGTTTAGTTTTTCTTCTGATCCGCAAGTGCGTGGAACTTCACATTTTATGAAGCGTCTCAGTTTCGCTTCGACTCCTCTACGCTTGGACACCTTCGTCGGCTGGCCCACTCCAACTGCGTGGACATCATTTTCATCCTCCGCTCAACTGAATTTGTACTTCTTCCAATTTCTCACAGGCCTGCTGCTTCGTCTTTTTACGGCCACGGACCCCGCCGACACTTCTGGTTTCATCGATCGTCGAGCCACCGATTTGTGCAACGCAACATCTCTTCTGCTGCCTAGTGCCCATTCATCGACCCAGACAAACACCACGCAAGCCCGTGTCCTCTCCGTGTCTGTTCTTTTAAGCATAAGCGTAGGAACTGGGGGGCCAGGGGGCCACTGGCCCCCCACTTTTCTGTGGTGGGCTGCCTGCAACGGAGATAAAAATATCGGCAACTGTAAAATGGAACAAAAACCAAAACTGACCCGATAGCTTGCCTGGGAAACCTCATAAAGTTGCTTGTGCCCCTGCAATGAACTGAGGTCTTATGAGTCGATTTTAAGGCCCCCTGGGCTGTTCGGGGCCCCTGACCTGGCCTCTGATGCTATACGAGCTAATATGGGCCCCTTGAGCTGAACTGAGCGCCCCTGAGATGGTTTCGGCAACATTTACTGTTCTAGGGTCCCTAAGCTAAGCTCGGAGCCGTGAGTTTGAACGGGGCTCCTTGATCTGGCCAAAGCCCCTATACTTGCCGAGCTTGGGGGGCCCCTAAGGCTGAGCTGGGACCGTAAAGCCAATATTGGCCCCTGAGCTAATATAGGTCACCTGTGCTGCACGGGAGGCCCTAAACTAATATGGGGCCCCTGCACTGAGCTTGGGGCCATAAACTTTCATTGGACCCCTGAACTGTCTTACAACCCTATTTAAGCCGACAAGGGGCCCCTGAGCTGAGCCGGGCCCTTAAGCTCATCTGATCATATGAGCTAATAAGGGCCCCTGTATTGAACTAAGGGCCCCTGAGATGGTCTGAGACCCCCTATAAGGCTTTACAGCTACTGATCTGGACGCGTGAGCTTGAATGGCCCCTTGAGCTGTTCTGAGAACCTGGGGGCCCCTGAGCTGAGCTGGGCCCCCAAAGCAAGTCTGGGCTCTAAGCTAGTCTGAGGACCCCGTGCTGAACTGGGCGGCTCCTGAACTGGTCTAGGCCCCCTGCACAGTTTTGGGGCCTCTGAGCTGAGCTGAGGCCATGAGCTTGAATGGTCTCTTGAGCTGTTCTGGGACCCTATATAAGACACTCTAGGGCCCCCTAAGCAGAGCTGGGGCCCTACGCTAATCGGTTACCCCATGTGCTTAACTGGGGTCTCTGGGCTGGTGTGGGGCACCTGAAATCTTTTAGGGTCTCTGGGCTAAGCTGGGGACCGTGAGCTTCAATGGAGCCCCTTGAGCTGGACGAGACTATATCAGCCGTTCTGGGGGCCCCTGAGCTGAGCTGAGCCTCCAAAGCTAATCTGGGATCCCCTGTGTTGAACTGGGGCCCTGAGCTGAGCTGGGCCTCCTAAGCTAATCTGGGGCCCCCTGTGCTGAACTGGCGCCCTGAGCTGGTCTGGGGCCCCTGAACTGTTCTAGAGTCACTGAGCTGAGATGGGATCTGTGAGCTTGAACAGGCTCCTTGAGCTGTTTTGAGACCCTATATAAGCCGAACTGGGACCTCTGAGCTGAACCGGGTCCCTAAGCTAATCTGGCCCCCGTGCGAATCTGGAGCTCCCTGTGCTGAGCTTCTAGGGGCCCTGTGCTTATGTGGGTCCCTTGATTAGCTGGTCTCGAGAACTATGAGCTGGTCTGGGGTCCCCCAAGCTGACTGATTTGGGATCCTGAGCCATGGTCTGGGTCTTGGGGGCGTCTAGGATGATTTAGCGGCCTCTGAGCGGCATAGGCATAGGAACAGGGGGCCAGGGGGCTGCTGTTCCTCCCCCTACTTTCCTGTGGTGGGCCCCCGCAACGAATATACAAATATCAGCAACTGTAATATAAAAATAGAAACCCAAACTAGCCAGATAGCTTGTCTGGAAAGTTCCAGTTTCGTAGTACGCACCCCCTTCAAGCAGCACTTCGTGGAAAAGGCCAAGACACCTACTACCAGACAGTTTCCAAATGACCCCAAGAATTGGACCCAATCAAATCCATCCCATATCAATCCCAAAACAAAGCATTAATTTGGACACGCACTCCGCACCAAATGCCGAGCAACAGCCATCCCTCAGCCATCGAAAGGCGTGACGAGACTACGAAATGAAAAAAACAACAACACAGAACTATTCAATGGAAGGAACCGGCGGGAAAGAACGTAAGAAGTCATGTATGGAAATACCTAGCGCATGTTGGTGTGCATGGTTGTGCCGATGCATGTAAAAATTGGGAAATGAGATTTTGCCCCATGATTTCCAGTCCTATAGTGGTATGATAAACAATAATCAAAAGCAAAACTGGTTTAAGCTTTTATACCTATCCCGTTTTCGACTGAAACAAAAATATTTTTAGGCTTTTGAGGGCATTTATACCATTTTCACCAAGTACATTTTTCTTTATATTTGCAGATGTTTCGGTTTCGGTCTTTTTCCCCGCATTTACAAAATACGAAAAATTATTTAGAAAACCACAGACAGTGCTTAAATATCAAAGGCCCACACTTCTCTATGCCTAGTTAGCTTTGAATTACGTATTTCGCGACGCAAACGAGAACCACTATTTAGGTAATTATGGTCTCCTTCTTAGAGCAGTAGGGATTGACTCAGGCAAAGGATGATCACGATACGTCTAGCTGTATTTCGATGCCTAAAATACAGAGTTTCCGATCAATTGCAAGTTCCATCTACTTGATGACCAACTTTGTGATGCCGAGGAGGTCTTGCCTGCTGTTGATCCTGGGCATCAGTTTGGCGTGCTGAGCCCATTGCCTGATAAAACCATTCCTCTTTCAGCATGAGAGACAGAACTGGCAGCTGTCATTTGCTTTACAGACGTGGCAGCTAGAGTCAGCTCCGTGGCCTGCGTATGGCAGACGAAGTGCTCTTCCTCCAGGGGCTTCCCCATGGTCCCTGGGAACTTCGATTTGATCTAGCTGCAGTTTTTGATAGGCTCGGTGGCCCCGTCTCAGTCAAACATCTTCTTGAGGGTGGTCATCTGTGTGTTGACGTAGGGACGGGTCCGTAGCCTGAGGAAGGTGTTCCCTATCTCTTGCTCCCTCTGATAGAGCTGATCTTGTGGAAGGTGCTACTCCTTTCCTCCTCCTCGCTGCAGAGCATGCCATGGTCATCAGGATCTCCTTGGAGTGAGTAAACCATTCAAAGAAGCACATGGTCGGCATGGCAGTCAATTGCACCATATGGGGTGGATCCCGAGGCAGGAGAGCTAGAATAGGACATTAGGGACTTTGTTCCAAGTTGTTGCTAATCTTTATCTGGAGTCAGTAGGGAAATTGGAACTCGGGAATAAAGGTGACGAGCTCCTCGAGTCTTGCCAGCAGCTTGCGCTGTAGTCCATGGTTTCAACACAAGAGCGATGCAGGGTTTAGCACATCAAACTAGTGCCAAGGATCAACAGCGAGCTGGACCTCGTCGGCATAATAACAATGCATTTTGGGGCTTATCGACGCATCAACTACCACAGTTATATGGCATCGCTAACTCGGTGCCTTATGGAAGGGCTTCTTGGGAGCCAAATTGTTCCTTGTTCAAGGAACCTACCAAACCTTAAACCCGAGTCGGCCGCGTGGAAAGCAAGGTTGCTAACCACTGTACCACTATGCCCCCACCTCCTCGGCATCACAAAGCTGGCCATCAAGTAAATTGCGCTTGCAGTCATACTGGATATCTGCATCCTAGCCATTGAACTACAGCTAGGTGGATTTACTGGGACCACCCTTCCTCTAAATCAATATATAATGCTGTAAAGAAGGGAGCCGTACTAAACTAATGTCCCCGTTTTTTGTCATTAAGTAAGTTATTAAAAGTTGGTTCGGCATAGCGAAGTGAGTTAATTTGGTATCAAAGCATTGTTTGTAGTTTTCTGAACAGTTTTTAATTTTCCAGATATATGATGAAAAAGGCCTAAACATCTGTAAATATTTAAAAAGAACGCATTCTTGGTAAAACAATGATTGAAATCCTCCGAGGGAGCTTGAAAATGTATTTCTTATTAAAAAGGGCATAGGCAAAAAACCAAAATATTTTTTTCTATGACTTATTAGATCATAACCCAACTCAAAATCAAAGGGCAAAATTCCATTTCTGAATTTGTCACATCTTGACAACCTAGTGTGCATGCGTGCCTCACTGACATCAAACGAGCTATTCAAAACTGTTTATAATTATGGGCCCCGTGGGCTGGGGCCCCTTGAGATGGGCCCCCTCTAAGGTTGCCCCCCCACTTTTCAAACCGTTCCTCCACCCCTGCTTCTAAGCATGACGTTGGAGGTAAGGAACGTTATCGTAAGTTATGACATCGAACAATAAATAATCAAGTAACAACTAAATAGCAAATTCACTTTATCTTGAAACGAGATGAACAGCTGATATTCAAAGGAGCTGCTAGAATTAGCACCATACTGAATTTATATGTATATCGGGCATTGCTTAAAAGCCCCGATAAATAGCTAAGCGCAAAGAAAATGTATTACTCGAGCGCCATAGAAGCGCCATGGGAAATACTCATATAAATAAATATTGACAACGCAGGGAATAAGCTTGTCAGCTCCGATATGAGGGCCAAGCATGAGAAAAGAGAACATAAGGTAACAAAGCCAAATAAGCGCTTAATCACCTAATATACCAAGAGCACAAGAGCTCAGAAGCCTGTGCCCCTCACCGACCAAGCCATAATCTGGAATGATAATGATGACGAAAAACATCATTTATCAAGGTGACGACGCCTCGGAGCAAAACTATGAAAGGCAAATCTATAAAACGAAGCTAGTATCAAGATCCGCAGAAAGTAAGCAACACGACGCATGAAGCATGCAACAAAGTCCGTTCCACCATAAAAGGAGAGGATAAATAGAACAATGATAATACACAAGAAATGACAGCTAAAGTATATCCGGAGAAACAGCCACCTAACAAGAACATTTGCTTGCCTGCATTTGCCACATCAGCAGACATCTCAACTCGGACTTTAACACGCGCATTGACGGGGGCGGATACCCGCCCCCTCGGGTTTTTCGGAGATTGCAGAAAAACGGCGGCGCGTAGCGCCGCCGTACTTGGCATTCCTTTTCCCTCATCATTTTTACAACGTGTGAAAATGTTAAGGTTAGGTCATCTCAGGTCAGGTCACCAGTACAGGTCAAGTGACCTGGCCTAAAAAAGTTTAAGATAGAATAAGTCGAAGCAGGGTGAACTTATCCGATTGAAACTCATATCACATAATGGGCCCACCGAGTTCTCTAAAATACGTTCCAATATTTTTGATATCGATGACCTAAGGTCAGGTACGAGGCATGACCTCTCCATTGGAAATACATGGGATAAATGGTTTTTACTGAATAACTCAGTAACGGATGGTGATAGAGCGTTTATTTTAGCTGCATTAGTCTCACCTTGGCTTTGCGGTTCTAATGATATGCATTTTATATAATTTGACCCTGACCTGACTTCAGGTCAGGTCAAATCCTTGATTTGAACTAGCAAGGTCAAATTATATATCATTCGATTTGGCTTGCTGCGAGGATTCATACAGTTTAAGTTGTTTTGCTCTAGCTTTAATTGTTCAGATGTAATGGCCGAAAAACTGAATTTACGTGTTATCCCTATGACGGCATGTTTTAACCTCTCATGACCTTAAATGTTATCTGACAAAAAAATGGTAGAAATATTTTCGATGGAGAAGTGGATGGGATACCCAACACCGTTTATCGTTTTTTGATATCTACCGTGGTTCTCGAGATCTTAGGGGGGGCTGGTACCCCCGTCAAAGCAAAGGTGGCTCAGACCCCAGTCAATGCGCGTGTTAATTGACAGCGATTTGATGTATTTCTCGTGAAATTCTTCTAATTTTGTAATTTTAAAGCGATGGTTTGGTCGTTACTGTTTTCCAAGGGCAAAAAAGTGTTCAGTGTGTCACCATTGAAAATGTCGAGCCTAAATGTGTCACCAGCCCAGGCTGCAAAATGTAGCACGCTTTGCGTTGTAAGGATACCAACGGATACGCCCATGGACGATCCTAGTTGTTGAAGAAATATCGCGAGTTCAAATTGAACAGGTGCCAATTTCGGCGATGTGTTCTGTTATTGCTATGGAGGAAACATGTCGGCCAATTTTTGTCACCTTGCCCACCTTGGGCTGTCACCAAAAAATGCCAAAATGGTAGGTTTTTCGATCCCTGCTGTTTTCAAATATTATCACTTCTTTTTCAAATTTCGGATTAAAGCAAATCGTTACCAAGAAACCTTAGTGCCGCGATCGAGGTCACGAGAAGGTATATACATATATGATGTAACTTTTTGTCGTAGTACGCTACGATGCGCTAAATTTTGGCGTAGTACGCTACAGAATTCGCCCCGCTACGCTACGTTTCATTTCCAGAGCTACGGAGTAGGGGTGCAGAAAAATAATTTCATAACGTAGCGTAGGCCATTTCTGGTTGTGAATGATTTATCAAGATGAACCCATTGCCGTACCACCCGACCTGTGTTTAGCTATTGATTTAAATAATCGCTTTTCTACCCCACGCCACAGCAGTTTCCGACGCCTCACTGTGTCTCGCCTTCAACAGACGTCGTCGCATCAAGATACCTTCTCGCTGTGGATTGGTGCACAGTTTCGCCGCTAGGGGAGCTACCGTCAGCGCTGCCGCCTCGGGGCAAAAGGGGATGGGGATGAGGGCGTCGCGTCGCGACGCCAGTCGTGTGTGGTGGGTCTGACGTGGTGCGGCGAGTGGGGGCCCGCACGTGCGTATGTGAATGGTCTCAGGAAAGGTGTTGCAGTTCCAGGCGTGACGCCGTCGTCTTTGATAGGGTTGACCTGTGGTCACCGCCGAAGAGCAACCTCTCAGGTAAGCTGGTGGGTTGGGAACTGTGGTAGAGACGCGCAGTGCGCAGTACGTCTGAAGGATCTTACACAGCCACCAGAGGTGTTACAGCGTCGCCGGGAACTAGGTGAACCAGAACCAATGGGACAACACTTGGCGACTGGCCCGGCAAGGAGCCCACGGGTTGCATTGTCGGCAACGATTGCTTGTGTTCCAAATTGAGCGTTATTTACTTCTTCCATTTCAAAAACGTAATTTTGATAGCTCAAATGAAGACTAGACCTTTCCCGTGTGTGTGTTGGGGCTTAGGGCACTTCAGCGACTAGGCTATGCCGCACTAGACCTTCTCAATCGCCATAGATTCAAGTTGTAGCCAGGGGTGTCGCTACGAAGTTTATACTGGGGTCGCACCCCGGACTGGCGATGACGGCGTAGCAAGGGGGCGATGACGGTAGTGGCAGGGGCGTAGCCAAAGGGGGGGCGGCAGGGACAGCCGCCCTCCCTGAGGGCCCGAAGGGCCTCCTGAGGACACGATTCTGCAACAAGCAAGGCCATTTTTACCCATCAGGGCCCTTTTGGCGCTGTCGTAGGGACCCTTTTCGGGAAGCTGCCCCCCCTGAGCGAAATCCTGGCTACGCCCCCTGGGTATTGGGATGAGAGGCCAGTTCTAAAAATGTTGGCACCATATGAAACATTAACGACGATGCACTTTGCCAACACATGTATGTAGTTTCAGGCTGGTAACGGAGAAAATGCAAAGAAAATTTCATATTTCGGCCTACGGTTGTATTTCAGTGTTGTCTTAGAGATAAGCTGGGATTGTTCGGGTAGGTAGCATATAACCGGGCGGTTGACGCTATTAAACTGAAATAACTAGCGAGTGCCCTGCCACTAGGATGACCAGAAAGAAACGCGGGTAAACCTCTGGGCACCGGGATGTCGAAAGGACATATAGGTCATACTAGGTCATACTAGGTTCGCTTAATCAATTGAAGTCTTAGTTATCTAGATAATCTGCAAGATGTGTGAACGGGACTTTAGCCTTGGGGACTTTTGACTATTGTAGCTTGCCCGGTTCGGTTGTTGCGAGTGCTCCTGTGATCCTGGGAACTTATGTTTCGTCCACATTTGATCAGTGGTCCTCAGGTTCGTGAAACTGTCGCTACCCTTCCAGTCAGCGCGCCTCTGGCATGTCACGAGAGTAACTGTGCGGCTGCAAAAGACGAAGAGATTTATAGGGCTCATTTCGGGAGCCGAACCGTTATTGCGTGCATGATTTTATGCATGGCTAAACTGGAGTTAGCAGCTATAATAGTAATGATAATAGCTGAAGCAAGGAAAGCAAGTCGAACAAATGTATGGATAGCTCTGGTTGATTTTGAAAATCAATTCTGCGGAAAACGTATTATTGATTAAAGAAAACAACATTTGGTTATTGCTGGAAGCGGGCAGGAATCGAACCCCGCCAATGGCGAGGAAAAGACGCACGCATGAAGAGTTCGAAGATATGAAAGGAGTGGTTAAAACTGCTGAACGAATTGACTAGTCTGATGTGCCCACAACTCACATGGTGTCGTTCAGAGTGTTGCTCCAGCTGATACTTTGTTCGTCGCAGCACAGAAAGGAGAGTGAGAAAATGACGACAGTTGATTAGTGAGATCGTCCGCGGGAAACAATATGCGTGGATTCAGGGGGCAGTCCGGCCGTCCCTCCATCCTATGGCGTCCAAATGCAACCCATTCTTAGTCGGTGTTAGCCGGTTCTGTTAAGAACACTTCTGCTCACGATTTTTTGTGGGTTGTTCCTCCCAAACGCTTGGTCCATATCTGCATATGGGAAATAATTGTAAAGTCTGTTGCGTATCGTTCCTTTCTTCGGGTATTTAGCAGCCCAGCCTAGTAGGTTTAAGGGCTCCGCGCCAATCAATACCACTGGAGTGTACTCAAGCCCCAGTGCTGATGGTTATGGAGTGGGTTGTAGAATTCCTCTGTTCTGGATATGGATATGGATACCATATGATTGGAACGATTTTCGTGCAGCAGACTATGCGTGTATGAAAAGGGTCGGTGGCCCACTGTCGTGTCCCTTTCCTTGTGTTCTTTCTTTTCTACAATTTTGATAGGAAACAGTTCACACCCTCGTTGCTGCATCACTTATCAGTTATATTTTCCAACAGTCGAGGTTATAGTATTACCATGCTCTTTAATACCGAAATGTATATTATGTTTGATCTATTTGCTCTCAAGAATAAACTCTGCTCAGCTGAAACTCGACTGCACCAAGCATACAATCATTCAAACAATAGTAGTTGAGTTCACGAAATAAATCCTAACGCAAGCAGACACCGCAGCCACGATGCAGTTGTTCAGAGTCATCACCAGTGGCAAATCCAGACGGTGGGGTTGAGGGCTGGCAAAACTGCCGAAATGGTAAAACTGTGTTTAAAAAATTGCAGGTTTTGGGAGAAAATGACTTTTTGTCGCCTCTCTGGCCTCGTCAGTATCCACCGGCAGCGTTGCGGTGGCTTCTGCTGGTGTGGAGGCGTGGTGCCGTCCCCTGCGTGCAGGGGAGGGGCGGTCGCGGTGGCGCCGGGGGCATCGATCCTGAACCCTGGGGCGGCGGCTGCTGCAGCGCACCAGCCGGTCCAAACGCAGCTGCACACGACTGGACAGGCCCAGATCTGGCACTGGCGCTGCGCCAACCTGCTGTACAATATTGGGACAGCGGTCAATGAGGACAACTCTGAGTCATATTTGTACTGATTGTACAGTTTACATTGTACCCTCATTTTCCGTATTTTGACTCGGTCACTGGAGCAGCCTCCATGCATATGATCCTGCGGAGGGAGCGGAAATTTTAAAGAAAAAATTATCACTAACAGGCTCACTCAGCCTGTGTGAGTGTTGCGTTTTGACGACATTTCAACTAGCTGAGTACCGCCTCCACCGCCGGCGGCCGGTACCGCACCCCAATTCCAACAGGATCTTCCCCACGGCTCTTTTTCCGCTTCAAGGGATGCCCCATTCTTTCCTCCCGACGTCTTTTTCAGCCGTCCGCGATAATGAAGTCACACTACAGCCCTATTGAGTGCAACATTTCAAGCCGCTGAGCTCTGGCGCCGTCATTGATTGAGAGTGACTGACAGCGAGGCCGAGGCGCGTCTGCCATCCAGGGTACCGCCAAAGCACGCGTCTCCTCACTCGGTCGGCGTTCCGCCCTCGCGCTTTGCATGCAAGCATCTGCAATGAAACTGGCCCAGCGCGGCACTGCATTCATCTCACGGTATCGGTCGATAGCGTGGACCAGACCGCCCTGTTCAACCACTCTTTGCGTGTGCTCTGGCCGGCCAGGGCCACAAAAACTGCAGTGTGGTTCGCGTGAGCAGCATACCTCCAGATGGCGCCTCCGCACTGGCTCCTGGTCTGGCATCTCACGCTGTGCACAGAAAGAAATTTTACAAGGGCAAACCTGTCAGACCCTTGTTTACATGGAAAATTACTAGGGTAAAACGCAAAGCTTGTACGTTCAAAATCCGTGCCACGAAAACAAGGAAATACAAGGAAAAACCATAGAACAATGGTAGAACCATAGTACGACAATGGTTGCCAGAAGACGTTGTACAAACCTTGTAACTAACTATGGTTAACCTACATGGCAAAGACAATGGCGACAACGTCCCCACAAGCCCTCTACTAGGGATGATTACCCCATAACAAGGGTAGAACAAAGTCTGTGCCCGCCTTGTACACAACGGCAGCCTTCCTACAAAACGTGACGAGATTAGAACCTGCTGCACAACCGCCACCAGTGGTAACGGGAGGAACAAGGGTGTTGCAAGGCTTATTACAAGGGTAAAACGAGACTCGGATTACGTCTTTACAACAGCGGCAGATCCAGGACTTCATTTCGGGGGAGCTGGACGTTCGCGCCTCCCCGCCATAGTGTCTAGACAGCATCCGACTACGCATTTACTTTAGGCACTCTGACATTTCATGATGTGGAAGGGGCTGAGCCCTTAGCCCCTCCCCTTGTACCTACCTCTGCTTCAAAAGGAACTTACAGTCTCTATGCAAAGCTAAAGCGTTTTCTGCCCCAAATGAAACCGGAAGACCATCGGTAGAAAAGGGGAAGCATGAGCCACCTCTCAAGCAAAAAATAACCCGCACGTTGTCTTACCCATATCGGTAAAACACAGCATCACTCATCAGGCACCGATCCATCTAAGACACCAACAAGATCATATTGGAACTCAACCACCCTATTTTCAAACGGGCCCATAAGGCAAACACAATTAGGTTCTACCCTCTGCAGGTACCTAAGCCATATGGTCAAATAATCGTGCTCCTTACACGAAAATATGAGCCTAATACCAATAGGCATACATGCCACGTAACCACACCCTACTACCGACCGGATTGACCATTCCAAATGCCTCACTTTCGACTATGAAAAAAACAATACTCCACTGCAGATCACACAAATATTCAGACAGCTCCAAAGTTCCACGATTGATTAAAATAAGTCACATTTATTCTAACCTACACGGCAGGCGTGCAGGCCACGTACGCCACGGGTAAACAGAAAGCAAGATGGCACGTACCCGAGCAGGTATTGAAACCATAGAAACGACAGGCCGACAAGTGCAACAACGCCCAGCTTACCTACCACTATTTACAATGCCACCACAACGCCTAGTATTCAGTTAGTGCAGCGCTGGTGCGCAAGCAAGTATGAACCAGGTAAACAGGCGCACACTATCACAAGGCAAGGTTGTCATTCCGTAGTAATTCATTGCTTTATGCTAGTGACTTAACCAGGGTTGTTTTACTTCGGTCATGAACTACGGTGCAACTATTGTTCCAATGTAAAACTTGAGAAACACAATTTTAAGCTTGTACCTTGTAATAAATTCTTTCTGTGTGTGAGATCGCCGCCCGAATACATGCCGCTCAGGTCAGCTGTTGAAACTTAAAACAAACTACTGGTGTTAAAAATTCATTGATTGCTTTTACTGCTGAATCGAAATCCCATTAAAATTTGAAGATCAAACTTCTCTTGCCTTTGAAAGTGAAATGCATGTAATTAAAACCACATGATGTTTGCACGTGCCTCTGACTGCGCTTTGGGATATGCCAGGTTTACAGAATATGAACATGAAGATAGCTGACCAATAATCTGCAGCTGCAGCTGTTTATACATACACCTCAGCTTGCTGACAGCCGCGTGATGATGAAATGACAAAACGCTCGAAACATTGAACGTATATGGCTGAGACACCTAAAACCACATGACATTCTAATGATAACAATGTAGGTAATAGTAACCTCAAACTAAGGATTACATAATAAATATCGACTCGGAAACCGGTTGACTTCAGAACGCATCTTCCCGCTGTTGATATTATCGATGTTACACCCGCAACCAGCCTTGTGATGCTGCGGTAGGTCTGGTCGCTTTTTCTGCTAATTGAATCGTAGGAAATGCCTTGAGAATGTCGTGTGAAATCGTGCCCCGAAAAAATGATACCACGAAACTTATGATTTTTAAATGATATTATCTGGCCTATAAGTTAGTTCTGACCAATTAGACAAGCTGATATATTTTTATAGAATACTTTTTCTAACCGGTAAAAATGTAACATTACCAGCTCAGTGCAGACGAAGAACAGACTGACTGGTGCCTGGGACCCAAGAGTGACCAGTCAGTCTGGCGCGATGAGATTTATCTAACTGTATTGCTCATGGTATTAACTGTATTTTTCTTACCAGTCCACACTTGTCATCTACGTGCCACCGCATTATACCTGAGGAATATTTGTCTGGAAAGACAGCTGCACGTCTGTATTCGATATTCAGATCGATATTCAAATTTTTGGCCATCACTCGTCACTGTCATTCTGTGAGCTTCATGGCAACATAGGTCACGCGAAAGCTCTTGACGGGCCCATTCCAAAACAGGTTTCTTATTCAGGCTTACATCGTTTGCAAGATGTCTGCGAGGACAGCATGATTGTGATGTTCGATATTGGGCTTGCTATCAATATTCCAGGTCTTACATTGTAAATGGGATAAACTAGAATCCAACGAAGACCTCTCTTGCAATAAGCTCGGTCCAAGGTTTGAGAGCAAAGTTTCGATATTATTATATTTCATCCTTATATATATATATATATATATATATATATATATATATATATATATATACTATATCTATATGGGGTTATCACAGACATAATGTGATATAGGTGAACACACAGAAAGTTATTTAAGTTATATTTAATTTACAAACGTTTCACTGTTGTACAGCTTCATCAGTGTAATACCAAATTATAAAAATATCAATATCAAATTACAAAGTTCAGCACACAGCAGGACACAATATTTCAAACTCATGAAACAATACAAAATAAAAGAATAAATACAGAATCCCATATATATATATATATATATATATATATATATATATATATATATATATATATATATTCGTATAGTTGGGGAGCAGATTCTCTTTAATGCATTGTTCATTAAATACAATTGCTTGTTTAGCCGCAGAAAGTTTTTTTAGATTTAGATTCAATATTACGAATAAGTTTAATGTTATTTTCGGTATGTTTGTGCAAAGTCGTAGCAAAGGACATAAAATAGGTTTAAGTTTCACATAGTAATATTTCACCAAGCTTATGGCATGATCACACACAAAATCGACGCTCTTTAAAAGTATTAATCAGTTTGAATTTTGAATCCTAATATGAAAGCGCACAGCATATCGACAAATGATCCTTCATCACAAAAATACCAAGCAAACACCTCAATCACGTCTAACACATCACATATCACAAATAACAGGAATACAACACGCTTACAATGCTTCCTAAATATTCACCGAATATTCCTATCATATAGGGGAAGGTGGTGAGTTGTTTGGTGTGGATGTTGATGATGGGTGACGTGTCTCGGATGTACAGTGTTTCTTGTGTCGTGAGTCTGCGATGATCAGTGCACTGTGCTAGGACTGTGGTGTTTTCTGTCAATATTTTCCGAGTGATATCTGTGTTGTGGTACTCCTGCATGTGTCGTTTAGGTGATCCTTCCTGTAGGTGCATGGTGAGTCGTCTGCTGAGAGATGTGGTAGTCATACCAATGTAACATACCTTTCGGGTTGCGCAGTCCCCGGCCTTACATTGGAACTGGTATATTACATTGGTCTGCTTGAGTGTCGTGCTCTTCTTTGAGATGTTGTTTTGCATAATGAGATTGGATGTCTTAGGGCTGCTGTAGTAGATGTTGAGTCTGAGTTTGGTGTTTGGATCTGTTGTTGTTGTGTTTTGCGATATGATCTTCGTGATGGCCTTTTCATCTTGTTTCCAGGATGGTGTTAGAAAGTTTTTGTAGTAGAGGTTGATGCATGTTTCTGTGGGGGTGGATGTGTGCTCAGCATGTTTCTGAAGCATATTCTTGACCACAGAGTCAAACATAGTGTTGCTGTAGCCATTGTTGACTAAGAACTGGCGAACCCTGGTCAGCTCGCGATCGAACAGTTTCCAGGTCGAACAGTTTTTAGAGCCCGGTGAATATAGGCCCGCACAACACCTCTTTTGTAGGTTTCAGTGCAGTCGCCGTTAGCATTCATACACCGTCCACCGTCTGTCTCCTTTCTGTACACATCAGTTTTAAACACCTCGTCGCTTCCATGGATCATAAGGTCTAAAAACGGGAGTTTATCGTTAGTGTTCAACTCAACTGTGAAATTAAGACAAGAGTGATTTGTAAGTGTTGTTCTTAATGTTTCTAGAGCCTCACTATTTTCAATATCAAGAATGATGTCGTCAACATAGCGGTAATAGAGGTTAGGTTTAACTTTTACCACAGTTAGTGCTAAACTCTCAACATGGCACATGTAGGCTTGGGCGAAGAGTACACCTAAGGGTGAGCCCATCGCCACCCCATCTGTTTGTACGTAGAGCTTACCCTCAGGACACCTGAATGGAGCCTCCATCGTGCACAGTTGCAGCATCTCTTCCATAACTGCTTTTGGAAGACGTGGTGGTGGGAGCTCAGGGTTTTGGTATACATATTGAAGTATAATATGTATACCAAAACTCTATTACCGCTATGTTGACGACATCATTCTTGATATTGAAAATAGTGAGGCTCTAGAAACATTAAGAACAACACTTACAAATCACTCTTGTCTTAATTTCACAGTTGAGTTGAACACTAACGATAAACTCCCGTTTTTAGACCTTATGATCCATGGAAGCGACGAGGTGTTTAAAACTGATGTGACAGAAAGGAGACAGACGGTGGACGGTGTATGAATGCTAACGGCGACTGCACTGAAACCTACAAAAGAGGTGTTGTGCGGGCCTATATTCACCGGGCTCTAAAAACTGTTCGACCTGAAACTGTTCGATCGCGAGCTGACCAGGGTTCGCCAGTTCTTAGTCAACAATGGCTACAGCAACACTATGTTTGACTCTGTGGTCAAGAATATGCTTCAGAAACATGCTGAGCACACATCCACCCCCACAGAAACATGCATCAACCTCTACTACAAAAACTTTCTAACACCATCCTGAAACAAGATGAAAAGGCCATCACGAAGATCATATCGCAAAACACAACAACAACAGATCCAAACACCAAACTCAGACTCAACATCTACTACAGCAGCCCTAAGACATCCAATCTCATTATGCAAAACAACATCTCAAAGAAGAGCACGACACTCAAGCAGACCAATGTAATATACCAGTTCCAATGTAAGGCCGGGGACTGCGCAACCCGAAAGGTATGTTACATTGGTATGACTACCACATCTCTCAGCAGACGACTCACCATGCACCTACAGGAAGGATCACCTAAACGACACATGCAGGAGTACCACAACACAGATATCACTCGGAAAATATTGACAGAAAACACCACAGTCCTAGCACAGTGCACTGATCATCGCAGACTCACGACACAAGAAACACTGTACATCCGAGACACGTCACCCATCATCAACATCCACACCAAACAACTCACACCCTTCCCCTATATGATAGGAATATTCGGTGAATATTTAGGAAGCATTGTAAGCGTGTTGTATTCCTGTTATTTGTGATATGTGATGTGTTAGACGTGATTGAGGTGTTTGCTTGGTATTTTTGTGATGAAGGATCATTTGTCGATATGCTGTGCGCTTTCATATTAGGATTCAAAAATTCAAACTGATTAATACTTTTAAAGAGCGTCGATTTTGTGTGTGATCATGCCATAAGCTTGGTGAAATATTACTATGTGAAACTTAAACCTATTTTATGTCCTTTGCTACGACTTTGCACAAACATACCGAAAATAACATTAAACTTATTCGTAATATTGAATCTAAATCTAAAAAACTTTCTGCGGCTAAACAAGCAATTGTATTTAATGAACAATATATATATATATATATATATACATATATATATATATTCCCATATAAATAAATAGAAGAAAAATACAGTTAATATCATGAGTTTGAAATATTGTGTCCTGCTGTGTGCTGAACTTTGTAATTTGATATTGATATTTTTATAATTTGGTATTACACTGATGAAGCTGTACAACAGTGAAACGTTTGTAAATTAAATATAACTTAAATAACTTTCTGTGTGTTCACTTATATCACATATATATATATATATATATATATATATATATATATATATATATATATATATAGATAGTAGAAATTAAGTTCAAGGAGGCATAATTGCCGAAGGCATACCTAAATATAATACAGTACATAAAACACACGGATTACAGTTCAAATACAAAACACAACACAGAAGCGGCTGCACTTTTTAAAAAGGTTCTTCCTATTTCAACTACTGTACAATGTTTAAGGTAAAGACCGAGCTAGTATTGTTTTAGAACTGGTTTAATTTCATGTATATGAAGTGATTCTAAAATTCTGAGGTCAATGTTAGATGAGCTTCTATTTACTACCGTGAATTGATCTAAGGTTATGGGTGTATCACACTCAAAAGAGTGGTCTCTGATTGCCGAAGAATCTGGAGTTGTTAACATTTTTTAGTTCTTTCTGAAATTCCCTGGTGTTGCCTAACTCTGGAGATCAAACTACGCTGAGTAGACCCAACGTACGACGCTTGGCAAGAAGCGCAACTGTATTTGTACACTACTCCAGAAAGGCAATCTTTCGGAATCAAATCTTTAAACCGAAAAAATGAACCAATAGTGAAGCTGTTTTTTAGCACTATCTTTGGGTCCAGAAAGGGGTAAAACTTTGCTAAAATTGAAGTCAATTCCTTTTGCATGTTCAATGACTGTTTACCGAAATAGGGGAGGACAAAATATTTCACGAGTTTTGGAACACTTAACTTTTGAGGAGGGTTGGCGTACCGTTTGTCAAGGAAACTCTTTATGGCCGTATTTACCATGTGAAGAGGGAAGCCATTACTGGAGAAAAACTTTTTAGAAAATTAAGTTCGCAATCAAAGTTCTTGAAGCTAGAGCTGAGCATGAAGGCACGGAAGATGGCAGACTTAATGATGGACGTTTTTATCACCGAGGGAATAAAACTAAAGAAACTAGTTCCCAGCTATTTCTATTTTTCCAAAGTTTCTTAGATTCAAATTATATAGGCGATCACTTCAAAATGAAACTTTCTACAAGTCATGGCAAACACGGCTTCTAAATGAAGAAATCAAATTCAAGAAAAAAAGACAAGTGGAACTTCAGACAACACTCAAAAATAAAAAGGCAAGTCCTCTACGATTCTTTGTCTTTCCTAAAGTATGTTTGGCTCATAAGTGAGTCCAAGATTTCGGTCTCAAAATTCACCAAATCACTTCAGACTACTCATGCTCGAAAACTTGGGCGTTTGGGTATTCATGGTCCCATTCAGCCTTGCAATCCGGAAAAAGTAATCTTCAACCTTTCCTCAAAGCCTCTACCAAAAAGGATTAAAACACTGCTTGCATTTGGATTGGAGTTTAAGCTACCCGTTTGGAATTTGAAGTTCCACAATTACTTCCTTTGCTTCGAAAAGCTAGTACATGTACTCATTGATCTTCCTCTGCCGCCTAGATTTACCTTCCAGGATATAAAACAGAAGATTCGGACGTTATGTTATAAAACTCTCCATGGATATAGATCTTCAAATGTGTTTTCATCTGTATTCTCGAAGACTGATGTTAAGCTTCTCAAGGATTTCGCCGCAGATAACTCACTTGTTGTAACGAAGCCAGACAAAGGTAGGGGTGTGGTGATTTTAGATAGGGATGACTATGTTAAAAAAGTGTCTGATGTACTGTCTGATGAATCCAAGTTTTGTGTCGTCAATGAACCTATTAGAAAAGTACTGCGCCAAGTTGAAGACAAAGTAAATCGAATCTTAACGAAGTTAAAAATTCCTCAATCATTTCTGATGAAACTTACAAAAGCTTACATGTGTCAGGCTCCACTCCGGGAATTCTGTATGGCCTCCCCAAGATCCATAAGCCAAGTATCCCGTTGCGCCCCATTTTTTCAGCCTGTGGAACTCCTGTATATAAACTTGCTAAGTACCTAGTCCCTATTTTGGCCCCAATAACTGTAAATGAATTCTCCATAAAGAACAGTTTCCAATTTGCTCAAGATATACGTAACATAGAACTCAAACCGGGCATGGTACTTGCCAGCTTCGATGTCGAAAACTTGTTCACCAATATACCTGTCCATGAAACTATAGATATAGCTGTTAATTCTTTGTTCAAAAACTGTTCCCAAGTGTCCGGCATACCCAAAAAACTTTTCCACTCAATCTTAGAAATGGCTGTCAAAAGCTCCTATTTTCTCTTCAACGGACAACTATTCAAACAGAAGGACGGCGTAGGGATGGGACTACCCCTAGGTCCGTCCTTTGCAAATATATTCTTATGTCACCATGAAGCACGTTGGCTTGAAAACTGCCCCTCGGAATTCCGTCCAAAATATTATAGGAGATATGTTGACGATACGTTTGTGATATTTCAGAAAGAGACCCATGCTAATAAATTCCTAGACTATCTAAATAGTCAACATCCGAAAATGAAGTTCACTAAAGAAGTTGAAAAAGATGGGTGTATCCCCTTTCTTGACATCCGAATTGAAAGAAAAGGTAAGAATCTCGAGACCTCTGTCTTTAGAAAGCCGAGTTTTACTGGGCTGGGAACTAGTTTCTTTAGTTTTATTCCCTCGGTGATAAAAACGTCCATCATTAAGTCTGCCATCTTCCGTGCCTTCATGCTCAGCTCTAGCTTCAAGAACTTTGATTGCGAACTTAATTTTCTAAAAAGTTTTTCTCCAGTAATGGCTTCCCTCTTCACATGGTAAATACGGCCATAAAGAGTTTCCTTGACAAACGGTACGCCAACCCTCCTCAAAAGTTAAGTGTTCCAAAACTCGTGAAATATTTTGTCCTCCCCTATTTCGGTAAACAGTCATTGAACATGCAAAAGGAATTGACTTCAATTTTAGCAAAGTTTTACCCCTTTCTGGACCCAAAGATAGTGCTAAAAAACAGCTTCACTATTGGTTCATTTTTTTCGGTTTAAAGATTTGATTCCGAAAGATTGCCTTTCTGGAGTAGTGTACAAATACAGTTGCGCTTCTTGCCAAGCGTCGTACGTTGGGTCTACTCAGCGTAGTTTGATCTCCAGAGTTAGGCAACACCAGGGAATTTCAGAAAGAACTAAAAAATGTTAACAACTCCAGATTCTTCGGCAATCAGAGACCACTCTTTTGAGTGTGATACACCCATAACCTTAGATCAATTCACAGTAGTAAATAGAAGCTCATCTAACATTGACCTCAGAATTTTAGAATCACTTCATATACATGAAATTAAACCAGTTCTAAACAATACTAGCTCGGTCTTTACCTTAAACATTGTACAGTAGTTGAAATAGGAAGAACCTTTTTAAAAAAGTGCAGCCGCTTCTGTGTTGTGTTTTGTATTTGAACTGTAATCCGTGTGTTTTATATATATATATATATATATATATATATATATATATATATATGGACAGTAGAACATCATATTTCCTCTACTGATATATTAAGTTATCAGCCCCAATTTGCAAGTGGCTGTCATCCAAGTCCCATGAAAGCTTCGTATGAAAGCTTTAGACGAGGCCGCAGTCCAAAACCGGTCTTTATCTTATTCTAGCTAGTTTTTGTTTTTGTTTTTCCAAGTCTCTGCAAGATAGAGTCTGGTATAGAATATCAATGTGAATATCAAACTCCTGCTGTCCTTCTGAACATGATTGCGATGCCGTTCTATCAATCCGTCCCAGTTCTTGGCGCTGTCCTGTCTTTCCCAGCTCTTGACCCTGTCCCGTCTTTCCCAGTTCTTGACGCTCTCCCGTCTTTCCCAGTTCTTGACGCTCTCCCGTCTTTTCCAGTTCTTGACGCTGTCCCGTCTTTCCCAGTTCTTGACCCTGTTCCGTCTTTCCCAGTTCTTGACGCTCTCCCGTCTTTTCCAGTTCTTGATGCTCTCCCGTCTTTCCCAGTTCTTGACACTGTCCCGTCTTTTCCAGTTCTTGACACTGTCCCGTCTTTCCCAGTTCTTGACCCTGTCCCGTCTTTCCCAGTTCTTGACGCTCTCCCGTCTTTTCCAGTTCTTGACGCTGTCCCGTATTTCCCAGTTCTTGACGCTGTCCCGTCTTTCCCGGTTCTGTACTCTGTCCCATTTTACCCAGTTCTTGACACTGTCCCGTCTTTCCCAGTTCTGTACTCTGCCCCATTTTACCCAGTTCTTGACACTGTCCCGTCTTTCCCAGTTCTTTGCCCTGTCCCGTCTTTTTCAGTTCTTGGCGCTGTCCCGTATTTCCCAGTTCTTGACGCTGTCCCGTCTTTCCCAGTTCTGTACTCTGTCCCATTTTACCCAGTTCTTGACGCTGTCCCGTCTTTCCCAGTTCTTGACGCTGTCCCGTGTTTCCCAGTTGTTGACAATGTCCCATTTTACCCAGTTCTTGACACTGTACCGTCTTTCCCAGTTTTTGACCCTGT
Source organism: Lepas anatifera (assembly GCA_034440635.1). Taxonomy (NCBI): domain Eukaryota; kingdom Metazoa; phylum Arthropoda; class Thecostraca; family Lepadidae; genus Lepas; species Lepas anatifera. The sequence goes on along the minus strand of JAOTON010001627.1, from coordinate 571,488 downwards.
CCCATTTTACCCAGTTCTTGACACTGTCCCGTCTTTTCCAGTTCTTGACGCTGTCCTGCCTTTCCCAGTTCTTGACGCTGTCCCGTTTTTCCCAGTTCTTGACAATGTCCCATTCTACCCCAGTTCTTGACACTGTACCGTCTTTCCCAGTTCTTGACCCTGTCCCATTTTGCCCAGTTCTTGACCCTGTCCCGTCTTTTCCAGTTCTTGACGCTGTCCCGTCTTTTCCAGTTCTTGACGCTGTCCCGTTTTTTCCAGTTCTTGACCCTGTTGCATTTTACCCAGTTTTTGACGCTGTCCTGTCTTTTCCAGCTCCTACCACCATCACCATCATAGTTTTTAGCGTTTTGCTTTTTGGAAACTTTGTTGACACCTAGGGCCATTTTATACCGATATATTTCACTTAACCCGCGCCCCACCGGGGCTCCGGCGCCACATTCTCCCCATCGGGGAGGGGGCCATCGATGGCCCCCCTGTAACTCCGAAAATATGGGGGTTAGCGCAAATCTGCAGAGTGCATTAGAAAGCTGGCGTAAATGAAGTAAGGAATTACTTCACATTTTTAAGCGCTCAGGTCAATGGTTTGACCTCCAGAGGTCAAGTTAGGTTAAGATAGGCTATTTTCACTCAAATATGCAATGCTTAAGCAAACTGGGGATAACTCTTATGCCGTTAGAGCTATTGAGGTATGGTAAAGTACATTTGATAGAAAAATACCAGACCTTTTTCTGTTTTGCGGGACGTAATGACCTCCAGAGGCCACCTCGTGACCTGATATGACCTGAGGTCACGAAAGGTCAGAAAGTGACCTTTCCGTATAGCAAATGAAAGTCAGTGACAAAACATACACGATGATGTTTGATTCAGCGCTCTAGCTTTATCAGGTCAAAATGTATTGTCAAAATATTGTTTTTAACCCCTGGTGACCTTGGATGACTTGGAGAGGTCAAAGAGAAAATATTGCCCCTGAGATCCGTGAAAGGATGTCCAAGAACGTCTTTCTGAGCAAGCCGAGCATTTTCAATCATTTTTGTGACTTCTAGATCATATGACAGCTTTTCCCATGCTTTTCTAATGGGAGAGGTCTCCTCGTGACCTGACCTCAGGTCATGAAATTGAAAAAAATCCCGGATATGCATCATGTAGACCCTGGAAGGGACATGAAGTGTAGGAAGTTTCAAATTGATTAAAAGGTGTAGCTCTTATAGAGCTCAAAAGTTGAAGTGAGGTGACCTTGGTTGACCTCTCCTAGTGACCTGACCTTGGGCGACCCGGGGTAAAACATGTCAGGAATGGTTGGAAAATGATGGGGTGAAAGGTAGAGCCATCAACTGCGGTGCTGCACCTCGTCGTTTTCCTGCTATCCCGAAAAAAACCTTAGGGGGCATCGATGGCCCCCCGGTGGGGCGAGGGTTAAAGTAGCGACTAAAACAGCCTATGATAACATATTTTAGAGACATATCAGATAAAGACATGTTAAGGGCAAGTTTGATAGCAGAAGAACAAAACAAACAAGCACAGGCAGCCCCAGGAATCCAGGTTCCCTGCGCTGTCCCGTACTTGCGGGCGCCGTCCCTCACTGCCGGGCTCCGGGCCATCCCTGTCTGCCCCGTAGTTCTGGGCGCCGTCCCCACTGCCGGGCTCCAGGCCGTCCCTGCGAGTGTCGCCGTGGTCACGGCTACAAGCACAGGGAGCGTCAGGAATTCTGTTTATCTGCACTGTCCCGTAGTTCCGGGCTCCGTCCCCCACTGCCGGGCTCCGGGCCGTCCATGCGAGTGTCGCCGTGGTCACGGCTACAAGCACAGGGAGCGTCAGGAATTTTGTTTATCTGCACTGTCCCGTAGTTCCGGGCTCCGTCCCTCACTGCCGGGCTCCGGGCCGTCCATGCGAGTGTCACCGTGGACACGGCTCTCCACACTTTCTCCCCGGGGCTGAAGCGGACCGAGCTGGGTGACAGCGGGTCTGATGCCGCTCGGACGCTGAGGAGATTTAGGGTTCTGGTATCTCCGGCGCTGCTGCCGTAGCCTCGCGTTCATTAGACTAGTGAGGGAGAGGTCAAATGCCTGGCTGGACTATATCCGGTACATGAATTCGAGAACCAGGTCAGTCCACTTTTTTGTTGATCTGACTGCATACCTGCTTACTAGTTTTTGCAGTCTGGGGAAAGATCAAGCTGTTTTACTTTGTGTCTCATTCACATGTTCGTGTTTCTGTTGTATTTTCTACATGAATTAGTGTACTTCCGGTGGTGGTTTCTCATCTCATCCTTACATATGTGAGATTTGGACCTTGCTCTCTGGTCTCTTTTGCATGCACCTAGTACCTATGTACTGGGGAAAAACAGCATTCTGTCTTATTGCGTACCTGACATCAGTATTGGATATTTCTCTTACATCAGCCAGTATTTTGTTCTTCCTCTGCCAAGGAAATACATTCTCGGCACATCAAATGATGTGTGTAATTACGCGTGCAAGCCGATCGGTTCACGTAAGTCGTCTGTAATACTCATGCGTAAGCATGAGAGAAAACTCAGGCCCTACCTATGGCTCCGGTCATAGACGTCTTCGCTTACTGCGACGCTAGCCTCAGCTTCCAAATGTTCAACGAATACCCGTGGAAATGGTGAACCCTGAAAACAGAGCTTGTTCTGTGCATGTGATGCAGGAGTGCTATTTGTAGCGGACGGGAACTTCCTGCTGTTAAGCTAGGTTATCTTGCTCAAATGTTGTTTTTAGCGGTAAACCTGTTTATTCTCTCCTCTTCTACTGCTTCCAATCTTAAAACTATGTATAGGTCAAAATTAGGTATACCTTCATAAGGTCGCCTTTTCTTACTCACATTTTCCCGTTCAAGTTTCCAGTTCAATCACGGTCCCGATACGAGAGTTGTAAACACGTCTAATTCACCACCACGGTCAAATCTCACTCATCTGACAGCGACAGTCCATTTGCAGTGACAGTCAGTCCCCCGGCAGTGACAGTCCTCATTCACCCGGCAGGAACATTCCTCCGTCCCCGCAGTGATAGCCTCAGTCACCTGGCAGTGACAGTCCTCATTCACCCGGCAGGGACATTCCTCCGTCCCCGGAAGTGACAGTCCTCAGCCACCTGGCTGTGACAGGCAGTCCCCCGGAAGTGACAGTCTTCAGTCACCCGGTAGTGACAGTCCGCCTTCCAACAGTGGCAGTCTTCAATCCCCGGGTCAGGACATCCAGTCCCCCCGGCGGTGGTGGTTTACGCCTCGTTGCCCGCCCCCGGCCGCACGTGCCGCCTCGGCTCAGCAGCTGTAAATTGGGCGTGAAACAGGCTGGCATCAAATTACCAGCTAGGCGATGGTGGTCCTGTTCGAATGCGGAAACCTGCCAATCTGCCACGAACTCTTATTGTTTGATCTGAGTTGGAGATTGCCTCGGTATATATCCCGAGCCCTCACGCCCGAGTATTCCTGGCAGTACAGGGTGCGGGGAAATCAACGCCTGGGGAGGGCTCGGCCGCATTGCGTGACCAAGAGCAATCTTATTATTACAGCTATTTATGTCAGGTGGAGAACGTATCATCACTTTGAAATCATTATCATCACTCTGAGATCATTGAAATCCATCATGTTAAATTCCAATGACGGTCTCCAGGCGGACATATTTATTCGTAAGTACTTCCTCGAGTGACCAGTGAACTAAATCGTTTCCTGGAAGTCAGCATCAGAGCTGTCCCTTGAGCGGTGTTTGCTGCAATGGCCACCCTTTCTTCCGCTGAATGGTTATTTCTTCTGTTGAGACAGTATTTTAACTGGTCTCACTTTTGACACAATGTATTTATGATAAAGTTTGTAATTACTAATATCCTAGCCCGTCCCAAAGAAAACACATACACACACACACACAATCCTTTTAGTGTCGTGCCCTAATCTCTTCTGTGGAAGTCTGGCATGGAACGGCTGCTATATTTCGATGTAATTCAGCTAGAACTGTTGTATATCACAGTGCGTCTTAAAACCTATTAACAGTTGATATTTCTGCAACACTGGAATTTACTTCCCTTGAAAGCGAAGAGCACTGATTCATGTTAACTTTTTATTTTGAAGCAAGCAAACCGGTTGGCGTGTACCGACTCCCATGGCCGCCCGCTCCGGTCACTACGCCAGGTCGTTTGCCGCGCTCATATAAGTACAGCCCGGGCAGTACAAGGCCCCACAAATCAATTGTATGAGGCCCTCGGTGGATTTAATTAGGGGTGTGAAGCGTGGGCACGCCCCGGTCGGGACAGCGTCGGCGACCCGGCCCCGCCCCCGGACGAGCGGGGGTCGCCCGCCCAATGTGTGGGCGGGAGTATTTGGAGCAGACTGCCTGCTGCCTCTGCCTCTGCTGCCCAAATATCTTACGCAGGCAAAGGAATCCTAGTGAAATAGCAACACTCTGTGACTTAACACGCGCATTGACGGGGGTCTGAGCCACCTTCGCATTGACGGGACCCGCCCCCCTAAGATCTCGAGAACCACGGTAGGTAGCGAAAAACAGTAAACGGCGTTGGGTTGCTCATCCACGTCTCCATCGAAAACATTTGAACCATTTTTTTGTCAGGTCACATTTAAGGTCACGAGAGGTCAAAACATGCCGTCATAGGGATAACATGTAAATTCAGTTTTTCGGCCATTACATCTGAAGAAGTAAAGATAGAGCAAAACGACTTGAACTATATGAATCCTCTCAGAAAGCCGAATCGAATGATATATAATTCGACCTTGCTAGGTCAAATCAAGGATTTGACCTGACCTGAGGTCAGGTCAGGGTCAAATTATATAAAATGCATATAATTAAAACCGCAAAGCCCAGGAGAGTCTAATGCAACCAAAATAAATGCTCTATCACCATCCGTTACTGAGTTATTCCGTAAAAACCATTTTCCCATGTATTTCCAATGGAGAGGTCATGCCTCGTACCTGACCTTAGGTCATCGATAACAAAAATACCGGAACATATCTTAGAGAATTCGGTGGGGCCATTATGTGACATGAGTTTCAATCGGATAATTACACCCTGCTCCGACTTATGCTATCTTAAACTTTGTTTGAGGTCGGGTCACTTGACCTGTACTGGTGACCTGACCTTGGATGACTTAACCTTAAGATTTCACAGAATTTGTAAAAATGATGAGGGAAAAGGTATGCCAAGTACGGCGGCGCTACGCGCCGCCGTTTTTCTGCTCTTTCCGAAAAACCCGAGGGGGCGGGTACCCGCCCCCCGTCAATGCGCGTGTTAATTCCTGTACTGTGTTTTCAATACTGATTTTTATCTTCCTCCCTCCCTCCCTCCCTCCCTCCCTCCCCCCCCTCTCTCTCTCTCTCTCCTCTCTCTCTCTCTCCTCTCACTCTCTCACTCTCTCTCACTCTCTCTCTCTCACTCTCTCTCTCTTTCTTCTTATCCTTTTCCTATGCATCTTGGCCGTTTCTGACTTTAAACTAACATGTTTCAGCAGTTACAGAGCACTAGGAAAAGAGCTAGACAAATTTACACAATTGCAAGATATTGAGGATAAACATTATATTAGGCAAACGCCTAAACTGTTTCATTATAAAGACGAAATCAACTGTTTTAATTTTTTGCTGTAAATTAACCACAAAAGAAGCGACGCGACTGGAATATGATTCGTGGCGGGATCAGGCTTAAATCGTTACGACGAACTATTCGCTACTAATTTTGCATTCATCGTCTCCCACATTTGTGGTAATTGAAGATATTGTGCAGACGAATATATCAGGAGGATGTTTTTTGACAGGACATTCCCATACAATCTTTTCGACACCCAGCACGGGTGGTTTTCTCCCATGGACATTGCCAGTTTAGGGAAGAATATTGTTTATATTGGCCGAAATTTTCGTCTTCATATTTTTGTGAACCATTCTTGGCCAAGGAAATTTCCTGAAAAGTACTGGTTGTCATTTGTGCCTGGAAGAGGTATTGTCCCCGTGCTCACAACTCTTATGATAATAGCTCCGGAATGCATGCTCACTGGGAGAAATTATTGTATTCGATGTATATGACGTAATATCACCTGTTTCATTACAACATATAAGCAAGTGGTGTATACCGAGTGACATTGCGAGTATTTGAATAGAGCTTAAGTGTCTTGGGGCATAGATGATAATTTGTACAAGCATTTGTACATGGTGGAATGTGCACTGAGCTGTTGATGGGATCCTATAGCCAATTTTTGTCCGCTATAAATAAATAAATACGTACATACATGTACCCGAAAAATATTCGTTGTCAGACTCATAACGTAACAAAATTGTTCCTCAGCCCCTAATTCTACTGACGCCATTTTTCATGTATTGTTGGTCATGCGTATCATCACATTGTTGCAGCTCAGAGTGCAAATCAAAGGCGAAGCGCTGGGCGCGCCGGTGCGGGCATGGACAGCTTCTGCAGACGACTGGTGCAGGGGCCGCCCCGGCCTGGCCGCCACTGTTTATGGCGATAGTAAACTGGGAGAAACGGCGGCGGGGACGCTCTCTGAATAGGGACGAGAGAGAGAGAGAGAGAGAGAGAGAGAGAGAGAGAGAGAGAGAGAGAGAGAGAGAGAGAGAGAGAGAGAGAGAGAGAGAGAGAGAGAGAGAGAGAGAGAGAGAGAGAGAGAGAGAGAGAGAGAGAGAGAGAGAGAGAGAGAGAGAGAGAGAGAGAGGGGGAGAGAGAGTGGCTGGCGCTGCAGAGCGGCGCGGCGGCTGCTGTGTGCTGGCGGGGTCAGTGACCGCGCTTCGACTGAGTGACTGCGCCGCGAGGGCACGGCCAGCAATGTTTGCAACGGCCGGACGAGTGCAGCTGATGGGGCGCGCCCCTGCTGGCCACGACAGGACGCGGCCCTGCTGGCCACGGCTGCGGCTGAGGTGACGCGGCCCTGCTGGCCACGGCTGCAGCTGAGGGGACGCGCCCCTGCTGGCTGAGCCATTCGTCCTCGCACCACTCTTACCTACAACGGGTAACGTTCTCGCACGTCAGACACTAACCTGAACACATTGTCAACAACTCTTCTGTATTGTCATCTACCTACCGAGATACCTACTTTGGACTTTGGGCTGGCCGTGCGTCCGTGATGTATGTCCCAGGCGCTCCCTCGTTAGGTATCTCCCGGTTGGGTTGTCCGTGCGTCGGAGAGTTGGGTTGGTCGTGCATCGGTGCGTCGTGGGTTGGGTTGGCCGTTCGTCCGTGGTCTGGGAAATGATCAGTCCCGGTGCCGGCAGTTAGACACGCAGTCTCTGATTGGCCGCCGTTCCGCATCTATCGGCCCGGCGCCTGCGAAGTCTTCCCGCCTGCTCTGACTCTGGGCGGACCGTCACCTCACGTTCCCGTGACGCGGCCGCCGGAGAACCGTCACCCACGCCCCCGTGACACGCCCCCTCTAGGTGCAGACTGCTGCGCCACGAGTGAGCACTCGTAACGGTCTGGGTGTATTTGTTGTACACACACGTGTGGTAGTAGGAGGATGGTTACCTGGAGACAGATGGTGGTATTGGCGTGTATCAGTAGCGACCTGAGAGCGCTCTGCTGCTGCGCGGGAAAGTCAGATTTGCGGACAGTTTAAAGGCACGTCATCAGTCTGAATGACGCGGGAGACGTGTGAACATGCATACTGTCAGGTTGCGGCTCCTCGTGAAGGGCGGCGTACGTGGTGTGTGTGTGTGTGCCGACGCGGATTTTCAGAAATACCGAAATGGTGTGCTTGTGTACCACCATTGAAGCCCATGGCCCAACTGCGGGGTATTTATATATCCTCCTTATTTATCTCACTTTGTGACCGGAGGAATATTTTCCTTTCATACGTGCCTGAAAACTCATCATGCGACCCAATGGCCTGTCGGCTACAGATCAACCAGCGTGTGTCAGACACCCCCAGTCCGGCTTCCAGGGTTGGGGTAGCCCGTCGCCGAGGTCTGCCCTCTATTCAGCGTGACATGGATATATTACCCGCAGAGGGGGCCCCAGTGGCTGGGATCTCCCTCTTGAAAAGTGTGGCGGCGCTTTTTCCCACGCTTTTAGCTGCTCAAGTATTCTTTAAAGCCTGTTTTGGAATGAAATATTTCAGTAGAGTTCCCCAGCTTAATGATTAAAAAACTATATTTAATATTTATATGTTTTCCAGATCGATTTAATCTTGCAAAAGTCTCTGAGTACTTTATCTAACCTTTGAAACACATGTACAAGTGGATTTAGGTTTCAATCTTTAGGTCTGCCCAACGCCCGCCCCCGCTCAGGTATCCGTGGGGACGCTCTTAGATATAGGCGCGGATCCACTGGGGCTGGTGAATAAATTTGAATCGGGCAGAGCATGTGGGTAATACCAGGTCTGAAGCCATATTCAAATTCAGATGTTTATCAATTAGCCATGTGTATTTGGATACGAGTTAGATTTCGACTATATTGATGGCTTCCCAAAAGAGAGAAAGAGAGGGAGAGAGAGAGTGTAATCAAAGTGGAGAGTAACCAAGAGTGATGGAGGAGGTGAGAACACTTGTTACGAAATCGAAAGAGTAAATGCAATGCGGATCAGGGTCGGTATTAAGAGTTTCCGTTCCACTGAATTCAGGTTTCTGCATACGTAAAGGATATTTTTATTGCTCGGCAAAGCGATTGTTCCGCGGAATCCCAGCTGACCCAGAGTGGATGCCTCGCGCTGGGCCCGGCGCCCTCCATCCACGCGTAACCCAGTACGCTGCGCTACTTCCGCCAGCCCCGCTAATGTGTTGCAATCGCCGCTAATGCGCCGCTAATGCGCCGCTAATGAGGCTGCCGCGCCGTGCTCGGTCCCGGAGGCAGCTGGCCCTGGTCCGGGCGAGGTGCGGCCATGAATTATTACCGGGATGGCAGAAACTGTGTACATACATATGAGCGTTAGTAATCGTGGAGTAGAACCTGCGGAACACTGGGATGTCGAGGTACACCCGGCGCGTCCCCCTGCCAACCCGTCCCCAAAATTTTCAAGTCAAGCGTCAGGCCGAAATGCCAAATCCCCCCGGCAGCACCAGCCGGCCGCGCCCCCGCAAAACGTGGCGGCGCCCGTACCTGCTCTTATTCAAGCATTACCAGCCCGTGCTTTGTATGATTGCAACCATTCTTTTTCACTAACGATCCTAGGTATTTATTTATGCCTGGAAAATCCCCTAATGCTTCGAATGTGCGGTCACTGATGGGAGCAAACGCCTATACTTCTCCACTTCAGCTGATAACAACAGTAGGTACATTTATACCGTTCCGAGAATATATCGATACACTGTATATTGAATTTACCATTTGTGTGCTCATCTGTTGATGAAATGAGATCATCTGTCTCTATTAATGAAATGAAACCTGCAGTTGGTAGGTAAAAGGAAAATGTATTTGGTAAAATACGGTGGGTGGAAAGCAGGGGATATGCTGTACCAGCCATAAAAAAGCCCTTCACTTTTTCGAGGGTTGTAAATCTCAATATCGTGAAACAACAGCTTCCGGTCTCACAATAGCAGGATGTTTTTATCTTAGATACATATCTAATACGTCTCCTTAGTCTTGCGTCTTATTAGGCGTCTGCAGGACACATGACCGGGCTGCCCAGGCGTGCAGAGCCGTGTCTGACGCAGAAGTCTGACCTGGCCTGGCTACCTGGACACAGTGGCGGATCCAGGGGGGGGCAAAAAGGTATTTGCCCCCTAAGCGGAAAAGCTCGGGGAAAAACTATGTTTTGCCCCCCCTCCAAGTGGTCTACCTCATTTTTTCCCCGACTCCTTTTTAGTTTATAAGCAAGATTTTGGTGCTTCAACTCTCAACTTTAAACAGAACCGTTACGTTCGGTGTAAATATTGGGCTTTGGATAGGAAAAAGTATCTTGAGCGCATATTTTTCACCCCGTGACGTTTTTTTGTTTTGCCTCTCGTCTCAAATATCTTAAGTTCTACCGTGAAGTCTTATTGAAGCACAATTTTTCACTGCGTGACGTTTTTATTTATTTTTATTTTTCCTTTACGACTTTGGTTTGCTCCCCCAAACCGACCGGCTAGATCCGCCACTGACCTGGACACAGTGCCCGGACTGCCTAGCCGTGCAGAGCCGAGTCTGACGCAGCAGTATGACCCGGCCACCAGCCTGCGACTCTCGTGCCTGTTAGCTGAAATGAGCGTGCTTCCTGGCTCCCATCGTTAGTGTCCATCGGAGCTCTCCGGGCCGCCGGACGCCCGGGACCGGCCCTTGTACCCAGCCGCGGGCTATTGGTCACAACATTGTGAGGCATTTCCCCGATGTGTGACTCCATTCCAGTCAATAGTTCCGAAAAGCGAGGGACGCCGGTTCAGTGGTGGATCTAGCCGTCACGGGAAGTGAGGCCTCGGAGGGAAATGGAGCCTTGTGGGCATTTGGAAGTGCCCCTTCCTGAAGCTAATTTGAAAATGTCGGGAGTTGGGTTGTTAGGAGGGTGTTGAAAAGTTATTTCAGGGAGAGTTGGATCCGGTTTTGTCCGGGGGCGCCGAGAACGGGTAGCTTAGTGGATAGATTTCCTTGAGCCACCGGTCCAGGGTTCAAGTCTCGGCGGAGTCTCTGCGTGAGTTGATCTGATTCCTCAAACCCCTCCCAGCGGGTGAGGGTTGGCGACGCCGTATGACCCTGGCAGTTATCGTGTCGTTAAACCCAACAAGTATTATTATCCGAGGGGCGCTGCTGTCCGAGGAGGGGGGAGGTCAACTAGTCGCATGAGAGCCTTTGGCTTACATCATGGACGAACAATCAACAATGGAATACGTCGGACAACCGAGTGCCTCTCTCCCAAATCACCCCCTGAAGTCAACTCTACAAGACATGTACCGCTCAGTTTATAATTTGGCAGGTGCATGTCTATTCATATAGGGCGGCTTCGACACCAAATAAGGACAGGAGTCAGTCTTATGGTGGACGGCCCTCCTCCCTACCCTGGATCGGTCTCTGCAATGGTCCAAAGCACGGACCGCCATGCCGACCAACGCGACGCACATAGGCCCTAAATGCCTCCGTCCGTGGCCAATATTACTTTTCGTGGAAAACTCCTTCGCAATACCGCAAATTCCCCCGATTTTTGAACAAAGGAGCTCATTTGAAAGACAATTGAACAGCGCATAAAACTTGCATTCGACATATAGGTTTTATTTTACATGGTTGTAATCCGGACAGTGAAAAGAGAGGCATTTGGAGCAACTTAATCCAGCCCGAGGTGTCCGTAAAATATTTTGCAGATGTTGTCGTGGCGCCATTAGTTGTGACCGAATTGTAGTTTGAAACACTGCAAACAATAAACATTTAATCCATGAACAACGATACAGCAATCTTGGTCTGCCATAAATTCATAAGCGTCACCACGAACAACAAAACGGGAGACATCATAAATGTGTATTTGAGCTTGGTTTTCTTTCTAAGCCAGCTTTTTGGTATAATTGTAACACTTTTTCTGCATGGGAATGTTCTATTATAACCGGTATTCGAGTGATTGTTAACAACCACACTGGAGAGGGGTCCGACATTAACGCGCACAGGATGGGGAGCTGGTAAGCCCCTGAGATATCGGAAACTTAGAGGCTTAAGAAATGCCGATTGGGGGTTGGCTATGGTGATCTACATCATAACTAATTTTCATTGACCTAGGTCTATATTGTCAAGGTCAAACGAGGTCATAAAGGTCAAATTTTGGCCATGCTTGGGACCTGTTGGGAAATGCCCTGATAATGTGTGGAAAAAGCCGAGAGTAAGCTAAGGCCGGACCACGGTCATAGAGGTTGTGTCGCAAAGAATCTTTCCTTCATTTTTGAGGTCTAGGTCATTCAAGGTCATCGACCTATGACGCCACTAATATGGTATATTCCCTATTATGCACACTTAAAGTAGCACTATAGCAAACCTTGTGCTGGAAAGGAGGATTGACCTTTACCCATGATCTTTAACCTTGACCTTTGACCTTGAACTTACACCTGGGTTACCTTTACTACGACGTCATAGCATAATATACGTCAGACTGGGACACGTAAAGCACCGGAGTCAATAACCTTGAAATTGCTGGTATGACTTTGAACTTTGACCTCGACCTTCACGTGAGGTGACCTTGACAAATAATCCCGTCTATATGACACTGTGACGTCACCACTTGGTCTCCAATGCAAGCAAACCGGTTCGACTGCGCGGTCGCGGCGATTTCAAAATGTAGGTCGGACTTTGAAGCCTATAAATCAAACAATTTTCGACAAATTTTCAAAATTATTTCACTATTCGACGCGCTGTTAAATTTTCTCAAATGCGACCCATTCCCGTGTTTTGGCTACGAGCGGTTCTCCGGTCATGCCGGAAAAAATAGTTGGGAGAGTATCCGAGGCCCCTCCAGTGCGCGTGTTAACACGCAGAGTAGAAAAAAGGGGTAGAATATATCCCTACCATGTGTTTCCTCAACAAGGCATATCAAAATATCAGTCCGTGAAGGTCAGTACGTTTCTCTCCCCCTCCCCGCCCACCCTCCGCTACATATGATATCGCGGTATCGCCAACTATGGGACGTAGGTCAACTGAGCAGCCCGAGCGTCATCTTGCGTCAGCTTATGACGGTGGGAACGGCGAGGAAATTCGATTCCCGATTGCATCCCTAGGACACCTCGGAACTCCGATGGTTACGGAGACCGTTCATTTGGATGAAAAGGTATGACTGGTATTCACCATATGTGGTTTAACGTGTGATATGCAGCAAAACAGGATTCCTAGGTATCGTTTTTGCTGTCCCGGCATTGCTTGAAGGTGTTATAATAAATGTCTGAATCCCGGGATCACGAGAGGCTTAATCCCGTGATTAAGGCTTTTTGAAAATAGCGGGATCCCAATCCCGAGATTGACATAACTAGCAGGAACATTTATCATGCAATAAATGGTTCGTTGTCGGCAGTCCCTCCGGGTATTTGGATAACAGTCAACACAGCAGCCAATACACAAATTTAGACGGTTATAGTGTTTTGAAATTGTATAAACTAACTTCTGCACTTCTAGGCATTTATTATAGTATCGTTCTCTGATAGTCCACTCATATTGCTAATTCTTGCCGGTCCATGCCTCCATTCGGTAACCCACGGCGTTGCGCTAGCACCGCAGCGGCTTGGTTGGAGCCACAACCTGAGTTAGTATATGTCATCTGGAGCACGGGGCTGCAAGTGGACGCAAGATATTTTGACTTGCCCTTGTAGAGGACATCCTGGGGAATCGTTTGATGGTAGTCTTGTGCTGGGCCGATGCTGGCCAAGTTTTAAATCCCTCTCTTTGTATTTGTAAATCGAACAGTTTTTGAGATATGCAGTATACTGAGAGAATGGTCTATAAAATAGTTGTCAAAACTATTTTTGCATTATTTTATACCTAAACCTATTGCAAAGGGCTCACACAACAGTGGTATTGCCATACTTTGACCTGTTCTTGCTTTCATGGTCGATTTTAAGCATAATGAAATGTACGTAGTTTTCGCTGCAGATCTCTGGTCCGCGGGTGGCGCACCCGAGTGCTTACTTCAGGGAACTCTACAAAGACTTCCGTAGCACGGTTTGTGTTTTCCATGCCTGTTTCAAGTGCAGTGAAGAATTCTCTATCAGTATATGTGCTCAGAAATGATTTAGAAAAAGTTGCATTTTCGTAATATTGGCCACGGACGGAGGCATTTAGGGCCCTATGTGCGACGCTGTAGAACAATTTTTGTGGGCGCGGTGTTAGATGCCTGCTGCGTTGCAGTCCTCGGGTACGGCGGCACAGCCTGCCTCTCTGGCGGGGCGGAGACTTTAATGCTCCGGGCGCACGTAGCTGGGAAGCGGAGACAATTACTCCGGATACAAGAGAAGCCCATTCAGAGAACATATGTTAACAGTGCACACATCCATTAACACCGTAAACGATCAAGATGAAATATGGCGACGCAGAACAGACCGTGGGCGAGAAATTACCAAATAGTTAGAGCGCGCCAAAACTCCAAACAATAAGAGCAGAACAAACCTTTTTCAAAAGAAAATGAACAATCATTCGCTTTAAGAGATAGAAAATCAGGCTCGTGGTCATGTTATATGACATTATTACAAGTTAAGAGTCAATATACTTCGTCAGTATTTGTGGGAAGAACCACAGTTGCATCACCCGAGGGCGTGTTGGTGAAATGTATGTCAGACTGGCTTTTGTGTATTAGACATTTGGTACGCATGTGAGTATGCAATATTTGTTGTATTGTGTTGCAGGTTTTAGGTCTATGCTTCATAGATATGTAAACTCTTGAGTAAACTATTTATTATTCAACTCGCCCTCGGTTCGTCCAATAGCAAATGCTTGAATGACGCTCATCGTGTAGTATATAATAATATCATATGATATGCGCACAGTGCTGACTTTTGCCCTCTTATTTTTGATAATGCTAAAAGACACCTAAACAACCATTGTAATTTCTTATTTTACTTGAATGTAACATTTATGTAAGCTCAAACACTTTTCTGTTTTTATTTGTTGGAGTCAAAAATTCATATTCAATGAAAATTTGTGTTTTGCATCAAAACGTTGTCAATGAATGTTGTTATGTAAAATTGTTTTGCTTACTTCATAAACATACCAATTCCGAAGTCCCTCTTCTATAAAAGTAGTGAAACTGAGTGGCAAAAACATAACAGGCACCCGGATAAAGATCGGTTATTGTTTTCCTGCGCTTGGTACGAAAATAGTGCACACTGCAGCTGCTCATGTATCCGTGGTACCTGACGACCGGACCCGCCGAGTACACCGCTGACAGCGCCGCGGGCGGCCGCCGGCTCTCATGAATAAATTACGCCACCTCTGCCGCCGCCTCTCGGTACTGACTTCGCCGTCTGTTTAGACAAATTGGCGCGCATTTCGTTTCTGTGGGTGGTGACCCACTCTGCCGCGTATGGCGGTCAGGTGCAACACGTGTTACCTCCGGCCACGGAACCTCACGAGTCACGGCAGACTCACGGTAAACTCACGGTCTTGGGCTGACTCACGGACCGCGCTGTCTCGTGCTCGGTCTGAGCCAATTACCGGCCAGGAGAGCTATTGATCGGGACTGGCGTCACGTAAGCGCGTTCCCACGCGCTGGGTGACGCATCAGGTGCACGTGTGCGTTATGGTGGCGTGACGCGCCACGCAAGGCGGTCTGTGGCCGCCAGTCTCATCAGAGGGCCGTGTGTGCTCCCACGTGATCCCGACACCATCTGCTGGACGGGCGGCGGCTGCCTTTTTTCTCGCGTCGGGCCCAGCTCAATGATAGACTGCCGGACCGTGATGGAGGCTAATGAGAGGGTGACAGAGGCGACAAGTCTCTGCCCTTTTGTGACGGCGCTCGCCGCATCGGAACAATCAGAGCCGCCAGCTGCTCAGTTCCGCGGTGCCGGCCACCGTGACCTCCACTGACCTCTGCGACTGCGAGTGACCTCTGTGGCCTGGTGTGACAGCGGCGACTGTCGCGCGGCGCCGCGTCTGCCCTTGTCAGGCGTTAGGACGCACGGTACCGACACATCGCTAGTGTCCACCGCTGGGTGGAGGGTGTGAGTTCACACTCTGCCGCCAGGGTACGGGTAGTCAAGGAATGGGTTATAGAAAAACATTCGGACTATGCAATGTACAAACGCATGAGGATATAAAAGTGTATTCGCCACTTTTCGTTCTGCTGGGAACACGTGATGCAGGAGCAGACAAAGGGCCAATATCACTGACTGCAGCTGACTGTGGACAAACGGAAAAGTTAGGCCACGATGCAGGCGAAGGCATGTCCGGAGTATCGAGGGACTGCATGATTTTAGATTAGGCATTAACGACGCAGCAGCCGCCAAGGTTATACGGTTATGGTTTTAGATTAGCTCTTACCATGCAACACTATTGGGTGAATGGTAAATTGTCTACATGTTGGAGTGCTGTGACCGCTTTTGTAGCTTCTAAGTTTTAGTTTCATACGCCCATCGAACTTGGAAGCCCCAAGTTTGCACATAAAAATATCACTTTTTTATGGAAAGTTTGTACAGTTCGTATTAGTGGAAGATGTGAGATGAGGAGGATGTGAGATATGAGATGTAAGATGAGATGAGGAGATGTGAGATGCCATCCCATGTGGGACACTTGGTGCCGCGAATATAGTTACGTCTGGAAAGTGAAGAAACCAGCCATGGCTGGGACCAGCATGGGACTCTGCGTAGTCACATGAGTCCCATGAAAGGAGCTGCACATTCAGTGTCATTGGAGTCGAAACAGATTTCTGGAGCGTACCTTTATAATTGCGTCGCGACAGATACCAACAGCCAAGTGACTATTGGTATGTACGATTGTTAACTTTTGCTTCAACCAATTAACGACAAACGTCCAGTTCATAGCCCGGTGCGTTTCAAAGACCCCATTCCTTGCAGAGACCCGTTCGTTTCCTTCGCAGGGCGATACGTCTGGTGGTCTGGACAGCGCATCATCAGCGATGGTTGTGTGCTGTAGGTCTACGCAGGCCGGCGGATCCACTTCTACGGTGTCTCATCCATCCTGCAGTTGACGCAGAGCTGATTAAAAGCCCACCCTCATCCTATTTCAGCCGCCAAATTGAAAAGGCAATCTTCTGGTAATGCCAGGCCCTTATTTAGCTGGCCGGAGCGTAGCGCGGGTCACAGACCTGGGGGCGCGGAACGGGGAAGTGAATCCAGAGATGACGCGCTAGTCTACCATTCATCTTTCGCTGGAGGATTTTTCTCTCCCGGACTGTAGCCAGGGTTACCAGCGGCTGTGTGGTCTCAGCTCACTTCAGGATTTGGATACCAGGTCCTCACTTGAAGAAATGTATTTAGGTGGCAGAGAAAGTTTGGCGGCGTAACCATGATAAAGAGGAAAATGGTAATTATGATTTCCTGCCAGCATTTTGTTTTTCATAATTTTTATATGCCTGAGACCTCAAGATGATTAACAGATTTGCACACAGTTACCATGGATGCAAAGTTTTTCCTTGAGTTGGGATGACAAAATCTACTGAGTTGATTCATGCCTGCGGGTTTAAGTGCCCTGGGTCAGAATTAAAGCCTTGGAAGCCCAGGATGATATTTTGCAAGTTCAAGCACATCTTAAGAATGGCGTGTGACATCTATTCTAATTGGTACATTTTTATATTTCTGTGGTGGGAGTAATCAAACAGGTTGTCCTGGCACTCGCGAGACATACCATATGAAAAGTTCCACTCACTGCAGTCGCATCATTTGAGTCGTTTCGTTGTTGTCGAGTTGACGTCCTATGTGTCATGATAATACATCGTGTGCAAAACTGTAAACTATGTTCAGCTTATATAAATATATATATAAAATTTTTGAAAATACCATTAAGTTGAATAATGCTCATTTTCACCAATTATCCAAACTTGCTACCTGAATCATGTAATGTTTTTTCTGTGTTTAACGACGCATGAACTCATCAGTTCATACAAGGTGTATAATTTACAGCGCCCGTCGGGTTTCGAACCCGAGACCTGTGGCTGAAGAGAAAAGCGCTGTATGTACCACTGAGCCCTGTGTTTTTTGCTGAGGGACGAAACGACAGCTGATAGTGGTGGTCTAGGAGGGTGTACTTGAGTTAGGGGTAAAGTATGTATCTAGTTTTGGGATGCTGAGCTCTGCCTCGCGACGGACTCTACAGAATGTTTATGGAGCCTCTAGCCCTGCCGTCACTGCGTCTCCCTGACTTTCACAGAGCCTCCAGCTCTGCCGTCACCTCTGCCCATCTGCCGTCACCTCTGCCATCCCCCCTGTTGTCACCTCTGCCTCCCTGCTGTCCGACGCTACTGTCACCTCTGCCTCCCTGCTGTCCGACGCTACTGTCACCTCTGCCTCCCTGCTGTCCAACGCTGCTGTCACCTCTGCCTCCCTGCTGTCCGACGCTACTGTCACTTCTGCCTCCCTGCTGTCCAGCGCGACTGTCACCTCTGCCTCCCTGCTGTCCGACGCTACTGTCACCTCTGCCTCCCTGCTGTCCGACGCTGCTGTCACCTCTGCCTCCCTGCTGTCCGACGCTACTGTCACTTCTGCCTCCCTGCTGTCCAGCGCTACTGTCACCTCTGCCTCCCTGCTGTCCGACGCTACTGTCACTTCTGCCTCCCTGCTGTCCAGCGCGACTGTCACCTCTGCCTCCCTGCTGTCCAGTGCGGCTGTCACCTCTGCCCCCCCTCCTGTCCGACGCTACTGTCACCTCTGCCTCCCTGCTGTCCGACGCTACTGTCACCTCTGCCTCCCTGCTGTTCAGCGCGGCTGTCACCTCTGCCGTCACCTCTGCCTCCCTGACGCCCGGCGCCGCCCCCGAGGCGGTGACAACACCTCTGCTCCGCCGTCGCTGGCTGAGTCGAGCCGACCATTCTGGTCACGCTCTCTCAGAGAAAGGGAAGCCCGCCCGCATTGGACCATGGGGACATAACGTGTGCGCAGGGACTCCGCTGTCGAGCCGGGCGAGCGTGTCCGCTTCTTGGAGGTGCTGCGCGCCTGGACTGCCGCAGTGCGTCGGGAAGTGTTGAGGGCGGGCAGTCGGCCGCTGCTGAAGTGTCTCCTGCCAGGGGTTCTGATGTGGACGGGTGCAAGGTCTGTTGCAGAATATGACACCGTGGAAAACTGCAGTGCACGTCAGATTTCGGGCACATGACTGTTAGTCGTCGAAATGGGGTTCGATCGCCTAAATTGATCTTTTCATTTGCCTTATTTGGGAGCGTGGCGAGAGGGTACGCCTTTCGGACGGAGCGGGTGTTTTGAGGTCTGCTCTCCCAGTGTGGGGACGCGGGTGGGAGGCCTCTCGGCCCCGGGATGCCGACACGTCCCAACGCCGCCGCCGTCGCCTGGCCCACGGCTGCCGGGAAGGAAATCGACGCGTCAGCATGACGACGCCCGATGCTTTGTCCAGTTTGGAGCCGAAGCGGGCAGGCAACGCGCCACCCGCCTCACTCAAACCCGTGGAGCCTTTGTTCTCACGTCCGAACCTATTCATGCGGTGCAATGCTCATGTCTGTTGTAGCGAGATCACGTATTACGTGTGATTAGTCACCCTTGTAGTGCTTCTGGCCGGACGAACAGACACATGCTGACAGGTTTTTCTCACTTGTATTCAATGCCCCTACAAAGACAAACCTCTGCTTCCGGTACTGCAGTGGATTAGTAACCAACGAGCCGGAAGGAATGAGTTAAAATTTTGCTATTGACCTAAAGAGCTGCTTTCAAAATCGTCAAATGAAGAGGCGTCATTTTCATGATTAGATAGTGCCTCAAAAACTTAATCAGGCAAAAAATTATCAGCGGGTTAACGTTTTAAAATTCAGACAGAACTCGACGCCACCCGCGTTGACGCCATTTGCATCAATATAATACAGCGTCGGTAGAAACTAGAGGATAAACTGAGAGTGCACTTAGGGGAAGTCCGTGCAAGAGTACGCACTTAACTTTCTAAAGGCTTTCACTTTTTTCCTATAAGTCTAACAGCCAAAATTTTTATGTGGTTATTTAGCCTGAAGAATTGTCTATGTATGGTCCATGTTTCAACTCGATGTCTCTGAAAGGAACTCGCCACGAGCCCATCAAAAATAAAAAGTCACGTGCGTACTCTTGCCGGTGTGGGTCGGTAAGATTACGCAAGAGAGGAGGCTGGAGTACGCATTGATGCCCCGCTGTGCTTTAGGTGCATAGGCCATGTCGCGAAATTTGTTGTCGCCAAACTAGGCGATTGTATGATTTTATATGTTTCTGAATATACAAGAAGTATGTTGCAACGTTTAGTTTTCCAAATATGAATAACAGACTCTGTTCCAAGCGAAAATTAAATTTTCCTATCTCTTAAGCATGCGCACTCTTGCCCAATGGTCTACTACGTACTCTTGCCGGACATGCTCCCTTGGGAAGAAAGTCTTCATAAACATGTTGGCAGGCATTTTAGCGTGAGCTCCGGTCCTGGAGCATACTCCTAGCTCAGCTTTCTTACTGATGACAGACCGTAATACAATGATTTTGATAATAGAAGCATGGTCTACAAGTTTACCCACTTAAGAAATATTACTTCAAGGGTTCCCAGAAACTTATTTTGCTCTGTACTCCCGCGGAAAGAACAGGAGCACGTTGAACTTTGGTGTGCAGCCTAGGTACTGACCTTGCTTTTTTATACCAGGGTATCCACCATCTCAGTGGTTGCTAAGTAACCAAAACAGCTGCTGCGTACTCTTATCTCCTGCGTACTCTTACCCGCCCTTACCCTATTTAGCTTTCATTGTCGGTGCTTCGACTAGTCTGACTGTCTTGTCTTGTTGTATGGACAGAATAAAGCTTCAATTGTTTAGAAGCTGCAAGTTTTTTCATGTGAGAACTATTCATGATAACTTAGCAATCAAACAATATCCTGATGCAATAATGCCCAAAGAGGGTTAGTGGCGCCGCCGCAGTGGGGTTGTTGGGGCCGTGCTGGGGTTGGTGAGGCCACGGTGGGGCCGGTGGGGCCACGGTGGGGTTGGTGGGGCCGGGCTGGTCCCGATTACCGGTGCTGGCAGTCACCGGTACCTGCTGTCATCCTCGTGGGAACGCTCACAACAATGCCCCGCCTCCATTTAAGGCACACCATTAGCCAAGTCTTCTGATACCTGAAGAGTTTTTCGGATCTTAATTTATACTATCGGGGCATTCCTTTGGATTAATTTGTACTTATATCGTCCAATTTGAAACGTGCCGATCTCCATTTTACTAATTTAAACGCCGACGAATGCTTGCCGCTGCCTTTGCGCGTGCTTCGCCCGGACCTCTTTCCGAGATCTGGAGACAGATGTCGCATTGCAGCCACTTAGTTAGCCTCAGCCATCACGAAACCCCACCCAAGGTCATAGTTGCAGGCAAGTATCGTTAACCAGCGGATAACTTTGCAACTCAATGCATATCGGATACACTTAAGTGCTTGTACTTTGAACAAAACTACAATGTAAGCACCAAGCGCTCCATTAGCATAGGTGGATCCAGCTGGCGGCAACGGAATACTTGCCCCCCCCATCGACCCTCGGCGCCCTATGATAGGTCGATGGCGCCCCTGAAATATATCTTTTAATCCCCCAGAATATGAGCATCGGCGCCCCCACGATAGAATTTGGCGCCTATCGAATAGTTATGCCGTCCAAAAGTGGCGCCCCCTGGTCCGGATGGTGCCTCTCTCCGGACATGTCCCTCGATCAGCAATCCTGGATCTGCCTATGCTCGTAAGTCGTTCTGTTAAACTGAGCATAAATACCGAACATATAGGTGCCGTCTGAACTCTGGATTGGCAGAAATCCTCCAGAGATTGAAGGGCGACCACTAAACCGGAATGGTTCCTTCGGTCCAATGATGGACTTGTGTCGGATTAAATCCCTCCTCTATCCACTGACGATCAGTTTCCCTGATGATCTACCGGAAACCTGTCTAGCTTCGGAATTGACTCTGCACTACCTCAGCACGGGACTGCTCTAGGACAATAACAGCCGGCGTCCGGACCTGATAAGCTCCCGCAACTGTTGTTATTCTAAGCCTCAGTGCGAGTAAATACAACTGAAGTATTCCATTCATCAATCGCCACTTTAATGGTAAGATTAATGGGCTACTCAATTAAGATCTAGGGTAGACAGCTCGACCCGGGGAAAATGACCCAGCTTGCGAAAAAACACTGTCCTTGACCGACCGTTAGTGCTGACTCTCCGAGCACAGTCCGCGCAGCAGAGATGTAGCCCGGCGGAGTTCGCTGCGTCCGTGAGCGTGGCATCACAGCTGAGATGCGGCCCGGCGCCGTTCGCTGCGACATGAGCACGGTCCATTGGCTGAAATGCGGTCCGGCGCCGTTCGCTGCCTCCGTGAGCGCGATCCCGGCAACTGAGATGCCGGCCGGCGCCGTTCGCCGCCGATCGGCACCGGTCGCGGCGCCGCCTCCGAGTGTCACCCGCTGACAAACGGGCCCCCTGCATTTTTGGTGACGTCACATTGGCAGAGAGCTGCAGCGTTGTCTGGGCGGCGGAGAGATATGTGAACGGTATCCAGACTTGCATCAGGCGGTGAGACCGGCCGCTGACAGCTGTCGCGACACGCTGCTCCCGGTCCCCAGTAATGCGAGTTTGGCGGCGGCGTTGTGGTGAGGGATGACCCTGATGTGGGCCGGATCCAGGATCTCCGCAAGGGTGGAGGAGTGAATTCCGGAGAGCCCATTTTGGTCCTCGGGGGGCTCCTGTAAACTTTTCCGCATCTTGTTTTTACCATGAGTTCAGCAGGCTCAGACCAACATTCGGAGCCTCCAAGACCAACGCTATGGGTCCCTTGAAACCAGCACTTGAGCCCAAGGACCAACTCTCCAAATCTCTCACAATCTTCTCAACACTTTGGGAAAACACTGGAGCTCTGAGTTCGTGTTTCTGGAGCACCCTAATCGGTCTATGGGCTCTGCCAAAATGTGTTACTATGCTGTTTTTATTTGAATTAAATTGTATTTTTGAAAATATAAACGTTGGGATGATGTGTTGTCTTTGTTAACGCGTGGACGCTGTAACGTTAAAATATGATATGGCGCTTACGTTAACACCATATGTGCACATTAACGCCGTAGTAATTTAACGCGCTGGTTCTCTGTTACTGGAGCGGCCAGTAGACGTCTGAATGCTGCTGCTCTGTTGCAGGCGGGTCCGGTACCAAGATGTCTGAATACTGGTTATCTGTTGCAGGCACGGTTGGTGATGTCCTGAATGCTGGTCCTCTGTTGCAGGCGTGGTCGGTAATGTCTGAATGCTGGTCATCTGTTGCAGGCGCGGGCGGTAAATGTCTGAATACTGGTCCTCTGTTGCAGGCACGGTCGGTAAATGTCTGCATGCTGGTCCTCTGTTGCAGGATGGGCCGGTATATGTTGGAATGCTGGTCCTCTGTTGCAGGCGCGATCGGTAATTTCTGAATGCTGGTGCTCTGTTGCAGGCGCGATCGGTAATTTCTGAATGCTGGTGCTCTGTTGCAGGATGGCTCGGTAATGTCTGAATGCTGGTCATCTGTTGCAGGCGCGGTCGGTAATGTCTGAATGCTGGTGCTCTGTTGCAGGCGCGGCCGGTAGATGTCTGAATGCTGGTCATCTGTTGCAGGCGCGGGCGGTAGATGTCTGAATGCTGGTGCTCTGTTGCAGGCGCGGCCGGTAGATGTCTGAATGCTGGTGCACTGTTGCAGGCGGTTCCGGTACCAAGATGTCTGAATGCTGGTGCTCTGTTGCAGGCGCGGCCGGTAGATGTCTGAATGCTGGTCCTGTGTTGCAGGCGCGGCCGGTAGATGTCTGAATGCTGGTGCTCTGTTGCAGGCGCGGCCGGTAGATGTCTGAATGCTGGTGCTCTGTTGCAGGCGCGGCCGGTAGATGTCTGAATGCTGGTGCTCTGTTGCAGGCGCGGCCGGTAGATGTCTGAATGCTGGTCATCTGTTGCAGGCGCGGCCGGTAGATGTCTGAATGCTGGTCATCTGTTGCAGGCGCGGCCGGTAGATGTCTGAATGCTGGTGCTCTGTTGCAGGCGCGGCCGGTAGATGTCTGAATGCTGGTGCTCTGTTGCAGGCGCGGCCGGTAGATCTCTGAATCTGGTCATCTGTTGCAGGCGCGGCCGGTAGATGTCTGAATGCTGGTGCTCTGTTGCAGGCGCGGCCGGTAGATGTCTGAATGCTGGTCCTCTGTTGCAGGCGTGGCCAGTATATGTCTGAATGCTGGTCATCTGTTGCAGGCGCGGGCGGTAAATGTCTGAATTCTGGTGCTCTGTTGCAGGCGCGGCCGGTAGATGTCTGAATGCTGGTGCTCTGTTGCAGGCGCGGCCGGTAGATGTCTGAATGCTGGTGCTCTGTTGCAGGCGCGGCCGGTAGATGTCTGAATGCTGGTCATCTGTTGCAGGCGCGGCCGGTAGATGTCTGAATGCTGGTGCTCTGTTGCAGGCGCGGCCGGTAGATGTCTGAATGCTGGTGCTCTGTTGCAGGCGCGGCCAGTAGATGTCTGAATGCTGGTCCTCTGTTGCAGGCGCGGCCGGTAGATGTCTGAATGCTGGTCATCTGTTGCAGGCGCGGGCGGTAGATCTCTGAATCTGGTCATCTGTTGCAGGCGCGGGCGATAAATGTCAGAATGCTGGTGCTCTGTTGCAGGCGCGGCCGGTAGATGTCTGAATGCTGGTGCTCTGTTGCAGGCGCGGCCGGTAGATGTCTGAATGCTGGTGCTCTGTTGCAGGCGCGGCGGGTAGATGTCTGAATGCTGGTCATCTGTTGCAGGCGCGGGCGGTAGATGTCTGAATGCTGGTGCTCTGTTGCAGGCGCGGCCGGTAGATGTCTGAATGCTGGTGCTCTGTTGCAGGCGCGGCCGGTAGATGTCTGAATGCTGGTGCTCTGTTGCAGGCGCGGCGGGTAGATGTCTGAATGCTGGTCATCTGTTGCAGGCGCGGTCGGTAATGTCTGAATGCTGGTTATCTGTTGCAGGCGCGGCCGGTAGATGTCTGAATGCTGGTGCTCTGTTGCAGGCGCGGCCGGTAGATGTCTGAATGCTGGTCATCTGTTGCAGGCGCGGCCGGTAGGTGTCTGAATGCTGGTGCTCTGTTGCAGGCGCGGCCGGTATATGTCTGAATGCTGGTGCTCTGTTGCAGGCGCGGTCGGTAATGTCTGAATGCTGGTGCTCTGTTGCAGGCGCGGCTGGTAGATGTCTGAATGCTGGTGCTCTGTTGCAGGTGCGGCCGGTAGATGTCTGAATGCTGGTCATCTGTTGCAGGCGCGGCCGGTAGATGTCTGAATGCTGGTGCTCTGTTGCAGGCGCGGCCGGTAGATGTCTGAATGCTGGTGCTCTGTTGCAGGCGCAGGCGGTAGATGTCTGAATGCTGGTCATCTGTTGCAGGCGCGGTCGGTAATGTCTGAATCTGGTCATCTGTTGCAGGCGCGGTCGGTAATGTCTGAATGCTGGTCCTCTGTTGCAGGCGCGGCGGGTAGATGTCTGAATGCTGGTCATCTGTTGCAGGCGCGGGCGGTAAATGTCTGAATGCTGGTGCTCTGTTGCAGGCGCGGCCGGTAGATGTTTGAATGCTGGTGCTCTGTTGCAGGCGCGGCCGGTAGATGTCTGAATGCTGGTGCTCTGTTGCAGGCGCAGGCGGTAGATGTCTGAATGCTGGTCATCTGTTGCAGGCGCGGTCGGTAATGTCTGAATCTGGTCATCTGTTGCAGGCGCGGTCGGTAATGTCTGAATGCTGGTCCTCTGTTGCAGGCGCGGCGGGTAGATGTCTGAATGCTGGTCATCTGTTGCAGGCGCGGGCGGTAAATGTCTGAATGCTGGTGCTCTGTTGCAGGCGTGGCCGGTAGATGTTTGAATGCTGGTGCTCTGTTGCAGGCGTGGCCGGTAAATGTCTGAATGCTGGTGCTCTGTTGCAGGCGCGGCCGGTAGATGTCTGAATGCTGGTGCTCTGTTGCAGGTGCGGCCGGTAGATGTCTGAATGCTGGTGCTCTGTTGCAGGCGCAGGCGGTAGATGTCTGAATGCTGGTCATCTGTTGCAGGCGCGGTCGGTAATGTCTGAATGCTGGTCCTCTGTTGCAGGCGCGGCGGGTAGATGTCTGAATGCTGGTCATCTGTTGCAGGCGCGGGCGGTAAATGTCTGAATGCTGGTGCTCTGTTGCAGGCGTGGCCGGTAGATGTTTGAATGCTGGTGCTCTGTTGCAGGCGCGGCCGGTAGATGTCTGAATGCTGGTCATCTGTTGCAGGCGCGGCCGGTAGATGTCTGAATGCTGGTGCTCTGTTGCAGGCGCGGTCGGTAATGTCTGAATCTGGTCATCTGTTGCAGGCGCGGTCGGTAATGTCTGAATGCTGGTCCTCTGTTGCAGGCGCGGCGGGTAGATGTCTGAATGCTGGTGCTCTGTTGCAGGCGCGGCCGGTAAATGTCAGAATGCTGGTGCTCTGTTGCGGGCGCGGGCGGTAAATGTCAGAATGCTGGTGCTCTGTTGCAGGCGCGGCCGGTAGATGTCTGAATGCTGGTGCTCTGTTGCAGGCGCGGCCGGTAGATGTCTGAATGCTGGGTATCTGTTGCAGGCGCGGCCGGTAGATGTCTGAATGCTGGGTATCTTGCACGCCGAGCCGAGTCCATGGACGAGGATGAACTCCAATCACACGGGCTCGCTTCACATGCCCGCGCAGAGAAAGGCGCGCGTCAACGGCAAGCCGGGACACCACAGTCTGAACCGCCACATCAGCCAGTGAGATATCCGCCGACCCAATACATGCCTACTCCGAATTCTGCGAATTTCCAGTCAGACCACACATCAAAAGCGATGAAAAAATTTCCCGGGAGACAATATTCTAATTTTGTTCCCCTTGATGTGTCTAGCTGGTGATACAGGCAACGCTTCTTCAAACGACAGCATACATTTCCGCTCAACTGGTTGCTGTTTTCTTCCAGAATGTGGCAAATTTACCAAGAGGGAGATAGTTCATCATATTTGTTTTGTGTTACTGATTTCAGCTTGACATTAGCAGCATTGTGAATCAGAAAATGGGTAACACGCTTGGCCGATCCGATGAAGAAAAATAGAATATTCACTCAATTTGCTCATTTGAAGTGTTACAGTGGCGGATATAAAGAGGGCTGGGGGTCTCAAACCCAACACCCCCCACAAATGTCAGTGCGTAAAGTGACTGGATAGCCGGAGGCTGTTCTAAGGCAACAGCAAAGGAGGCTTGAGTCCGCTAGCCCCCTCCCGAAACGAAGGCTTGGATCCGCCCCTGTTTTACATAGTCTCCAATTTGGATGATGCAATACCTGAAATTGCAGGTCATCTCTGTTTCTTGTCTCTATGACGGGGTTTTGAACCTGCTCTGGTACCATACGGTTAGTCGGTGTTTTACGCTCACTGAAATCGTCATTTCAAGGTCTCCCTCGTCTCTCTCCCGCATGCGACTGTATTTACGCTGTATACGTGAATCGATGTGTGTGTGTGTGTGTGTGGGGGGGGTGGGTGTGGGTGGGTGCATGTGTGTGTGTGGCGGCAGTAGCCGGCTGTATATGACTCGGTGTGATGTGTGGCGGCAGTAGCCCGCTGTATATGACTCGGTGTGTATGTGTGACGGCAGTAGCCCGCTGTATATGACTCGGTGTATGTGTGGCGGCAGTAGCCCGCTGTATATGACTCGGTGTATGTGTGGCGGCAGTAGCCGGCTGTATATGACTCGGTGTGTGTGTGCGGCGGCAGTAGCCGGCTGTATATGACTCTATGTGTATGTGTGACGGCAGTAGCCGGCTGTATATGACTCGGTGTGATGTGTGGCGGCAGTAGCCCGCTGTATATGACTCGGTGTGTATGTGTGACGGCAGTAGCCCGCTGTATATGACTCGGTGTATGTGTGGCGGCAGTAGCCCGCTGTATATGACTCGGTGTATGTGTGGCGGCAGTAGCCGGCTGTATATGACTCGGTGTGATGTGTGGCGGCAGTAGCCCGCTGTATATGACTCGGTGTGTATGTGTGACGGCAGTAGCCCGCTGTATATGACTCGGTGTATGTGTGACGGCAGTAGCCGGCTGTATATGACTCGGTGTGATGTGTGGCGGCAGTAGCCGGCTGTATATGACTCTGTGTGTGTGTGTGTGTGTGTGTGTGTGTGTGTGTGTGTGTGTGTGTGTGTGTGTGTGTGTGTGTGTGTGTGTGTGTGTGTGTGTGTGTGTGTGTGTGTGTGTGTGTGTGTGTGTGTGTGTGTGTGTGTGTGTGTGTGTGTGTGTGTGTGTGTGTGTGTGTGTGTGTGTGTGTGTGTGTGTGTGTGTGTGTGTGTGTGTGTGTGTGTGTGTGTGTGTGTGTGTGTGTGTGTGTGTGTGTGTGTGTGTGTGTGTGTGTGTGTGTGTGTGTGTGTGTGTGTGTGTGTGTGTGTGTGTGTGTGTGTGTGTGTGTGTGTGTGTGTGTGTGTGTGTGTGTGTGTGTGTGTGTGTGTGTGTGTGTGTGTGTGTGTGTGTGTGTGTGTGTGTGTGTGTGTGTGTGTGTGTGTGTGTGTGTGTGTGTGTGTGTGTGTGTGTGTGTGTGTGTGTGTGTGTGTGTGTGTGTGTGTGTGTGTGTGTGTGTGTGTGTGTGTGTGTGTGTGTGTGTGTGTGTGTGTGTGTGTGTGTGTGTGTGTGTGTGTGTGTGTGTGTGTGTGTGTGTGTGTGTGTGTGTGTGTGTGTGTGTGTGTGTGTGTGTGTGTGTGTGTGTGTGTGTGTGTGTGTGTGTGTGTGTGTGTGTGTGTGTGTGTGTGTGTGTGTGTGTGTGTGTGTGTGTGTGTGTGTGTGTGTGTGTGTGTGTGTGTGTGTGTGTGTGTGTGTGTGTGTGTGTGTGTGTGTGTGTGTGTGTGTGTGTGTGTGTGTGTGTGTGTGTGTGTGTGTGTGTGTGTGTGTGTGTGTGTGTGTGTGTGTGTGTGTGTGTGTGTGTGTGTGTGTGTGTGTGTGTGTGTGTGTGTGTGTGTGTGTGTGTGTGTGTGTGTGTGTGTGTGTGTGTGTGTGTGTGTGTGTGTGTGTGTGTGTGTGTGTGTGTGTGTGTGTGTGTGTGTGTGTGTGTGTGTGTGTGTGTGTGTGTGTGTGTGTGTGTGTGTGTGTGTGTGTGTGTGTGTGTGTGTGTGTGTGTGTGTGTGTGTGTGTGTGTGTGTGTGTGTGTGTGTGTGTGTGTGTGTGTGTGTGTGTGTGTGTGTGTGTGTGTGTGTGTGTGTGTGTGTGTGTGTGTGTGTGTGTGTGTGTGTGTGTGTGTGTGTGTGTGTGTGTGTGTGTGTGTGTGTGTGTGTGTGTGGCGGCAGTAGCCGGCTGTATATGACTCTGTGTGTGTGTGTGTGGCGGCAGTAGCCGGCTGTATATGACTCGGTGTGTATGTGTGGCGGCAGTAGCCGGCTGTATATGACTCTGTGTGATGTGTGGCGGCAGTAGCTGGCTGTATATGACTCTGTGTGTGTATGTGTGACGGCAGTGGCCGGCTGTATATGACTCGGTGTGTGTGTGTGTGTGGCGGCAGTAGCCGGCTGTATATGACTCTGTGTGTGTGTGTGGCGGCAGTAGCCGGCTGTATATGACTCGGTGTGTATGTGTGGCGGCAGTAGCCGGCTGTATATGACTGTGTGATGTGTGACGGCAGTAGCCGGCTGTATATGACTCTGTGTGTATGTGTGGCGGCAGCAGCCGGCTGTATATGACTCTGTGTGTATGTGTGGCGGCGGTAGCCGGCTGTATATGACTGTGTGATGTGTGGCGGCGGTAGCCGGCTGTATATGACTCGGTGTGTATGTGTGGCGGCAGTAGCCGGCTGTATATGACTGTGTGATGTGTGACGGCAGTAGCCGGCTGTATATGACTCTGTGTGTATGTGTGGCGGCAGTAGCCGGCTGTATATGACTCGGTGTGCATGTGTGGCGGCAGTAGCCGACTGGAGGAGTCCCTGGATGGCGTCCCCCCGCCCGGACTGCCGACGGTGGCCAGTCTGCTGCCCAGCCCGGCCGCCGGAGACGCCCCCGACTCTGTGATCGAGGTGCAGGTGCTGCCCCAGCAGGCCTGGGCCGACACCGCCGCGGCCAACACCTCCGACGGCTCCGGCTCAGTGGAGGACCTGGGCCGGCTACCGCGCCACCCGGAGCGGTCGCTGGGGTTCCAGTGCAGGCGGTTCTGGACGGCCGCCGCCACTGGGCTGGTGTGTGCGCTGGGCTTCCTCTCGCCGGTGGCGATGGTGGTGCTGCCGCGGACTCGGCTGCTGGGCCTGAAGCAGGCGCAGCTGCAGTGCGGCGCCGAGTGCGACGGCACCCTGGTGGGCTTCACCTTCAAGCTGTTGCTGCTGGCGCTGGCTGCCTGGGCCGTGTTCTTTCGGCAGTCGCGGGCCACGCTGCCGCGCATCCACGCCTTCCGCGCCGTCCTGCTCTTCCTCGTGTTCACCTTCACGCTCAGCTTCTGGCTGTTCTTCTTTGTGCGCGTGCTGGAGGAGCGGGCGGTGCTGCGCTACTACACTATCGTGTTGTTCGCGGGCAGTCTAGTGGACGCTCTGCTGTGGATTCACTACCTGGCCGTGCTGCTGCTGGAGCTGCGGCACGGCCAGCCGCAGTTCGCCGTTCGGGTGGTACGCAGTCCTGACGGCGAGGCGCGCCTCTTCCCCATCGGCAACCTCTCCATCCAGCGGGCTGCCGTGGAGCTGCTGCAGAGGTACTACACCGAGTTCCCCGTGTACAATCCGTACCTGGAGCGTCTGCCGGCCAGCAGGAACTCCCGCAAGGCCAGCAGCGTCACCAGCTACAAGTACTACGACGTGGACGGCTCCACGGCCGGCTCAGTTGTACAGGTGAGTGCTGCAGGAGGTTCAGGCCACAGCTCGAGCACGTGCTGAACCGTAAAGAGGAGAGGCAGGGTAAGGGAACAAAGACGCAATTTGCGGGTCTAGATAGATTCTCTTTTCTGGGTGGATGACTAGACTGTGTCTTGTTTGGACTCCTATTGGCTCAAAGAGAAACAAGGTTTCACCTTCCATGTGGGTGGGTTATTTATCTTATTTCTGAAGCGCACAAAATTACATTTCATTGTTCAGCTACTATTTCGAGATGCAGTCAGAGTGAATCGACTGACAAGCTACTAGTATGAAACTGATGTGAATACACCCAGGCCGAGACCATAGGGCTTGATGGGATTACCCAGCTGTTATGTACAGAGACTGGAATTGGGCTAACGTATGATATATCATCGGGAAATACTTTTTTATGTACTCGCAGCCACTTAAAAAACGTAGAATCTGGACTATTTCTACTAACTATTCGATAATATTCAGCCACTGTTGCGTCACGAAATACTTAGTGCAATTTTTGGTCGTAAGCAGTTGCCTCTTTTTCTTTCGCTATTTCCCTCTATCACTTCTCTAGTTTGCAAATTACAATCACATATATGGGCAGAAGTGTCAAAATCACCTTCCATTTGATCCTTCGGATGTGTTTGAGACAATATTGATGCAGACAAAAACTCCCGATTTACCTCTTTCAAGCAAAGAACATAGTGTGTCAAAACGGGAAAAGTATCCACATAAAGTGAGCAATCGTGATAGGGAGTCTGCGAGGAATTTTCATGGAGGTCAGTCCATCAACTTGGTCCCGATTCAACATTCCTGAGCCCGCTTAAAGCTTTGAAGCGGCCCGCCCGAGCAGGAGAAGGATGGGGGAACGCAAATGGTCGTACCACTCCGTCCGGTTAAGCATATCAGCCGCGGATCAAGCTACTTGTGGAGTCTCTCCAACCGTTCAACATGGCTGAGATTGATTGAGAAAGCGAGATCGAACCGCAGAGGACCCCAATATGCGACTAAATCTTATTTATTATGCACCCGTGGTCCAATAGCCGGCGATGGAGGATATAGAGGCTGGGAGAATTCAGGATTTGGGAGCGATGGAGGATATAAAGGCCGAGATAATCCCAGATTTGGGGAGCGGAGGAGGAGAAATTGCCACGGTGAGGGATATGGGTAGGGCCGTACTTCCCAAACGATAGCCATGACTTCATTTAGAGTCACAAAGCCATTTTGAGCGGGTCAAATTCGAGACTAACATTTCATGCCACTTTACTTTTAACATGCTTTTCAGGACTGTAATGCATTTGGAATGATGAAGAGAGTGCTGCGCATGCAAAGTTATTCCACAGTGGTAACCGAAAGCAAGGCTAAAGAACAATGACAGGATATAATACGGGGCAAAACGGGACACGATGGCATCACAAGTTCTGGGGTTCTATGTTTTATTCGGGATGGAATGGAATATTTTCTTTTTTGATCTAACAAAAAATTAAGTGGCACGGGACGGAATCGTTTGGATGAATTGACGGCAACAGAACACAATAAGACAAGCTGGAATGGGACCGAACAGGATGGACTCTGAAATGCTGTCTTATGTTAACCTCTCCTGGCGACCAAGTTCAAAATAGCAAATTTTTCAACAAGAAACGGAATAAATGCGTATGCCCTTTTTATCTCCCTTCCGACTGAAAACAGCAGTGTTCGAGAGGAAGTCGGTGTTGCCAAGATGTTTGAAACAATTAGCCCTATTTTTTATGAAACTGTGTTTTGCCAGCATGGGATCATGTGATTGTCGAGTGTTGAAAACGGGTCATAATACCGTGAGGGCTGGGAACTACCGGGTGAAGAGTCATTCCTGCTGCCTCAGTTGTTTCCTAGCTTTCGTTTCCCCAAGTCAAAAGCGTCCGTTCCCCTCCTCGAGAGGACGGGACCGACTTGAGATTGAAATAACTCTGCGCAGCCTCCCCTGAAAGTGAGAGTCTAATATTACATCTAACAGTCAAGAACGCTCCCATCAGAAGGCAAATGTTACGGCACTACTCCTAAGCGTTCATACAGTTTTCGGCAAAATTCAACACCCAACCATAGGAAATTTGATAGGAATGGTGGCTGGTGCTACGCACGATCATTTCACGCGACAGTCGCAAAACCTTACGCTGCCACGGATACGTTCAGAGGCGGGGAGGAGACGGATTGTATACCGAGGAGTACAAATGTGCAGCCAGCTGGCAGTGGACAACCGTGTACGTTTTAGACCATGGCTGAGAAACATGCTGCTATCACGCCGCGAGTGAGCATGCTTAATGTCTGTTTTTATAGTGATAATTTTATCGTGGTTCTTGATGGTTAGCTGTCTTTTTATTTTCAGCGCTACGATTTTATGTCTTTTTTGCTCTGTGTGTATTTTAGCCAGTATCCCGTGTGCTTACTTTTATAGAAATGACGTGTCAAGTGAAAAACCATATACAGTGGATTTTAGACAAAATATACGAACGAACGAAAAAAATAGGTGTCGAAATCGGGGGAGGGGGAGGGAAATGGAGGACAAAAGGGAAATGACCTCCAACTTGTCAGCCAGTGGGAACGTCCGCTAAATTGTTGGGGTTCTACTCAGTTTTTTATTTGCATTTTCTCACATTTTCCAGTGCGGGTTTACGTAAATGATCCTAATGCTGGTGTCAGCTTACTGCCTTACTAACGTCCTCCGAGACGGACATTAGGTTTTAGTTTCGCTTCCCATCCTCCTGGACATCACGAGGTTGGAGTATGTCTCCCCGGCAAAAGTTCGTGGCGACGTCCGTGCAGCTAACACAAAACTCCTTCCTTCGAACTCAGTCCAAATTGGGCCATCGGGCGGTCTGCGATATTTGCCTGAGGCTACGCCTCTGTCGTGCGGTCATTACTGGGGCCTCCATTTTGATTGAAGCGGGGCGGCCTGTGCCGACCCGGTCAGTTGGACACGCATCAGTCGGTGCCGCTACTGCACTGACAGCTGCCGCTGATGTCAGCCCGATCGTAAACCAAGCTCAGCGTCAGCCGCGGAGGCGGCCCGATCGCCCCCCCGCACCGGTAACCCGCCCGGCCCTGCTGTGCAAGCAGGCAGATCAATCGATTTACCGCGGGACCAGTAACCCAGACGGCCTCTCAGCCATTACTGGCGGCCTTATGGATACGTCATTGACACTGCCTCCATTACAAGGGCTTAAAGGAGTTCCCACTTGTGGTGTTAAAAGGGCTATGCCCAATTAATGGTGTATCATGGCTGAGGGTCGTAATATTTAAGCTGGATGTTGAACGTAGCCAATTGGGCATCTGGTGGAGTGGAGAGATTAGTGGGACTACTGTCTGAAAGTGGAGGATGGCACGGCACCTCCATTGTGATTGTCTGTGACCTGACCGTACCCTGCCCGCCGGTGTGACTGTGACCTGACCGTACCTTGTTCACCGATGTGACTGTGACCTGACCGTACCTTGTCCACCGATGTGACTGTGCCCTGACCGTACCTTGTTCACCGATGTGACTGTGACCTGACCGTACCCTGTCCACCGATGTGACTGTGCCCTGACCGTACCTTGTTCACCGATGTGACTGTGACCTGACCGTACCCTGCCCGCTGGCGTGACTGTGACCTGACCGTACCCTGCCCGCCGGTGTGACTGTGACCTGACCGTACCTTGTCCACCGATGTGACTGTGCCCTGACCGTACCTTGTTCACCGATGTGACTGTGACCTGACCGTACCCTGTCCACCGATGTGACTGTGCCCTGACCGTACCTTGTTCACCGATGTGACTGTGACCTGACCGTACCCTGCCCGCTGGCGTGACTGTGACCTGACCGTACCCTGCCCGCCGGTGTGACTGTGACCTGACCGTACCTTGTTCACCGATGTGACTGTGACCTGACCGTACCCTGCCCGCCGGTGTGACGGTGACCTGACCGTACCCTGCCCGCTGATGTGACTGTGACCTGACCGTACCCTGCCCACCGGTGTGACTGTGACCTGACCGTGCGTTCCGACAGTCGCCCGGCCGCCGGCGCGACTCCTCTCACAACGAGCGCTTCTACGAGGAGCACGAGTACGAGCGGCGCGTGCGTAAGCGGCGAGCGCGTCTGACGGCCGCCGCCGACGAGGCTTTCACGCACATCCGGCGGCTGACCGAGCAGAGAGGTGGGTACCTAGCGGTAGCTGACCTGGCGACTGAGCAGAGAGGTAGGTACAGGGCGATAGCTGACATGGTAACTGAGCAGAGAGGTGGGTACCTAGTGATAGCTGATCTGGTGACTGAGCAGAGAGGTGGGTACCCTAGTGATAGCTGATCTGGTGACTGAGCAGAGAGGTGGGTACCTAGTGATAGCGGACCTGGCGGCTGAACAGAGAGGTGGGTACCTAGGCGATAGCGGACCTGGCGACTGAACAGAGAGGTGGGTACCTAGCGATAGCTGACCTGGCGACAGATGAGTAAAGGCCTGTGAGCTCATGCCTCATCCTGTGTAACCTCAAGCTTTAGCTGCAGCGTGCGGGAAATTGGCAAAGTTTGCTTATTTGCTTATTTGCGAGTCTGCTTATTGCCAGCAGTCAAAACAATAATCTGCGTTTGAATTATGTAAGTATGTATGTACCTGGCGCGCTTCTGTGTACTCTTCATGGCATTTATGAAGCACGTATACGAGTGGTGTCTTCACCGTCGATGAATTACAGAAAACAACGCACCGTATCAATACAGGATGACCAGCAGACCTGAAAGGATAGACCACGGCTATGTTTGGACTGACTCCCCGCGCTGTATTTGTATAAGCACCGCCTGGTTTGGGGTCTGACGGCCCTCATCACCCCAGTGGCAGGTTTGGACAATTAGGGCCCAGCCTGGGACAATGAGGGTCAAGAGACCTGAAACTCACTGTCCCCAACGGCAGGACCCCATGGACCACTACCCACGGAGCTGCTCTTTCTTGCTGGCAGGTTCAAATGGATCCCAACCCGAACCTCACCGCCCCTGTCGGCAGTTCCCCATGGATCCCGAGCCTCACCACCCCCTGTCGGCAGGTGCTGCCATCCCGATGGACCCTCACGAGGCGGCGCAGGCTATCTTCCCCACCATGGCGCGGCCGCTGCAGAAGTTCCTGCGCATCACCCGCCAGCAGCCGCGCCACACCGTCGACTCGATTCTGGCGCACCTGGCGCAGTGTCTGGCGCACGACCTGGCGCCGCGCGCGTTTCTGGCGCGCTACGTGTCGGCGGCGCCGGTGCTGCAGGCGGGGGCCGCGCCGCCGGCTGCAGAGCTGGGCGCTGGTCAGCGCGGCGCCGCTGTCGCGGCCGCTGGCAGAGGGCGCAGTCTTCCAGCTACGCCAGGACGACGTCAGCCTGCTCTGCTCGGTGCTGGCGCTGCCGCACCTCAACCTCAGCGAGCAGATGATCGATCCCAAGTGTAACAAGTTCGTGCTGCGGCTCAACAGTGAGACGTCGGTGTAGGGGCGGGACCGGCACTGCCGCCTGGTGGCCATTCTCAGAACCGTCCCGGACGGACTGCGTGCTCAGCACTGGGACAAGCGTCTTGGCGATGACCCGCCACGTAACCACCGAACGTTCTGAAGCGCTGGTACAAACAAGTGTTGAGTTTTTATATACAGTGCTATTGCCATTGGTGTTGTGCTCTTGCGTCCGCCGCTGTCGTTTTGTTAGTTTGTTAGTGTGTATGTATTTATTTGTGGAGCGCTGCGGCGGGTGCCCTGGAGCTGCGAATCTCCCGTGGATTCGGCCGCTGCCCACCCCGGATGTTGGCCAGGAGAGTTTGTCTTTCAACGCACCCTTGTGGCAGAGATCCCTCTCCCGCCTAAGGTCACTCAGCCACGCTCTGGTCACGTGTACATGATAAATCAATTGGATCGTGACATTTATATAAAAAATCTTGCGGGAGGCCTGACGATTATTCTCCAGACTGGAATTCATCAGTATTGTTCTACGGAGAACTCCCGGAACCTGCTATTTACCGAATTCCAGTGGACAGTTCTCTGAGTTCCGTTATCGTTCTCTGGTATCCTAGCAACCGACCAGAACCTCGTGTATCCACGCACGCCTTGTTGCCTGAACAAGGGAATCGATTTATATTAATTCATGATCATTCTGTAGAGATTTAGCTAGTGATCTTCGTTATCCCCGATTCGGTAAGCGCTCCCTGTTTTGGAGTCCCCGTTTCAGGATCTCTGCTGTCTTGGTTTGCGGAGTCTGGTTTTTCTGGAACCGAGCTAGTATGTTATGATGCTGGCTTTCTCTTCCCGCTCCAGACAGATGCTTTACTCGGCCTTATGCGCAATATTATAGTGGATCTTTGCTTATTTACATGACAAATAAATATCGGAAAAGCACCATCAGGTCATTGAGGTGAAAAACTGCACTTTTCTGCGCCGATCTGTTTAGCGTCCTCTAGGCATATCTGGCTTTGTCGAGACAAATAATTTGATATCCGCCGTCAATAGTTTAGCATGAATCGTGGGATAGTTTGTTTTCCTACCGAAATTTTTACTTACGGTGGCGCAGTCAGTCAGCCCGAACCGTGGCGCCCTGAGCGTTCTGTAGAGGGTCGAGAGTTCGAATCCACCCAGAGGTAGGAATTGGTGACCAGCCCTAGGCTAGCGTACCCCCTTCTCCCTTCGACGCCATATAACCTCAGCGGTTGGTGCGTGGTTAAGTCATCAAATTATTATCGTATCGAATTTAGCATAATGAATACAATCTTGTAAAATCATCGTAGAACCTGGCCGATTTAGTGAGGTTCTAATGCAGCACCGCTAGATTCACATTTTACTTCCGCGTACACACAGGTCTGGTATGCATGGTTGTTGGTAACAAATCCCAGACAAGTCTAAAAGACCCTGCAAGATGTAGATGACAGAGGTAAGCAGAATATTTGTAGAAATTTATATCCAAAT
This sequence comes from Lepas anatifera, assembly GCA_034440635.1. NCBI lineage: Eukaryota > Metazoa > Arthropoda > Thecostraca > Lepadidae > Lepas > Lepas anatifera. The sequence continues at coordinate 534,274 of JAOTON010001627.1, read as the reverse complement.
CACAAACAATTGCCACTGTCTGGAACTGATCTCGGCTGGGGAGTGGCGCCCACGCGCCGGGTCTGCCGGCCACGCAGGCCGGAGCCGATCTCACCCTAGCGGACGACGTTGCAGGATGACGATGGCCTCCATACCGACTAGGATGGGAACCTAGCGGACGACGCAGTCTAAACACCGTATGCACGCTAATGAGCGCCACGCCTTTTCTGCATGCCTGAATAAGTGATGATATAAAATGGTGCTCCCTGTTTGCACGTGCTCTGAGAAGCCGGATTGTAAAATGGAGTGCATGTCCACACCCTGTCGGTGAAGGTCATGTTGTCCCGTATCACAGAGCCAGGAGGGAACCTCTCCACCGATCTCCAGTCCGGGACTCCGGGAGTGTCCACTCCGGGACCCGGGACTCGGGGCACGGGACATGTCGGGACTTATCCCATCGATCTGGGAGTGGTAACGTAAACCTTCTGGGTATAGCGGCCTTTGGAAAATCCCGAGAGCGTCTTGTACTCGGCCCGGGTCGGAAAACCTGAGTGATACATTGCAATCCGACCGCGCAGACTGTGCAGTGTGTCATTTGTGTGCTTGTGTGGTGTCTTTGTACGGTTCGGGCCGCCTGCCTGCCTGCCTGCCGAGGCCTTGCCAGTGACCCTAATCGTGTCGTGTCATACTGAGTGTTCGTATGTTGATATACAAATAGCTACCCGGGATCGAAATGAGTGACTTTTGCCGAGCCCATTGTGGCCAAATTTCACTTAAGTTTGACATAAGAGCACACAGGTCTGCACCATGGTCGGTCTGTAGAAACTTATGCGACGTTTCGTTCCTGCTCTCCTCACCACCACGCCAGAAAGCACAGTCTAACTCTTCACTGGGCGTATATCACTCACTTGTAATAGACAGCGTCGCCGCTCTCTCGCCACATATGCACACGAATTCACGCACGTACAGGCACTTGAAGATATGACAGTAGAACACGAATGCAGCTCAGTCGATGAGGAAGGCCAGGAGCCGAACTGGAGCGGCCGGAATATGAGCGTGCCGAGCCCAGGTGCCTGCCTTGCGAACGGAGGAAATACGGCGCGGGGAGTGCCGCCCCCCTGAACCCCCGGCGACGTGGCTGGAACCGACTCGGCGGTGGGCCACGACCTAGCCCCGCGATATTGGGAGAATATTCCCCACATGAGAAATGAACTCGTTAAGGCATCATACTCCTCACTGTAAAAATATAAGCACCCATGTATATCAGTTTCTTCAAGAACAGCCGTCAGTATGTTTTAGGAGCCTCAGAAATGGTATTTCCGCAGGTTATTCCTCCACATGAGCAGAAGCTACCTTCCCAAGTATCACATTCCACAGTAGGAGGGATATGATCTCCATCGAGTAATAAGAGGCGTGAAGGGGGAGGGGAAAGAGTTGTCACATCCCTGACATGAAAAATACCCTCCAGAAATTACCAAAAATATGCCACATTGAGCTGCTTGCTATCTGATCTCCATACCCGCGACGACACTTTGTTACCACCAGTCCAGACACAGGGAGTGCCCAGGTGGCGCTCGCCACTGGGACCAGCCGGGGTCGGGAGGGCGCTTCCGCCACAGCCCACAGCTCGGGTGGGGCCGGTGCCGCCCGTCGATACTCCCACCAGCCGAATTCGATAGGCAGCGCGACACAATTTGTACAGAGTCGCGGCGGAGAGGGAGTGCTGGGGGGCTGCGACAGACTGGACAGCGCCACCGCCTGAGGCCACCCTGGTACCACGTGCCATGGACCGCCACCGCAGGGCTCAACAGAACATTATGGACAGGAACAATCTCCCCTGGTCAGGCCAACACAGATTTACAGTCCGAGGCGCTGATGAAGAATCTCAACAAAGCCCCTGTAAATCACATATAAAAATGCCGGCAACACACACAATGGTACTACGGGCGGCACGACCATCAGAAGTCCTCATCTCTTCACACACACAGTACGTAATAAGCGTATGGAAAGACTCCGGCGCCGGTAGCCTTTGGTTTACACCAGACAGCACGGTAAGCGGCGGCCGGAGTCACAACTTTGGTTTGCGAATACGGCCGATAGGTGTCAGCAGCGGTCGGAGGGCGAGGGTTCGCCGTTGACGGACGGGTGGGCGGGGGAGGGGGCGCGTCGCGTCGCAGCCGGCGGATGCGGGCGCGAGCTCGGCTGGCGTCGAAGGCGTCCACAACGATCTGTTCCGTTCCCTTGATCTCTGCGCGGCAGAAGGGACAGCCTTGGCCCTCGGAGTCCTGCCGATGGCGAAAAGTGGCGTTACCGGGAATCGAACCCGTGGCGCGGTGGCTGGCGACGGGGCGCCAGCACCACTCTGGCGGGATTTATAGGACAATCTACAAGGACTAATAGCAAAACAGTTTACATTAGCAACCTATACAGAGCCATCCGAGATGATGGAAGCCGAAAAGCTCCTTGCACAGTGGTCTACAAAATGCAGCGATGAATAAACGACACCTTGTAATGCACTCACTAGTCACAAACTACTCGAGAACTTGCCAAGAAAATGGAACGCAAGCTTTCGCGTCAATACGTTCTGACTTCAGAGGAAAGCGTGGGCTGTGAGATCCAACAAGAAAATATGGGTTGAGATTCCAGTGAAGAATGGAATAGTATCTTTTCCAGAGGAGTGTGTGAGTAAAATGTGAACTTGTGAGAAGCTCTGCTCTGATCTGCTCTGCTCACCTGCCACGAGCTTAGACATGGCGTACACAGCAGGTGGCCGCAGGGCTCGATCTTAATGTCCTTGTCGTTTTCGGCGCAGATCTTGCAGAGCTGGAAGGTGCTGCCCATGTCGCAGTACAGCTCGTACTGCTCGAGGGTGACCTGCCGGCGTCGGGAACCGGCCGTCAGAGGCGCTGGTCTCGCACTTCACTACACACCGCGCTCGGTTGGACACGGGTTTTTTTTTGGGGGGGGGGGGCGCCGCAGGGGGGCGCCCGCCGCGAGGGGGAGGGGCTTTTTTTTTTTTTAATTAAAGAGGGGGGGGGGGGGGGGGGGGGGGGTTTTTTTTTTTTTTTTTTTTTTTTAATTTGGAGATTGGGGGGGGGGGGGGTTTCTGGGGGGCGGCGTCTTTGGGGGGGGGGGGGGGGGGGGGCCTGTCGCCCCCCCCCTTGGCTACCCCCTTGTTGGATATGCACCGGGCATGGCCTCGGCCTTTGTATACAATCAATTCACTCCATTCATCGATTCACTGAATAGCATAACGCCGTAATGCAGGCTTTATCTTGTGTGGTCACATGTGGTAGACTGGAAAGTCCATTTTCCACTTAGAACTGATGCACACAAAGTGATCTCAGGCATACATCTACACAGTATAGTGACCTGACTAGTAAAACTCACATACGGGTATCTACCACTGGAAGGCTCTGACTGGGACAGCAGCAGGCGATGGTCTGAAGAGAGGATGTGCATACGTACCCGGATGTGGTCCTCCGGGGTAGCCTGGACGGCCCAGGAGAGGTCGGGGTTCTCGTCCTTTCCGTCTGGGTACAGATAGCTGAGAACAACGGTGGAGATCAGACTTGGGGGCGGAGGTCAGACGTCAGACTATATCAACGGCCGTAGTCAGACAGTTTACGCCCAGCAGACGGCGGCCGGCGGATAAAAGTGCACGCAGCGCCGGAAAAAAAACTGCCAGCGGCGGTGGCGGCTCGGGGTTTAACAGTCGGGGGAGTCCGCACAGGAATCTCATAGAAACGCAAACAATCGAGTAGAGTTAATGTCGTACACTAATTGCATCCCCTCACACTGAGGATCCTTGTAACATTGGATGCTCCTCTTTTGCATTCATTCAGTCGCTTATTCATCCATTCATTCGCTCATTGATTCATTCCTTCGTTCACTAATTAATTCATTCGCTCAAAACTAATTCATTCGCTTAAAACTAATGTGCAAATTCATTCGATCAAAATTAATTGATTAATTCGCTTATTTATTTCAATTATTTCGCTTACTTATTTCAATTATTTCGCTTACTTATTCATTATTCGCTTATTCATTCATTTAGTCACGTAATTATATGTTCGTTAACTCATTCATTCGTTCACTTATTACACCGGTCCGGCGCCGGGACGCCGGGAAAACACGGGCGAATAGCTCTTTTTCTCCACACTTCGGTATTTCTGGGCCGTACCTGACGGGCAACGTGGTCCTAAGTATTTGTTTATTTAAAGATAAAACAACCATAACGCTCTTATAATCAAACCTTGCAGGAAATTGCACCCATAATGTTTTATTCGACATGTTCAAAAGGTAAATCCAGCATGCAAAGACAGAAAAACGAAGGGGCACAGCACCGCGGTTGAGGGGTCTTTCCCTCACGCCATCATTTTCCCACCATCCCAGAAATATTTTACCCCGGGTCACACTAAGTCAGGTCACCAGGCCCCCATATTTTCGGAGTTAGAGAGAGGGCCATCAATGGCCCCCGGTGAGGCGAGGGTGGCGCCGGACCCCCGGTGGGGCGAGAGAGTTAATGTCCCGAAGGACGCATTCACGAAAATAATTATGAATTGGCTTCATGATGGATACGGTTCCTTTTTCGGATATCTTTTCCATCTTCTGAGGTTTGTCGGTTGAAATTTTTCCTCCAGAATTTCGCCATTTGCGAAGTCTGAACTGTCAGAAAACATTGACTGGGTACATATTGTAATTTAACGGAGACACTAAATCAGCGAAAGTAGCGTTCATATACTCTCTCCTTACAGCTCCACAATCACTCGCAATCTAAATCACTCACTTGGGCGAGATAACTGAATTTTCGACACGGCTTATAAAACAAACATGCAAGAGGCTTGAAAAGTGAACATACAAGCTGAAAAAAGCTTTAAACCTCTAATCAGCAGCACTAGCACTGAGAGCTGCATCTGGCCAATGGGACCTAGGGATCCTGGAGCCAGCAGCGCCGGAGCCAACTTCACGTTGAGCCTCACAATTCAGCATGTTGTACGGCACCAGCAGCGGTTCAGCAACACATCTACACGCTGAACGGGTAACCAACCCATGCTCCACCGACTCAAGTGGACAAAGTACAAACTAAACGAACGCTAACCGTCGCCTACGCATGATTTTACGAGCAATTCCACGTTGGATACCAGAAAGGAGCCTGTCACTGGGAATGTTACCACAGTGGACGTCGAAACCGGGGGAAGGACGCGTCCCTCCAACTCACAAATCAGGAGGGACGTCCCACCAAAATTATCGGAGTGGAGACTTATGCCTGCTGCACTCCTTCCGTCTTACCTGCATGGACCTCCGTCAATGTTCCAAATTATACTTTTTGTGAAGTGTGTCGACAGCGTTTTCAAAGACAGCCGACATGTTAAACTTAGTCTCCCTCCTTCCTGGGTCACCTCCTCAGTCTGGGGCCGATGCCCCCAGCCGAGTGACGCGGCGTACTCACAATCGTTCCCGGTGCCCGTCCAGCAGGGCCTGGCACAGGCTCTTGTTCTGAGGGATGGTCTGAAGGATGTTGCCGTCCGGTGTCACGTAGCCTATCGCCCATTGGCCCAGCCGGGTACAGCTCAGACGGAAGACGTAACTGTCGGCATATCATGGCGCATTGACACAGTGCGGCACACTGACAGTGACACATCTCACTGACACTGCACGGCACACTGACACAGCGCGACACACTGACACAGTGAGGCGCGCTGACACAGTGTGGTACACTTACACAGCGTCACACACTGACACAGCACATCACACTGTCATACTGGCACATCCTGGCACACATAAACAGCGCGGCACACGGTTAGACACGGGGGCGACATACATCCCCTCCCGTCTGCGAGGTGTGTTGCGCTAGGGACTACAGCGGGGCACGAGTTAACACAGCGAAACACACTAGCATAGCAGGGCACAGCCATTAAGGCAGCACAGCAGACTGCCACAGCACGGCGCACTGGAACAGCACGATAAACTCAGGCAGCACGGTAAATCGCCACAGTGACACACCAACACAGCAACGCACATCACTGCCTTATTCCGTTACTTCAGCAGTCAGCCACTCACCTGTCCCGTGACTTCAGCACCCAGCCAATCACCTGTCCTGTTACTTCAACACTCAGCCACTCACCTGTACCCTTACTTCAGCACCCAGCCAATCACATGTCCCGTTACTTCAGCACCCAGCCAATCACCTGTCCCGTTACTTCAGCACCCAGCAAATCATCTGTCCCGTTACTTAACCCTCGCCCCACCGGGGGGGCCATCGATGGCCCCCCTAAGGTTTTTCCGGGATAGCAGAAAAACGACGAGGCGCAGCACCGCGGTTGAGGGCTCTACCTCTCACTGCATCATTTTTCCATCATCCCTGAAATTTTTTACCCCGGGTCACCCAAGGTCAGGTCACCAGACGAGGTCAACCAAGGTCACCTCACTTCACCTTTAGAGCTCTGTAAGAGCTACATTTCAAAGTCGATCGATTTGAAACTTCCTACACTTCATGACCCCTCCAGGGTCTACAAGGTGTATATCCGGGATTTTTCGATTTCGTGCCCTGAGGTCAGGTCACGAGGCGACCTCTCCCATTGGAAAAGCATGGGGAAAAGCTATTTCATGATATAAAAGCCACAAAAATGATTGCAAATACTCAGACTGCTCAGAACAACGTTTTTGGACACTCTTTCACGGATCCCAGGGGTCATATTTGCCCTTTGACTTTTCCAAGGTCATCCAAGGTCACCAGAGGTCAAAAACAGTATTTTGACAATAACTTTTGACCTAATTAAGCTAGAGCGATGAAACAAACACCATCGTGTTTGTCTTGTCACTGGCTTTCATTTGATATACGGCAAGGTCACTTTTTGACTTTTCGTGACCTCAGGTCATATTAGGTCACGAGGTGACCTCTGGCGGTCAAACCACTGGCGGGAGGTCCTTACGTTCCACATAGCGGAAAAAGTACTGGCAATTTGCTATCAAATGTACTTTACCAGGCCTCAATAGCTCTAATGACATAAAAGTTATGCCCAGTTTGCTTAATCATTGCATATTTGAGTGAAAATAGCCGATCTTGACCTAATTTGACCTCTGGAGGTCAAACCATTGACCTGAGCACTAAAACATGCGAAGTAATTTCTTACTGAATTCACGCGAGCTTTCTATTGCACTTCGCAGATTTGCGCTAACGCCCATATTTTCGGAGTTAGAGGGGGGGCCATCGATGGCCCCCCGGTGGGGCGAAGGTGGCACCGGACCCCCGGTGGGGCGCGGGTTAAGCTAACAGCCACTCACCTGTCCCGTTACTTCAGCACCCAGCAAATCATCTGTCCCGTTACTTAAGCTAACAGCCACTCACCTGTCCCGTTACTTCATCCAACAGCCAATCACATGTCCTGTTACTTAAGCCAGCAGCCACTCACCTGTCCCGTTACTTCAGCACCCAGCCACTCACCTGACCCGTTATTTCAGCCAGCAGCCAATCGCATGTCCCGTTACTTCAGCACCCAGCCACTCACCTGTCCCGTTACTTCATCCAGCAGCCAATCACCTGTTTCGTTACTTTAGCTAACAGCCACTCACCTGTCCCGTTACTTCAGCAGCCAGCCACTCACCTGTCTCGTTACTTTAGCCAGCAGCCACTCACCTGCCCGCCTTGTCTCGGTACTTCAGAAGGCGCGCCTTAACTTCATCATAGGTAAGGAACGCCACGTAGCCGGGGTGGGTCACAGCGAGGATCTGCCAGTTCTTTAGTAGCGTCGTCCAGGGCTGAAAGAGCCTGCCGCACACACGACGCCGTCAGTAACAGGAGGGGCGCGCTCCAGCACTAACACCAGAGCCACTGAACGTGGAGTCATGGACAGCGCTGCTGGCAAGGCACTGACCTGGTGAACACGTCGAACTCGAAGTTGGATATGAAGTCGTTACAGGTCAGGTCGATGGTGGTCTTCAGCGCCATGGTTTCTAGGCCCGGGTTGATCGGGTGGACCTCGTCCAGTCGCTCTTTGAAGACATTCCAGGGAACCAGCGTTCTGAAAGCGCAGATTTCACCATGAGGAAGGAAACATGAGGATCTTAAGTCCAGGAAGGACTTCCATCAGGTCTAGTCCCGCTCTCCGGCTATAAATAGCCCAGAAAACCGTCAATTTCTAACGCATTCGACACCGACTAGTGGTGTAAATCTCCAGAACTTTCTAACCGATTACGGATCAGATCTAAATGGTACCTTGCATTCTGAAAAAATCTGGGCTCATCAAACAAATGACCCCTAAAATATCGGTATACATCAGGGTGTGTGTTGAATTAGAATAATCACAGGCAAAAGAACAACGAATGTTCACCTGCTTGACGAAAATAGAAGCCCACATAGTTCTCATGCCAGACACCACCAGGCTAAACAATAATTTTGGAACCGGGGAAACTAGCTATGATGAAATCAACCAATGCCTCAGAAGTAAAAACATTGGACAAGTATAATGACTAAAAAGCGTGTCCCGGAAATCAGAGCCTGTCCACCTCATCACCAGGCGGGACTCTGAATCTATCGACGAGACTCAGAATCTATCGTGAGCAGCCAGGGTGACGCGGGGGTAACGCGTCCAACTTCTGAACCAAACGTCCCGGGTCCCCTGGCTGTTGCGGAGAGCTGGACTAAAGCCCCAGTTGTCGGTAGAAGCAATGATTCGAGAAAAAGTCGATTTCCGATCGGATCGTCTACCAACTGACAAATCCACAACCAACACAAAACAAAAATAAAAAAACACACGGTATGAGACAAGTGGACTAGAATGAGAAATGGTTTTAACGGAACGATCACCAGTGAGCGTCAATTACCTTTCTCCAAAGTAGAGTTTCCAGAAGTCGGCGGCGTCGCTTTTCGTGATGCGAAACTGCTCCCCCCATGAAGAGGTACTCCGGGAAGATGGCCCGCAGCTCGGACAACATGTGAGAGAACACCAGCGATAGCTTGGTCAGGTTGCGTCGGTACACCGAGTTCTCGTCGTACATCTGGTATTTCCCGTCCTTGAAGTACTTCTCAGCTTGTCTGCACTTCTTCATCAGGTTCTCTATGAACACGCGGAAGTACTCGTTGTTGTTCAGGACCTCCAGGTCCTCGTGGCGGCTGCAGATCTCCTTCAGGTGGGTGTACGTATCCGGCAATATGTCCAAGAGGAACGGCGGAGAGTTCTTCAGGTTCATATTGGGATGCTGACACAACTTCACCACCCTGTCCATGAGTTTGTACGTTTTCTCTATGGTTCGCCGATCAATTACCAGTCTCGGTGAACTCATATTTCCCGCTATGGCTCCGTGGATAAAGCTAATCAATGATCCAGGTCTTATTAGAGCCATGGTGTAAGCTGCAAGAGAATAAAGAGATAAATTAACAAGGGAGAAGCAGCACCATCGTTAAGGCTTGGAAGGCGTTTGAACGTATCATCCCTCACCGAAACCAGCAAAATGCAGACCTGACGGAGCTTAGCCTGAGCCATTGTTCGCTTCCACTGCAGACGTGTCTACTGTACACTAACCAAGGTCAAGTCATGCGGCACAGTTGACTGGCCTAACCTCATCAAGAAATATTCAAACAGGATCAAAGCAAAACACGAACAAGTTTTTGGGACTTATAAATCAATGTTCTTTTTCCCTGCATCAACTTTGATCAGTGCATCTGCCGCCGTCCCATCGTCGCCGTGCCGCGAGAGCCGCTGCCCCCGTTCCACAGACCCATGCGCGTCGCACTCGCCCCTCGGCGCTGGTAACGTCAAGAGGACTCTCGCAGTTAACTTTATGGCACACCAATTTTCGAATCTCATCCAAAAAAGTGAGATGGCACTCACATGCATGATTTCCCCGCATGGTTCCAATGGTAAACACAACCTGTAATGCTTCATTTGTTGGAGATCAGAGAAAAATTGAAGGAGTCCAAAGGAGGGCCACCAAGTTAGTAAGTGTGGTGATGAACTTACCTTACCAGGAGCAAATGAAACACTTTAATCTGCCAAGTAAGTCCTATATAAGAAAAGGGGAAACATGATTGCATTATACAAGTTGGTTCATGGGTTTAATGAAGACATCATCAGAGTACCAGCCCTAAGCCTTTAGACCAGGGGCCAACATCTTAGACTGGTTAAGCAATGTGCAATCAAGAATAAGGAGAAACCATCTGATTATACACTCCCTGAACGCTTGGAAGAACTTGCCCGAACACGTTGTTATATCTAAGAAGCTGAACTAGTTCAAAGAGAATGTGGCACCTTGGTTGAATCCCGGAATTTAGTGTAATTAGGCATACTTTTAGCCCAAAATAATAAAACTGCTCATGATTTCTCTGAAAAATGTACAATAACCTCAATATTTTGATTTTTAAAATACTCCTCTAGCAAAAGAAATAAATATCTCCCTTTAAATTATGTCATGATCTGGCAACCACTACCATACTTGAAACGCTTCAAGGGTTTCGATTGGCTGATGCTCATAGTGACATCAGCAGACTCTTGGTGAATGTGCAGTATAGTCTGGAATAGTGCACTGGGAGTTCCTGTCTTTTCCATTCAGATCCTCAAGTACATTCCTATTTTTAGTGAGACACAGTATGGAGTAACAGGCCAACATTAAGGCCTCTTTCCAAAATCTTCAACTTCAACATCTAGGTTAGTTAAGGGCTTTTTATAAGGCGTTCTGTGCAAAGCACCTTTGCCCGCCTCTAAAGTCAACATCTAGGAACCTGAACTAATTTAAGAATAACTTGGGCAGACTGGGTGAATGGGCAGTACAATCTTAAATAGGGCAGTGGAATTTCCCATCTTTTCCATTCAGATCCTCAAGTACATTCCTATTTTCCTGAGACAAAGTAAGGAGTTACAGGCCAACTCAAATGCCTCTTTCCAATATTTTTAACTTCAACTTTGCTCTGTGGGGTAGCGACTGACTCCACTTGAACGCTACCCTCGCCTCCTGGTAGCTACTCCCATCATCTCTTTTCTTTCATCATGGTGGTGTCAGTCATATCATCCCTATTTCGCTGAACTATGGGTGGGGAGCTGTTGCTCTTCCATAAATTTTTCCTACAGAAATTTAGCCTGAGGTCTGGGTATTTCGTGCATTCTTTGTCCATGAGTTGTACTCAATAAACATATCATACCAAATAGCACTTTGAGTCAATAGGTAACTAGACTTTTATCCTGGAGGGTGGTCCCATCCTGACCATATTTTACCCATAAAATCTATGCCTATATATCAATCAATCAATCAATTTTTTATTTCATTTTCCATATAGACAGGTGAAGAGGCAAAGGACATGAACAGCAGATAAGAAACATGAGAGAGGCAAGTAATAGTCATACAGTACAGCACAAGGTGAGTATGTTGTGATATTAGTATGTTATGAGATTAGGACAAATAATAATGCTGGTCAGTAGAAATAACACAAAAACAAAGCAGAAAAACAAAAAAGAGAAGCAATACAAAATAAAATGAGCAGACAGATCATCCAAAACGTGCCTAACAAAACAAATAAAATGACGGAAAAAACTAACCAATTATAATTATATGTTTGATTGAAGTTGTGGGCCCACAAATGTTCTTCACGTTAGTCACAAACGAAGGAAAAGAAAAACACCCAGGTTCACACACATTGTGCCGGATAAGAACAGATAATTTTGGCAATTAATGAAGCAAAAACAAATTAATGAAGCAAAGACAAAGCAACGAGCAGGAAACCAGCAGCGCAAAAGCAGGACGCAGAACATAACCAGGCGAAAAGAGAGCAGAGATGACACTAAGTGCGCAAAAGCAAACGAAAACGGATAAACAAAAGTTGAGTTAAAAGGAACAGCACAAGAGCAGCGAGAAAAAGCAAAAATAGCAATACAAGAACAAAATGAACATAGCAAAACGAAATGAGCTCACGTAATATGGCGCGACACCTGATATATATATATTTTTTTAAATTCTTTCTCGCAGTCGTTCTCGGTGAATTTGGAGATGATCCGCTGCCGCAGCTGGCCACGACAGTGACGCAGAAGACCACACAGGATCGACACCACGTGTTCTTCGCGCTCTTCAACGCTGAGACCTTTCCGCTTGTGCTTGCGCGGAGTGTGCATAAACAGGGGGAAGAGAGTGCACAGGCCGAGGATCTCCACCAGCTTGTTGCAGTTATCGGCACCCGAGGGGCCGGAGGTGGCGTAGTTCAACACCTTTAACGCCCCGTTCCGCGATAGCTTCTTTTCTCTGAGCATGAGGTTCATCAGCTGGAGCCCCTCGCTCCTCAGGAAGCGTTCCTTGTTCTACGCCACCAGCAGCACCGAGCAGAGCGCGCCGAACACGTTCTCCATGCACTCCTGCTCCTCTGAGGAGCTCGGGTCGTGGCGTTTGTAGTAGGCCAGCTGCTGCAGCAGGACGTCGATCCCCTCCAACTCCCCCAGCATCGTCCTGTTCTCCTCATGACTCTGCACCAGTACGGACAGCGTCTCGCTGGCGTAAAGCTTGTTGGCGTCGAAGGGAGCCTTCCTCTGCAGCCCGGTCAGCAGCCACTGCAGCAGGCCCTGCTGGGCGGCCGGCAGGCAGGCCGCCGGCCGCAGCTCCGTCACGTTCTCTACTATGGCCAGCGCGCTGTCGACGCCCGCCGACTCCTCGGCCACGGCCTCGTCCAGCCGCTCCATGGTGTGAACCAGCACGGCGACCGCCTGCTGCTCCAGCAGCTCCGCCACCAGACGCTCGGCGCCCCGCTCAGCCTCGTCCGAGTTTGTGTCGACGTCAGTCAGCTCCTGCAGCAGGTCGATGACAGCTATGGTGACGTCAGTGTTGTCGTGGGCCAGCAGCGCCAGCAGCGAGCTCACCGGCCTTCCGACGGAGACCGCCTTCAAGTGGTGGAAGGTGTGGGCCGGTCACCCGGCCCGCCACGCCTGGTGCCCCAGACGTGGAAGCCAAACGGTCTCCAATGTGCCCTCTCCGAGGGGAGACCTGCGGGCACCCGCCCGCCGTCATTTCGCTCTCCGGACTTCCATCAGTTGTATCTTCACCGGATTGGAAGAAGCCCCTCCCGTGACTGCGCGGCCTGCAGTTCAGCGGCATGCCCCGCAGGAAGGTGCCCGATCTGCCGGGAGGAGGCTGACACCCCGGAGCACGTGCTCGGCGGTGCCCCGCCTTGATGGGGACCCGACACCGACTGACGGGGACCATATCCCCGTCTTATGAGGAAGTCCGGAGAAGCGACGTCGTGGCGGCCCTGGCGGCCGCCAGCAGGTCCCTCCAGAGCCGCATGGCTACACCGTTAGCGGCTGGAGGACACAACAACAACAACAACAACAACAGCTCACCGTGCCCAGCTCCACCAGCCGCGGGAACAGCTCCGGGCCCGTGGCCACCGCGTGCAGCGCCTGTATGGCCTCGTGGAGGGCCAGTTCAGAGTCGAGGAACCCTCCGGGGCGTCGGCGTGCTTGGTCCGCATCTCCTGATTCTTGAGGATAAACTTCTCCAGCTGTAGTACCAGCCGCTTCAGCAGGTTTTCGTCCATCGGCTCCACCTCCGGATCCTCCTCCACCATGCGCAGTAAGTCATCAGTAGAGGGCTCCTCGCCCTCACCGACCCCCGGAGGCGCTCGCTTCCGAGCCGGCTCCTCTTCGTCATCGTCGCCCTCCTGCTATCGCTTCGTGTTCTGGTCCGGCTTGTAGGAGGACACTGCTAGTAGAATTGATGTGACTCGAGTCATTTGGTAATCAGCGTACATGGAAGCAATGTGAAACACTGGATCCAGAGTAATGGACAATCATTGCCAGGACTTATGGAGTCAGAGCAGGTGGCCTCGATACGCATGCGACCTATTTCACAGCTGTCGTCGTTAGCGACCCATTTCTAGGCGATCTTCACAAGAGCACATGACATGAGAAGTAGAGAGAACACCTAAGCATTTCAACACACCATGCAGACATTTTACACAGCGTCATCATCAGCAACAACTTCCAGGTCGCTTACAGGAGGTACTTTATATGAGGTGCGGAGAGAAGCACCTAAACATTTCAAAACACCCTATAGGAACAGCTTTTATCTAACACAACATATGTGGGCCCAACAATTTTAGAAATAGAGAAAGATAACAAAACGAAAGAGAGAGAGAGAGAGAGAGAGAGAGAGAGAGAGAGAGAGAGAGAGAGAGAGAGAGAGAGAGAGAGAGAGAGAGAGAGAGAGAGAGAGAGAGAGAGAGAGAGAGAGAGAGAGAGAGAGAGAGAGAGAGAGAGAGAGAGAGAGAGAGAGAGAGAGAGAGAGAGAGAGAGAGAGAGAGAGAGAGAGAGAGAGAGAGAGAGAGAGAGAGAGAGAGAGAGAGAGAGAGAGAGAGAGAGAGAGAGAGAGAGAGAGAGAGAGAGAGAGAGAGAGAGAGAGAGAGAGAGAGAGAGAGAGAGAGAGAGAGAGAGAGAGAGAGAGAGAGAGAGAGAGAGAGAGAGAGAGAGAGAGAGAGAGAGAGAGAGAGAGAGAGAGAGAGAGAGAGAGAGAGAGAGAGAGAGAGAGAGAGAGAGAGAGAGAGAGAGAGAGAGAGAGAGAGAGAGAGAGAGAGAGAGAGAGAGAGAGAGAGAGAGAGAGAGAGAGAGAGAGAGAGAGAGAGAGAGAGAGAGAGAGAGAGAGAGAGAGAGAGAGAGAGAGAGAGAGAGAGAGAGAGAGAGAGAGAGAGAGAGAGAGAGCAGCAGGAGAGAACAGAAAAGGAGAGGGAGAACAAGTGAGAGGAGAGGAGACAAAGACAACGCGGATATGATTTGGAAGTAATTAGAGATGGGACAAGGAGCAGGAAAGGAGTAAGTGACCTTGTCTGAGCTCCTTGCCTTACATTTCGCAATAAAGGACTAAATATAGTGACACAGGTTATCAACATCATGAAATTGAAAGGTATGCAGCCAGCTATAATCTGAGGTTAGTTTATCCTGTTAAACCTTTAGTAGTTAAGTTAGAAGTTAGCGACAGTTTTCAAATGAGAGTCTGAAACGAGAGTCTAGTAGTTGCTTGTAAGTAATCTCTTAGTGACCTTTTTGAAAAAGCTTTTAGAAAATGGGATATGAAGTATACATACAGTATACATACACATACACATATACATATGAAGTATGGATACAGTGGAATTTAGCAAAATTACTTGTGCATGGCATATGCCAGGCATAGTCAATTTGACTAAAAAAATCTGAGCTGGCCAAATTGGATAACAAAATGAAAGGTCAACTGATTCTTAAGCCCTGTATGTGTATGTATATAAAAACAAACCACAAAAATATGCACCGTAGCAAGGAAAATATTATCAGATTGCATGCGACCACCAGAGCCAATTATCCTCCAAAAGCACACCTTCCAAAAACTTTGATGATTACTTCTTCTATCTATCTACTCCTCCTGTCTGTTGGTTGTTGTGGATTGATTGAAGAATCGCTTCTGTTTTGCGCTGTTCCACTTATTTTTACTACGCCATAAAAGCCGCAACTTTTTAAGGAAAACTAGTTAAAAATTTACTCTATGAATCCTCTAATACTCCCGCATTTAAAGCGGAAAACTAGGGTTTTATATACTTTTCTTATCGAACTCAAATTGTTGAATCTGGGAAAAAATATTGTTTTCCGACGCAGCAGACGACCGCTCTCGCTCCGTGGCTGCATGGAATTGTGCGTTTGCGCCGCCTCATAAGTAATTTTTGTTAAATTATGACTTGTACAGATAGTTTGAATCTCTCGTAGATGTAATATTAATATCAGGGAATATATTTGTAAAATGACACCCAGTGCTGATGTCAGCTTAGCCTAAGATACTTCTGATTAGATCTTCTGAATTCCCTGTTTACCACGGCTGTTTACAGCTCAATATCACATATAATCTCACATAATGTGCCTAAAATTAAGTGTTTTCTTGTTTGAGAATTAACTTAAACAACAGTTGTGGGCCCTCAACTTCGAACTCATGTATGATTGTACTTAATGCTAGTGTTTTTGTCCTTAATTTGCTCTTTATGTGTATCTTGGATTATCTTCTCATTTTGTTTGTATTGCTGTTTTTGCTGCTTTTATGTTATTTCCGTCAACTAACATTGGTATTTGTTCTAATCTGATACTATACTCGCCTACCTCACGTCACTCTATAATGTATGTCTATTGCTTGCTTTTTCGCTGTTCTATTCGTTAGCTTCTGTACGCTTCTGTTCGCCTGTTGATATGTAAAATGAAATATAAAATGAGAATAATTAAAGTGCAGGCAGCGGCTCTGCTCTGTATCCTACTATCACTTGTTACTTGTTACTTGTTGAGTCGGCTCCATCCTTCGGATGCAGAGCCCAGATGGGCAGCCTTCAGTTTCTTTCCGTATGCCCCCGCATCATGCAATAGCTCATGCATATAAGCTTGGACACCAGGGTAGGGCATGCATGAGAAAGGATGGCCTCAGGATCGAGTGGATGTGTTTCCCCAAGCCTGCATCCCACACTACTCTGGCTGTGTACATGTCGTGGTATGAAGAGGGATTCTCGTCTGCCGGCTTCTATAATGTATTTTTCAGCTCCTTCTTGCCTCTGCAGACTGATTTGGTACCACTTTTGGCCATCCTCCCTCTTCTGGCTCAGCTCTTGGCACTCAAAAATCAAGTGTTCCAGGGAATCCTCTGCAGCCCCACATAGTGGACACATTCTACTTTCTCCCATGTGCCTTTGGACTATCCCTGTGGCGAGCACTGAGTGACCTGTAAGTAGCCTGATTCTAGTCTGTGTTGCCAGTCTTTGCTTACAGTCATATCTGCTTGCTGGCCAGAAGCCAGTAGGTGGGGCGTAACTCAGGTCTTTCGATAGTAATTCCGACAGCCAGCGTATACTAATCATTGTCACACTCGCCTCCTCCACCTCGTCCTTCATACCTTGGTCGATAACACTCTGGCATATTTTGTGCCAGTATTTTATGTTACTCCCTTCCTCCATGTTAATCAATTCTCTCATTGCTGGTAATTTGTATTTCTCAAGGATTTTATCCCACTGCCTTACTAAGCTGCTAGCCCTATCTTCATTCACAGCCCCATGCAGCACAACATATCTTGTCAGGCTGTGATGCTTTCGCCTCCAACAGGAACCCAATGAACTGTAAAATTACTTTTTCGATGAATCGTTTTGCAGAGAGGGCCCCTATCATCGTGCAGGCCACCAGTGATTGCGTTCTCGGTGGTAGTCCCTGCATGAGCTGGTAGAGACGATTGAGCATCCTGCCCAGATAGGCTGTGTCCGTGTCTGAGAAACTTGTGACTCCTATGCTGTAGGCGAGGACTGGCTCTGCATATATTTTCCATGTCACATATAATGCTAGCGGACTCGTCCGTCTTATGTTCATGCCTTCGCTGCATCTCGCATAGAGCGCTCTTCTCGCCTTGTTCATACCCTCTTCGATTCTTCTTCTCATGGTTGCAATAGGGGCCATGATGATACCCAGGTGGGTGTATTCTGCAACAACTTGAATTTGTTCTCTCCCCAATGTCCAAGTTCCGGTGTTCCGACGTCCGAATACGACAATTTTACTCTTGCTGGCATTGTACCGGTATCGCCACAATCTGCTGTGCTCAAATGCAATGTCCAGCATTTCCTGTAGCTCGCCCTGTTCGGTACTTAGCAGTACTTCGTCGTCGGCGTATGCGATTACAGGCACCTGCTTTTCTCCTATTTTTGCTCCTATTCTTGCCTCATTCATCAACCTGATTTTATCGTCCATAAACAGGGTCAGTAGGCTCGTTGACAGCACGCCTCCCTGCTTGAGTCCCTGCTCTATTTTTCCACTGCTAGATGTTGCTCCTGCCAGTCTAACTCTAACATTGAACTCTTTGTACAGGTTCCTCAAAACAACAATCATCCTTGGATCTACACCAGCGCATATGAGCTTGTACATTATACCATTGTGCCATATCGAAGTTGAAACATTTTTTGACATCAAGGAAAGCTGCATACACTGGTTTCCCAAGGTCCCTGTTACAGGATATGACCTCCTGCAGAACGAAATTTGCCTGTAATGTGCTCCGATTCCTGTGGTACGCAAACTGGAGCTCTGCTGGGACCCCTACATTGGATAAGTCTTCCGTCAGTCGCTGCACCAATATCTTTTCAAATATTTTACACAGTATTGTGAGAACGGATATATCTCGGTAGTTGTCAGCCAAGGCTGGGTCCGCCCCGTGCCCTTTGTATATCGGTGTAATAAGCCCGTATTTAAAGTTTTCTGGTATTACCGCCGTTTTCAAAATCCCCTGCAGACATTCAGCCAGTGCCTGGCTTACCTCTTCTTTCCCTTCTATAAGCTCCTCTGGTGTGATCTCATCCATACCAGGCGCCTTGTTTTTCTTCAGCGCCTGTAGGGCCTCTATCACTTCTTCCTCACTTATGGTTCTTTCCTGCCTCAGATTCTGAAAGTTTTCTTCGTAGCCCTTGCATGCAGTTTCTACAACCCCATCCACAATTTCCTTCCATGAGCCATCAAAATGTTCATGGTGTAGGAGTTTTCCAGTATTGACAAAATGGCGCAGAAAGACCTCTGACATTTGCTTCGGTTCAAATATGTCTTTTCCATCATCACAAATATGACCTATACGCCTTTTTGATCTGTTGTACCGCATACAGCGAAAGTAGCTATGCGATGGCTTTTGAGATTCAAGTTCCCTTTTCTTATCTTCCTCTGCCTGCCTGCTCCTCCTTTGACTTCGCTGCTCATCAAGGTACTTTCTTTTCATTTTCCTGTATATCCCTTCAGCGAGTCTCCTTTCCTCGTCGTCCTTGGCCGCTTTCCATGCCCATCGCGCCGCAAGACATTCCTGGCGTCGTTCAGTCAGCTCCGGGTTCCACCACTGACTGGCCTTATTCAATTTTCCCTCTTTGGTAGTCTCCTGGCAGCCTCCTTCAAAGCAGACACTATACCTTCAATAGTGCTTACACCTTGCATAGACTGTCTGAGAGCATGCTTGTATTCATAGATCCTGCCCTCTCTTCTTGCCTTTCCCCAGTCAATCCTTACTTTCCTCTTATTTGAGATTCTTCCTAGCCTCTCAATCCCCAGCTTCAAAATTACTGGCTCATGGTCAGACTTGTTCAGTGCACTTCTCTCAGTTATGATATAATCATCAACCAGCCATGCATGCTCTTCATCGACAATGAAATAATCTAATAATGATATCGGTTTGGTTTCTTCTCTGTAAAAAGTGTATTTCCCATCTAACCCACCATAAGGAACCTTAAGGCCATATTCCTTCATCATGCCCTCCAAATATTTCTTGTTATGATGAACTTCTTTCGTCAGATCGACGTTAAAGTCCGCTCCTATGATCACCATTCTTCCTGATCCAAACTTGTCTATTATACTACAGATTTTGTCGATAGTCTCTTGATATTCTATTATTTTCTCATATTCTGTGCCTGTTGGCAGATAGGCAGCAACCAACAGTATTTCTATCTCAAGTCCCTTCAGTATCGCTGGCACCACTCTCACATTGTCGTTTTTGCCCACTGGCACCACTTCAACGCACTTCCTTGCTAGAACAGCAACTCCACCATGTCCTCTTCCCCCAGATTATCAGAATGGGCGTAGTCACGATTGCTATCCACGCTCGTGGCAATCGCATTGTGTGTCTCTGTGTATAATTCGGTTTCTTGGTTTGCCTGGCAGGTCCAAGTCTCATTTAGGATAACTATGTCTGTCTGCTCTAATAGCCATTTTGTGTACTCGTCGCTCCTATATCCCCTGCAGTTATATTGTGCCAGAACCAGTTTTTTGGCCTAGCTGCTCCCGCCGATTGCTGGTGGCGATACGTTGAGTTTCGGATAGTCATGGACCACTTGCCATCCCATTCTGCCTCATCCTGGTTGAGCTCCAGTCCATTCATATCACTCCCCTCGAGGGTTTCGTCAGTCCATCACCGAGACCCATCTGCACCCTGCTACTTGACCCCCTCCATTGGGGCTGTAAGCTTTTGCCTGTTGCCCTTCCTCCCATGTGGTACTCTCCTTGGCATGAATGCTGCTGGCTTAGTCCAGCTTGTTGCTGGCTGCATTGCTGCCGGTGCTTGCTCTGCCAGTTTAGATCGCCTTGTTGCTGGCTGGTTCGTTGCTGCTGCCTGCTCCGCTGGTATGGCCCAACTAGTTGCTGGCTGCAACGATGCCGCCATCCGTAATACCGGTACAGGCCCACTTGTTGTTGGCTGTGTTGCTGTTCCCGCTCTCTGAGTCGCTGGTATGAGCCATCTTTCTGCATCACTGAATAGCTACCAGTAACCATCAGGCCTACAGGTAGTATCTGTGAGCTATAAAGAAGTATGTTCATTAAAATCATTTGCTCTCTAAAAGCTCAGCTTAGAATACAAGCTTTCTGTAATTTACAGTGTTTATTTTTAATGAGTGTCCTATGTGATGTGGAATATATGTGTACAGATTCAAACCAAATATTGAATGAGGGGTTTCACTGTAGTTCAAGGTATGCTCTGCACAATTGACTGCTTGGTTCAAGTCCAATGAAGATGCTGGTATTCTCTGTAATTTACGATTTTGCATTTGAAGATCTTTGATTTTGAATGTACTATCCAATACAATCTGCACATTCATCACCTGCTGCTTGCTCAGATGGCCGAGAACTCCTTCCCTCTTTAACCGGTAACTTCTGGACCAGTCTGCAAAGTATGGCAGCAGGCCAGACAAGTCACACCAGCAATCTAAAATTCTCGCACCGCCAGCCACCAAAAATTCACACCAATCTGCCATATACCAGGGAGAAAAACGCACCCATTCCTACCCACACGATGCAATTCTACCTCTCTTATTAGCTAGTTAGTTGAGGACTTTTTATAAGGCCCCCTCCTGTGTCTTTATAACCATCTAGCCATTATTTGTTTGGTTTTCAGTGTCACCTTCCTCGCACCAGTCTCACAAATTCGCACCAGGTTGATAACATTCGCACCACTCGCTCCTGTCTCCAAGGGCACTCGCACCGACGAGATCTTGTCGAAAATGCCATACTTTGCACACTGGCTTCTGGACAAGTAACCACACCAATGAAGTTGTTCTTTGTTGGATGTGGAGCCACAGAGGCAGGTACTGAGACCAAAGACTCTGCTTTGCCTAAATGGGAAATGTTTTTGGCTGATGACTAAAGACTGCATGTTTTAGTTTCTGATGATATGCTGATTTCTAATTGTGCATCAGGGTGGCAGTAAATGTGGGCCAGGGTTTCAAATTTTGACAAGTTCTGAACAACCTTAAATTAAATTTACCTTTTTTACTCTACTTCAGATTGAGCATCATGTTCTGTGAAGGCATGCATAAGTTATTCTGGTCATCAGCTCCCAGTTTCCAGCTGTCAATAGCTGAGCCCAGGGACTGGCGCTGTGCCTACAGGGGCAGATGCATCATCACAAAGGGGCGAGAGGGACTCACACAACTTGTCCGATGAGACAACATCGGCCCCTGCCACCAATCAGCCCAGAAGACTTGCATGACTACACGCCAGGTTGCCACAGAAGCAGCCCCTCTGATGCAGGGCACAGAGGGTGCTGCAGCACCTGGTTATAGCTACTCAGAGTGACAGAGCCCGCAGACACTGCTGCGTTGCTAGGCGACCCACTGCAGACGACAGGTGGCTTACCACAGGTTATATTGAGATATCTGGGTGTTGGAACCCGCAAGTGACTGACCAGCACGAAAAAAACATCGGCTCCCAGGATCCTGTTAACCTGTTGTTGTTGTGGGTCCCTCTAGCCGCTACCGGGGTGTAGCCAGGTGGCATTGGAGGGAGTTGCTGGTGGCTGCCAAGGCCGCCACATTATCGCTGCACAGGACATCCTCCAGTGACGCTGAAATTGTCCACGTCAGCCGATGTCATATCCCCATCAGGGCGGGGAACCGCCGAAGCACGTGCTCCGGGGTATCGGACTCCTCCCGACAGCTGTTCCGATCTAGATCGGGCACCTTCCCGCCGGGAAGGCCATGGAGCTGCAGGCACGCGTCACGGGAGGGATTTTTCCAATCCGGTGTAGGTATTGTTTCGACCCGGACCAGTGCCCGGCGCGCAGCTGGTGTACCTCCACCGCCGCCTCCCGGTTGCCAGCCGGGATCGGCGGCGGTAGGCGCTCCCCGTTCAGGAGGCGGTACCAGCCGGCGGGCCAAGCCTTAACGTACTTACCCTCGTCGCTGGGGGTGAAACAGACCTCGAGTAGTTGCTCTACACACTTAAAATGAGCTGGATAACCAAAGCATAAAAAGGATAGGAACTAAAGAGACGCCAAAAACCAAACAGGAACTGCGTATTAGCAGAAGGGTATTAAAACTAACTGTATAACTATAACTGTATAACTGTATTAAGAACTAACCTAATTAATACAGTTACCTGCCTGGTAACAAAAGGCTGGTGGGGGGGGGCAATCGCCAGTATCGCCACGGACCCCATCACCAGGACCGCTGACGAACCGACGCCACCTCTTCACGACCGAGGGGCAAATAAGGCGGTGAAGAGGTGGCGGCGGCCGTCGGAGAACTGGAAATATCGTGACTGCTGCGACGGTAATTCTAAGGCTGACTGAGGCCCTGGGCGCGTCACTAGCGTTTTTCCGATCTTGACCCATGGAACAAAGTCGACAGATTAAGATCGATTCCCTGATGGGTGCACCTGGAGTGTCGCCAGGTCACCATGCATCTGTATCTCTGATGGCCTGAGCTCCGGTTGAAATCCACACACATCTGTGAAATTATGCATTATTGAAATCAAGGCTGAAAATACGACCCTAGGTTGGTTTCATATTTTGATAGGTTTTGGAGTGCTGAGGCGAGAAGTATGATGGTAAGTTGACAAAGGTATATACTGGCCTGTTTTTCCTCGAATCCTGGGTATATAATGCACTTGGATTTTTTTATTCCAGCACAGTCCTTCGTCAGAATCAGGCAGGTCAAATATCAAATTCTCAGTCATAGTGTAGCGGCGTAGCCAGACCTCCACTTGAGCTTCATACATTTTGTATGAAGCTACCCTGCAGCTCACCCCTTCAGCTTCATGAACAGTAGCTTCGACTCCCTTCTCCAACCTTGGGACAATAAGTGGCTTATTTGTGTTGTCTTTTGTATTACTCCAGATTTGTCCACCCACAGTTCTGCCCCAACCGGCATTACACATCTACCCGGTTTGAACCATTGATGAGTTCACTTAAAGCCCATTGCAGGTCCCGTGGGGTTTCGTGAGTAGAATGGGTACCAAAGTCAATAACGTGGCAGTGAGAGGAAAATTTGTTTTTCTTGTCGATGTCATTGCTTGCGTCATTGTTGCTGAAAATGCATGAATGTGTTAAATTGTATGGCGATGATGCAATAATACCGTGAAGTAGGGCTCAAGCTGGTGTTGCATACTCAGCATCCATTATTGCTTTTATTTGTCCCATACATTGATTCCTTGGTATATGCCACATTGTTATATAAATGTCCATTGTCCGTGTTGCAGGTGATGTATAAAGAGTTCGCTATTTCATACCGAAGAAAGGGTTGGTAGCAATGATGAACCAAAACAGCGATGGATCACTGCTTCTAAAATACTTTCTCCTCTGGTATGAATTTGTGCTGGAAAGGAGAAACGACCGGGAAACGAACTTGCAACCACAGGGTGGTACTTGGAGGTCGTCACCACACCGAGTGGAGGAGGCAATATCTTGCCCACCCCCCTACTCCACATCATAAGATGCTCTCGGAATTGTCGCCACCTTCAACGGCAAGGTCTTCCAGAGCACAGACAAGCTGCTCTCAGAGTGACCAGCGGAATTTGTGTGACCAGTTGTTGATTCAGAGGTATTTTCATCGCTGGAGGGATGCCTCGGTTGTGAAGTCGTCCAGGTCGTCCGTGCCGGACACACGGGCCATTGACGAGTTTGTACGGCAGCTGCAGGAGCAGGTGGAAGGGATCAGGTCGGCAGCAGACCGGGGTGATGACGGTGCTGGAGTGGCGGTTCCAAGACTGAGGCGGTTCAGTTCACCTGTCAAAACCGGGCGATATCCGGAGTTGGGCTCTGCGGAGACGCTCCACACCTCTCGCAGTGAGGAGCTCTCGCTGCGTGGTAGGAATCAGACGGTGTCTGTGACCTCGCCTCAGCGGGGATCGCGGAGGCCGACCGTGGCCTCCCGGCTGGTACCGCCACCTCTGTCACAGCACCAGCCTGTTCACCGACCCAGTGAGCGGTCGACTCTCCAGTGCAGCTGGCGTGGGCCTGAGCTGTACACAGGAGCACTGAACCCCGGGAGCAGAGGAACAGCCCTGTCTCCGGTGCACTTTTCCAAGCCCTCGACACCTCGCACGGCCGTTCAGGATCTCCCGGCTCAGCTGCAGCCGCCCCGTTCTGGCCGCTCCGTAAACCCAGATTCAGACAGCAGTGGTGCGCTCTCTCAGTCAGCTGATTATAATCAGTCAGCGCCAGCTCTGTCCCGACCCACAGATCGACCGGCCGGTACCTCGCCTCACCAGGCGGCCCGGCCTGAGTCTCCCGGGTCAGTTCCGGCGCGGTCCCCGAGTCTCGCCGGCCAGCAGGACGGACGGACCACCCTGCGCCGCCGAGCGCCGGCGTCTCCCCCTGGAGCCGCTCCTGCTCCTGCTCCTGCAGGCGATGGCGACCTCAGTGACGCGGTGGACCTCTGCGCCGAGATCATGGCCTCTCACGCCATACGAACGTCACGTTCTCCGGCGCGCTCGGACGGCGGTGACGCGGCGGCGGAGTTGCGGAGAGCGCCTCAGCTGCTCTCCTTCCTGAGGAACAGTGTCAGTAACCGGCGCGGTCCGGCGACAGTGGCGCCGCCCTGCTGCCAACCGGAGCTGCAGCGGCGGGCCGAGGCGCGACGGCAGAGACATCTGGAGACGGAGCGGCTGAAGCAGCAGCGCGCCGAGGAGCGGCAGCGCTCGGAGCAGGCGGAGGTGGAAGAACGCCAGCGCAGCCTGGTGGAGCAGGTGAGAAAGAGGGGGTGACTGGGGCTCACTCTCTGACTGCGTCAGGTCTTTATCTAAATACTGCATGGAGATGAAACCTAGGAAATAGGAGTCGGGTACGGCCATAGGTCAAATTGTATGACCATAGGTCATGGCCCAAGCCGTTTGATCTATGGCCGCTTGATCTATGTTTGATCTATCTAGTGCATTGTTGAATACAAATCTACAATGGTGGCTGTCAGCCGATGTGTGCGTCGATTGACCCTCGGGGCGTGCATCGGCGCCGACGCTGGGTCCGCTGTGTCGGCAGCGGCGGCGGGAGCTGGAGCGGGTGCGGGAGCGGCGGCGACAGCAGGAGCTGCTGCGACAGCGCCGCCTGCGGTCCGAGCAGGTGCGGCTGCAGCGCGAGGCCCGCGCCGACGCCGGCCGCCGCCGCCTGCTGGTGCGGCGGGTGTTCCGGACCCTGCTGCTCAACGTACAGGTCAGCCGAGCACGGTCCCCAGGCCCCGGTACTGGGCGGGGCTCATTCAACAAACCCCTTTCTAGCTCAAGGGGAAAGCAACAAACCCCTTTCTAGAACAATGGAACAATCTTCAAGAACAAGTAGTCATGTCAAGAAATCGGAAACTGTTTAAGAAAACTTGGAAAAGTTATGGGCAGATGGGCAATATAGTCTGGAGCCCAGTAATATAGGATCATAACATGGGCGGTGGGCGTTAGCTGCGGTTCATAGCGGTGTGTGGTGGTAGCCGTGGTATTTGGAGTGGTTATTTCTTACCCAACGGTTCTGGACAAGTGTGTGGCTGGATGTATCGGAGCGAACTTTGTTTGGTGCATTGGCGGATCCAGGAGCAGCTTTTGGAGGGCGCCAAACCAACGTTTTGGGGGATCTAAATTGAAAAAAAATCGGAAAACGTAGCTTTTTTAAAAGAAAAACGGCTAAAATGTTGTGCTGGGTGGGGTGGGGGAATATGCTATTTTAGGTTTTGGAGGGAGCCACGACCCCTTTGGCCCCTTCTTGGATCCGCCTGTGGTTTGGTGTTAGCCTTTAATAAGTGGTGTATGCGTTTCCACCACTGTACCTGGCTGGCGGGGCCACGGCCGGTGACGACCCGGTCTGTGGCGGCAGAGGTGCCGGCAGCAGGCGACGGAGGCCTCGGCGCTGGCGCGTCGGCAGCTGCTGCGGCGGGCGCTGCAGCGGTGGCGCCACCACCGGCAGCTGGCCGAGCGGGAGAGGGCGGCTGCGGCGCTGCACCAGCGCCGTACCCGGCTGGCCCTGCGCGCCGTCCAACGCTGGAGACGGGTAGGGCCTCCCACCGGCGCTGGCGGGTGAACTGCCGGGGGCTTCCCCGGCACTAGTTTCATTTTATTAGAGCTTTTAGTTTTATTCCGCGGCTTGCTTAGGTTTTTACCAGCACTACATATATATCAAGTCAATATACACCTTTGGAACGTAAAAAGTCTGTGAGGTGTCCGCCTCCACCTTAAGTGTGAAGCTGGGTGTGTCTGTGACCTTATTCGGGCTGTCACGCTGTGTGTGTGCGGCTGTGATGGTGTATATGTCGGACTATGACGGTGTATATGTCGGACTATGACGGTGTATATGTCGGACTGTGGCGGTGCATTTCGGACTGTGATGGTGTATATGTCGGACTGTGACGGTGTACATGTGGGACTGTGACCCCGCGTGCGTCGGCAGTACGTGCAGCAGCAGCGTCTGAAGGAGCAGGCGGCGACCGACCTGAGTCAGCTGCAGCGGCTGCAGTCGGCCATGCGGATCTGGAAGGCGCACCTGGTGCTGGCGCGGGTCCGCCGCAGTCGGCAGTGGCAGCGCGCCCGACAGTGTGACGTCAGGTCAGAGCACACACACACAAACACCAGCCCCGCCGCCCTTCAACCCCCAGCTGTCCCAGTTAAAGGGAGATAGGCGAATAAATTATTATTGTGGTTTCTTGCTATTTGAAAAATCCTGGATTACGAAACTGTCAATTATTTTTGTATCTTCGGAAAAATTTTTGGAGGCCACTCACTTATTATCGAAATAGGTTAACAGTTCCGATAAAATCCTGAAACCTTCACCCATCACTTACTTTTTGAAAACAATTTAAAGTTGAAAAGCAGTGTTTTTTGTAATACAAATGTCTGTTCTTCTGTATTTGTATTTGAATTAATTTTAAAAAGCTTTTAAAAACTACAAAATGAATTAGTTTGCCCTAGAAACGAAAAAAACATAATTACTCAAGTCTTCAGCTGTTTCGTACCTCGGGTCTTGAGTCATTTTTTGCTTCAGCCCCAGGATGACAAAACTTTTGCGTCAGATAGGTCACGTGACCCCGGTATGAAAATTCCTAGGCTTCTGATTGGTTAATTGTGATTTCTTATAAGCCCTATATTTCTGTTTCAAAAGAGTTCTGGAATGTTGTTTTTTCTAAATTAATTTTTTCTGTACTAGTCCAAAGTTCTACATCACTGTTTAGGATAGATATGACCTAATTCTTAGAGAAATTGATAGCCTTAGCCGTGTGTACGTCATATACACTGATATGAGGGTGTACCGGTAAAGTCATCTGGAAATGTTGACTTTGAGAGCAATTTTAAGGCATTTGCAGGCCGAATTCGCAAAAATGAGAATAGGGCTTCTGAAACAACTTTTGTGACCTTTTGATCTAGCCAATACTTTTTTCGCGTATCTCCCTTTAGCCTGCGTGATTCCCCCGGGGATCTTCCTGCTCGGGACAGTCCCACCGCAGACTCGTGTCCATTTTTGTTAGAGTAGCTTATTTCTGGGTGATTGGCTCTCGGTGCTGAGTCAATGAAACCTCCCCGACTGGCGATCAATGGTCGTGCCCAGCACTGAGCCTTCTCGGGCAATACTTTCGCAGCGGAGCAGTTGACTGGCCGACGTTTCCGCAGACTGACGTGCGCGGGCGCGCTGCGCCGCTGGCGGCGCCTGCCTGAGGCGATGCGGGAGGAGCGGGCCGCAGAGGCGCGCCGCGACCGGCTCCGACGCATCGTCCGCGAAATGCTGCCAGACTTCCAGCCGCCGCCGGCCCAGTCCGTCTGACTGCCGCCCTCAAAACCCCATCTGACCGCCGCCCGCCCAGTCTGTCTGACTGCCGCCCTCAAAACCCCATCTGACCGCCGCCCGCCCAGTCTGTCTGACTGCCGCCCTCAAAACCCCATCTGACCGCCGCCCGCCCAGTCCGTCTGACTGCCGCCCGCCCAGTCTGTCTGACTGCCGCTCTCAAAACCCCATCTGACCGCCGCCCGCCCAGTCTGTCTGACTGCCGCCCTCAAAACCCCATCTGACCGCCGCCCCACCCTCTCTGCCCAACCCCATCACCGCCGCCCCCAGCCTGCCGCTCAACCCGTCTGACTCGCTGTATCCCCCCGCTGAGCCCATCTGACTGCTGCCTCATCCCCCAGACTTCCGGCCGAGCCATGTTTGAGAACGAATTAAAGTTTCGGTAGTAGCACACACCGATTCTAAATCTGGAGAGGTTTCGGTTTTAGACAAGGGAGCTTTACGTTAGCGAGTTGTTTCGCTTGCATTCCTGGTCCCCTCACTTTTTGGCCAGTTTCAGCTGCCTTTTGGTGACGTTCCTACTCGCAACCCTGGTTTGTCCGACTCCATCCCCCGCTCAGTCCATATCAATACCACGGCAGCGTATGGAGTCCGACAAATAGCAGCAACGAATGCAACGAACCACTTATCTTCCGGACCTGGTGTTTATGACTGAAGCGATTCTTCCCGTTCAGAACGTTAGCGCACCGCTCGAAACCTGGTGCGTGGGTATTGCCGTGTCGGACGCGGTCGTTAGTGTACAAACCTGTCATGAAGCAGCAGTCATGTGACAGCAGCTGTCCCCGCAGCCAATCTCCTTGGTGCGAGCAGCGCCTTCTTGCTGTGCTGGATGGGGTTGTGGAGGTGCTTCTGTGCCGGTGGGGTAAGACACGATACGGTGTACTGCCACGGGGTGAGACGGGTGTTCAAGATGGATAATTACGTGTCGAAGAGACGGTGTGAAAACATTTCCATTTGAGTAATCTCGTGTCCGTCAATTTCCATAGAATATAACTGTAGGGTTTTTACATATGGAGTGGCTGTCCGACTTAACAAGGGACCATTTTTTATGCCTGGGCAATGTGGAGTTACTAATATGATCTAAGCCGTGAGAGCACGAATCCGGCACATAGTCCTGGTATGTTGGCAAGTGTTCCATCAAGCCCGGCCCGGTATGCAGAAGTGCCTAGTCTGAAGCGCCAACGCACCATGATGTAGGGACGTGCTCTCTCCCAAGTACTGGCGGGGCAGTGTGATTGTCTTACCTTTTGTCTGCACAGCACACATAGTACTTGAACACGATAGCATGCCGCAGATGTAGGATTGTGGTTTTCATTGATTGAGTTCTATGTGATACTTCGTTTCTAGTCGCCCTCCTAGCATGCCGCATATGTAGGGTTGTGGTTTTCCCTGATTGAGTTCTATGTGATACTTTGTTTCTAGTCGCCCTGTTCACTTCTAGTCATCCTAGTCACCATTTTGCCCGTAGTATGCGTTGTTCAGTTTACCCCTGAAATATTGACTTTGTCGATAATCAAGAGGAATAAAGTGCCGATTTCACACGTCACGCTCTGCGGTCTCTGTAGTCAGCTGAACTGGGAGTGTCCGGCGCGGTATGCTTGCACACGTTTTCACAGAGACGGAGTCTCGGGGAGGCCGTTACTGCCTGCCCTCGTTTTATGTACAGCACACATTACGCCCCACTGCCGGCGCCGGGGACACTGCAGTCGTGTGGTAAAGCTGTGTATTCGTGGACTAGACGGCCGCACGGCGGGACAGCTCGGCTAGCTGCCTCAACACGACCGGCAACTCACAGGTGCCCAGCGGCGCTGTCAAATCCACAGCCACCGGGCGCGGCGGCTCCGTCCTCACCGACAGCCTGCCACACAACCGCCGGCTGCACTGATAAAATATCTCGTGGTAAAATATAGTTACGTCGCGAATAAACCGATCCACATCCGACCAAGCTCTCGGGCGTCTCACGAGGCGGCGCGGCCAAGGACGACCCTGGGAGATCCACGCAGAGGAGCGCCGCTGGCCGTCACGTGCAGGGTAGCCGAACCGTAGCCAGGTGTGGGGCCCGTGGCCTGCACTGGTGGCGCTACCCCGCCGGATGACGACAGCAGCCTTACCTGGGGAAAGGGCCCGCAGTTCCCGGTACCCCCGGGAGACGGCCCGCAGTCCCCGCCACTCCCCAGGAGACGGCCCGCAGTTCCCGGCACACAACTACACTGGCGCGGGGAAGCTGCGACCACAGCGGGGCTGTCGAGGCAGCTGCTGCCGCCGGTACAGCGCCACCGGCCGCCGCCCCACTGGCGGCACACCGCGACGTGAACTGGAATGAAAGGCACGCCGCCTACCGGCCCGAAACGAATACAGCGGGTCTGCAGCGCCACCTGCCCGTCCCATTCATCACGCCACTCGAACCCAGCTCCTGTCCCGCTCAGAACCATACACCGCAATAAATACGCACCGAGCCCTGAACACAGGAATCACAACACATTCATCGAAGTCAAACCACTCGCTTCACAGAGCCACGCTCTGGTGCGAGGGACGCCCTGCCGGAGCTGACTGGGTTCCGGCGGGTCCGTCAGAGAAGCCTGACGCCGCCGGCTGGGCCGACCTCCGCACAATACAGCCTGCGGGTGACTATTCGATCGGCTGTCACAGTTGCAAGCCATGAACACGGCCCAGACGTCGTACATTCCAATGGTAGCAAACACGGAAAGCACGCCCGACCTGTACCTACGGGGATTTCTACCACGTACGGAGAGAATGACCCGGCTGGTACGTGAAGTATGATGCAGGACAGAACATTGTAAAACCCGAGACGGCCAGGCCACGCATCGGCAGAACAAAACATCAGGCGGCGTAGAGTGCGTGCCAGATATAATCAGAGCAGGAGGCTAGCCTATCTAGGATACATGTTCTGTCATTTGTAACATACCGGCGGCAATTCCGCTCTCGATGATCCACTGGTGGCCTTTGGACAGAAATTGTCTCGCCGCAGGATATTTACAAGGGAGCACGGCAAGTAGCGGCGCCTGCTGACAGGGCCACCTTTCCTACGTCCCTCCTCCCCTCCCAGCTGGTCACGCTGCGACCTCTCCGGCTGAGAGGGCCCAGCCGGTACTCTGCTCGTGCTCAGATGCGGCAGCCACACTCCGGCCCGGAGGAGGTCCGGCCGGATGTGCCGCGGTTCAGTCGGCGCAGCGCGTGGTCGCCGTACTGGATGCCGGAGCCTATCCGCTCCGGGTCCAGCTCGCCTGTGGAGGTCGCCAGCGTCAGTTCAATGTAACGGCGCCGGAGCACACAGAGACACGGCAACAGGACACACCGCCAAACGGAGGGGGAACAACCTGAGACAGGCACCGTGTTCGACATCGGGAGGTGCTGCACGGACGTCTGACACATGCACAGTCGATGACCAGCTCCTGTCCCGCTCCCTTCCCGCTCACCATGTACACTGAACGCCAACAAATGCCAAAATACAAACTCTGGCTGAAAGCTAAGCTCGCGGTTAGTCTCTGATTATTTCCCAAAAATGCCGGGCTGAAAGGAATAAGGGCACGGCCAAACAACGACTGGTACACTTTTCTACAAGAAAACGAAAAGCTGCTTAATGAACGATGCACGTGCTACGTACTGATCTGATCAACGCAACCAAGATAAAATAGAGTCCAAATCGGCGGTAAAATCCCATCGCGTGACTGCAGTGTCTCACCGGTCTCGATTTTGGCCAGTATGGTCTTGGAGCACTTGAGGAAGGCC
Organism: Lepas anatifera; assembly: GCA_034440635.1. Taxonomy (NCBI): domain Eukaryota; kingdom Metazoa; phylum Arthropoda; class Thecostraca; family Lepadidae; genus Lepas; species Lepas anatifera. The sequence continues at coordinate 502,537 of JAOTON010001627.1, read as the reverse complement.
TCCTCGATGTGGTCGCCGGTCAGCGCCGACGCCTCCAGAAACATGAGCTCGTTCTCCTGTGCGAACCGTGACGCCTCCAGAAAGGTCACCTCCCGCTCCGCATCCAGGTCCTTCTTGTTGCCAACCTGGCGCATAAGCAGAGTGGGAACACCGAGACACAGAGTGGGAACATCAGATACACAGAGTGGAATATCAGAACACAGAGTGGGAACACCGGAGACACAGAGGGGAACATCAGAAACACAGAGTGGAAACATCAGAGACACAGAGTGGAAACATCAGAGACACAGAGTGGAAACACTAGAGACAGAGAGTGAGCACATCAGAGACACAGAGTGGGAACATCAGAGACACAGAGTTGGAACATCGGAGACACAAGAGTGCCGCCCTTACTCACACTACAGGTCTTTAAAAGTGTTCTAAAACAATATTTAGGTACAGACACTACAGTATCTTGAGTCAACGTTCTGAATAAATACTACTCGCGCATGAGGGCCAGTTAGGCCAGGTATTGATCTGACCAGGGCAGTGTCCGGTTCAGTACCATCAGTATGACGATGTTGGGCGAGGCCAGTGAGCGGGCGTCAGCCAGCCACGCAGAGAGGGCGTTGAAGCTCTCGCGACTGGTGATGTCGTAGACGAGCAGGGCGCCGGCGGCGCCGCGGTAGTAGCTGCGCGTCACCGCCCTGCCGGCCGCCCACCGACATCAGCGCCGCCGCCTCACCGGTCCACGGGAGGTTATACCGGTCCACGGGAGGTTATACCGGTCCACGGGAGGTTATACCGGTCCACAGGGGTTATACCGGTCCACAGAAGGTTATATCGGTCCACAGAAGGTTATACCGGTCCACAGAAGGTTATACCGGTCCACAGAAGCCACACCGGTCCACGGGAAGTTATACCGGTCCACAGAAGCCACAACAGTCCACGGGAGGTTATACCGGTCTACAGAGACCACACCAGTCCACTGAGACCACACCAGTTCACACAGACCACACCAGTCGACAGAAGTTACACCCATCCACAGAAGCCACACCGGTCCACGGGAGGTTATACCGGTCCACAGAAGCCTACACCGGTCCATGGGAGGTTATACCAGTCCACAGAAGGCCCTACCGGTCCACGGGAAGTTATACCGGTCCACAGAAGCCACACCAGTCCACAGAGACCACACCAGTACACAGAGAACACACCGGTGCACAGAGACCACACCGGTCTACAGAGACCATAACGGTCCACATAGACCGCACCGGTCCACAAAGACTGCACAAGTCCACAGAGACTACACATGTTCACAGAGACCACCACAGTCCGGCAAGTGTAGGCTCACGTCACGGAGAGGCGGAGAGTCAGGTAAATTCGCACATTTACAGCTCAGATAGCGGAAAAAAGGGGCGGCAGAGGACTAAAATTCATAGACCACACCAGTTCACAGAGACCACACTGGTCCACAGGAGATCACACCAGTACACAAAGACCACACCAGTTCACAGAGACCACACCAGTCCACGGAGTATACCACACCGGTCCACAGAGACTACACCAGTCCACAGAGACCACACCGGTCCACAGAGACTAGACAAGTCCACAGAGACTACACAAGTTCACACCAGTCCACAGAGACCACACCAGTCCACATAGACCACACCGGTCCACAGAGACTACACAAGTCCACAGACACCACACCGGTCCACAGAGACTACACCAGTTCACAGAGACCACACCAGTCCACAGAGACCACACCGGTCCACAGAGACTACACAAGTCCACAGACACCACACCGGTCCACAGATACTACACAAGTCCACAGAGACTACACCAGTTCACAGAGCCCACACCAGTCCACAGAGACCACCACAATCCGGCAAGTGTAGGCTCACGTGCACGGAGAGGCGAGGGAGTCAGGTAAAGTCGCACATTTACAGCTCAGAGAGCGGAGAAAAAGGGGGCGGCAGAGGACCCGACAGCAGAGATATCGCAGCGGCAGGACGATAACGACACGACTCGGCGAGAGCTACGTAGCAAGGACAAGCTGCATGCCAGAGGAGGGCTGTGGCAGTGAGAACAGCGTTTACCGTTCAAATCCGTGCCCACGTTCACTCTTCTTACCAAAATCATCCCATGAAAACGCAAATGATTGCACTCGACCGTTGATGACGTAAGCGATGCTCTGCTCGCAGCAGTCACCTGCCTTAGCCCTTTTAGAAAATTCAAATGTGGGCCCTAACTGCAATACTACGTCATTAGTATACCTTCTAAGGCTAGATAAAAATCCACACCTGTTTTGGATAATATGCCAAAGATCAGGATATCAAGTCAGCTTACCTCAAAAATTTTTCCTCTCAATTTGTTGCCAAAATGTGCGGGATTTGAAATCCTAACCCCGCTAGGTAAGCACAACAAAAGCTTCTAAATCAGCGATAACCCGAAATTTGCACACCGACAACATAGGATCAGGACGTTCAGATATATTTATTGCCGGTACCCTTACAACCATATATCATCCGAGATCGACCCAAAAGCCGGGCTGAAGCCTACCTGCCTCTCTCGCTCTTAGTCTACACACTCGTGCAAGTAAATATAAATATTTCCCCGTTTGAGGTTGACACACACAAAAAGATCTCACGCACAACCTTGACCATCAAGTCGCTGACTGCTGGGGCACCAGAAAACCGGGGATTATGAATTATTGTTTTCTGTCGCTGCGCCAGTTCGCTGGGACCAGACCCATGCATATCTCGTTTTTATATCACCGATTTGAGCATTGACGCAGACTCCATTAGAGTCGTATTTTGTGGGATTAGCTGTCGATGGAAGGGATATTTCCAACAAGTGGACAGCTCTCGTTAGCACATCATTTTCTGCTTTAAGCTCAACATCGAATCTGAATCCGCTGCGGGTCTTAGTACGGATGGCTTATGTTTGTGAATGTTTATGTTCAGAAGTCCGAGTTGTTCCGTACGAAGTCCACAGGAACCCAATACTGCGAGTTTTTCTGGCCTCACATAGTCTTTAATGGCCTTATAGCTGCATCGATCAATGCATTCTCAGTCTCTTCCTAATTTCGTCTGACACTGATCTGCCATCACCGAAAACGCATTAACACGCGCATTGACGGGGGTCTGAGACACCTTTACTTTGACGGGGGAGGGGGCGGGTACCCACACCCCCTAAGATCTCGAGAACTACGCTAGGAAGCGAAAAACGGTAAACGGCGTTGGGTAGCCCGTCCACTTTTCCATCGAAAATATCTGAACCATTTTTTTGTCAGGTCACATTTAAGGTCACTAGAGGTCAAAACAATGCGTCATAGGGATAATATGGAAATGAAATTGTTTTCGGTCATCACATCTAAACAAGCAAAGATCGAGCAAAACAACTTGAACTATATGAATCCTCGCAGCAAGCTGAATCGAATGATACATAATGACCTTGCTAGGTCAAATGAAGGATTTGACCTGACCTGAGGTCAGGTGAAGGTTAAATTAGATAAAATGCATATCATTAGAACCGCAAAGACAAGGCAAATATAATGGTTAAATAAAAGGCTCTATCACCATCCGTCACTAAGTTATTCAGTTAAAACCATTTTCCCATGTATTTCCAATGGAGAGGCCATGATTAGTACGTGACCTTAGGTCAACGATATACAAAATACCGGACCATATCTTAGAGAACTTGGTGGGCCCATTATGTGATGAGTTTCAATCGGATAAGTTCACCCTGTTCCGACTTAGTCGTTTGAGCTCAGCATTATGTAACGACCCTCGTAGCAGATAAGGTATGGCTAGGCTTGGACAAATACCTCTGGCAGGTCGATGTCTCCCATATGCATTTCTGCAGAAGTCGGGAGCAACATACGCCGATCGTCCAACAGGCTCTGTCTTTGTTTTTCTGTTCGCCGTCGATATCTCTTAACTATTGTTCTATTGTTCTGGCGATAACTGGTACCAAATTATATAAATGAGGAAGAACAGCCTGATGCTCATATTAATTAAAACTTGTTCAAAAATTAAAGGTCAATATATTTCGTCCATGGGGCATGCTCACGACGGCATGATCCGCCGTCGTGACCATGCCCCATGGGCGAAATATATTGACCTTTAATTTTTGAACAAGTTTTAATTAATATGAGCATCAGGCTGTTCTTCCTCATTTATATATTCATCATCATGCTCAAAATAGCTCTCCAAAACATCATTTTGGTACCAAATTATTTAATCATCGAGACCAATACAAGAAACAAGGTACTTGCAAATCCCGTAATTGGCAACAATTATGCTACAAAACCGGAGAACGACAAAGCTTATTCTTGTCCAAGTAGGACAGTTGTGAAGAAAAGGTGGAGAGGCGCCGCAGAAGTTTAGCCAGTTAGCACAGCGGGTGAGCACTGGGTCAGGCAAAGGGGGTGGAGAGGCACTGGGTCAGGCAAAGGGGGTGGAGACGCATGGCAGCGGGCCAGTTGAAGGAGATGGTCAGGCGGACTGGACAGTCGGAGGAGGTGTAGAGTCGCGGCGGGGGCGAGTTGGAGGAGGAGGCGGGCAGAGAACCCACCTAAACCTCTCCTGGCCGGCCGTGTCCCAGATTTGCAGTTTGACCGACTTTCCGCCGACGTTCACCACCTTGGAGCCGAACTCCACCCCGATCGTGTGGTTGCTGTCCTGTTTAACTGCGGCAAACACGGGCACCATACACCAGCAGCTCGAACCGAACACCAACCGACCAAGCTTACTAAAGTATTCCCGGTCGTCGGCTGGAAATCGGTCAGCGGATTGCCACAGACCAAAGCTTACGTAATATACATAACTCGCAAGTAATATATTGCTAGCATATTACTTTTATCAGATCGATGCAGCTTTACATGCAAAATTCCACGTAAAAACTAAATTATACATTAGTATCCCCTAATGTATGCTAAACAAAGAATTTAATGAAATGGTGCAGAGAACCACTATTATGAAACCTTTCTACTCTCCGGAATCATTCGGTCGAGCCCCACAGGCGTCTTGTGTGCCCATATCTGGTTCCAACCAAAACTGTGCAAAACTGAGCAGCACAGCGTCATCAAATGCCAATCAAACCTGAACACTCAATGTAAACAGACTGCAACCAGCCGGGGCAGCTGTCAGTGGTCTAATACAGCAGAGAGCACTGAGACCGCCGATATCCGCCCCACAGGCTGGAACTCGATATACCCAGTTTTACGTAGACTGTCCCCATTCCTCAGAACTCAACACGCCACGGAATACTGCACCCATAGTGCGCACATGGTGAAGCATATCCCAAGCAAGTCAGTACTCACATTTGTTTTCGATAAACTGGTGGAGAATACAGGACTTGCCCGTCCCTGCGCTTCCGATCACCAGGAACTTGAACAGGAAATCTGGAAAAGAGCAGCAGTTACAGCGAGAGTGCGGTCTTTTATCCTGAGCTTTAACCCAAACACCTCACCAGTGCCAGCTGCTTCTTTGACCTTAGCACACCAGGACCTGGTGGTATACCTGCTATTACGAAACAGCATACCACGGCTAACTTATAATTCTGTAACTTTGTGGTTCTGTGAAAGTGTTCTAACCCATATTTGACATAAAAAACTGCTAATGGCCGGCCAACCCAAGCACTGCCTGCATGCGAGGATACCCTGTGGGTTTTCGGCAATGGAGTAGATGGCTCAAATGGCCCACATGAGTTATGAATACCAAAAGTACTCACCATAGCTCTCCGACATTGTTGCCTTAAGCAGAAGAACACAACTTCAGACCGCAGGAGAAGATTCTTATTTTGCAGCCTGGTGCCTAAGAATATATATATCTGCAATAAGAAAATAATCAATGACAATTTTTTTGTGTCTGGCACTTTTGCTTAGTTCTTGCAACACAATATCAGGTACCAAAGCCCCTGGCAGGGGAACTGGGAGAGGGGGGCGACTGGGGCACGGTGCCCTCCTCAAATCAAAATTTTAACACTAACCCTATGGCGTTAACTAGAAAGAAATGGGCTGAAAAGTTCATGGTGCCCTTCCCCCTTAAATTCGGACGTTCCGCCGTCACTGGCCAAATCATACTTACTCAGGCTTTCGATATCACGCCATTCAGATAGCGGCAACGTTCAGACAAGGATTTACTTTTGAAAAGAACATGCCCATGGCAGATTTGAGCCAGATAAAAATATATTTGTCCAAAAGTCATCCAAATCAGCACAGTGGAGAGCTGAACAATGTCAGCATTCGCAGCCGGGCTTTGGAGCTGAAGCCGTCTGATAATCTCGGAGCCACAGCTGTCCAGAGGTTGGTGAGTTCGGCTCATATACCGGGCCAGAAATCACTTTTAGAAACGTGTTCTGGACCAGGAATCACTTCTTGGAATGGCTTATATTAATATGAACCCAAATGAGCCGACATTAATTGACTCTGTCTGTAAACGGGAACTACAGGTCGCAGAAGATACAACGAATACACGAAATAAATTGATCGCAATATGCTCGCGTGGAAGGTGCAGTGGCTCACGAAAACGATAACTTGGATAACCGTTCTGAAGGTGCCGGTCCCGTGGGTGCATGAATTCCTACAGCGGTACCAGGGTGGTCATGGGGAATACGCTGGCGCCACTGGACGCGAGGGTACTGAGGTGGGTTGGATATTTGCGGGGAACACCCTGGTGCCGCCAGACAAGGGAGTACGGAGGTGGGAGGGTGGTCCGCAGGGAACACCCTGGTCCCGCCAGACAAGGGAGTACGGAGGTGGGAAGGTGGTCCGCAGGGAACACCCTGGTGCCGCCAGGCGAGGGAGTACGGAGGTGGGAAGATGGTCCGCAGGGAACACCCTGGTGCCGCCAGACAAGGAGTACGGAGGTGGGAAGGTGGTCCGCAGGGAACACCCTGGTGCCGCCAGACAAGGGAGCACGGAGGTGGGAAGGTGGTTCACAGGGAACACCCTGGTGCCGCCAGACAAGGAGTACGGAGGTGGGAAGGTGGTCCGCAGGGAACACCCTGGTGCCGCCAGACAAGGGAGTACGGAGGTGGGAAGGTGGTTCACAGGGAACACCCTGGTGCCGCCAGACAAGGGAGTACGGAGGTGGGAGGGTGGTCCGCAGGGAACACCCTGGTCCCGCCAGACAAGGGAGTACGGAGGTGGGAAGGTGGTCCGCAGGGAACACCCTGGTGCCGCCAGGCGAGGGAGTACGGAGGTGGGAGGGTGGTCCGCAGGGAACACCCTGGTGCTGCCAGGCGAGGGAGTACGGAGGTGGGAAGGTGGTCCGCAGGGAACACCCTGGTGCCGCCAGACAAGGGAGTACGGAGGTGGGAAGGTGGTTCACAGGGAACACCCTGGTGCCGCCAGACAAGGGAGTACGGAGGTGGGAAGGTGGTCCGCAGGGAACACCCTGGTGCCGCCAGACAAGGGAGTACAGAGGTGGGAGGGTGGTCCTCAGGGAACACCCTGGTGCCGCCAGACAAGGAGTACGGAGGTGGGAAGGTGGTTCACAGGGAACACCCTGGTGCCGCCAGACAAGGAGCACGGAGGTGGGAAGATGGTCCGCAGGGAACACCCTGGTGCCGCCAGACAAGGGAGTACGGAGGTGGGAAGGTGGTCCGCAGGGAACACCCTGGTGCCGCCAGACAAGGGAGTACGGAGGTGGGAAGGTGGTTCACAGGGAACACCCTGGTGCCGCCAGACAAGGAGTACGGAGGTAGGAAGGTGGTCCGCAGGGAACACCCTGGTGCCGCCAGACAAGGGAGTACAGAGGTGGAGGGTGGTCCTCAGGGAACACCCTGGTGCTGCCAGACAAGGAGTACAGAGGTGGGAAGGTGGTCCACAGGGAACACCCTGGTGCTGCCAGGCGAGGAGCACGGAGGTGGGAAGGTGGTCCGCAGGGAACACCCTGGTGCCGCCAGACAAGGGAGTACGGAGGTGGGAAGGTGGTTCACAGTGAACACCCTGGTGCCGCCAGACAAGGGAGTACGGAGGTGGGAAGGTGGTTCACAGGGAACACCCTGGTGCCGCCAGGCGAGGGAGTACGGAGGTGGGAAGGTGGTCCGCAGGGAACACCCTGGTGCCACCAGACAAGGGAGTACGGAGGTGGGAAGGTGGTTCACAGGGAACACCCTGGTGCCGCCAGACAAGGGAGTACGGAGATGTTGTATATAATCCTCACCGAGTGACGAGCACAACGGAACTAAAGTCTACATCAAGTAGCTCCACTTCCAGCTACCTATAGGATAACACCAAAGACCTGGGTTGTTTATAAGGATTGATTAAATTGTATAGTTAGGCGTACTATATGGCCCTAGCAGCTGAAGCGCCCCTAAAACCCTAATACACACTCCACAGTATGGAGATGACCGGCTGGAGGCCGAATGTTTACTGTTTATTGAACGTGAACAGCTACAGGCTGCTGAAGGCTTACTGCTGAAGTCATTCCTTAAAATTGTTCGATATTTCTTTAGAACTAACAAATCTCACACACACACACATTCCCATCGTCAGTCACTTACACATTTTAATTCTAGAAATGCATTCGGGAGAGAGCAAAACGTGCATGCAAGACGAGGGTCACACTGAACCCGCTAAATAGGATTGGAAAAAAGATGGATGCTGTCGCTGATCCACTACCGTAGACGTATTTGGTACCAGGGCGGTATCGACCGTAATTGCACGGCAGACATCAACAAAATAGGAGAGAGGAGAGATACACGGGACAGGGTTATAAAAAAGGACTGTGGTGAAAAGGAGATAGGAATCGACTACGCAGGTGAGCGGCGACGGACTCGCGCGTGTAGTGCCTGATAGGTACTACGGGGGCAGAGTGGCGAACGCACAAATGGAGGGGGGAGGGAGGTGGCAAATGCTCAAGAAGGGGTGGGGGTGACGAATGAGCGAGCAAGGATGACGAATGTGTGAGCTGGGGCCGGGGCGGTGACGAGTGGGCTCGGAGCGACCAATGCGTGACTAGGGGGCGGGACAATGAACCCAAGAGCCGTGGACCAGGGGCGAGGCCCCCACGGACGGGTATGGGAGGAGCACCTCCTTATGAGTGAAACGATTTCGGCAATGTGAGAGACAAGATAGCGCGCTCACACGTACGCGACGTCGCAGTTCATCCGAGGGCACGAACACGACGACCGCCAGCGGAGCACACCTGTGCGATTGTTGGGGAAGGAGGGGTACAGGGAGGAGAAGGCAAGGTAAGAGGATGACAGTGAGAAACAGAGATACATTGGCTGATAAGTCCGTAACAATTGGCACGGGCAGTACTCTACACGACAGCTTGCTTTTAAGCTGGCTTCTGTCTTTTTCCTAAACACCATAGAAATAAGACCCCATGGCTTACAAAGGCATTAAAAGCATAGAAAGTGGGTGGACATATACAATACAACCTTTGCCTCCATATCAACCAATGATGCTCCTAAAATAATGTTTTCCTGGGAGATGGACATATTTCCTCAGAATGATTTCCTCCGAATAGACAGTCCACTCTCTGTGGATATGTGGCTTTGCTAGGAGTGCAACAATTCACCTCATTCAGGCCTCTATCACACTGCAGATCACCAAAGAGCAGAACAGCACAGGTAACCCAGGATTACCCAGGTGGGCTGGTGAGAACCACAAGCACACCCATTGCAATAGAGCCTGCTACAACGGACCCCACCAAGCAGCATCAAAGCTGAACAACTTACATTGGCTTTGGTCCAAAAACTCAACAGACTGTGACAGCCACAGCTCAACCCAGCATGAACACAGCTTGGGCACCAGCCGCAACCTCGTCTGTGATACTTAATTTGTGCACGGTGGAGGAATGTGAGCACACAGGCCTGTGAAAATAGTGAGAGAGGACAACCATAAGCAAACATCAATGCAGCCCAGTGTGCAAAGTATGGCATTTTCGACGAGATCTCGTCAGTGCGAGTGCCCTTGGAGACAGGAGTGAGTGGTGCAAATTTTATCAACCTGGTACAAATTTGTGAGACTGGTGCGAGGAAGGTGATACTGAAAACCAAACAAATACTGGCTAAATGGTTATAAAGACACAGGAGGGGGCTAATAAAAGGCCCTCAACTATCTAACTAATAAGAGAGGTAGCATTGCATGGCATGGGTAGGAATGGGTGTGTTTTTCTCCCTGGTAGATGACAGATTGGTGTGAATTTTTGGTGGCTGGCGGTGCGAGAATTTTAGATGGCTGGTGTGGCTCTCTGGCCTGCTGCCATACTTTGCAGACTGGAATGCAGCAATGCCATTTCAGCCTTGTCTCTGACCCACAACTAGGTAAGTCCTGATAGCACCCTGAGCCTGCTGAGGCATTTATCTCTTACCCTATCAAGAAGTTGAGAAGTTACCTTGTGAGATTACTGATCTCTAAAAATTATCTAAAGGAAATTCAGGGATACCCTGCTCCAGACCCCTTTTATATGCTTGGGATCTAAGAGTTGAATCCATGATATGTATATACTTTTTCTTCCTCAATATAAGTTGTTTGGGTACAGATACCAGGTTTTCTTGCCTATTAATTTTACAGTTGTAAAACATTAGTTTAACTGCTCTTTCCAACATTGATTAGTTTGGCCCCTTTTGCTCATTTAAAGTCGGCTTGGCAGTTTACAGCTGAGAATGCCTTGTACCTTTCCCTTCACACTTTTTTCAAAGAGGGTGCAGAAACCAGGGCAGTCAAAGAACAGTGCAGGAAAAGTCCTCAGTGTTCTATATACTGTGAAAGCCCAAAGGCAGACGAGACAGAAGTGGGCAGCCAAATTCAGAAGTGAATGCAGTGTTTGCTGAATTATCTGTTACAGGTATGTATTAGTTTGTGTGATATTAATCTTGCAAGGTTCAGTGGCGGATCTAGCCGGTTGGTTTGGGAGGGGCAAAACAAGGTCAAAAAGCAAAAAAAAGTAGCACGGTAAAAATTGTGTTACAATATGCCTTTCGGTAGGATTTTGGGAACTGGAGACGAAAAGCAAAAAAAAAACGCCACAGGATGACAAATATGGACGCAAGATACTTTGTTTCCTATCCAAGCCCCAATAGTTACACTGAATCTCACTAATTCTGTTTGAAGTTGAGAGTTAAAGCACCAAAATCTTGCTTACAAGCTAAAAAGGAGTCAGGGAAAAAGGAGGTCGATCGCTGTGGAGGGGGCAAAAACATAGTTTTACCCCGAGCTTTTCCGTTTGGGGGGGCAATTGCTTTTGCCCGCCCTGGATCCGCCACTAGAAAGGTTTCCCTTGAATTTTTCCGTTTGGTGACTGAGAAATTGTATTATTTCATTCGTCACAGCTTTAGCTGTTAAATATTTTCTAATACTGCATCAAGCCTGGTCTTGACAGCCAGCCTTCAACACTGAAGAAATGGAGGCATGTGCTTGCCGCAGCGCGACAACCATCGCCAAGAATAGACTATTCATTTATGTGGTAACGGACATGATATGATGCAAAGTATCTAAGTATCCTGCAATGCACAGCGGCGTAATACAGCAGTAAGTATCAATCAACCAACACGCAAAAAACAACAACAAACCAACGCACAATACTATTGCTACAAACAACAAGAAACCACCCAAGCAACAAGAAGAGCCGTGTTATTCTGCAGTGCAGAACGCATACAAATGTGCTCCACGCATGCGCAGTATGGTATTTTGAAGTCATGATACGATACTGCGCATGCGTGCGACAAAATATTATGCATTCTGCCTGCAGAATAACACGGCTAAGCTTGCAGAAAGTTGACTGTTTTGAGCATTATTAGCTGGAAGGTGAACATAGTGCCGCAACTGATTACGAGGTCACATGAACGCCTTGGGAGAAGGGAAAATCTACTTATTAGTCACATGGTATCCAGAAAAAATAAATGACGGCTTTTTGTAAACATAATTTAACAATATCAAAACTTGACGAATCCAAATATCTTACACATCTAAGGTGATCTATGATTAGTTGTCACTGATATTATGATGTTTTCACAGACGAATTGAAAGTAGTGTTTTAAAATATAAAAGTCAAATGAGCAGAAGGATATTCTTGAACGGAGTGCTGCGCAGCTGCGACAAAAGCAAAAGCTTGAGCTTTGACAGGTTTGCATTATTATTGCTGAAAGACAACAGGAGGGGTGGTGGGCCGTCGCCTTATAGATAGATTATAGACCTTATAGACCTTGGTTATAGATGTTGTCGGAGCTTTTGGAGAAGGACGGACGGGGGTGGCCAGGTACTTTTGTTTAATAACATGGAGTGTGCCAGGGCTAGGTGGTACTGTGGCAGGAATTATTGTTAAATATTTACTGACTTGCTTTCAGGACAGTGGCTTCTTGATTATTCCATTTGCTGCCCCACCGGTGTAGAAGTCATACCCTAAATGTTTGACTTATTCAAATTTTAATGCATTGTTTTTAATGTGGTGTGCCTTCAGGCCAGCAAAAATTTCGGCGGTGTCTAGTAGCAGTGATGTCTGCAGACCTTCATGCACTCTACAGCCTGCTGGAGGAGGCTCAGACTCAGAAAAATGAGCTTTTGTACAGTCGTCCAGCACGGGCTGCCCCAGAACAGTTCCACCGCTACTTGGACCATCTCACCTTGCATGGGTGGGTGATAGACAAGTAGAGGTTCTGCTCTGTCTGTTTTTTTATGCAATTTTGATGTTAACTTCCTTTGCTTCTGTTCACCTAGTAATATGTAGCAATGAAATTAGTACAAAATGGATTGAAACAGTTTTGATGTTGTTTCTTATTTTGATTTTTTTAATTTGGAAACAAATATTTTTGGCTGCTGGATGCACCAGATTTAAGTCAGCTTTGGCCTAAAATTTAAGTTGTCTGGAAGCTAGGTAGCTGACTTAATGCAATGTATAAAAACTTCAGAATCAAAGGACTGGTTGGACTAACTACCCAGCCAGAAATTTGGGTGGGCTGAAGGCCAGATTCGGCTGGCAAGTCTGGCAAGCCTTCTCTCAGCCCACCTAGAACGGATGAGGGCCAGGCAGTGCGCCGGCTCGGGCCGGTTGAATGGAACTAGCCATACGACAAGTCTTCGTCCGAAATCGACCGGCCGTGCACTGGCCTGCTCCGGCAGCATTAGGCTTCCCAACCGCCTCAAGGCAAAATCTGACCTTGTCTGTGATAATACGTATGAAGTGTATGATGAGTTCTGATGAATTTTTCCCCAATTTTGTGTATTTTGGTCATAGTTAAATGAAAAAAGAAAGAATCAAGCATGTTTCTAAAAATATTACAGCAATTCTTACTCTACACACTTGACAGTGCTGGACAGCCGCCGTTTCCAACCGCCAGGTTTTTGAATATCACAGTTGGTGAGGTGGTGGTAGTGGTCAGCAATATACATTTCACGGCTGTTACAGCCTTCGTTGTTACCAGTTGGTTGTTAGTGTCTCTACTAACAGTGGTTGTCACGGCGTTACGGCCATGCCCTAAGAGATACGACTACTTTCAGTTGTTCACAGACGTACCTTTTTGCTTCAGTGACATTTTTCTGAGGAAGGTGACCGTTATTTGCCGATGCTCTGCTCTCGAGGTGGCAGGAAACTATGAGATGTTTGGGGTGGCCCAAATGTTTTCAAATCTCAAAGATTTTGTAAAGCCATAAACATGTATTCACTCCACAATATACAAACCATCAAGTTGTCACCGAAAGAGGCTCAGTGGGGGGGGGCAGATTTACTCCAGAGAGTTAAAAAGCTAATTCCACCCTCCACCACGAGTATGACAATAATGTGGCTTCCCCCCGTCCCACCGGTGCAGCTGGTGCGGCGAGGTCGTCTTCGAAGACTTTTGATGCGATTGAGCGCCTGAGTACATTTCATCGCATAAGTGTCGCCACCGGCAAAAAAGTGGGGGGCCAGCCAAACTTCAACCTGATGCTGACAAAAAACTTCCAACATCAGTACCAAAAACTGTTCGAATTTGGGCTCCTCGTTGCCTTCCGCAGCAGCTGGATATAAGAATGTCCGGCTTTCTCTTATTTTGACTGAGATCAGGAAATTTTTGCCAAAAAGTAGGGGGGCCTGGCCCCCCTGGCCCCCTTTCCGACGCGTATGTTTCATCGTGCCGAGAAAATATCGTTGGTAGCTAGAAATACTGTTTAATTGTGTTAAGAAATAAAGAACTGCTATATTTATTCGTGTTTCTAAAAAACATGCTTCGGCAGAAGTAGAAGCTCTTACGGATCGTGCACATGCTACATTTCCACCTTTTATCGTGCTCACGTGAGGTATTTGTATAAAGTTATGTGACTTCCCCCCGCCCCACTCCTGTTGCATTGTGCAATTTCTTAACGACCCCTCCCCTCTAGGAGCAAGCGGAGCTTCACAGAATTGTTTATTTGTGATAAAATATTTGTCCCACTGTCGCAAATGACCATCCCAGGAAAATGTTATGCAATTGTCTTGGTTTCTAGCGATAAATGCCAAAATTTAGATCATGCTCCGGTCCGAGTGGCAGGGTTTAGAGGGTGAAAAGAAGACTGCAATCGGGGCTCACGTGTGTGTGTGGTTCAAAATTGTTATGCCTTGACGTTTGGTATTTTTGTCTTGGAGTCATTTTTTACTGGCAAGGAATAAAACAATGGCTGTACTCATAAGTGTCGCCACCGGCAAAAAAGTGGGGGGGGGGCAGCCAAACTTCAACCTGATGCTGACAAAAAGCTTTCAACATCAGGACCAAAAACTGTTCGAATTTGGGCTCCTCGTTGCCTTCCGCAGCGGCTGAATATAAGAATGTCCGGCTTGCTGTCATTTTAACTGAGATCTGAAAATTTTTGGCCAAAAGTGGGGGGCCAGGCCCCCTGGCCCCCTTTTCCGACGCGTATGGCTGTACTGGCAGGGCTTCCGATACATTAGCAATCACTAGCTGCGCCCGGAGATTGAGGACGTTGGTCCCTCCAAGCGATACACATCATTCATAAATGGGGAAAAATACCCCACCCAAAAGAGGAACTGAATACGCCCCTGCACACCCCAACGGCGTTCCTGGAGCCGCCCATGAGCCCAGCAACCAGACTGCAACGGCCCCGCGTGGGGCCATAGCACGGCTATAACGCCCCAGAGCTGGCATTGCGCTGGAATGGAACGGCAAACGCCGGCGTCGGTACGGTTTGGGCTGGGGCCGCTGAGAAGAGGTATGGCTCCGACCGGCCCAGAGCCGAATTCGGCAGGCTGCGGGTCGGTATAGTCCGGCGCAGCTGGTGTGGCTACGGTACGGGAGCGGTATGGGACTGCGCTGGGATCTTGTTTCACCCCCGGTTGGAGCCCCACGCTGACCCGTACCGTAGCCGGCGCTGGCCTGCCGGAGCATTCCGGCCCATAGCCCGCGCTGGCCCAAACCAGAAATGCTGGCTGGGTAAATGCTAGGATACTCATTGACTTTTCTCAGACCCCATCTTTCATATTGCATCAGTTAACTCTGATTCTAAGAGGATTCATCTCAACTCTGGTTCGAAAACACTATAAAGTAGAGGAACTACTGTTTTATTGTGTACCTTGCTTTGTTATTTTGATAATTTTTGACACATATGCTTAAATTAAAATATTTTATGGATTTGACTCACAGCCCAGAATTCAACGACCCTCTGCGGCTGGTGGACCAGTGTATTAAGGATGCTGAACCAGGAGTCCAGGTGAGAGTTTGAGTGTGGTTTGTAAAGAGGTACTAATTTCTAAGGTCTTTAATCATGGCTTGTGTCTTCCACCTTCTTAGGTACCTTGTGTATGAGCCGTGGAGGATATTTTTTATATTTTATTCCAAATGAACCCATCAAGGTTTTAACACCTGTGGTGTCAAATTTAAGTTGCTGAAAACAATGGTGAGCAATTCCAAGCTGAAACCGATCAACACCTAATTTGTGTATGCCTCCTCTGATCGGTGTTTGTTGCTGCAAGCTACAGCTTACTACACATCGCCGCTACATTCGGCAGGACCTGGTTCGGTCGCTGGTGGAGGAGGAGCAGCAGCGGTGGTCGCGTGCACGTCAAATCCTTAGTCAGCGCGCCGAGCGGCCTCTCTCGCCCGATCCCGCGCCGCCCCCGTCGCTGCACGGCCTGCCGTCAGCCGCGGTGGACCTCCGTCGCTAGAGACGGAGCGGCGCTCTCAGCGTCGATCAGCACGCCTGCGGACTGCCGCCTCTGCCGCCGTCCGATCACCGCTGCCGCTCAGAGCTGCCTCCTCTGCTGCCGTCCGATCACCGCCCCAGCTCAGAGCTGCCGCCCACTCCACCCCGGCGGTGGCGGCCGGTGGCAGACTCAGTCACCGGCGGCCAGCCGGGCCGGTGCATCGGCAGGCGGAGCTTCCTGCTGTTGCCGCGGTGCCGGCAGTGCCGCTGAGCCGGCCCCGGCTGCTGCCAGAGTCCGAGGCCGTCCGGCTGCCGCCGCCGCCGCCGCCGCCCCGCCGAACGGTACCGCTGGCGTATGAGGAGTTTGACGCCGTGACGTCTCGACCTGTCGCTGCCGGCGGCTGGGACCTGTCTGACCGTGGAGATGGCGATCGCCAAGAGCAGCAGGAACCTCCTGCTACCCAGGGAACAGCGGCGGCGGTGCCGGACACGGTGCGACTGCTTCACCACGGCCTGGACGAGTCGTCCGGAGCGTCCAGTCCCGAGCCCTGCGATATCGTCGCTGCTGAGGGCATTCCACGGGAAGGCGGACACGACCCGGCGCCACAGACCGGCGAGGAGACAGCAGCCAGTGCGAGTCGGCCGGAGACCAGCGTGGGAGCTGACAGCGCCGTCCCCACGCCCACGCTCAGAGGACAGTTCAGCGGAGCTGAGGAGCGGAGCTGGAGGCCCCAGTCACGGTCACAGCGTGGGGAAGCTAGGCGTTGACGGTGGACAGGGAGTCGGGACCGGCGTGGTCCCGGACCGCCAACGTCCTACTGTACAAACGCAGGCCGACGTTAGTGATGCTGTCGATAAAAATGCCGTGATGTTAGACACTGAACATTCACAATCGAGTGGAGATCCCAGTTTTAAACAAGACAACATGCATTTGGACGCAGGAGAGGATGTCGTGAATAGTATTTCTGCAAAGACTGGCGGGAAAGTGCAAATTGTTGCAACTTTTGCTGCTGCCTCTGCTGCTGCCGCTGACGCCTCTATCGCCAGTCACTCGGATGGAGATGGACTCAAACGTACCAGCGGCGCTCGCATCGCTTCCAAACCGGCGCCAACACGGAACGCACGGCCGCCGTCAGCCGAGCGGCCCGGACGGACCGGCACTGGGGCGTCAGCCGAGCGGCCTGGACGGACCGGCACCGGGGCGTCAGCCGAGCGGCCCGGACGGACGGGCACTGGTGCGTCAGCCGAGCGGCCCGGACGGACCGGCACTGGGGCTTCAGCCGAGCGGCCCGGACGGACCGGCACCGGGGCGTCAGCGCGTGTGAAGAGGACTGCCGCCCCGGCTGCTCGCCGCACCACCAGTACAGCCCGTGACGTGCGCTTCACCAGCGGTGTGGGACCGCCCGCCAGGGGTCTGGGTCGGGCGGTGGTCCGGCCTCGGGAGCCGGGTACCGCTGCCTCTGGTGTCGGCCGACCCTCAGACCAGGTGCTGCGGCCGGCGGCGGCGGTGGCCGGTCCGGACGCCCGGTGGCGGCCCAGCTCTGTGGGAGGCGCTGCTCACGTGCGGTCAGACGTGAAGTGGGTGTCGATGGACCCGGCCGTGTTCTCGGCACCGGGACAGCCGCGCACCAGCCGGGCTCTCCAGAACTGCCTCCAGCTCAACGCCTACAAACTGTGAGTCGCGGCCGGAACAGGCGCACGCCAGCTCTCTGTCCCTGTCGCGCTCCCTGCCTCTGATTCAATATCTCTCTCGCTCACTCACTCACACATGCACTGGCCAACGGATCTGTAGCTTTCTTGGTCATGCTGGTTATTACTGTATGATTCTTCCCAGTGTTTTCTTTCGGATTGCCCAGTACGTTTATTTGTGGAATGATTCCTTAGCGGGATTTTGAAACCAGCAGTTATACTCACACCTTCCTTTTTTATCGTCGATGTTTTTGTTGCAAGGGAATGCAATATTTAGGCTCTGTTTAAGCTTTTTGCATTTTCTTGTTTTTAGCATTCTTTTATTGGTCTCGTTTTGATAACTGGCTCTTTGCTTTAAAATTTTTTATGCTTAACACTGCAGATTGAATTAGTGGTTACGTGCGTGTGTCTGTCGAATTTGTCCTGTTTTTCTACTTTTTAATAACTGACGTGAATGGATGCAAAAACTCTGTATCTGTATCTGTGCATGCAACGAAAGGACGGCCTAAACAATTATTTCTAAACAATAGCACAACCCGATCAAACGTATTTTCAGATTGATAAATTATTTCTTGCATCACTGCGAACTGACTTTTGTAACCCCGCTTTTGATTCATTAATATTTGTTTGCTTCTGGCTGCTATCAGATGTAAACAGAAGTGGATATGAAATGTCGGCGACCACTGAGCGCCGTTGGTTGACGTCTCTAGGCGTGAAATTCCCGCCTATAATCCGCTGCCTCACCTATAACATCTCTGCAGATACAGGGTCAAGTCTGTCGCAGGTCGGCTGGAATTCGTGACGCGTTTATCCTCCGGTAGGATTCAGGAGGTGGTGGCCGCCTCCATGACGCGTGACTCTGCTGCTGAGTCGGGCCGCAGCTCCGGAGCCTCAGAGTCACCGAGGGTGAGTCACCAGAGAGCTTCAGAGTCACCGAGGGCGAGTCACCAGTGGACCTCAGGGTGAGTCACCACCAGCCGGCCTCAGAGTCAGCGAGGGTGAGTCACTAGCGAGCCTCAGAGTCACGAAGGTGAGTCACCAGCGGGCCTCAGAGTCAGCGAGGGTGAGTCGCCAGCGGGCCTCAGAGTCAGCGAGGGTGAGTCACTAGCGAGCCTCAGAGTCAGCGAAGGTGAGTCACCAGCGGGCCTCAGAGTCAGTGAGGGTGAGTCACCAGCGGGTCTCAGAGTCAGCGAGGGTGAGTCACCAGTGGCCTCAGAGTCAGTGAAGGTGAGTCACCAGCGGGCCTCCAGAGTCAGTGAGGGTGAGTCACCAGCGGGTCTCAGAGTCAGTGAGGGTGAGTCACTAGCTAGCCTCAGGTCAGCGAGGTGAGTCACCAGCGGGTCTCAGAGTCAGTGAGGGTGAGTCGCCAGCGGGTCTCAGAGTCAGCGAGGGTGAGTCACTAGCGAGCCTCAGAGTCAGCGAGGGTGAGTCACCAGCGAGCATCAGAGTCGCGAGGTGAGTCACCAGTGGGTCTCAGAGTCAGCGAGGGTGAGTCACTAGCGAGCCTCAGAGTCAGCGAGGGTGAGTCATCAGTGGGCCTCGGAGTCAGCAAGGGTGAGTCACCAGCAGGTCTCATGGCCAGTGAGGGTGAGTCACCAGTGAGCCTCAGAGTCAGCGAAGGTGAGTCATCAGCGGACATCAGGGTGAGTCACCAGCGTCCCTCAGAGTCAGCGAGGGTGAGTCACCTGAGAGCCTCCTGAGTTAACGAGGGTGAGTCACCCGTGGGTCCCAGTCAGTCATATCAGGACCAGGAGGCTGTGACTCGGTTCTCACAATTATCATTGTGCAATCAGGTCGCCATCAGTTCGATGTGACTTTGTCACCTGCTGGTTAGATTGACTCAGTGGGCTGGGGCGTTGGGTTAGTTTTTAACGACAGTTCGTTACCTACCGTTCCAACAGCGAACGCCATTTCACCGATTCTCAATACTCCGTCTGGATACAAACCCCAGAGGGATGGCTAACCTTCGGAAGTGGAGGTGGTCAGGGCTTTCATCTGAGTGTTGATGACTGTGCAGGGCACTGTCCTGGACATCATTCACTTGTTCTTTATTTGCGCGGTCTCCCCTGTGTTCACGTCCCCTCTGTGACGAGGCGTGCTGTGGTGCCCGTGTTCAGTGGTTTCCATGCGTGCTGTGACGGTACCGCCGGCGCCGACAGCCGACGCCCCGCTCTCCGTCGGCGGTGGCGGCCGACGCACTGGCGGCGGAGCTGCGCCGCGCCGCCTCCGCCCACCAGGTGCCGGTGGCCAGCTTCAGCTCTTCAGCACCAGGCGGCAGCAGCAGCGGCGGGTCTGGTCCGGCGGCCGCGCGGACGCCGCCGCCGAGCTCGGGTCCGCCGCAGAGCGTGGCGGCAGACTGCACCGCCTCCGTTGAGGGGAGCCGCCCAGTGGAGGCGGCAGGGAGCGACTCCGTGGAGACGAAGAGGAGCGGCTCCGTGGAGGCGGAGGGGAGCGCTGGCGTTCCGGCGCAGAGGGTGGCGCCACTGGGCGGCAGCGGCGACTCCACGGCGGACACTGACGACCAGGTGAGACCGCTGCGGTACCAGTGATGCTGCACAAACGTGGACTGCGCCTGCTGCTCTGGCTGGGAGATAATATAGGGAAGAGTCTATATTCCACCTTTAATATTCAGCTGAAGTTCCAAGCTCGACCGTGCTTGAATTTCGGAAAGATGATATTCTTTTTGCGGTGTAATTGGATATTCATTGATGGTATATGCATAAAAACTAGTCAGCTTGTTGACACTGGTTAAGCTGTGTACGACCTCGTGCAAAGGGAGGGGATGTAGTCCAGTGGCGTCCGGCCTCCTCAGCGCGTGATCCGTGAGCCGCCGGTCCTGTAACCGCGCTATTGGGCAGATATCGGACGTGCCCTGGGAGGAGGACCAGCCGTCGTGTTTGGCCGGAGCTCAGACGGCCGCAGGCGACCGTTCGAGAGAAGACCGAGAGACGACGGACGGGGGCCACGCCGTGCCGGGACTGGAGATGGGGAAGAATGTGAGTAATGATTCGGGTAAATATGTTATGAAAAGTTGTGCACGATCGCCGCCTTGTTGTCTGGTAGGTGAGATAAAATACCTGCCCGAATGTTGAACTGCGTTCTCACTTAACTCTTCCGAAAAAAAACAGCAGAAGGGACGCATCATTTGTTTCGTCTTCCTTCCATGTGAATTCTGCCTACTAAAGGGAAAAATGTAGCTCAGATACATGTCAAATGATTCCCCTCTATTGTATGACGGAATGGGCCGCGGTTGAGTTACCAGTGTCTCAGCTGCTGTGTACGAAATTGGTGGTCGGACGATAGCTCTCCTGTCTGTCGCCGCCACCTGCCGTATCTGTAACGTCCCTGATGTTGCAGCCGCCGTCTCCGGCACCGCCGTCGGCTGCCCGGCGGCCGGCTGAGGAACAGCGGGCAGGAACAGCTGCGACGGTGGCGCCCCCAGCCCCGCGGCTGGCTGAGGTACAGCGGACAGAGACAGATGCTTCTATGGCGCCCCCAGCCCCGCGGCTGGGTGAGGTACAGCGGGCAGGGACAGCTGCTACGGTGGCGCCCCCATAGCCCAGCAGCCGGGTGCGGTGCAGCGGGCAGGAACAGATGCGACGGTGGCGCCCCCAGCTCAGCAGCCGGGTGTGGTGCAGCGGGCAGGAACAGATGCGACGGTGGCGCCCCCAGCCCAGCAGCCGGGTGCGGTGCAGCGGGCAGGAACATATGCGACAGTGGTGCCCCCAGCCCGGCGGCCGGGTGAGGTACAGCGGGCAGGGACAGCTGCTTCTATGGCGCCCCCAGCCCCGCGGCTGGCTGAGGTACAGCGCGCAGGGACAGCTGCGACGGTGGCGCCGCCCCCAGTCCAGTCGCCGGCCTTGCCAGCCGCAGCCCCGGAGCTGTGCTCTGTCGTAGGAGTGCACGCGGGGACAGCTGAGGCTGGTGAGGTGGAGAGCGGGACAGACGGCCGGACTCCTCCGTCCCCGATGTCTGCTCACTCGTCCTGGGCCGCGCCGGCCAGTCCCGTCCCTGCAGCGAGGGGAGGCGGCGCCGGCCCGGCAGCAGCGAGTGGTCCGCCCTCTGCTGCTGCTGCTGCCCACCACAGCTGGGGGCGCCTACCCGGATCCGGGCAGCCCCAGTTCCGGGACTGCGGACCTCCCCGGGCCCTGCTGCCGCGGAGGACCGGAGCGCCCAGCACAGCAGCGCCTCAGGTGAGCGGCCGACGAACGAATAACCGATGGCGTGGTGGTCACTGGGCTTTGAAAATCACTGTATAGGAGAGTGTTAATCTATTTTCTCGAATTCGCAGAAGTTTCAGTGTTTCTTAAAACAAGCTCACGAGCCTTTGACCTGCTATGAAAATTCCATCTATTCGTGCATGCACGGTTTCTTTTAGTGATTTTCAGAAGTTTGTGTGTGTATTTTTTAATTGGGCGTGGTTAGTGCAGACGGAGGAAGTCTGATTGTTGTGCTGCAGTGCTGTCAGTGAGCTCGGGGCCGTCGCTAGCCTTACTGACTACTGCTGATCCACAACAGGAGCGGAGGAGGGGCCGAGGCCGAGGCAGACCCAGCAGAGCACGGGCGCCACACAGACCTCTCCCCGCTCCCTGCTGACCACCTGCTGTCAGACCACGCCGGAGCAGCTGCTGCCAGAGGTCACGCAGCGGTCACGGGAGGACCCGCGGCTGCATGTGAGGTCCGATCAGTCCCCGACGCCGGCGCCGCGGCTGGCTGCGGCCGCGCTGGAGGTACCGGCGGATCCTCAGCCCGTGTCGGGAGAAGGTGGTCGGACGCGCTCTCTCGCCGAGGTCAGAAACGCCACTAGGGCCCTGGCTTTTATATTTATTTACATTTATATTTATGCTTTTATATTAACTACATGTAGAGAATTTCAGCCACAACTGTTTTTGGCGCTCTTCCCCTAAATATTAATGAGAAAACTGGGGTATATTTCCGTTTCTGGCCCATATGCCTGGTGTACTATTCCCAGAGATTCTGACATTCTTGGTAGCGCCTAAAAGTGTCTGGGAAGATGTTTTAAAACAACTGTTTCACGTGGGAAATCTCATAAAACTACTGTTTAACGTCGAAAACCTGACAAAACGTTGGCCTTTATTAGGCGGAAACCACTTCTCCGGCATCTAGCGACGTGAGCAGTAAGCTGAGTTCCGTTCTAACACCGCCACGCGACGCCACGGCCGTCCGCTCCGGGGGTCACTCTCCATCTAGAAAACGACACCGTTGCTTACAGCGCTTCTTCGGGTCAAAAGTCGGGAGAGGTGAGTAGTCCAGAGAAGTTAACGCTTTCTCAGTGTTCATTCCGTATCGAATATTTCTAATCATACACAAAATATAGCATTCGGTTCAGAGTCGGAAAAAAACACCTTAAATATATGTGCCGACCCAAATAATCTATAAACACATACATCAAACATTAACCAAACGCTACGGACAGATATCTTAGTAAGGATAATTATAAAACGTTCACGGTCTGTCGCGCCTGCAGACTTGCAGCTTTTGATAAAGTAGCCGAATTCTGTCCGTTAGTTCTGACATCTCGCTCCGCCTTCGGGAGCGGTCGGAGTGGGAGCTGCGCGCGCCGTGGGCGGGGTGTTAGTTCCCTGTTTACTCTGTTGTTACCAGTGGTCGGAGGGAGAGGTGGACGCGTCGTGGCTGCGGTGTTACTCCCCTGTTTACTCCCATGTGGTTAGGACTGGTCGGAGGGGGAGGTGCGCGCGCCGTGGGTGCTGTGTTAGTTCCCTGTTTATTCTCTGTCTGCTCCCTGTCGTCAGGACTGGTCGGAGGGGGAGGTGCGCGCGCCGTGGCTGCGGTGGCTGCAGCGCTCCGACTCCTCCAGCGCCAGTGTGGCGTCAGAAGCGATACAGCTCCCTGCCTGGACCCGACGCCCCGCCACTGCCGCCTCCTCACGGGTAAACACAAAGCCATGAATGGGAACGCGGCAGCTGATACCCATACTAAACTCAGTTACTTCAAGTGATTTAGGGGACGAGGAGAGCCGCGATTGCTGATTTGATGTTTTTTAAGTTGTGCCTTGTAAGTCATCCGCGACTCCGGTAGATCTCGGTAAGCTGGTGCGCCGTTGCAGACGTGTTTTTGTTTTTTCAGCTGGACCTGGACGCGTCGCTGAGTGAGGGTGAACTGACCGGCCTGTCCGTGCCGGTGGACTCCCACCTGTCGCTGGCCACCCTCCAGCCGTCCGGTACCGCCCTGTCGTCAGCCGACCCGGCACCGCCACTCCCCACCAGCCGGGTCCGGTCCGAACACCGACTACCATCCCACGTCACCTCCGTCCCGCTCTCTGCGGCGACGTCAGCGCCATCTCTGCGGCTGCGCAGTGTCGGCAGCGCCTCTAGCGGCCAGCTCTCGGGCTGGACCGTGCGCTCGGCGGCGCGCTGCGCTCGGCTGAGTCGCTGGTGACCGCTTCCTCCGCCGGTCAGGTGGACATGACGTGTCCGGAGGCTGGGCTCAGTGTCCGGCGCGGTGTGTCCGATTCTCGGGTGTCCGCCGGTGTGTCCGGGTCGCCCCGTCGGGACCCAGCCCGCAGCGTCAGTGCACCGCGTATGGCAGCGCCGGTGAGGCGGCCGCCGCCCGCCGGTCTGTACGCTGCCCTCTCCTCCGAGACGGCCGCCTCCCGCGTATCCTCGCTGCCGGCGGACCCGGCCCAGGAGAGCGACTTCAGTGAGGGTGAGGTGGACGGAGACGAGGGCGGCGGCGGCGGCAGCGCTGTCGTGGTGCGGCACGTAAAGATCCGGGAGATACGCGGCGGGCCGGTGTACGAGCCCGGGGAGGAGGGCGGCTGTTCCCCGGAGATCAGTCGCTGCTCGGTCGGCGAGGCAGCATGACGCCGGCAACAGGTCAATCTCGCCCTCACGTGTCTCATCCCAACTGAAATGTGGCTGCAGGCCGTGGCTCTTTACCTGTGATTGGTCAGTGAGAGGCTCATCATTACCAGAGTACCTGACGGATCTGAACAAAAATATCTGGATTCGGTATAAGAGAGTGTCCGGAGCTGGATTTTAAGTGTGCGCAGTCATATGGAGATCGTTTAGGGAATGCACGTTTTCACTGAATTCCGTTTACGGCCTTCGTAAACTTAGGCATTGTATCGTATTTGTCTTCGACACATCCTCGCATTGTTCATATTTTTCTTTTTATCGTTCCAAGTTAATAAAACAACGCAAGGAAAATAAGGGTATATTTCGGTGCTTGTAAACAACACACAAATGAGTCTTCTTCTAAACTTACTACAAAACAAACGAAACAAAAAAGCCTCTTGCTTTGTACGAACATGATGGCACGTTACATAAACTCGGCACGTTGCCTTTATTACCATTTACCCGTCTCGATCGACTAGTCGTAGGCACGCCAAGATGATATTGACCAAAAGCTATAATAACATGATCAATCCCGACAAAAAGCTAACACTTCAAGAGGAAAAATGACCAAAAAGTAACGACATGAAGAGGGACTTGACACTCAACTGCTCCTCCCAGAAAAATGACTACTCTCGACGAACGTTTTCAAAGCGAGGTTACAGCCAAAGAAGGTTCGTCAAGTTCCACCTCTTTTCTTTATCGATAGGGGGCAAACGATAATGCCTTTGAGAAAAGATCGGCAGGTTTCTGCACGATGTACTACTGCAGCTGAGCTGGTACCTCCAGTCTGAAGAAGGTGCTCACTGCACAACGTGATATCACTTGGCTTCAGGCCTCTGTACCCTGATTCAACGCTGAATAAATCGGACTACTCCTCCCGATCCCAACACGCTCCGTTTCTTTGGCTTCTCTAACAATGAGTATCGTTTCAATCACAAAAAGTTATCATTCAGGGTCTGGACTAGAATGGCTACTAGGTCAGCCGACTGAGCACTCCTGGCCAACTACATCGACCCCAACCCCGCTCCAGTCGGCTGCAGATGACGGCTCTTCCCACACAACATCACCTCCGTCCTGACTACAGCACCGGCTCCTCCCGTTCCGCTTTGACCTGGCCATCAGCAGTCAGCTGTTGGACCTGCCGCCGCCTCCCTCCGTCGCAGTCTGCTCCGGCACTGGTGGCGGCGGCAGGCTCTTCCACAGGGCGGGCAGCTTCAGGACACCTACCGGCGGTCTCGCCACCGGCAGCCGACTCGGCACCGGTGTAGAGTTGGAGGGCTTCGTGCTCAGGCGCCTCCGGTGTGGAGACCGTAGGCGGAATTTCCTCACTCTCGGGAGACGGCGAGTGTTGATTGTCGTCAGGGGGATGGCTGGAGGTAGTGATGGCGTCATCCCCAGTATTTCTGGTGACCGGAGTCGGTTCGTCTCCGTCATCCGTCGGAACGGCCGGAGGAGCTATGGCGGGGGTCGCGGACCGGGTGTCCTGGTGGCCAGAGACAGCGGTGTCAGAGCCGGCCTCCGGGACCGGCTCTGACGCCTCCACCATCCTCTCATCGGCAGCGGCCCCAGCGCCGGGCCCGGTGACTTGGCCCCCACACCACTGCGACCTCCGCGGACTCTGTTTGGGAGTTCGGCTGTGGCGCGACCATCTGACGAGGACCGGCGAGTCGGCTTCGGGCCCTCCCCCGGGTCAGTCACAGCGGGGTCGGCTGGGTTCGGCGGCTGAGTAGACGTCAGGTCGCCTCCTGGCGGGTCAGCGCCACCGCTGCTGGTGGCGGGAACGACGGCGGCTGCCGTCGCGTCACAGCGGCCACCCCCCGCTGCAGCTCCATGCTCCTGCTTCAGCAGGCCCGCGTGCTCTGCAGCAGCAGTGGCGGCCTCTGCCAGGACGGCCAGTTCGCCGATGTCACAGGTCGCAGAGCTGGGGTCGCACTTGATGCCGCAGTCGACGCTGCTTCCCGGCTGGCTGGCCCGCCGTCCCCCGGCAGGGTATCCAGTACCGCCATCTCCTCCTGACTGGTGGCAGGGTCCCCGCCTGAGCGGACCTCCCGTCCTCACCGGCCCACTGCCGGGGGTCGGCCGCCGAGGTCCACAGCGGCGTCTGCAGGCTGCCGCAGTACCTGGCCTGTTGAGGATGGAGGTTACTCCCAGTCAGCAGAGACACGGGGTCGGCCACCGTCGGGGCTGCGCCGGCGCCCTGTGCCGCTGACCAGCCGGGAGACTGGTGCTGCGGATACGACTGACCGGAGAAGCCCCAGCCGCGGCGGTAGAGGCCAGGGGGTGAGCCGATCACCGACCGCAGGTTAGCCGCCCAGTCCGGCCAGCCGCTCGCGACTGTCACCGACGGCGACAGGCTGTAGGGGTCAGTGACGGGTGTCGCCACAGCCGGAGACGCGTCCAGAGAGGGCGAGTACCACGGCGAGGCCAGGGGAGACCAGGGCACTTCACCGGAGTAGGCGCGCCGCCCGGACACGGCCGCCACCGGCGACTCCTCAGCCGCCACCTGGTCGAAGTCGTACATGGCCTGGTAGGCAGCCGGGTCCTCGCCGCCGTACCACGTCCAGAGAGCGCCTGTCGAGCCGCTCATCCAGTCGCCGGCCGCCGCCACCGACGGCGACAGCACTGCCGCCTGGTGGACATTGCCGGCAGCCGTTATAGGTGGCGGTGTCTGCTGTCGCGGCGCCGTCAGCGTTCTGTACAGGGAGTGGAAGGACGGCAGTTGGCCGGCGGGCGTCTGAGGTAGGAGGGAGGACGCCAGCTGGCTGGAGCGAGCCTCCTCACTGCAAGCGATGGACGTGCCGTTGAAACCGGGCAAAACGGACGTGGCCGCTCCCCCCAGGCCATACCCAGCCGGGTTGAACATTCCCAGGCCGTTATAGCCCGGCATGAGCGGGGCCGACGTCCCGGACCCGGCCCAAGTATACCCCATGGACGCGCCGCTGCCTCTGGCAGATCCCAGGCCGAGAGGATCACACACGGGAACGGTGACGAGGCTGGGGCTGCCGAAGCCTGCAGCCTGTGGCATGGATAGGTCGCACGGCGCTGAGGGACATGGTGGGGGATATTCCACACTGGGCGTCGACAGGTCATACGGTCCGCTCTCCGTGAACGACGGCACGTCCGGCATCGCTAGCGCCAGCGATGGAAACCACAGCGGCTCGGCTGCTGTCGGCGCTGAGAAGTTGTAGGCGGCGCTGGCGGCCGTTGGCGAGTAGTGGACGTCCTGCGTCAGAGCTGCCGGGGCCGGCGTCGGCAGCGCCAGTCCCAGGCCGGGAGCAGCCGAGCCGGCGGGCTGAGCCGCGGCCGACTGTTCGGCAGCCAGGTGCCGGAACAGCTGTGAGAAGGGTGTGGTTTGCCAGGCTCCGTCAGCAGCGGACGGCCACAGCGACATCCCAGCGGTGGCGGCTGACGGGACCGACGCGGCCGGACGAGGCGCCGGCGCGCTGGTGAGAGGCGGCAGCTGTCCACGAGAGGACGCCCCCGGCGGCCGTGCCGGCGACAGTGGCGCCGGCTGGAGCCGCGCCGGCGGCCGGGTGCGGCGGGCCGGCGCACCCTCCTCGTCCCCACGCTCCTCCACGTCGATCTGCGCCGACAGCCAGTTGTAGAGATGGAGACTCTGCCGGCGAGCAGATAGCGCCACTCACTGCTGGTCCAGCGGCGCCAACACGGCAAACACTCTCGCCTGAATCAAACGCTCACCGACACCAAGCCGGGACAGTCAGACTCTCTGAGAGGACATTTTACGACAGCGGTGTTACCACAGGAGCAGGCGGCATTATAAGAGAGCGGCACAGTACCGTGTCGGTGGCGGGGGAGCGCTGCTGGGTCCTCTCGGCGCTGGCCACGCTCCGGGACCGGGGCCCGGGGCCGGAGCAGGACCCGGCTGAGCCGCGGGAGGGCGCCGAGGTCTGCCGGAGGTCCGGCGCCGCCCCAGCACCGCTCACCGCCGCGCTGCTGGCCTGGTCCGCCCAGGAGGCTGCCGGGAGCAACTGCCACTGTCAGTCGCTAAGAAGGCTTCCATTTGCGACTGTCTCAGTCAGCCGGGAGCGACTGTCACTGTCAGCCGTCCAGACGGCTGCCGGGAGCGAGTGTCTCTGTCAGCCGTCCAGGAGCCTGCCGGGAGCGAGTGTCTCTGTCAGCCGTCCAGGAGGCTGCCGGGGGCGACTGTCATTGTCAGCCGGGAGCGAGTGTCTCTGTCAGCCGTCCAGGAGGCTGCCGGGAGCGACTGTCTCTGTCAGCCCCAACTAAACTCGTCATCAGTCTGGACTGATGTAGATCTAAATATGTCATTTGCAAATCTAGAGTCTCTGTTTATCTGTACTGCGTCAACTTGAGGAGGGCGAGAAAAATGAATTGGATTATGGACTCCTACCACTAAGACATAATAATCCAGGGTACATAACAAAATGTGTACAAATATTAAGGTGTTCGATTGTTTCTGCAAAATTTCAAAGGCAACGAGCTCCCTAACAACAGTTTAGCTATTCGTCAACCAGGCATCACAAAAATACTGAAATGTCGATCACGCACAGTTTTCAGGATCCAGTGCTGGAGGAGCACCCCGCCCCTGGATTATCCCCGCGCCTCCCGTCTGCGGTCACCTGCTCGCAGCAGAGTTGCCAGGGAGGACCGGATCACAGAGCTGGTCCGCGTCGCCACGCTGGTCCGACTGGACAGGGACGCACTGCCAGAACCTGTACCGCCTGTCGCCACGCTAGTCCGGCCGGACACAGACGCACTGGCAGATGTGGTACCGCCCATTTCCACGCATGAGCGGCTGGACAGGGATGAACTCGCAGTCATTACGCTGTCCCGGCTGACAAGAGAATCACTGCCAGAGCTTGTACTGCCAATGGTCACACCGGGCTGACTGGGCAGGCACGCAGTGTCAGCGGCTGTACCACAGGTCGCCACGCCGGTCAAGCCGGACAGGGACGCAGTGCCAGAGGAGGTAGCGCCGCCCTGACACTGGGGAAGGCGCCTGGCCGGTCTGCTGACAGTTCGGTTCACCTTCTCGGGCGTTTTCTCAGACACAGAGCGGGCCGGCTGCCGAGGTCCGCT
Organism: Lepas anatifera; assembly: GCA_034440635.1. Lineage (NCBI taxonomy): Eukaryota > Metazoa > Arthropoda > Thecostraca > Lepadidae > Lepas > Lepas anatifera. The sequence goes on along the minus strand of JAOTON010001627.1, from coordinate 472,864 downwards.
GCCGCTGTCCGGTGGCTCCCTCTCAGCTGCTGAGCCGACCTCGATCGGCCTGCTGACCTCCCCGTCCGCTCCGACCTCGGCCGCGTCCGACACGGTGGCGGTACTGGTGTGACTCGGCGCGCTGGCCGTGCAGGTGGCGCCACTGTCGCAGGGCTCGCCAACAGATGGCAGGCCGCAGATCTGATTCCAGGCGGTGCTCTGTAGGGACCACGAGCCCGAAACCGGCCTGTTGTAGCACACAAACATATCCGGTCATGAAACGGGCACTTCCAGGTGTTCAGCGATTCATTTGCAGCGGGCTAGATCACTTTAGCACGTCGAACACAGCTGCTCAAAACACATGTCCGACAAATACACAGAAGTACCACTTATTTTCATGCTGACGCATGTCTCCATGGGCTCACTTCCCTAAAAAATAGGTTTTCATCCTCACTTCAAGCCTGACCAACTACTCAAATAAGATCAGGTACGTGTTCTCTCCAGAAAAAAATATGGTACAAAAAGGGCAGATACTGGAGTTTGTTGGCGCAAAAAAGCGGCAACATTATTTGCATGCAAGAAAATGCGACAAAAAATACAGCGTGCGCAAAATAGCACAAATTAAGTGGAAATGCACTCCCAAAAATAAGACGGAATTACCTATTCCGGCTTCGTAAGCGTTTAAGTATGATCGATGAACAAGGCTTGCAATGAGCAGGCCCTCTAGAAAATACTCAGTAATGTACATCAATATATACCATACGGCTGTCGCTTCAAAGCTCCTGATTGATGCCAACGCCCAGCTCAGCTCACGTACCCTGGAATGCCGGAGGCCCACAGATGGCGCCAGGAGGGGGGCCGGGCGGACGGCACAGTTCCGGAGCCGCGGGTTGTCCGGGGCGGCGACGCCCGCCGGTACGGCCTGTAGCGGGCCCCGTCCTGGGAGACGCGGCTGGCGGCCGAGGCGGCGCGGTTCTCGTACTGCCTCACGGCGGCCAGCACGTCCTCCAGCGAGGACACGCGACAGCCGACGCCGCCAGCCGGTGCAGCCGACGGCTGCTGGGACGGCGGACAGCAGACGGGAGCGCTGACAGGAGTGATGGTGAGGGAGGGCGACGAGCCGGACACCCGGCAGGGAGGACGTCCCGAGAGCGCTGTCGGCGAGACGCCCACCACAGGCACGGCGAACGGCGCCGGCCGAGCCTCTCCGACGGCAGCGCCATCTCGGACAGCCTCGGACCCCGTCCCTCTGATGTCCTCCTCTGATGTCCACCTGCGGCTCGCCGTACAGCGCTGTGCTGTGGCGTCAGTGACGTCAGATGAGGTGACAGTGGAGGTGACGCGTCTCTCGGCGTCGGCGGCGGCGGGGGAGGTGAGCGGCACGATCCTGGAGCCGAGGGTGCGATGCCACCAGGCGCGAGGCTCGGCCGGCGGGGCGGCGGCGATGACGTTGTTGTTGCAGTCGGTGGAGACGAGGGTGACACTGAGGGTGTTGGGAGGCCGGACAGCCAGCTGCGGCAGTCGGCGGAGCGACGACAGCGCCACCGACGGCCGCTCGCCACAGGACGAGTCGGGTGACACCTGCTTCTGCGGCGCTGGACACGGACAGCCATCAATCTCGTGAACGAATTCATGCCGGCAAATTGCAGCACTGCACTGCTGCAACAACCAATGCACTGGTCGGGAAATAGGAGCAGTTGTGCTTTGTACCACCGAAAGTGCAGGATTATTGTTTGCAGATGGTAACAACGATGAACACAGACCGAAATGCTACCATATTAAAATAGGTTTTGCTTTGTCTAAGGCTTCTGACTCGACCATGTCAAACATAACTAATCTGACCCGACCGTGTCGAATATAACTAATTCCCAACACTAAAGCTTTGCACGACTAATAAAACAAATGATCTGATTTTCAAACACATTTAGCAACAGGGTCATTTTTCCGACTTGGCACGCCTCAGTGTTCTGATTACTTTCAATCAATACAATTATTGACGCCTTGCCACAGAGAAACCCACAAGGTGGACTAGTTTGTCGCAATGCTTAAATATCCAAGCAATTTCAGATCCAGGGACCAGTGACGGTTTTGTTCACAAAACTTTCTGTCACATACAAGCAGAGTTTGGAGACACCGTCTGAGGAATGCGGTGCAGTTCCTCAAAAAAACTAATCGCATAATTCCAACGTATACAAGATTGCTTTGAAGACTTCAGCTGTCATTGGGATTCCTCCTGCAGATCATTCACGGCAAACAAATATAAACAATTTAACTGATTGACTATTCGTGGATGTGGGTAAGACCTACTGACGACCTACTAAAAAGTTGTACTGTTGATAAATTTTGGGGCTCTGAAACATCGCTGATTAACTATTTGTACTGTTACTGGGGGCGTTCCAGGAACAAATCGACCAGGCACCACCTGGATTGTACATAGCATAGTCTCAGATTTCGTTCCAGCTTCGTACACAGGAATATCAGTGGCGTAGAATTAAGTTTTGAGAATATTTCTTTTCTCAAAATACGGGTTTTGGAGTTACAGCTTGCTGAAAATTGTGAAAATCCCTGTTTTTGGAAAAACATGGTGGCATGAAATCATTATTTTCTGTGCAGTTATTCGTTATGGATGCTCATTTAAAATGTGATTGTATTTCAAATTCTATTGTTCAAATTTTAGCATTTAGTTTTTCAAAAATAATTATTCCTAAGTTTTTAGAAATTTGTATTTAAGTTCTAAAACAATTTTACAAGTGGCCACTTATTCACCATAACATGAATTACAGCAAAACTGTTTTTCTACTCTTGTGCTTTCAAATCATTGTAATCAAAATTTTGCGTTCTTGAATTTATCTATGTCTAATCAGCCAAAGAATGACGCCATGCGCGCGAAAATCGGCCGCCCGGAGCGCCCCACCGATAGCCGACTGGCACTTCGGCCAACCGACGACACCCACGCGTGTGGTGCTCAGCGGAGACTAATGGGTTAGAAGTTTGTTGCTAGGGAAACATGCATCTACATAAGTACATGGTATTGTGGAAATTTTTGATAAGGTAAGGGTGTGCCGTTGACAAAAAATATTTTCTAGACTTTCTTTTTCTCTTATCTTTTGTTTTCGGTTTCAGTAAGGTTTCAATAAGAGTAAGGAACACAAACAGCATACGTTATAAAGTATGTGTTTTGAAGCAAGGTGGAATCAATACTATTCAGGTCCTGGGTTGAAGCGAATTCATAGCTAAAGGGCAGTTTTTTTAGTAGTGTATTAGATTTAGTGGCATTTGGTTTGGTTCACCAGCAGAGGAGGCGGAGGAGGCTGAATCAATGTACCAAAAGACAATTTTAATTTCTATTCAGGCATGAAAGGGACCTACTTTGGTTCACAGTTTGGATGGATGTTTCCCATTGACGTTTACCACTTCGGTTCTGAAATAAAATGACAAACCCCAAGCACATCCTATTATGTTTCGGAAACGGTAATAAGAAATTGAAAGCACACAGCGAATAATAAGCCAACTTCAAAGGATCAGTTCAATCAAAAGCCTATCTGTTCTGACGGCAGTCCCGTCCAGCGGCGGCAATAGATAGGAAACATCGACTTCAGCTGAAACTGTTGGAGCGCCCATCGAGTCAGTTAATGATCAGGGGCGGACGCAGACCTGAATTTTGGGGGCCAAACTCATGTCTGCCTCTCTTCCTAGGGGGGGTGGGAGCGAATATGTTTTTGCTTTTTTGCTCTACAGACCTAGTGTAAACACCTTTTTCAGTGCTCGACAGACCTAGTAGAAGCTACCTCTCCAAGTACATGATCGCTCTCCGGGGGGGGAGCAAAGATTTTTTGCTCTACACATTTACACCTTGCTCTACACCTGTTAACACCTTTTTCAAACATTTCACCGGCGTTGGGGGGGACAAAAGATAGTTTACCCCCTTCAGCGATTTGGGGGGGCATGGCCGGTATTCCCCCCTGCGTCCGCCAATGTCAATGATGATTGAGTCTCCGCAGCGAGCTGCTCTTTAGTAACTGCCTCCGGCTGCTGTCTGGTTCTTCTTGAGCAATTTTGACAATTTCCGAATTTAAATTTACTCTGTCTTGTAAGTAGGCCGCTTTTACGGAGAACACTCGACGGGGTCAGCACCAGAGGTTCTATTTTTGGTCCCGGCGTCCCGGAGCCGGGACCGGATGCTGGGCCCGGGCGGGACTTTGCCGGGATCAACTGGGTCTGTACGAGATCATGCCAAGACCTCTGAGGATTGGAGAACGTAATAGTCTTAACTAGGACATGTGTTCCATGGCGCCCATATCAGATTAAGATTAGTTTATTTTTAACCAATGAAGTTAGTTTTCCCTTAGCATTTGATGAATAAATAACCTAATATAGCTAACTACGCACACATAAATTGTCTTACTTAAACCTATATGGGACTGTTCATAAATGACGTCACGGGGGTGGGGGGGATGGTCTCGGGCCGAAAAGTGGCATATCGTGCGAAGATTTAATTGTTCGACAGATCTAGTGTAAACACCTTTTTCAAAAATTTTACCGGCCTTTGAGGGTCCAAAAGATAATTTTTCCCCCCTCCAGCGCTTTGAGGGGGGGCATGACCGGAATGCCCCACCCCCTGCGTTCGGCAATGATACTAACTGTGGAGGATGTGCTTTCAGCTTCATGAGCTGCGCACTGGACATCTGACACCTCACGCGTGTCATAAAGGCACTGACGCACAAACCAGGGTGGGGACCGCACAACTGCGGCCAGGCCTCATCTGTATTGGATACTTTGTCGTTTTAACACGCAAAACAGACCAAGCTTGCACAAATGCACGTCTCTTCATTTTCAAAATTCAAATGTGTGACTCAAATCCGTAATCGATTTTATGGGCAACGTTAAGATATGGCGTGTCGTACACCCTTAACTGAATCAAAATTACATTGATTTCACCCTTTTGTTGAACACGTGTTTTTCTGCTTTTATTTCCCACCTTTAATCACGACTGCCAGAGTTCATACGTTCCCGAATCAATCTACTGCCCGTGCCCACGCACCGGCGGTCGCGCCGACGACGGTCGGGCGCGCCGGGCGGCCGATTTTTGTGCGCATGGCGTCATTCTATGGCTAATTACACATTGATTAGGTCTAGAACGCAAAAAAATTATTGAGTTCAATAAGCAGAGGAGATATGGGAGCGGATTTTTGCTATGGGTACCTTTAACATGAATTACTGGCCACAATTTGAAAAATTGTTCGAAAAAATTGTCAAATCATCTCTAAAATTTTAAAAAATTTCCAATAAGAAACGAGATGCTCCAATTTCGGTTGTTACATGCTCAATCTATTCATGTGTCATTTTAAGCTATGAAATGAAATTTAAGGCTGAAAATAATCGTTGTATATATCACCATGTTTTGACGAAATCGACGATTATCACGATTTTCTTCAAGACTTTAACTCCGAAACCGTACGTCTGGGGAAATAAATAATATCAGATCAGGATTCCACGCTCCTGAAAACCCAGTGGACGAAATTGGAACGAAATCCGAAACTATGCTACGTAGGGGCCTGGTCGATCTGTGCTGGAACGCCCCACCTGGTAAACCGAGCGTAAACGCCGAGCAATTCTACACCATTACCACCCGAACATCCAGCTGTACTCACAGGGCTTCTGCTGTCGCTTGCGTCGCTGCGTGGCGGCGTGCTTGGAGGCCGATCTTTTGGTGTTCTTGGCACTGCGAACATGACGACAAGTCAGTCAGTCGGTCACTGCAACAAGGTTAATCGATAGACACGCACTCCTGACATATTCGTGCATTGCACATAAGCTACGCAACGCACCTGGTTTGACTTGGTAGTTGTGTGCTGTCACGATTGAGAAGTACAGAATGGTAGAGACGACGATTCCTGATTAGTTGGGATGCACTGACCATTATCATTTGGGAAGGTAGCGACGTCCTCGTTCCCGACAACCCAATATCGTACCCCATATATATATCTGAAGACAAATGTGTGGACAGGATACGACAGACGAGTCGTCTTCGGGATCTTTCACTTAAAAACACGACCACTAACGCCCGGCAGAGAGCCTTTTCAACAATTCGCCTGTCTCAGTCGCCAGTCCGACTGCATACGGAGTCCTCCAAGATCGGCTGTCTGTGGGGTAAAGAGTGCGGCCTCCTCCAAGAGCGGGCGTCTAGAAGTTAAAGAGTGTGGCGTCCTACAATCACGGGTGTCTGTGGGTTAGAGAACGCGACGCCTTTCATGGATTTCCGCTCGTAAATCCATGTTGCATAGGATACAGACAACCCCCTGAATTCACATCTTCCGTTTTCCCAGAGCTTGCCGTCTGCGGGAAAATCAGCGATTCCTGGCCGGCAATCAGTCGCTATCGCACCCCATCCCCTCCCTCCTCTCCACAACGCACTGCTGCGCTTCCACCAGCTCCCGCCACTACGCTGAGGGCTTCTCTTGTGTTATCTACCAGACGCCTATATCACCATTGTCAGGAGGCAGCATTCCCTCCAACAACGCCGCACCACGGCATGACCCCGAGACGACCCACTTTAAGTGTTGTACTGTAGCATGTTTTTGTTAGGAAATTGTGCGCATTTTTGCTGAAAAGCAGAATGCGTGTTAACATCTTGTAGTTGTTATTTATCGGACCTTTGAATTCGTAGCTTTATCTTCGGTGCATACCTAGCGTTGAACACTCGGCAAATAAACAAGTTTCAAAGACCCTCCATGTAATTAAAAAACGTGGTTGAAAAAAATATTAACAGGCAAACTCACAGAGCCGGTTTAGAGATACACCCAGGAACGCACTACAGCCATAACTTCATTGAGGCGATGCGGACAGGACTCCTCTCACCACTTCTATAACGCACCGGAATGTTCAGTCACACAGGTGTGCTGCGGGCCCAGATCGTCCCGCGAGACAGACGCGTGGTGTCAGCCACCCCTGACACTTCGTCCCCACAGATCAGGTTTCTCAGCGGGCAGTCGAAACCCGAGACCGTGTTGAACGCTCCCACGGGGGCAGCCGGTCTCGGCGCGGCGGGAGCCGCGACGGACGCTGGATGTCCCGGCATCTTCAGACAGAGGAAACCTCAACAAGCAGACGCACGCAGCAAAGAAGCTCTCAATACAAATTTGAAAAGCGACGAATTAATTTTAGACGATCTGGGTAAACGCATCTGACGCGGGGAGAGATACAAACTGCGGGCCGTAAAAACTACACGTAAATACATCAGGGTGTATTTTGAGACGATTGGACGAAGTTTTCCGTGATCAGGCAGAAGTATTTTCGGATCGGAAATGATACGTTATTTTGCAATTACAATAGCAAAAGTTGGCCTTACGAACAAAAATGTCAAGGGAAATTTCACTCAAGAAAACTTGATTTGCACAAATTGACCACACACGAAAAACGCGATAAAGAGCAATACAAATATTGGCGGACGATGAAAGCCCACACATAAAATCATAATTGAAGGTGTTTATCGAGAAATACATTGCGAAACAGATGAGTGACGAAATCTGCCCTCGAATGCCGCTTCGATAGAGAGGGAAGGAACTGAAATACTTAAATCACATTCAAAGCAATACAGGGAAGTGAACGTAAAAGCATGGGATAGAAGGCATGGGCAAATCCAGGAGGGAAGTAGAGGCACTTTGCCTCCCCAATCGAACCTCGGCGCCTTCTCAAATGGTCACTACGCCCCCTCCCCCCTAGAATGTCACTTCCCACCATTCCTCCCAGGATGCGACTATCGGTGCCCTTACGATAGGATCTGGCGCCCACGTGACAAAAAGTGGCGACCCCATGATCCGCATATGATTTAACATCGGCAATCATTATCATAATCCTCACCCTTCCTGAGAGTAAGTAGCTCATGCGCCTGCGGCGGCAGCGAGCACTCCAGGTAGCATCCATGTCCACAGGGGCGTAGCCAAGGGGGGCGGCAGGTACAGCCGATCCCCCCCCTGAGGGCCCGAAGGGTCCCCTGAGGACACGATTCTGTAACAAGAAGGGCCTTTTTTACCCATCAGGGCCCTTTTGGCGCTGTCGCAGGGGCCCTTTGGCCCCCCTGAGAAAAATCCTAGCTACGCCCCTGCATGTCCACCATTACCTACCATAATCCTTAGCATATCCTTCCATAGTTGTAAGATCCCTCGTCTTCACCGCCGCAATGCTTGAAATGCCACCTCAGTAATGGGAAGATTTTGAAAGAAATTGACCATGAAAACCTAAATGTGTGGTTCATATAGTATTTGGCAAGGATGTTTTCAAGCCTCTTAATCTCTGCCGGAACGGTACACCGTTTTTATCCTGTCTCAGGATTTTTCCGAGTTGGTTGGAAAACGAGGACGAGAGATGCTACATACTTGGCTTATACAATGTGTTTCTAGGTCTTTTTGCATCCTTCCTCAGTTTTAAAGTCCATACTTTTGGAGACCAAATCACGGATCAGTGACTTCACGTAAGGAGTTTTAACGAGCAATTCTTAACTGTGCACAATGGTCTGCATAATCGGCTAATAAGGGCTAATTAGCTATGCCTTCTTTATCTCCATGAAACGAAAACAAGGACACAAAATACATTTCAACGCCTTCATTTCCTGTATTTTCCTGCAGTTTAAGATTCTGAGTTGAGTAATGTGGCTTGCAAAATAGCCATAAGTGACAATCCCAACTTCCAAGCATAATCCACGACTTTGTTTTTTCGTAGAATGTTATAGTATGTCGAAAAATGTAGCAGGTTACGCTCGGCACAAGTCCATGCTCTCTTACCGAATTGAAGTCACATCTAAATCTAAAATCGATATCGTAGCGTAACGAAGGCAACCTCTGGTATTCCCGAATGACCCCTTCCCTCCCTGCCGTGAGGATAGCACGAGTCTGGTGCGGCGGCGATTGCCACGGGCGTTACTCCACTGGTGGGTCCGCCAGTGAAGCACGCTCGGAACACTCACTGGTGGAGGGCGCAGCGCTCACAGCTGCAGGAGCGGTACGGACAGCTGGCCCTGTGGCCGCGGCTCAGCATCACCAGGCCGTGGTTCTTGCAGGCCACACAGGTGGGCAGGCGCCGGCCGTCCACGCGGAACGGGTACGGACAGTACAGGCCGGCTGCCGGACACATGATAACTGGTACATACGGGCTGCCGGACACACGATAACTGGTACATAACGGCTGCCGGACACACGATAACTGGTACATAACGGCTGCCGGACACACGATAACTGGTACATAACGGCTGCCGGACACACGATAACTGGTACATAACGGCTGCCGGACACACGATAACTGGTACATAACGACTGCCGGACACACGATAACTGGTACATAACGGCTGCCGTACACACGATAACTGGTACATAACGGCTGCCGGACACACGATAACTGGTACATGACGACTGCCGGACACAAGATGACTGGTACATAACGGCTGCCAGACACACGGTAACTGGTACATGACGGCTGCCGGACACACGGTAACTGGTACATAACGGCTGCCGGACACACGATAACTGGTACATAACGGCTGCCAGACACACAATAACTGGTACATAACGACTGCCGGACACACGGTAACTGGTACAAAACGACTGCCGAACACAATAACTGGTACATAACGGCTGCCGGACACACGATAACTGGTACATGATGGCTGCCGGACACACGATCTGGTACATAACGACTGCCGAACACAATAACTGGTACATAGCCGTTGCCGGACACACGATAACTGGTACATAACGGCTGTCGGACAAACGATAACTAGTACATAACGAATGCCGGGCACACGGAAGAACAGCAGATGCTGGAAACACGGCACTTCTAAGGGGGTCGTCCATATATTACATAACACAAACGGGCTGGGGCTGGGTAAGCATCACCGCTATGAAACATTCCCAACCGTTAGGCATTGTAACAACATAAGAGCCAGCAAACAAACTCAAAGGTCCCGGGAATTCGTGACCTACCTTTCGCTCGCCGACGCCTCTCGTTCTTGGCATCGATCTCGACGTCAGGGTTTCCATCTGTATCATCAGATTCCATTGTAACTAGTTCCACGATGATATAGCCAAATCCGATCCAAAGTTGCGAGCCGGGCTGCGTGCTTTACCCATATTGATATGCGCCCACTCCCACGGTCCCATCCTGACAACGTGACCAGTCCGCAACGGAAGCAAATAGAACTTGAAGCAGGCAAACTGAATCACTTGAATCAACCCAGTAATGTCCGAAAAACAGCCCTCAAGCACCAACACTTAGGATGGAACAGTTGATACCGAACCCCAGTGTTCGTGCCAAGTGATTCAAACCACGCGGCGCCCCGACACCCGTCCTCCGCATCACCACTACCACGGATATACGGAAATGTGGCTCTGTGTGTACGCAGCCACGTTGCAAGTGAAGGTACATTTGGTAGGAAGGTACTATTTCTGGTAGAAGTAGAAAATCTGGTCTGAAAGCTTCCGTACTTCCATATCTTACACACATAGAAAACTTGAAATGGCGGGGGGCATGGGTATCCAAGGGTAGGGGGCAAGAGAGCGGGGACATATTTCTCCTGATCGACTCTCCGGAACCCCCTAAAATGGTCACTGCACCCTCTGGAAGAACGATGGCTCCCCTAAATCAAAGGCTGCCTCACACTTCTCTCCCAGGTTCCGAATAGAGTAGGCCCCCACAAAAGGATTTGGCGCCCACTTCTGATGGGTTGGCGCCCCCTAGTCCGGATGGCACACCCTTCCAGCCATATGACCTCCCCCCTATCGGAAATTCTGGATCCACATTGACGGTATTGTTATCTTTGCGGATAGCCAAATCATTAATTCTTTGCCCGTAAGTTGGCATCTCCGGAATATGATTGTCATTGGAATTCGTTATTTCGTGATTGAATTTAATGAAAATATAAGGGCTGTATTTGTAGATGAAGGGAGTTTCTTAGAGGGCGATAACGTTAATTGGGGGGGGGTTATTCATTTAGCAATCATGATGCAGATTCAATCCAAGCCCATATGTGGAGCCACCTGTGTGCCTGGCGGGGATAAAGGGGCAAGGGAGAGACATCATTTCACACGGAACTGTGCTTAAACGTGGTCCAGGGCCGTCTAACCACTTGGCATGTGGCAGGCGTTGCAAAGAAGGAAGCCGTGATCACCTCTTATCCGATGCGGGAGTGAAACCACGAGTAAACCTGAGTAGCTGGGGTCGTGGGTTTTACAATCGGGGCTGAGTTCGAGGGGGTGCTCACTGACCCCCCTCCCACCAGGGCGAAGGTGACTCGAGGGCCCACCGCAACGCGAGTTAACCTTCGCCCGGGTGGGGGTCTTTTTAGACCCCCTCGGGTTTTTCCAAAGCGACCAAAAAACGGCGGCGCGCAGCGCCGCCAAACCTGGTCTAGCTGTGCCTTAATCATTTTTACATCTTTCCTGAAAATTTGGCTCAAGGTCATATCAGGTCAGGTCACCAGGCCAGGTGAAGTGACCTCACCTAAAAAAATACTTAGGACCGCATAACTAAAAGAAGGGTTAATCGATCAAGTTGAAACTCATACCACATATCGGGCCCACCAGGAGCTACAACATTTGTTCCGGGATTTTTGATATTGGTGACCTAAGGTCATGTGCAGAGCATAACCTCCCCATTGTAAATACATGGGGAAAATCACGAAATGAGCTTTTCTCAGTAAGTATAGATGGAATTAACCTCAAACATCGGTTGTGACTTGTTCGTAGCCCATTTCTGAAGCTGATGCCAAAAATTTTGACTTGTGACCTTTAAAAGGTCACCTTAGGTCAAATAAACTTTTTTGGGTGTTTTGCTCTATAAATTTTGAATAAACTAAGATAAAGCTTTTATTTTGTCACCAAAGTGTTTGTATAGTCACTGGAAATCAAATGATATACGTCATGACTATACCAGGTCAATTTGGGTTAGACCGTTGACCTGGGTCAGGTCAAATTCTTAAATTTGACCTGGCATAGCAATATCATCTATCATTCGATTCGTATTGACGAGAGGATTGCAATGGTGCATAAACTATGGCTGTATCTTGTTTGGTTTGGAAGCTATTAGCGAAAAAGTAAACGCCCTTATGCATGGGTGGCTATGGACATTCCCAAGAATATGCCCAATATTTAGTGACCTGTAGCTTCCTAGGCTTTGACCTGACACGAAAATGAATGCCACTGTAATGAAAGTGCATCTCAAGAGCTTTCGTATGGTGTTAGAAAAATAGTTCTAGCTATCATAGTTTCTGAGATATATAAGGTTTTCTTAGCACACCTCATATTAGCGATTTTGACCTATTTTGACCTCTGGTGACCTTGATGTTGACCTGACAAGAAAAATGACCGAAGTATTTTCGCTATCATTTTCGAAGAGCTTTCTATTGCCGTTTTGCGCTTTTTTCTAGCTCTCTTAGTTTTTGAGATCGTGGCGGGTCTTTTCTAGCCCCCCCACCAGGGCGAGAGTGGCTCGTACCCGCCACCGGGGCAAGGGTTAAGTGGAAAACGTATCTTGGATCTTTTTACTCAGTTGAAAACTGAATCAAAGAGTGGCAGGTCTTAAAAAAACAGGAGTGGAATGTGTCATATGATGTCATAGTTAAGGTAACTCAATGTAAAGGTCAAGGTCAAAGGTCAAAGTCCAAGGTCATTGATAAAGCCCAATCTTTAACACGCGCATTGACGGGGGTCTGAGCCACCTTCGCATTGACGGGGGGGCGGATACCCGCCCCCCTAAGATCTCGAGAACCACGGTAGGTAGCGAAAAACGGTAAACGGCGTTGGGCTGCCCATCCACTTCTCCATCGAAAACATTTGAACCATTTTTTTGTCAGGTCACATTTAAGGTCACGAGAGGTCAAAACATGCCCGTCATAGGGATAACATGTAAAATTCAGTTTTTCGGGCATTACATATGAACAAGTAAAGATAGAGCAAAACGACTTGAACTATATGAATCCTCTTAGCAAGCCGAATCGAATGATATATAATTTGACCTTGCTAGGTCAAATCAAGGATTTGACCTGACCTGAGTTCAGGTCATGGTCAAATTATATAAAATGCATATCATTAGAACCGCAAAGCCCATGCGAGTCTAATGCAGCTAAAATAAATGCTCTATCACCATCCGTTACTGAGTTATTCCGTAAAAACCATTTTTACCATGTATTTCCAATGGAGAGGTCATGCCTCGTACCTGACCTTAGGTCATCGATATAAAAATACCGGAACATATGTTAGAGAACTCGGTGGGGCCATTATGTGATATGAGTTTCAATCGGATAAGTTCACCCTGCTCCGACTTATGCTATCTTAAACTTTTTTTGAGGTCGGGTCACTTGACCTGTACTGGTGACCTGACCTGAGATGACCTAACCTTAAAATTTTCACAGAAGTTGTAAAAATGATGAGGGAAAAGGTATACCAAGTACGGCGGCGCTACGCGCCGCCGTTTTTCTACTGTCTGCGAAAAACCCGAGGGGGCGGGTACCCGCCCCCCCGTCAATGCGCGTGTTATTTTTCGGCCAACGGTTGCTTTAACCCGCGCCCCACCGGGGGTCCGGCGCCACCTTCGCCCCACCGGGGGCCATCGATAGCCTCCCCCTCTAACTCCGAAAATATGGGCGTTAGCGCAAATCTGCGAAGTGCAATAGAAAGCTCGCGTGAATTCAGTAAGAAATTACTTCGCATGTTTTAGTGCTCAGGTCAATGGTTTGACCTCCAGGGGTCAAATTAGGTCAAGATCGGCTATTTTCACTCAAATATGCAATGATTAAGCAAACTGGGCATAACTCTTATGTCATTAGAGCTATTGAGGTCTGGTAAAGTACATTTGATATCAAATTGCCAGTACTTTTTCTGCTATGTGGAAGGTAAAGACCTCCCGCCAGTGGTTTGACATCCAGAGGTCACCTCGTGACCTAATATGACCTGAGGTCACGAAAGGTCAAAAAGTGACCTTGCCGTATATCAAATGAAAGCCAGTGACAAGACAAACACGATGGTGTTTGTTTCACCGCTCTAGCTTAATTAGATCAAAAGTTATTGCCAAAATACTGTTTTTGACCTCTGGTGACCTTGGATGACGTTGGAAAAGTCAAAGGGCAAATATGACCCCTGGGATCCGTGAAAGGGTGTCCAAAAACGTTGTTCTGAGCAGTCTGAGTATTTGCAATCATTTTTGTGGCTTTTATATCATGAAATAGCTTTTCCCTATGCTTTTCGAATGGGAGAGGTCGCCTCGTGACCTGACCTCAGGGCACGAAATCGAAAAATTCCGGATATACACTTTGTAGACCCTGGAGGGGTTATGAAGTGTAGGAAGTTTCAAATCGATCGACTTTGAAATGTAGCTCTTACAGAGCTCTAAATGTGAAGTGAGGTGACCTTGGTTGACCTCGTCTGGTGACCTGACCTTGGGTGACCCGGGGTAAAAAATTTCAGGGATGATGGGAAAATGATGCAGTGAGAGGTAAAGCCCTCAACCGCGGTGCTGCGCCTCGTCGTTTTTCTGCTATCCCGGAAAAACCTTAGGGGGGCATTGATGGCCCACCCCCGGTGGGGCGAGGGTTAAAGCTAGTTTTGGTGTAGATTATAGAGAGTATCCCATATGACGACGTCATAGGTCAATGACCTCAAATGACTTTGACACAATTTTTTTAGAAATGTTCTTTGCTATCATTCCTTCCATGACCACAATCTGCCTTTAGCATATTCTCGACTTTTTCCCGCAAATTACGGAATTTGAAGATCCAATTGGTCCCAAGCACGGCCAATATTTGACCTTTATAACCTCGTTTGACCTTGAATTCAACTTCAATGCCTTGACCTTTAACCCGGTAGACAGTGTTTGAACATCCCCCCTCGGGTTTTTCCGGTGGCACTAGAAAACGGCGGCGCGAAGCCGCCGTTGTGGGAGTTGCTCGTTCAGCTTTGTGGCGTTGAGGTCTCCGTGACAAGTCCCTAAGTGGCTTTTGTGGGGCTGAGATTCCAATATCCAAACTGGGAACAACATGGGCACAATTTATATAAAAAGAAATTAGCCTCCACCTATGCGTTTAGTATATTCACTCATGGCGATGAAGAGAAACAGATTTTGGTACATTTCTATGGTAGTAATAATCGTCTAGATAAGAAAGGTGCAAGTGCAGCAATAAAAGCATGATTAGACTGTTCAGTACTATTACTAATTGAAAGTTACCCAATTATTAGCCTAGTAGTTTGCCATCAATTTTTTTTCACACCTTTTACTTACAAAACTAGTATTCTACTAGTTGTTGTCAAACATAATATATAAGCGGCTGATTACGGCGCTTTTGTTTCAATATATTTTAGTCCTGCCCCTGCTGTTTTTGTTTTAATAAAAAGTAGCGGCGTCTGCTCTGCTCTGTAGCTGTCGCCGTTCTCTCTTTTGCATTATTTTACTGCGTTTCGTACTTGCTGTGATAGTGTGATGTGTTAGGTTTCAATCCAAGTCCACTCATCGTAGATTAAAATGGATCGGGGGAGGAGGATTAGCCTTTCATTGGTCCTCGTTCTTGATTTTTTCCTCGCTTGTATTAGTTTATACCAATACGTAGCTCCATATTGTTTCAAGATAAATAATAAAAATGGGGCTTTGCAAGTGCAGCAAGAGAAAAGTAACAAATCAGTTCTGTTTTGAGCACAGAGTTAATGTTTGTGAATTCTGTATGGTGAATAGTCATCCGAAGGTGAGTTTAAGTCATGTTTGTACTATTGTTTAGTTTCACTGAAACAAGGTAATCAGGATCCAGTCTGCAAAGTATGGCAGCAGGCCAGACGAGCCGCACCAGCCATCTAAAATTCTCACACCGCCAGCCACCAAAAATTTGCGCCAACCTGTCATATTACCAGGGAAAAACGCGCCCATTCCTATCCACACAATGCAATACTGTCTCTTTTATTAGTTAGTTAGTTAAGGACTTTTTCTAAGGCCCCGTCCTGTGTCTTTATAACCACTCAGTCATTATTTGTTTGGTTTTCAGTGTCACATTCCCTGCACCAGTCTCAGAAATTCGCACCAGGTTGATAAAATTGGCACCACTTGCTCCTGTCTCCAAGGGCACTCACACCGACAAGATCTCGTCGAAAATGCCATACTTTGCACACTGGATCAGGATGAGAGTATGTGTTAGGATAACTAGATACAATAATCCATTGAATGGTGTTTTCTCAGCACCACACACTGATCAGGCTGATCCTTGCTGTAATGCTAGGGTATTAACACTCCATATATCCTAATTCATTGTCTGATCCTGATCATAAGGACAAGCGAACCATGGACAGAGTGCAGGAGGCCGACAGCCGACTCGTATCGTTGTTTTTGATACATGTTCACCTGTGGGAATTTTCACTACAATTTGTTTTGCTTGTTTTGGAGTTGTTTCTTTTGGGAAATGGTTATTTTATTTTTGCGTAAAAATCCTTGGTTTAAGATACCCCTGATCACAATTTTTCAGTTTCGAGTAGTAAAGTGATAAGTTTTCATGTATTCTCCTTTTCAGTGTGTAGTCCAGTCCTATCTGCACTGGCTGCAGGACAGTGACTGCGATCCCAGATGCCAACTCTGCAAGGCGGACCTCAACGAGCAGCCCTGTGTGCGACTCACCTGCTATCGTAAGTCTGTTTTGCACACACTTGTGTTGCAGACCAAAATCATTGAAAACCCTCTTGGTGAATTGAACATACCAAAGTCTAGAGTCTGCTTTTCTAGCTAATAGTTGGTTTTGTGATATGCATTAAACAATTTCCATCACTACTATGACCGTCTCCTCATGTGGGTGCACATCTTATGGAGACCGTGACCCATCCTAACATCACTGGTGCCATCTCAACCTGACCGCCGGCTGCCTCTTCCACAGACGTGTTCCACTGGTCGTGTCTGAATAACCATGCGCTGCGACTTCCTGCCAACACGGCGCCGGCCGGCTACCGCTGTGTCACCTGCGATGCTCCCCTGTTCCCGCCGCCCAACCTGGTCTCCCCAGTGGCGGACGTGCTGCGGGCGGCGCTCCAGCAGGTCAACTGGGCGCGCACCGGACTCGGCCTGCCGCTGGTTAGTGCTGGTCCGGACGCAGTATACCTCTGGTGAGTGTCATGTCGGACGCAGTATACCTCTGGTGAGTGTCATGTCAGACGCGGTATACCTCTGGTGAGTGTCATGTCGGACGCAGTATGCCTTTGGGGAGTGTCATGTCGGACGCTGTATGCCTCTGGTGTGTGCCACCCCGAACTTGACCTGCCTCCGGTGAGTGCTGGTCCAGACGCAGTATGCCTCCGGTGATCACTCCGGCTGCTACATTTCGCTTAAGTGTCCAGCTCTCCCAATCAGTGTATTACCTAGCGTACCTGATTATGTTGGTCGAGGTTCTGTCCGGATTACTTTTAGTAATAGTGGTAAATGCACCTGAGGCTTATTCCATGGCTCTTTTACTCGAAATGGCCCAGTTTGGAGCATTTTTGGGGGAATCAAACTGGGATGTACGTGATCTTAATCTGTCGAAAGGATTTGAGTACTGCAGCTGTTCTTAATAATTTGGAGAGCTTAAATGCTCTTTAGACAAAATAAACACAGTGCTGACACTTAAAACGTGTCATTGACACCTTAAGCGCACAATTAGGGCAACATATACTGAGTCTTTAACCAGACTCCTAGGGCGAAGGGGATGTTGGGCGTGGACGGGCGCGTGTCCTGTAAGTGGTTCGCTGAGCAGCGTATACATTCTGCCCCATCGATCTCCCTCGGGCCTCCGCTCGTCGCCCACATTTCCTTTTCTCGAGGTACCTAATTTTGTCTTAGGTTAATATTGTGGAAAAGAGTAGAGGAGGGGTGTGATAGAGATTGACACTCGATGGCACCTGCATATATTGCTACCTATATTCGATGAAAAAAGTGAAGCAACATGTAATGTAATAATTATACATGTGCTAATATATTTTGCACCTAACGTTTTATTTCGTAGAAAATTCAAATATATTATACAGTGTTGAGAAAGGGTGTGACGCTGCTAAATTACCGTGTGCAATTTAATAATATTTTATAATACGAGTTGTTGACACTCGCTCCAATTCGGACGCCTCCGCCGTTCCGGAAATCAACGCAGCTGGGGTGCCTGCGGGAGATGAGTCGATGGTTGTTGATTGGGGAGCACGACAGTTCTTTCGTTTATCTAGTGTTCTGCGATTTTTTTCGCCTTCCTTGCCTTGGTCGACCCATGGCTGACTGCAGCGCCGGCGCCGGGGTGTGTTTCAGCTGGACACGCCGCCGGGTTTCGGGGAGGAGTCACCAGCACTCGGGCCTGACTCGGCCGCTCAGCCCTTGTCTCACGGTGAGAGAGAGCAGACGCCACGATAACTTCTGGACAGGCTCACACACGCGCCCATTGGCACCAACACGTGCTGTTCGCTTAATGATTAAATTATTGGATGCTAAGCTGCGGTTTTCCGTTTGTTGAACTTAGGTTTGCCAGATGTCAAGCTGCGTGGTGTGGTATGTTCAACGGCGGGTTGGCTTCCTCAGTCTAAATGGTGTTGTGTGCCAGGTTGTTTGCCCACGTGGACGGCTCATATGTTTAGTGTGTGTGGTGACCGAAAATTACAGGCGTTGGTCCTGGCTTTGGTTTGCTCCGTTTATCGGGGATTGTTTGAGTTTTGACTATTTTTTCCCTGTCAGTGGTGACATCCCCGTTGGTGACAAAATAAACCAAGACCTAAATAATTAAATCAGTTCCCTAATTCGTGCCAAACTTCATGCGGTGATTTTTATATAAAATGCCTTAGAAGTCCACCCGATCAATGGCGTGAATTTCAGGGATTGTTTGAATCGCCTCAGTTAAAGTTTCCCGGCTCGATATATCATCGGTGCGGAAACAAAAGATGGGTGTTTTTGGGTGGACTAAATGCCACAGTACCAATTGCGTGGGTCTATTCTAAGCCCCATGGTTTGAAGGGTAGACTTTTGGGCGCTCTCTATTGTAAGTAAAACTGTTAGCACAAGGCACTAGAGATTTTGGGTTTAAGGTGCCTGGAACTTAACGGCTCATGAATGAACTGACGCTTTGTCCTCGAGAATCCTTGAACCTATTTCCTGGAGTCTGATTGATTCGGCTAATTGAAAACGACTGCTTTAGCAGCTCCCAAAAATATTGGGCCAAAATGTCATTATAAGTGGACATATTGCGAGTTTGTATGTGTTGACTTGTCGTTTTTTCACAGCTCACACCTGGGATCAGGAGGCCGTAGTGAGGAAGGACAGCAGCGTGGTCCAGGTGGAGAGCCAGCCCGGGAACGCCTTCCACCGCGAGCTCAGCAGTGCAGGTCAGTGACATGTCCTGACCCGCTGGCCGGGTAGAGCTGTGTGTGGCAGGGGAGGAAGTTAACTGACCTAGAACTGTTAACTGACCTATGTGACAGGGGCGGGTTAACTGGCCTGTGTGTGGCAGAGAAAAGTTTGACCTGTGAGTGACAGGGGAGGGTTATCTTACCGCCGTGCGGTGTCCGGCAGGAGAGGGCCGCCGAGCCATGGAGGAAACCCGTCCCCTGTTGGACTCTGATAGCTCGGAGAACAAATACCGGCGGCGTTCGGCGCTGGAGTGGTTCCAGCGCTGGTGGAGGTCAGTGTCAGCGTGAGGGGCACGGACTGAGCCCACCCTGGCGAGATATGGGTGGAAGCGATGTCCTGCTGTGTGTGCTTTCTTAGTAAAAAACACGCACGCAATAGGAATTGATTGTAGTGTCTCCTATGTGAAATTCCAGGACAAACTTAGTGAGGTTTTATTCCGTGTATTTTGATGTGGCGAACATCTGTGCGGCTGGGCGTTATTGGATCCGATGGTGCAGGCACCTGTGCAGGCGGCAGGTTTGTGCTAGCGCTGTAGCGGATGGTTCGAACTGCAGGGAGGGTGGGTACCCCTGCATCGCGGCTATGCCTGAGTATGCTATCATAGGGCCAAGGCCGTGATGGTCTGGTGAAACACTCACGGCATAGTAAAACGTTCAGTGTAGAGCGGAATACACTTAAAGGGCACTTGCTAGACCAGTCTGGCCCTAAGATGTAGTTTGTCGAAATTTTGGTGTTAGACAAGCCTCAGGTGTCGTTTTTGTTGTTATATAAGATTAGACGAGCCTCTGAAGGCGTCAGAGCTAGTGTGCGCAAATGGTGGGTGCGGTTTCAACAATGGTCCACGAAATTGGGATCTGTAAGTCCGTTCGAGTTGAGCTCAGCGGGCCCTGAACTACGAGCAATATGTAAACTGTGCCATTCCCCCCTTCTCTGACCGGTAACTCCCCCTCCCCGCAGACTGATGAGTGGTCCGGCCTCGCGGCCGCGCGCCGGTGCCATCTACCGGCGATATCTGATGGTTCTAGTTCTGGCCGCGCTGGCACTGGTGACGCTAGTGTCGGCGCTACGCTGGCTGGCCGCCGGCAGCGGCTCCGACGACGACGACCCCATGTTCGACCCGCATTTCAACCCCAACGTGCACGTGCGCGAGTGATTTTGCATGCCCGCCGGGCAGGAACGAACGAACCAGGACTCTCCAGAGGCGCGCTGGCGTCGAGGGCGGTCTCTTCCACCAGGTTTCTGTTATTAATTGTTGAAGGTGATAGGCTGAAATATTGGCCGTGTGGCAAGATACAAGTACACAACTTTCTCGGTTACACACATGCCCAAACTTACGTAACAGGAAAACAAAGTACGCTGATTTAATCAGGGTGCTGCGTGAACAAAAAGGAAAGCCAAAGTGTCGTCTTACCATTCCTCCTCGGACGGCTGATGTCATCTGTTTGTGGTGATGCGATTCTGGGGGAGTCCCCGGCCTGTGGCCGTCGGTTCAGCCCTCTGGTGACGAGGACATGGAAGCTGCCGGGGGCTGAGATCGTCAGCTGGGATTTCTAGAGCCCAGGTTTTACTTGTTTTTATTTAAATCACGTGTGTTTAATGGCTCCGAGGGTGCGTGACTGCCGGTGTTAGATGAATTACGTTAGGTTGCTACCAGAGGGGCTGCTCTATAGTGGTAGGTACGCGGTGTATATAGAGGTGCTGGCAGCCGCTGCGCCGGCCGAGTCATAACGTCGCTTCTGAATGTGAAATATATTCTTTATAAAGTACGTGTGGTGGTGTTCTGGATTGATGGCGGGCTCAGACATTCGTCACGTGGAGCGGCGTAACGGTTTGAAGAGTCCCACTGGTTGCGTCACGCCGATAGTGAGTGTTCCATCACTACTGGGGTACTGAGAACTATCGGATGTGTCCCGTCTGCCCGGTTACGCGGTCAAAAACACCGCAGTTCGAAAACTTTACCCGCTGCCGGCCCGTTGTGTTAGCGCATGCCGCCATTCCCAAGTGTGCTGGGATGTCCGAGACGACCTACTCACTCTTGACTACGTGTTCGGAAGCGTCGATCTGCCGATGTGGCAGTTTATTTCCTTTCGGACGCTTGGCGCTTCGCTGCTGCAAACTCAGACGGGGACGAGTTTCTTTTTACATTGTTGGTTGGCTATCTTCACAAGGTCAACGGGGCTCAGAATGACACATTGTGGGGGATGTTCCCAAAATGTACCAATGCTGTGGGTCAGCCCTGCTGAGTCTCGTGTTGTGGGAAGTACTGATGACACTGGTGGATTCAGGGAGTTGAGGCCTGGGCATGAGGTAATAGGACCGCTAGCTTATCGTATGTTGCTGTCAGTGACGAACAGAACCCACGTCCTCGGTAAAACCTGCAGCTGCGGACCCAAAAAGACCAGCTTCCACTTTACATATATCGCTAAACAGGTGACGTGTCGACGGGTGCCATTTGAAATTTGAGTACGGCGCTGGAATGGAGGGCTGTTTCATGACAGTCACCTCTCCGGGTATTATTTTCTATACATTATTTCTTTCTTCTGCCATTGTGATTTCAGTCAAGTTTGGGGCTCAGTGGATCAGTAGATAACATCAAAGCCTCCTGATCCAGAGATCTTGGATTCAGGTCTCGGCGGAGCCTCTCAATAAGCTGATCTGATCCCCAAAATCTCTTCCAACAGGGTGAGAGTTGGCGACGCCACACAACCTTGGCAGCTGGTGCGTTGTTAAACCCTAGCTAGCCAGCCTTGCTCGGTGTCAAATTTCGCGGTGTCAGTGCTGGTCAGAAGCAGCAGAGGGTTCGGATTTAGGGGTTGTAACATGGACTTTCCAATCCGTTTATTCACAGTGCATGCCCTAGAGCTAGCGTTACAATTTCCATTCAAGCTGGGCGAGGTGCGCCAGCGTCCCCTAGTTCCGCCGCCCGTGGTGTTGGTGCCCGGTTTAGTTCACTATCGCGTGACAATCGATAACATCTTACGTGGAAAAGCGTCATCACTAAGCCCCTGTCCGGTAATGCCGCCCCTGTCAATGTTGACCGCAATTTTCTGAGAAGCCTGCCCTGAAATCACAGGCATGGCCGGGACCGCGCGATCCACGTTTTACCGCAGTGCCCGTTTATCGAGTAACGTTTTCTGAGCCTGACATGGCGGTCTGCCGGAAATCGCGTCACCAGCTCAAGTGATTCGTCCGCTGTGGGCGGCCGGACTACCGAGTAACAACATTCGTTTATAGTTGGCGGCGGGGCTGAGGAAAAGGCGCGGTCGCCAGGCAGTGGGCAGATCGGCCGCCGGCTACCGCGTGTTCTGGAGGCCAGTTCAGGGCTGTGCGAACTGTATCGAGTCAGCGCGGAAGGCCGCGTCGTCCGGGCACTAGAGTTCAGTTAGCCGACCGCAGCCGCGCGAGTGGGCGGGTTCAGAACCGGCCCCGTCCGAAGTGGTACGTGTGTGTGGTGAACTCGCCGGTGCACGCGTGCGTGGCCTCAGTGGCGTGCTGTACGTGATCCCTGCAATCCCAGGAATTGAAATGGAAACTTATCTGAAAACTTATCGGATCGACATTCCCGTGGATATAGAACACAAGCATACTTACTGGATATTCCATAGCCGCGATAAGTAGCTGATGTCGTTTAACCCTTCTCCGTCTGAGGGGAGGTGGGCCAATGGGACCTCCTCTGTTTTTTTTGCGAATGATTGCGAACCGACTTAACCCTCGCCCCACCGGGGGGCCATCGATGGCCCCCCTAAGGTTTTTCCGGGATAGCAGAAAAACGACGATGCGCAGCACCGCGGTTGAGGGCTCTACCTCTCACTGCATCATTTTCCCATCATCCCTGAAATTTTTTACCCCGGGTCACCCAAGGTCAGGTCACCAGACGAGGTCAACCAAGGTCACCTCACTTCACCTTTAGAGCTCTGTAAGAGCTACATTTCAAAGTCGATCGATTTGAAACTTCCTACACTTCATGACCCTCCAGGGTCTACAAGGTGTATATCCGGGATTTTTTCGATTTCGTGCCCTGAGGTCAGGTCACGAGGCGACCTCTCCCATTGGAAAAGCATGGGGAAAAGCTATTTCATGATATAAAAGCCACAAAAATCATTGCAAATACTCAGACTGCTCAGAACAACGTTTTTGGACATTCTTTCACGGATCCCAGGGGTCATATTTGCCCTTTGACTTTTCCAAGGTCATCCAAGGTCACCAGAGGTCAAAAACAGTATTTTAACAATAACTTTTGACCTAATTGAGCCAGAGCGGTGAAACAAACACCATCGTGTTTGTCTTGTCACTGGCTTTCATTTGATATACGGCAAGGTCACTTTTTGACCTTTCGTGACCTCAGGTCATATTAGGTCACGAGGTGACCTCTGGCGGTCAAACCACTGGCGGGAGGTCTTTACGTTCCACATAGCGGAAAAAGTACTGGCAATGTGCTATCAAATGTACTTTACCAGGCCTCAATAGCTCTAATGACATAAGAGTTATGCCCAGTTGGCTTAATCATTGCATATTTGAGTGAAAATAGCCGATCTTGACCTAATTTGACCTCTGGAGGTCAAACCATTGACCTGAGCACTAAAACATGCGAAGTAATTTCTTACTGAATTCACGCGAGCTTTCTATTGCACTTTGCAGATTTGCGCTAACGCCCATATTTTCGGAGATAGAGGGGGGCCATCGATGGCCCCCCGGTGGGGCGAAGGTGGCGCCGGACCCCCGGTGGGGCGCGGGTTAAATGAGACGCGCTTCGATTTTCATGCCTCTAGGATTATAAATTTTACGGCTTATGACCGAAAGCTAGGATCAGGTCAGGTGCACGAGTTATACCTAATGCCATTTCTAAAGCTATGTAAGATGATTCTGTTCTTCTAAAATGAGGCCGAAAAACAGAGTGTAACTCGGCTTCTAGGAGAGCTAAAGCGAGTCTCTAGACATCATTCAAGAGTTATTAAAACAAAAAATATGCATGCTGTCATCCATTTTGAGTTCAGGTCAATACCACAGGTCACAGTAGGTCACGGTTTTCGAAACTGTTTTTTTAATGGAACTAGATACAGTCTTAACACGGGTATTCACGAGGGGGTGGGTACCCGCCCCCTCAGGCTTTTTAAAGATAGCATAAAAACTGCGGCGCGAAGCTCCGCCGTACTTGGCATACATTTTCCTGGTCATTTGTTCAACTTCTGCCAAAACTTTAAGGTTAGGTCATCTCAGGTCAGGTCACCAGAACAGGCCAAGTGACCTCACCTTCCCCAAAGAAGTTTAACACGCGCACTGACTGGGGTCTGAGCCACCTTCGCCTTGACGGGGGCGGGCACCCGCCCCCCTAAAGATCTCGAAAACCGCTCTAGGTAGCGAAAAACGGTAACGGCATTGGATAGCCCATCTACTTCTCCATCGAAACTATTGAACCTTTTTTTGTCAGGTCACATTTAAGGCCACTAGATGTCAAAACATGCCTTAATAGGGATAACATGTAAATAAAGTTTTTCGGCCATTATATCTAAACAAGGAAAGATAAAGCAGAACTATTTAAACTGCATGAATCCTCGCAGCAAGCCGAATCTAATGATATATAATATGACCTTGCTAGGTCAAATCAAGAATTTGACCTGACCTGAGGTCGGGACAAGATCAAAATAGGTAAAATTATATCATTAGAACCGTAAATACAAGGCGAATCTAATGCAGCTAAAATAAAAGGTCTATCACCTTCTGTTACGAAGTTATTCAGTTAAAACCATTTCTCTCATGCATTTCCAATGGAGAGGTCATGGTACCTGACCTTAAGTCATCGATATCAAAAGTACCGGAACATATTTTAGAGAACTCGATAAGGCCATTACGTGATACGAGTTTCAATCGGATAAGTGTACCCTGTTCTGACTTTGCTATCTTAAACTTTTTTGAGGTCAGGTCACTTGGCCTGTACTGGTGACCTGACCTGAGTATGACCTAACATTAAAATTTTGACAAAAGTTTTAAAAATGATGAGGGAAAAAGTATGCCAAGTACGGCGGCGCTACGCGCCGCCGTTCTTATGTTATCTCCTAAAAACCCGAGGAGGGCGGGTACCCGACCCCCGTCAATGCGCGTGTTAAGACAGCATAAGTCGGAACAGGGTAAACTTATCCGATTGAAACTCATTTCACATAATGGGCCCACCGACTTCTCTAAAATGTGACCCGGTAGTTTTCATATCGATGACCTAAGGTCAGGTACGAGCCATGACATCTCCCATTGGAAATGGATGGAAAATGATTTTAGCTGTATAATTTAGAAATGGATGGTGATCGAGCGTTTATTTTAACTGCATTATATTTGCCTCATCCTTGTGGTTCTAATGATATGCCTATTGACCTAATTTGACATTGGCCTGACCTCATGTCAGGTCAAATCCTTGACTTGGGTCGATTTGACCT
Organism: Lepas anatifera; assembly: GCA_034440635.1. Classification (NCBI taxonomy): domain Eukaryota; kingdom Metazoa; phylum Arthropoda; class Thecostraca; family Lepadidae; genus Lepas; species Lepas anatifera. Next base: position 447,092 of record JAOTON010001627.1, on the reverse strand, counting down.
TGCAAGGTTATATTATATATCATTCGATTTGGCTTGCTGCGAAGATTCCAATGGTCGACATTGTTTTGCTCTATCTTTACTTGTTCAGATGAAATGACCGAAAAAATTTACATGGTATCTCCATGATGGGATAACTTGACCTCTAATGGGCTTAAATAAGACCTGACAAAAATTATTCAAATTTGTCTGTGGAGAATTGGATAGGCTACCCAACGCCGTTTACCGTTTTTCGCTATCTAGCGTGGTTCTCGAGATCGGTAAATACCCGCCCCCTCTCCCCATCAAAGCGAATATGGCTCAGGCCCCGTCAATGCGCGTGTTAAAATTGGTATCATAGTGATGGAAATGACACAAGGATTTGTACGATATGCAAAATGGCCTTGAACAGTCATTATTCGACCTTGACCGAAGGCAATATCATAACATGATCTTGTCTTGACCTAAAAAGATCACGTTGCATATTTTTCGAACCCTTGGTCAAGAGAAGCACATTGATGCTTTTTGTTCTGTTAAAGGTCTGATGGTTCCTGAGCTAAAAGGGATTTCTTAAATGAGTCTAAATTTGACACCTTTCGGCTCACGGTGAGGTCACGTGTCAACGGATATGGTTCAACATCGGCTTCAATGTAGAAAACGGCAAGGTTCTGTCAGTACTGTTACTATTGTTTCCATATCGCTTCCGGTTCCCGAGATCGTAGGGGTGTGGGGTGTCCGACCGGACCCCCAGACGGTGGTGTGTGCGAAAAGAGTCCCGTTAACGCTCTATGCATGCCGGGTTAACACTTTATGCACCCCTAATCCCATAAAGATTCTTGCCTTTGATCATATTTTTTACAGCGCTCATGTATTTCTATATATCCACATTCATTTTGTAAACTCTCGGAGAAAGTGTGTAAAAAGTGCAGCCACAAAACATAATAAAACAGTTTATTCTCTTTGTTGTATAAGTAGGTAGGTACAACCTTAATTTCAAGAGTGGAGCTATGCGGTCTTTTGACTTTTAAAAAGGGGGCATGCTCTTAAGGGTGGGAAACTACAGGCACAGCGCAAACCATTATACATTCTATGCAAGTCCATCGTGGAGAATGTGAGAATGAATGTGCATATCTCTGCGGTTCTCGAAACAGATGAGCCCGGAATAGCAGATTTGGATGTTGCAACAAAAAAACTACCGAATGCCTTTGCGAAATTCAGGGAGAACGTCTAACTTTATTCCACAAGCACCCATCTACATCCTCATGAAAATGTCCTCAGATGACATTTTCGAGTACCATGCCAGGAAGCATTTGGGAATGCTAGGATATTTTCCAAGGCATGAGCGAGTGTCAGTCGCCATCGAACGCTACTTCACCACAGAACCCCGCGATGTAGAGAACGAGACATATTATTATTTTTTGTGACGTATTGATGCACCGACTGCCAGGCTCATATGATGCGGCTCGCTCTTTTCCTGTTGGAAGGACTTCTCGAGAGTCAGATTGCTCCTTGCTCAGGGGCCCGGCCGGGCCTTGAGCCCGGGTTGGCCGCGTGGAAAGGAAGCTGGCTAATCCACTACACCAGTGCGCCTCCACGCGGCCCGCTGGCGCTGCTGAAGACCAGGAGATACGTCGATTTCCGCTGTAGAATTGGTGATATGTTTTTGCAAGAAACGTCCGTGTTCTGACATATGACGGAAGTATCGGCTTCGGAGGAAGGACGGGGGCGATAAGAGCCCTTCCCATACTTTCCGTCCACAATTTTTAGATTTGAGTGATACTGGCAATTTGCTTTTATTTTTTTAATACCTAGTTTATTCCCTACCCATGAAGCCTATGCGGAAGGTACCAAAGTTAAGAGCTTTTGGGCTCGTCGTGGGCGCTCACTTGTCATTGGGAGGTTACAAATTTGGCCTCCTCGCTTTTTGTCGGAAGTGACGCCCATGGAGGGTGGCACACGTGCTGCTCCTTTGAAAACACGGATCGGTGATCCCTCGCACTCGTCGCCTACACAGGCTCGGTCCTGTCTTAAGGCGGCAATGTAAATATTTGTATAATGTGACGTCAATATCTTTACAGAGCACTGGCCTGTTTTTTGTGGTGCTTCCGTCCTGAGCAGCCCACTTGCTGCATTTTCTTGGCTACAGATTCCGAGTGGGATTTAGCTTAGGTATATTTTGAAAATAAATATCGAGTGCATACTAGAATGCTCACTATACCTCACAACTTGCTGTATATTTTTTACACAATAACACCCCTCATATTCTTGTTCAACTGTATCTCTCATGCGTGGGGAAGGTAGGGAAATAGGAATACATCCAGGCTTATTGAGGTGCGACTACGTTGTCAATTTATATCTCCCAGAGCTTTCGAAGCGTCTCGGAAACTTTATTTGATCTCCCCTGTCGGACTAGTCAACTGTATCTCGTTGAGCTGTAAATGTATCGTCGTTGAAATTGGGTTTGCATGATATTTCACCCTAAAGCAATGTTCTCAGATTCACGATGTTCTGGGATCTGCAGTGTCTTAGATTTTATCTTCGCGTAAAGGTCGCGGTAATACATCAGTTGCGTGAGAGCTCCTATAGTAAACGAGGTCTTTAAACAAACTTTGTCTTAGTATGCGCACTTAGAGGGGCCACGAAAGCCCCCCATATGTTTTTTTCGAAGTGATCGAAGAACTGCTCGTAGCCAAAAAAGGTACTTGATCACATTTGAGAGCACTTAATTGCACACCGAATGGTGGAACAATTTTGAGAATCAGTCAAAAGTTTTTGACTTATAGGCTTTCTAGGTCAGATTTATATTTTGAGATCACCACAATCGCACGGTTGCACCAGGAGGTCGCCTGCATTTGAGACCGATTAATGATGTCATAATGTCATATAAACGAAATTAAGTGTCAAGGCCGTCTCACATGAACGTCAAGGTAAAGTATTACAGGTAAAGGTCATTGAAGCATTTTCAAGGTCTTTGGCCCCTGCGTTTCAAGTCAAATAGCGTTATCCAGTATGATGTATATTATGATTACAAAGTTAAGGCTTATTATGACGTCAAAGTTAACACGCACATTGTTTTAGCCACCTTCCACTTTGACGGGGGGCGTGTACCCGCCCCCCATAAAATCTCGAGAATCACGCTAGATAACGAAAAGCGATAAAGAGCGTTGGGTATCCCATCCACTTTTCCATCGAAAATATCTGAACCATTTTTTGTCAGGTCACATTTAAGGTCACTAGAGGTCAAAACATGCCGTCCTAGGAATAACATGTAAATGAATGTTTTCGGTCATTTGATCTAAACAAGTAAAGATGGAGCAAAACGAATTAAACGATATGAATCCTCGCAGCAAGCCGAATCGAATGATATATAATATGGCCTTCCTAGGTCAAATCAAGTATTGGACCTGACCTGAGATCAGGTCAAGGTCAAATTGGGCAAAATGCATATCATTAGAACTGCAATGACGAGACGAGTCTAATGAAGCTGAAAATAAACGCTCTATCACTATCCGTTACTGAGTTATATAGTACAACACATTTTTCCCATGTATTTCCAATGGAGAGATCATGGCTCTTACCTGACCTTAGGTCTTCGATATAAAAAATACCGGAATATATTTTAGAGAATTTGGTAGGCCCATTATGTGATATGAGTTTCAATCGGATAAGTTTAACCTGTTTCGACTTATGGTATCTTAAACTTTTTTTGAGGTCACGTCACTTGACCTGTAGGACTGGTGACCTGACCTGAGATGACCTAACCTTAAAATTGTAACAAAAGTTATACAAATGATGAGAAAAAGTTTTCTTAAGTACGGCGGCGCTACGCGCCCCCGTTTTATGCTATCTCCGAAAAACCCGAGGGGGTACCCGCCTCCCAACAATGCGCGTGTTTGGGTAACTCAATGTATAGATTAAGGTCAAAGGCAATAGGTCAAGGTCAATCCTTATTTCGAGTCCAAAAATTGCTATAGTGCCAGCTGTTCTGTGCATTATAGGAAATACACCATATTTTGACCTCCTGAGTCAACAGCCTTGCATACTACTTTATTTTTTGGGCTTTAATTCCCAACCTTAATTTCCTTGTTTTTTTTTTTTTCCCCAAATATTATATCTTCCGGGCGGGATTGTGCTAAAATCCCCTCGCTGCCGTAAACCACAATCGAATACACCTAAGTCTTTAGTCTTGAGTCATTACTTTGTCCCGAAGATTTCAGTAAATATGATGATGTGTCTTGGATTGAATTTCGGATAAAATGTCCACAAATTGTACTACAGGTTTCTAACCCTCTTAGTTTTCGAGTCCGAGGAACCATGTATAATCCCCACCGTGGTAAAGGTTGTTCACACCCTTCATCGTGACCAATACTAAGTGTCCCACACCTAGTCAATTTAAGTTTTTGATTTTACATCACATATAAGTATTTCTATCAACATCTTAGCTGCATGATTTGCGCCAAACATTAGGAAATTCAACCAATGCATTTTGAATTTAGTGCCTCGAAACTTTGTTAGGTAAACACGTCGAAGATGATTATTTCAGAAATCCGTGCGAATCCAGGACTTCATTGGCGGGGAGGGAGGGGAGACCCGAGCCCCCCACCATTGCCTCGGAACACTGACATTGAGGGGGGGCTTGAGCCTCATTAGCCTATCCCGTTGTATCCGCCACACTGAATGTTCCATTTCTCCTGCTCGAATTTTACCTACCGGCGACAAAAGAGTTTCGGGCAATCAACCAGGGGATATCCAGACCTTTCATTTAGTTGGAAGTACCATGATGCTTCAGAAAACATAAATGCCTTTTAAGCCTTGAATAAAAATGACCCCATCATATTTGACTACAGACAGACCAACACCTTCAGTGCGTTAATTACTAAGTCGATATATTGCCGCGTGCCAAACAGAGTCGATATATTGAGGCGTGCCCAGTTAAACCACCTAGTGTGACCGTTTCATTTGGTCTTACATGTCTCACGTGTTGGCTGTCGTTTCCAGTGGAAGTGCCTAGCTTCGGATCGCTCGTGTCGTTCACCATGAGGGTTCTTCTCGTCATCTTTGCCCTCGTGGCCTTAACGGGTAAGTTTGAGAACCACCTGGTGGTGAAATAAGGTGAAATAGGTCAAAGATGTTTTGGTATGTTACAAAACATCCAGTTAATTACGTCTATGTTTCGTTCCTTCATACCAGCCAACTCACTTTTCGCATGCAATATGCAGCACTCACCTTGAAAAGCTGTGGAAAATATCAAACGGAAGCAAAGAACCTATAAACTATGGCATGCATGTATGTGTGTATGCATGTGCATAAGCCTTTGACCCGACCCACGGATAAATGACCTCAGCCACGGAACCGACCCGACCCGCGCGGATAAACGCTGGCTACCTACTTATGTCGTTAGCGTATTGGGCATTATGGGGAATTTGTGGACACTGGTCAAACATGTGAGACTGACATCGCCCTTGCTAATGGCTTAGCACAATGCAGGGCCGTCTACACGGTGTAGAGTTCTGCTCAATGGGAAACTCAGATTTGGACAATACTTTACATTTATAAGAGAAAGCTGCATCCCATGATCTGGCCTATTTCTTAACCTCTAGGTTCGAAGTCTATTTTTAGTGATCAATTTTTGACGAAATCAGAGACACTCTTATCTAAGGGTGCTGCGAAATATGTGAGTATACCAATTCTTTTGGAGAAAGTGGCATTCTCGCCTTCTTGCCCCGTTCAGATGGGCTCATAATGTATGTAGTACCTCACTTGAATCCAAATAAGGGGAACAATTGATGTGCATAATTCATGGGCGTCGAAAGCGAGGAAGAATGCATACCTCCAACTTTTCAACCCTTGGACATCCGCCAAAAATTTTGAAACTCAACCCTTATTTTTGTGCCTTTCCCTTCAGCCCAAGAGCACGGACCTACGCACATATCTATTTCCACGTTTAGCTTAGCTGGACTACCTTGCTCTGATTTGAACTGAGCTGAACTGAGTTGGATAATGCCTCTTCAGGGCATAATCCGATTGGGGTTTCGCCTCATAACCCCAATCTCCTAACCCCAACCAAGCCCCCCTCCTTCTCCACCGGTCACGGCCAGATTATGATCTGCCCCTTCAGTAAAAAAACCGGCGACGTCCTTGGTACCATCGCACATTTTAAGTATCACAAGTACTACAGTCATTGTTGGGGTGTGACCAATTGCACGAGTAAGGCTAGGCGTCAGGAACTCCCCACTGTTGGGAGGGATTGCAAAGATCATCTACTTGTCATGTCATGAAAAACCTGACATGTAATGTCAAGATATGAATGATATAATTTATAGGGATGTTTGATGCAAACCCAGGCCAAAGTTGGTTAGATCGAGTTAGTTCGGGAATGACCTTATCTAAACAAACCTCAGTGATTCCTTTTGCCTTATTCACAGGCGCCAGGCGGAAGAGTATCTCCAACTCTGAACTGCGCAGAATCAGCGCGGAAATGTTCGCCGCCGACGCCAACAACGTCTACTCCCACATCAGTGTCAACACCCAGGGCAAGGTGCCCTACAGCAGCTCTGGCACTGACTATGCGAGAAATCCGTGAGTCGCGGGGCCCGGGCTTGTCCTGTGCCATCTTCTCTTGTCTGGGATGTCTAACGGGCCAGTAGATCTATGTGGCGAGGTAGGGCCCGAGTTCCTGATCTCTTTCCCCTAGTCTTTCTAATGCGATTATGGGGAGGACTTGGCGACCATACTAGAGCTTTTGGTATAACGCTATAACTTCTCTGACTTTTCAAATAAAAATTTATTGTGGGGAGATGTTAGAACGTTATAGGCGAGCATACCTTGAAACAGAACATCCTTTTACATATTAAATCGTCGATTCAACATAAATTGATGTTTACAATGTCACGTTGCTGCTCCCGGGTTAGTAATTTCGTTTTTTTAACTTGGTGAGACGCTGATGAGGACTATTTATCGATATCCCCACTCACCACTGTTCCATATTAATACCTATAGAAGGCCACGCCATAAGGATGATGGGGAACTGCCAGCTAAAGGTTAATGTGATGAAATCATGCAATCACCGACAATTTGGAAAACATCACTCAAAGAAGGCTTGACTAGATGATTAAGAGATCGCCTGGAAAGATTGCAGTTTGATGACGATACAGAATGGTTCTCGTGGATGCGTGACAACGCCCAGAAACGGTACAACGAAACTACCGGGTACGGCAGGCAGAGAAATTGACCCAGAATAAATCGCGTGAAACTCTACTCAAATGAGTCATTAATAGAGTCACGATCGTTGTAGTCCACAGTGTCTATGCCGCATATTCTCTGTAGGAAACCTTCTTTCACATTTGGGAAATTCCGAGAATATTTGGAGGTATGATGAAATAATGACAGGGTAGTGCCCAATCCAAGAGAAGGGGAGTGGCGTAGCTATTTTCTTAAAGAGACCAAGTTTAACTCTGCGTTCTCCCAAATATCAACGAAAACACAACAACCTTAACCCGGTATCGCCTGGGCTTTTTCGCACACACCACCGCCTGAGGGGTCCGATCGGACCCCTACCCTACGATCTCAAGAACAAGAAGTGAAACGGAAACACATTTAACGGTGCTGAAAGTGCGTTACCGTCTTCTGCATAGCCATTGACTCCTGACGTCACGGCCGGTCAAATTGGGTCAAATATACACCCATTTAAGAAATCCCTTATAACTCGGAAACTATTAGACCAAAAACAAAACAAAATGTATCGATGTGTTTGTCGTGACCCAAAGATTTGAGTGATGTGCTACATAACCTTTTAGGGTTATTTTATGACCTTTACATTGTACCAAGGACAAAAAGTGGGCTTTCAAGGCCATGTTGCATATTCGCATAACTATTGGGTCATACTCATCACTATGATACCAAATTTAAGATTTGCCTTGTTTCGTTCAATGGTTATGGACGCAAACAATTTCGAGAACCGCGGCATTTTGTGACTTCTGGCGACCTTGATATTGACCGGACCTCAGAATGGATGTCAGCGTGAAGACTTTTTCGTTTCAAGAGCTTTTCGTATGATGTTTAAGAACTTGATCTAGCTTTTCTAAAGGCTGAGTTAGACTCTGGTTTTGTAATCTCATTTTAGAAGAATATAATTGCTTTACATGGGCTTAGACATGGCGTGATAACGCGTTGACCTGACCTGATACCAATTTGTGGCGTCGCGTTGTCAAATTGATCACCCTAGATGCATGCAAAGTAACGTGAGTCTCATGTAGAATAGGCTCGGAATCATTCGCAAAAACCAAGGGAGGGTAGGGGGTCAGATCGGACCCCGAAGCGGTGAAGGATTAAATGTTGTGTCTTATGAAAAATGGCATGCTCATGCTAGCTTCTTTAGATTGTGCCCTTTCGCACTTTCTGTTTGAGGTTAATGATTCCTTAGCTTCTAAGGGCTAACAGCATAGTTAATTCCTACTTTTGAAAGGGATTTTAGGGACCCGATTGTACTGCTTGCTTGCACAGCCCGCCGGGATTTGAGCCTGGAACCTATTGCTTAGGATACAGACACACTGCTTTTGAGTCTCGCATCCCCCCACTTACGCTCTTTACAGTGAAAAGTACACCTGCACGTCTAGTGTATGACGTGTCCCCCACTGAGTAATGTAACGTGATTCGCTGTTTTCCCAGTCTGCACTCAACAAATCCTGTCTCCCTGACCTATGCTGCCCTCGATCCACCAGTATCTATAAATAAGGAAATACCATCCTGATGCCTCCACTAGCCAACAGAAGATAGTCATCATCGCTAGGTCATCAGATATATGATTGTCAGAAGAACCAAACTTGCAAAAACATTAACTAACAATAGATATTGTCCATGATCTATAAGGCTAAATTCGATTGTTTTTTTTGCACTGCAGTCTGATCGACCCGTTCAACGCTGGGCGATACCTCAACTCGTCCACCTTCACGGCGCTGGTAAACTTCTACGACAATTATGACCGCAACGTCAACAACGACGAACGTCACAATGCCCAGGAGCACCAGGAGCAGGTGCACTTCATCAACCAGATCACCGAGACCCAACCCATCCGCAAAGTCAAGGAGTTCCTCTCCAGCAAAGGTACATCAAACAAAGGCAGATGCTGCCCGTGTGACGTAGATTTGCGTTTGTGTTTGTAGTGAATTGGTTAGTTCTCCTACAGGATATTGCACGTGATTAATTTCTGGATCTCGAATTTCTGACGTAATTTACATACCTATCTTTTGGTGATGATGTTCCAGGTGTTGTTTATGTTTTCATAAGATATTCATCTCACTTAGATAATTGTGGTTTTCCAACTTTTTATGTTTCCAAATAAATCAAGACACAAACTACACTCACCATAATTTGGTATGAAACATGAATAAAAACATTAAGTTGGACAGAGTGACCATCTGGATATAAAAAGTAGCTGCAACCAACCCCTCCCCATCAGAATTACCCCCAGAGTCAGCACAAGTATGTGTGTCATAGGCAAGATAGATAAGTTCACGTTAAAAAGAAAACACATAGAAAACCAGTAATACACCCGTGTGGGTGAAAAGTGAGCTGGCACCTGATATCGAAAATTTGAAGATAAAATAAAAGGAAGCGAATTTTTCCACGTGGTAAACCCCCGAAAACGTGAAATTTGCATTTTCTATATAGCATTAAGAACGCTGAAGCTGTTTCTTAGCAGGTATGAAAAACGAAATTTTCAATGAAACCCACATTTAGTTCTTACAATGTAAGAAATATTTCATCTGCAGCGAAAACAAAATTATATTTTCTTGGTACAAGGGGCATGGGGCTCGAGCCCCCACCCTCTCCGAAATGTTTAAGTGACTATAGCTAATGCATGGGCGGAGGCCGATCCGAGGCAATGGTGGTGAGTGCTCGTGCCTCCTAGTCCCCCCGATATGAAGCCCTTGATATGCCACTGTTTTTCAGCGTACGCTTCGGGCTTTCTGAATATCGTATTTCCTACGGATCACAGCTTATACTATGGCTTGAAATTCGTGAAAGTAAATTCTTTGAGATGTCAATTTTACGGTGTAACAATCTTTCTACTAAAGTTTTTATGTTTCTGGTTGTAGTGGCTTGGTAAAAATTTAAAAAAAAGTTTCCCAAAGGTTTTGAGCATTATTTTGTTTTATATTGTCTTCTTATCACCCGTCACTAACAATTTATATAAGAAAAGGTGAATGATTGATAAATTGACACTGCCTTGCTTGAGTTGTCCTTAGAGCTCGAACGCGCCTCACAGAACTCTGCTTTTATTTGTATTGTGTAGACGGCACATGGATGCAGATTTTGGTCGCTGATACCCATGATCGCCAATTATTAGTTTTGAAAGTACATACCTCGGTTTAACTTAACAAGTTATGCAGTTGCTTGTAATATTTTCGTTACGAAAAATTATTGGGCCCCAAAATTCTTAGAAACGGCACAGTGTTTGTTAGTGAGTCATCTGGTTATAGAGTAAAAAGAGAAAATCGAGTTATGGCGTAAAAAGTGACGAAAATTTGATGATTTTACACGCCCCTGCTTTTGCACGTGCTACGAGCTTTGCCAGCTAGTTATTGCTTATTATTTATCATAATTTGATGAGCAACAGGTGTACGTACCCAATGGCAGCTCAAGTCATTCTAGATAAAACAGTAATAAGTCTAGTTTCTCAGGTACCTAGCCCGAGTTTTAGATGTACCGTTGACTGGTGCGGCGAATTTGCAGGCTACCTGCCGCGCAGTGTGAACCAGTTCAAGCGGACCATGAAGGCTCTGTGGTTCGACTTCTACGGCCGCCGCCGCAACCGCCTCAGCTCCTCCGGGTTCGAGCACGTGCTCCTGGGAGAGGTCAAAGACGGGTAGGTGTGACCTCTCTCACCCGACAGTGCTGTAACTGATAACTTACAAAGTTAGGTACTATTTCTGTCGGCCTGAAACAAGAAAAACATTGCCAATACGTGCTCAAGCGTGTTTGCATTTCTATAGTAGACATGACGTTTCCCCTGTGTGTGTACGGGCCATCCTCGGAGTATCTACTGTGTGTGCCCGGGCTATCCTGGGAGTGAGTATCTAACGTGTGTGCCCGGGCTGTCTGTGGAGTATATACGTCACGTACTCAATAGTGTGGCTGAAAAGTTCCGCTATCGCAGGGCTGACCCGACATCATTTTTTAGCAGTCAGTGGAAATAATTACCTGGCGTCTCAAACAAAACAATTATAACTCGAATAGTGTGGAGTGTTTCCCAATATGTTAGTTGCAGATGTAACCTTCGCTGTGTCCCTGTCAGTCGTTATGTCCCTGTCAATGTGTCTCGTTTAGTCGCTGTGTCCTTGCCAGTCGCTGTGTCCGTGTCCCTGTCAGTCAATGTGTCCCTGGCAGTAGCTGTGTCCCTGCCAGTCGATGTGTCTCTGTCCCTGCCAGTTGCTGTGTCCCTGTCAGTGTGTCCCGTTTAGTGTATCCCTGTCAGTCGCTGTGTCCCTGTAGAAAGATTGGTATGTCCCCTTGTACAACCGTGTATTCTTCAATTGCGTCTCACCACCACCGCTCTCTCTCTCTCCGCTCCCATGGTCACACTGCCGTTCTCTCTCCGCACTCATCGTCCCCAGTATCCCCCACACCGTGACCACCAATCAGAGCGCGCGCCGCCCCTATTGCCCAATCAGCCTCTTCCACAGTGTGCGCACCAAACCTCAGTTACAGCGCGCCAAACCTCAGTTACACCTCCACCTGATCATAAAAATCACACAGAACATACACACATTCACCTACACTTTCCATGAGAAAATATACAGAAACATTGAAAACACGCTAAAGAAATACACTTATAGACATATCACAGGTTCCGGTTCTGCAGCATCTGCTGCAGCCGTTCACTGCGCCGGAGCACGGGCTGCGGAGGTGGCAGTGTCGACTGGTTTGGAAACACCTCTCCCTCACTGGTGGTGGCATTCTCTGCCGCCTCTTCCGCCGCCAGCCCAGCATCCACTGGCCCTTCGGGCACAACCATATCACCAGTCTGACCGCCGGTGATGAACAGCGGACACAACACCTCATCACAGTGACCGTCCTCAACACCCGGTGTGTCTGTCGCTGTGTCCTCAAAGCGCGGCCGCACGTCGCGCACGTGCCACGGCACCCCATCCACCTCCACCACCTGGGGCGAGACCAGCCGCGTTATCACGCCGCGGCGCGACTCGACCGTACAGCGGGTGCCGGGGCGCCGCATCCACACCCGGTCCCCCACACTAAGCCGATTACCGTCCCGACTCAGATCCTCCCTTTGTGTCGGCGGCGGTCTCTCAGGTGGGGCGGGCCCGGGCCACTCCAACGCGTCCCTTCGGGTCGGCGGCAGCTGCTGAGGCGGGGAGGTGTGAGGCTGCTCAGATGGTGGCCGGACACAGTCACGCACCGGGTGCTGAAATATGCCGGCCGCCGGCGCGCTGGCCGCATCCTCTCCGTCGCGTGGGGTGACATTGTACAGATGCACAGCCTCTGCAATGGAACACTGGCGGCGGGCCGCTATCACCTTGATGGTACGGTGACATCGCTCCACAATACCATTGCCGCCAGGCTCGTGCACCGCTCGGAAACGGAGCGTCACCCCCCACCGCGACGCGAACGCAGCGAACACTCTGCTGCGGAAGGCGGTGTCGTTGTCTGCCAGAATTTCCTCTGGCGCCCCGTGCTCCAGGAAAATGTCCTCCAAATGATGCACGATCTCTGAGGCCTCAGCGCGACGTAACTGGCGCCAGATGCTATACCTGGACGGCCCGCAGTCAATTACTGACAAATAGGACCGCCCCTGGTAATGCGTCACGTCTATTGCCAGCCGCGCCCACGTCTCCTGAACACCCAGAGACCCGTGCTGCCACCGTGCAGGAGCGGGATCTATGGAGCGGCAGACATCACAGCTTGCTACCACTGCTCGAGCCGCCGCCCTTGTCACGTCACGCGAGATGTCTCGCTTCGCAAAATATAATGTCCGTCGCACCCCAGGGTGGCCAGCTCTCTCGTGCACTGACCGTATCATCGCACGCTCATCGGCACCCTCACCCATCACCCTCTTGTCAGCCCTTCCGCAACACACGGCTCCTGCCTTCCTCGAGTAAATGACACTTCCACCCTGCGCCGGCACCCCTGCTGGGTCTCCGGGCTCAGCACCCCCGCTGTCGGCAGTGGCGGCCGCCTGCCGGGAGTTGACGCCCACCTCTCTACCTGGAGCGCCACGACCCGCTGACACCGCGTCCAGGTGTGTCTGACGCGTGTCAGTCCCTGCCGGCACGCCGTCGGCAACCTCCGGTCCACACAGCCACCGCTTTGGGACGCGCGTCAAAGCATCCGCCCGATTGTCTGCCGATTTGACAAGATACACTGTCATCCTCAGCTGCAGCTCCTCCACCAGCTGTCGGATGACATCAACCCTACGTCGGATGAGCATTTCGCCATGGGCCTTTGTCCGCAGACGTGAGCGTCCGGTCAAGGCGTCATCGATCCAGCGATGGACGGTCGCTGAGTCTGTGCGGAGCTCGATGTCTTTCACACCCCAGGCGATAGCTAGATTGATTCCACGAAGTGCGGCATCCAGCTCCGCCATGTTTATGTGTGCCGTCGCTTTAGCATCCCGCAGCCAGCAGGCATCCTCTACAACGCCGTCAGTAGGACTCTCGATCACCACACCTGCTGCTATTGAACTCGCGTCCGTCCAGACCACAGCTTGATCGCCCGTGAAGCACCACGGCCCGCGGGCCGGGTCGGCACGTGAAAGCCGGCTCGCGGTCTCCTCGATCTGGCTGCAGAGTGCTACGTCATCCGTGACGTCATCCCAGCCACGGGTCACTGCATTTACCCGCCGCTTCAGCCAGGCGACAGCAGGGCGGAGCCAGCCGCACACCGGGAGGTGCGCCACCAGGCGGCCGCACCACGCAAACACCGCGCGCCGAGTCAGCCGGTTCGGTGGGGCAGCTATGGGGGTGTCACGTGACCAGCAGAGTCCGTCAGAGCCGTGCTGCTCCACTCGCAGGCCGAGCAGCCGAGCGCCGTCCGCAGCACGTTCCGGGGCCTTGCACTCGAGGCCAAAGGTGGTAAAGTGGCGCACAACACGCTCAGCGCTGACAATATCCTCATTCACCAGGAGATCATCCACGTATGGGACGACTGCGCGCTGCACCTCTGGATCCTGCGCCAGCACTGCACGGACGACGGCCTTCATGACTAGAGGTGCCACATTCAGTCCAAATCCTAACCGTGTCAAACAGTACCGCTGGCCCTGCACTACGACCGTCTGGTACGGCCACAGTCGCCGGTCCAAGCGGAGCTGCAGGTAGGCCTTCCGCAGGTCGACTACGGCCACGTGAGACCCCTGCCGCCGCCATTTGCGCAGCTGGTCAGCACAGACGTCGGCGTCGGCAGTGTGGGCGTCCACGTGGCCGTTGAGTTCTCGATAGTCGAGGACCGGGCGAACTTTGGTCTGGTTGTCCTGAATTACTGCCATCAGCGGCAACAGTCCTCGCGCTGGGCCATCCGCCTCCTCATCGTAACGCTGCAGCCATCCATCGGCAATCCAGGCATCGATCTCCGCTTGGAACTGTTGCCGCGCTGCGGGAGGCACTGCGTACTGCGCGACTGTATTGTTCAGACACTTTGGACCTTGGCCATGGGCCCATTTCCAGGCCACAGTCCAGGCCCCCTGCGCTCTGTCAAATCGCGCCGTGAAGTCTGGCGCGTCCACTGCCAGGGGAGGGCGCCGCTCAGCCGAGGCACAGAACCTGACGTCAGCTGGCGTCCGGACGCTGACTCCGCCCAGGGCCGATATCCCCGCCATGCCCAGTATGGCGTCCACCCCCATGGGCCGTGTCGAAACCACCAGGGTCTCGAGTCTCACTCGACGTTCCCCAGTCTCCACAGTCACGTGACCCATGCCGCTACACTCCAGCACATCGCCACCCATCGTGGTCACCGCCAGCCCACTGCGCCGCTCCCACACTCGGCACCGTTCCGCACAAACGATATTGTCGGTGCACCCAGTGTCCACCAGCACACTGCTCGTCTCCCCGTCCACCACCAGGTTCACAATAGGCAGCGCATTCCTTAGTCCGCGGGAGACGGCGCTGGCGCTGACCGCTGGCCGCCCCCCACGGCGTTTCCCGGAAACCTGTCTGGGCAGGCGGCAGCCAGGTGTCCCTGCTCCCCACAGGTCGAGCACCGTCGCAGCGGGAGGACGCGCCCATCGGACCGGCCGCGACCGACCCTCAGGCCCCTGAGAACCACGGGTAGCGGCCGTTGCCATGGCAACCCGCTCGACACGCGCTGGGCCACGCGCTGCAGCCGCTGCCACGGCAACGCGGTCATCGCTGATGACGGTGCGTGCGCGTGCGACAACACTGGCGAGATCCAGCGCCTCGGCACGAGAGCCGGCGCGGATGAGCTGGCGCGTCGCCTCTGGTAGGCCGGAAACAAAAGCGCAGGCGAGTGTGCGGTCCGGCACGCCACCGAACAGGGTGGCCAGCCTGCGGAGGTCGGCCAAAAACACGTCCACCGACTCGCCAGGCTGGAGACGGCGGCTGGCAAAGGCGTCGTAAGCTGCGTGCTGATCAAGCGCAAACGCAGCGTATAAAGCGTCTTTCACGGCTACGACAAAGCTTCGCGCAGTAGCCGGGAGCTGTGACCAGACGGCGAAAGCTCCACCGGTCAGCCGCAGCGGCAGCACAGATTCCAGCGCCACGCCTCGGTGCTCGCACAGAAGTTCAGCTCGTGTCAGCCACTCCACCACGTCACTGCTCCCGTCGAACTCTGAGATGAGCCGGGCGTCAAACACCGCCGGTGCAGGCCCAACCGCCACCGGCGCAGGCTCTGATGTTTCAGGGCTTCTCTCCATAGTTGCCGGAATAGCTTGTAGAAAGATTGGTATGTCCCCTTGTACAACCGTGTATTCTTCAATTGCGTCTCACCACCACCGCTCTCTCTCTCTCCGCTCCCATGGTCACACTGCCGTTCTCTCTCCGCACTCATCGTCCCCAGTATCCCCCACACCGTGACCACCAATCAGAGCGCGCCGCCGCCCTATTGCCCAATCAGCCTCTTCCACAGTGTGCGCACCAAACCTCAGTTACAGCGCGCCAAACCTCAGTTACAGTCCCGTTTAGTGTGTCTCTGTCAGTGTGTCCCGTTTAGTGTTTCCCTGTCAGTCGCTGTGTCCCTATCAGCCCCCCGTGTCCCTGTCAGTGTGTCCTGTTTAGTGTGTCCCTGTCAGTGTGTCCCGTTTAATGTGTCTCTGTCAGTGTGTCCCGTTTAGTGTGTCCCTGTCAGTGTGTCCCGTTTAGTGTGTCTCTATCAGTGTGTCCCGTTTAGTGTGTCCCTGTCAGCCACTGTGTCCCTGTCAATCGCTATATCCCTGTCAGTTGCTGTATCCCTGTCAGCGTGTCCCTGTCAGTCGCCATATCCCTATCCGTTGCTGTGTCCCTGTCAGTCGCTGTGTCCCTATCAGTCGCTCTTAATTAATAAGCGCCGCACCAGAGTTGTCTTTGCATATCTGTATATCCTTACTATTCAACTTCGTAATCATTTGACACCTCCAAAAATGGTTTCATGACCCCAGATGAGGTCATATCCCATCATTTGGGAACCACTTCCTTATATTGCACCCAGAAGGATCCAGAAATTTGGGAGCCCTGAAAATGTTTCTGGGACCCACAGTGCCCGCACGTGTCTTCACCAAACTTGTTCATGCATCAGTACGTCTGGAACATTATTGTATTGGTTCGCTACTGCCAGCTGTCACCAATTGGTGCTCAGCGGCAGTCAGACAGTGCATAGGCGGATCCAGGATTGCCGATCGGGGGGCACCTTCCCGGGGGCGCCATCCGGACCGGGGGGCGCCATCCGGACCAGGGGGGCGCCACTTATGACCGGCAAAAGCTATCAGGTGGGCGCCAAATCCTATCGGTGGGCGCCGACTTTCGTATCCTGGGGGGGTGGGAAGCGACATTTCAGGGGGCGCCATCGACCTTTCAGGGGGGCGCCGAGGGTCGATCGGGGGGGGCACGTGCCCCCCTTTGCCCCCCCTGGATCCGCCTATGAGACAGTGTCCTGGAGGTCCTTACTTAGTTGCCAAGCCCAAAATTTTTTTAGGTTGAATTGGACGAAAATCTTTAAGCAAAATCCCATTTTATTATAACTTTTCCCGTAAATCCCAGTGTTTGCCACATTGCTGAGTTGCCAATGATTTTGTGTTTGGTCGGCAGGTATTTCAACACTATGAATATGATTCTCCATGCCGTACACAGCATTGAAACATCCAACGTAAACATCACCACCACATTCTGTCACTTAAAATGGAAATAAATTAACTTTTACAACAACTGAACACAATTTTTGGCGGCGTAACACAGTTGTTGCTTTCTGCACTTCCTCGGCCAATTCTTCCTTGGCAAAGGTATCGTTAACACGCGCATTGACGGGGGCGGGTACCCGCCCCCCTCGGGTTTTTCGGAGATAACATAACGGCGGCGCGTAGCGCCGCAGTACTTGGCATTTCTTTTCCCTCATCATTCTTACAACTTTTGTCAATATTTTAAGGTTAGGTCATCTCAGGTCAGGTCACCAGTACAGGTCAAGTGACCTGACCTAAAAAAATTAACCCGCGCCCCACCGGGGGTCCGGCGCCACCTTCGCCCCACCGGGAGGCCATCGATGGCCCCCCTCTAACTCCGAAAATATGGGCGTTAGCGCAAATCTGCAAAGTGCAATAGAAAGCTCGCGTGAATTCAGTAAGAAATTACTTCGCATGTTTTAGTGCTCAGGTCAATGGTTTGACCTCCAGAGGTCAAATTAGGTCAAGATCGGCTATTTTCACTCAAATATGCAATGATTAAACAAACTGGGCATAACTCTTATGTCATTAGAGCTATTGAGGCCTGGTAAAGTACATTTGATAGAAAATTGCCAGTACTTTTTCCGCTATGTGGAACGTAAAGACCTCCCGCCAGTGGTTTGACCGCCAGAGGTCACCTCGTGACCTAATATGACCTGAGGTCACGAAAGGTCAAAAAGTGACCTTGCCGTATATCAAATGAAAGCCAGTGACAAGACAAACACGATGGTGTTTGTTTCACCGCTCTAGCTCAATTAGGGCAAAAGTTATTGTCAAAATACTGTTTTTGACCTCTGGTGACCTTGGATGACCTTGGAAAAGTCAAAGGGCAAATATGACCCCCTGGGATCCGTGAAAGGGTGTCCAAAAACGTTGTTCTAAGCAGTCTGAGTATTTGCAATCATTTTTGTGGCTTTTATATCATGAAACAACTTTTCCCCATGCTTTTCCAATGGGAGAGGTCGCCTCGTGACCTGACCTCAGGGCACGAAATCGAAAAATCCCGGATATACACCTTGTAGACCCTGGAGGTTTCATGAAGTGTAGGAAGTTTCAAATCGATCGACTTTGAAATGTAGCTCTTACAGAGCTCTAAAGGTGAAGTGAGGTGACCTTGGTTGACCTCGTCTGGTGACCTGACCTTGGGTGACCCGGGGTAAAAAATTTCAGGGATGATGGGAAAATGATGCAGTGAGAGGTAGAGCCCTCAACCGCGGTGCTGCACCTCGTCGTTTTTCTGCTATCCTGGAAAAACCTTAGGGGGGCCATCGATGGCCCCCCGGTGGGGCGAGGGTTAAGACAGCATAAGTCGGAACAGCGTAAATTTATCCGATTGAAACTCATATCACATAATAGCCCCACTGAGTTCTCATAAACAAACATGTTCCTGTATTTTTTATATCGATGACCTAAGATCAGGTACGAGCTATGACCTCGCCATTGGAAATACATGGGAAAAATGGTTTTAACTGAATAACTTAGTAATGAATAAAGATAGAGCGTTTATTTTAACTGCATTAGATGTGTCTTATCATTGCAGTTCTAATGATATACATTTTTTTCAATTTGACCTTGACCTGACCTCAGGTCAGGTCAAATCCTTGATTTGACCTAGCAAGGTCATATTATATATCATTCGATTTGGCTTGCTGCGAGGATTCATATAGTTCAAATTGTATTTCTCTATCTTTACTTGTTCAGATTTAATTTCCGAAAAAAGTAATTTAAATAATATCCCTGTTACGGCATATTTTGACCTATAGTGATCTTAAATGTGGCCTGACAAAAAAATGGTTCAAATATTTTCGATGGAGAAGTGGATGGGCTATCCAAAACCGTTTACTGTTTTTCGCTACCTAGCGCGGTTCTCGATATCTTAGGGGGGGCGGGTACCCGCCCCCCGTCAAGGCGAAGGTGGCTCAGACCCCCGTCAATGCGCGTGCTAATGCGGAACCAACAATGTTCCGACTGGTTCCAGCAGCCGGAAGCTGCTAATGATCATGCGACGAATGGTGTGATATGTTCTGTGACAAAGAATCTGTGTACCTTCGGAATGAGGCATGGCACTGACTATGACCGAATTTTCAGGAAGGTGTCTGGTTTCCACAACTGGGTTTACTTCTACTTTTTGGAGCGCAAAAATGAGGTCAACTACCTGGGCTATAAGAAGTACATGCCCCTTGGCGTAAGTGTACCTTAGACTTATAATAAAGCATGCATTATCCACGTCACTTTTAGTTTTTGTAATGGATGGTATGAATTTTTATACTTTGGGTGCAAACGCTGATTTAAAGAATATTTTTTTTGAGCGATGTCTTAAAATGGTCAAGAAAGAAAACAATTGGCAGAGATCCGATAGATCTGGGGAGTTAACATTACGATGAAATAATTTTAAGGTCCAACAAAAAATCGTAGTAATTCTTTAGGAAGTTTTGACCGTGAGTTTCGTCGAGCTTCAAAGAGCCGGAAGGAACTTGAACGCACAATAGAAGCTGGCTCTCTGTGTCCGCTGATTGCAATACAAATACAACTTTTATCAACAAAAATATATCGTCTAAACTCAAGATAAAAATTCAGAGTGAAAGATACTTGAGAAATGCAAGCGTCTCTTGTTTTGATTGGCTCTTACCAAATATGCGAAAAATGAAAATACTATTCTGGAGAGCCGTATACAAAAAGTAATTGAGCAGCTTAAGTCCCTCTTCCCATTAAAAACCCCATGCTTATTTGAGTGTCTTACCTTGAAGGATCTGTCCTAATCGCAATCTTTTATTAGCGACAGCCTTATTTAACAGAATAGATGTTGAAGAGGATGCCAAAAATCATTTGAGTAAAACAAGTGATGCGGCTTTCTACTTTCCGTGTATGAAATATGCCCTCTTCCCACCCCTTGTCACTGAATGATCGAGCCTTTGCTGCTCACTTGATAAGGAAATGGCTTATCAGTTTCGCTTTGTCATCAAAGCCTGCAGCATCTCTTCATAGACGACACAATGCAAGTAGGCACACCGGCAAACACTAATTACGCCTGGAATCCGTGTGTTATGCAAAAAGGCCAATAAAATGGAAACTGCATGGGGTGTTTGGTGGATTATTCAACCAATACAATTTTTTGAGTGTGTAAGAACTACAAACCTTAAAAGGCCTAGAACAGTACGCTTCTAACATTAGAATAATCTCCATTGCAGATGCCTGATAATAGTGTAAGCCAAGGCTGGATATATCTTCTCACACGAAGGCGTCCTAATAAGTTAACGCTGGCACAGCAATACAAGCATTATAGAAAGCCTATGGGAGACCCAAAATCCAGCAGGGGGAGGAGTCCTGACCCCCCACCCCCCGGGATTTTCACCCACGGAGAGAGCAAAATCTGATAGTTATTCAAACATTGAGCCGATCTCAATTGATCTTGGGCATGCATCTGGTATGTGTAGATTATTTCATGGAATATTGTTTTATAGGTTCGAATGATCTTGAAAGGTCATATGAAGATTTGAATGTATCTTGATTACCTGAACTCTAATCGTTATGCCCGAAATAGTCGAAGCTGGATATTTGATGAACGCTGGTTTTAGTACATGAGGGCTGCCCTGTGTGGAATTTGTAATTTTTCAGAATTCTTGCCACTGACAAAATTTTGAGACAGGACAAAAAAATCCACCACGTGACATTACAGCTTCTACTCATGCGATCGGTTTTTCACCAAGTTTGCTCAAAAGATGAGTTTGTCGATGGCCACTGGCTTCTTATATTAAGGGTGAGCAACATTCAATGCCGTAGGTTTATAGTATAAGAACCTTGTGACTGCTCATATGAGTAGATCGAGCTTGTTTGGTCTTCTTCAAGTTTGTAGAGCATTGTGTTCCTGAATTTGAAGAGGCGTAGGATCGTCGGTAATGACGGTGTGTTCTTACCCTCCGAATCTGAGGAGGGTCTGTTGAGCACTGTGATGAGGCATAACAAGGAGCCCTGCTATATTCTTATGCGGTTAGGGTACTCCATTTGAGTTGTTTCTGTTATGCTGGAAAGCCTCATGATGAGCTTTATAAACTAGGCCAGGGCTCATTAGCCTCCTGAAAAACTTTTCAGTGTAGCTTTTAACATATAAGGACATTTAAGCATCGGAATATATTGTGCTAATACATGACAAGAACAACAAGTCATCACTCGGAGCTTTTCTGTTTTCATTCTTTATGAAGGCAAAACATAGGGCTCGTCCGGATCTGTAATGGCTCGATTTATCACTGTATCGGAAACTTCTTCTGTTTGTGTCACCTCTTCGAAAAAGGAATCAACTCGCGGTAGCGAGTGAGCCTGGCCCACCTCATCTAAACAGTCTCTGAACATGGCGAGCATCATGATGAAGCCTCGCTTGTTGATATCAGCCATCTCCGGCGTAAATTTTTCGGCTGGTATTCGCTTTGCCATTACGGCCAAAAGAATTGAGAAAAATAGCTCAAAATGGTCGCCACTCATCTCTCGATGATAATGTTTCGTTGCCACAGTAAATACGTATTTTCGTGCCGTATTCGTATTATACATGTGGGATATAATATTGGCGAATGTGTAAGCGACATACTGTCCATGAGCGGCTAGCTTCTCATGGTGTGCAATTTCACGAAGAGACAGTCCTTCAAAAATATGAAACTTGGGCAGAAGTGTCGAGTCTTTGTTTATAGCCGTCAAGAGCACCTCAGAGCCCATTTTAGCTACCAACTTGCGATTTGTGCAGATTTCGTCCCAGAATTGAATCATTTTGTTGATTTCATGCTCATTTAGAAGGTCTGAAACCTTAGAAAGATGTACAGCCACGGTCATGTCCCAGGAACCATCTGACTTCGGCAGTCGTTTCTGAAAAATGACTTCATCTCGGTGTCTGGAATTTTCTAGTTTCGTCCATCAACCGCGTGATAATATACAGAACAGGACCCCCGCCTCAACGTTTGATAGGTACACACTACACATTAGTGCACTGTTTTAGGAAAAGGGCACCCAATGATACTTAAGTGACTATATGCTGACACTTGCACGGTTTTTTTGCTTCCTTTGTTTTGTGTTTTATACTTTTCTTTGCTTAGCTTATTTAATTTTAGGGTTAGGACGGCCTTCAGGAATGGGCACAATAGCCCCTGTTCAACTCTGAATAGAGCTTAAGTTCTTAAAGAAAAACAGGAGCCGACCTGTGGAAAAATTGAACCTGAAAGGTCTTGGATCAATGAAAGGTGCAAGAGCACAAAATGGTGCTCCAAGTGTGATGCAAAATAATTAAATGGTACACGTTTCCGCTTGCCTACCTTTTTTGCTTGCTACGTATCGTCTTGACTTCTTTGCTCAGTCCCAAAAAATTAATGTATTTGCTTATTTCGAAATCAATCGGTTCGCAGGGGCGTGGAACACAGTTTTAAACCACACACTATCGCTAAATTTTCAATATCACCGGTGGCACATTGTCTGCCATCACAAATTTGTGTAGCAAATTACAAATTGTTGTTGAGAGCGGCGACAGCGCAGACACCAGCAACGGCAACAATGCCAGGCATGTGGTTAGTAGCTGCAGGTTTCCGCAGCAAGCTCCCCACTCCTCTCATGGACGGCGAGGCACAGTCGTGAGGCGCCACTGTGATCCCCCATGTCTGCCGCCAGGACGCCATGCTGATCAAGTTCGTGTTCAAGTGGCACAACTACCTGAAGCCGGTCACCAGCATGCTGGTGGGTACGTCTCCGGAGCTGGAGATCGGCCTCTACACCCTCTGCTTCTACGCCCGCCCAGACCGGGCCTGCAACATCAGGCTGGGCAACAAGGACGTCGTCGTCAAGACCCACACCTACCGCAGCAACGGCAAGGCCATGATCGGCTCCGCTTATATCGACCTGTGAAATCCATCGCCTTTTAAGCTTGAAGCATGTTGGAGTTTGGGATTGAGCGGGAGTTTTCTCCCGGAATCGGCCAACATGGTTCTTGTGCTTGGTGCGTGCCGGTTGGTACTGTAGTTATAGTTGGCTAGCATGATAGAACTATCTGACCGTGTAGGTACAGATTCTTATTTTCATCAGCATTATGGTAGGCTCGCCACGGCGGTGTATGAAGCCCTCGTCTTGTAGTGGTTAGCGCACTTTTGGCTCCCCGGCGTTAGCGGATGCCTGTCTGGTTTGGTTCGTGCTCGGCTTGGAATCACTTCGCCCAGCCGTTGTGCCCGTTCAGACAACCTTTGATTATGCACCGGATGTGAATTAACACGTGCCTTTGATACTCCGAGCCTCGTGATTGGATTATTCCGCTTCCGAAAGACAGTCGCCGTCGTGATTGGCGACTAGACAGGGAAGGGGAACCAATAACCATATCAATGACCGTAACCACCGACGCGCCTCGTGTGGTAGCCATTGGAAGGAGTCTGGATACGGCTAGAGAGGTCCCATCGTGAAAAAGTCTGAGTTATCGGTGCTTGCTGTGTGTGTTAGGGTTCCTGGAGATGAGATCAGGTCGTATGGCGACTAAAAAACATTCCCTGATTTGTTCCATATGTACTCAGTCTTAATAAAGGCATACCAATCAATCCCTCTCGTCTCACTGTGATTAAACAGTCACATCAAGGGGTTTATTGTTTCACTGGATGAAGCTGACGAAAAAATACAACATAATTCCTAGTGGTGTTTTCTAATCAGATGCATCGGATCATACAGTTAAAACAATCATAATGATAGCGAGACAAGCTAGTGTGTCTGGTAGGGAGCGCGGTGGTGCAGATATTGGTACGTTCGGTTTCACGCGGCCACCCCGGGTTCAATGCCCAACAAATTCCCTGGATAATGTATATTCTGGCTCCCTAGAAACCCTTCCAACGGGGAAAGGGCAGGCGATACCAAATGACCAAGGTTGTTGGTGCATCAATAAGCCCTCACAATGATTAGTTGTCAGTATGTCTGGTTGAGAACATCCAGCTATCAATAAAAAACGCAACAGTTTAGATTTATAATAATGAATTCACTCCTCCTTTCCCGTTTTAAGGCTTTCACTAGGATAAAGGCAGAATTTTTCCACAGTTTTTACTGGGAAATTACGATAGAAATGGGCACTCTTATGAGCTGAAAAGGGAACTTGAATGCTTGGCATGACAGTTTTGTTTTTGTTTTCTTGTGCACAGTTGTTTCATTTGCGGCCTAAAATACCTAGTTAGAGGGCACATGCAGTATTTAGCAAGAGAACAATGACTCTAACCCAAGGTCAAACAGGTCTGCGATTCTTCAAGCCTAAGAGGGCACTATTTCCCAGTAGGACCAAATCCAAAGGGTTGGGACCAGCTGGAGGGGCTAAGAACAACAAAATGGCTGCTGCAATGCCCTGTGAATAGGGCCCGGTGCATGTATTGGAACCTCTGATTAGCCAGCATTAGGAAGTGCCTGGTTTTGCTTTAACGTAATCGCATCAGAGAAAAGCGCCACGTAAAATGATGTTACTCTCATACGTGGCTCCCCGTTACTGATAGCACACGATCTTGTTTTTGCCGTTGAAACGTGAGCATTGGCTGGCCACGCTGCATTTCAATGCGCTAGCTAAAATAGCAGACCACATATCCCACAGACAAACAATGTTATCCCTACACAAGCCATGCCATTCCAGCGGGCGATGACGCAGCTGCGGTTGTTGTCTACACACTTGAGCGCCAGCTGAGCTCTGTACAGACCACCTCTCGCACCAGACGACCCGAGCAGCGTCCTCTGCCGCGCCGGATAGGTGGCTCTCTCAGGTAGAGGCCGGCCGCCGGTCGGCCCGGCGTCCGCGCTCACGCGATCAATGCAGTGGGCCGGCGTCGGGCCGGGTGCCGGCGCGGCTGCCTCTGGCCAGGTGGCCGCCGCCCCGTGTAACAGATGAGCTCCCGGCCCGACCGGTCCGTAATGGAGCCGCCCGTCCCGTGTGACCGATACGGCTGCCGGCAGTGCTCGGCTGTCCAGCGTCCGCCCGCGCGCCGGTTATGATGCCGGGCGGCAGTGCAGAGTACGGACGGCATGTCACCCAGAGTGGAGGAATCCGAGGCCGTCCCATCTCTGCGGTCATCCAGAGATCGTGCTTGCTGCTGTTGCCGTTGGAATTTAGGTAGATAAGAGCTCTACGTGAAGAGAACAGATTATTTACCCGGCAGTAGAGGCACCATGACCCCCCCGATCCTGTAAGATACCGCGATGGACGAAAACTGGGCACAATTCGAGGTCCTACTTTTGGTCCCGGCGTCCAGGCGCCTGCACCTGATACTGGTCTTGGCCAGGACTTTGTCGGGACCAGCTGGGTCTATGCCGGGACCTATCCGGGACCTCAGTGGATGGGAGAGCGTCATAATCTCAAGTAAGACATATGCTCGTTGGAGCTCTTATATCAGAATACAACCAACTCACTTTTAACTGACCTAATTAGTTTTATCGTAAAATTTTGCAAATAAAGAAACTTATATCTCTAAGTGCGCTCAAAAGAATTGTCTGATTTAAAGTGAACGTGGCACCTTGGAACAATTCACGACTGTATTGGTTTTAGGAGGAATATTAATTAAAAATAAGAGATTTGCCTTTGTTTCTGCTGAAAAATGGCCAGTGAGCATAATATTTTGCTTAACCCGGCACCGCCTGGGCTCTTCTTGCACCCACCACCGCCTGGGGGTCTAATCAGACCCCCGCGATCTCAGGAACCGGAGGTGATACGGAAAAATTGAGACGGTGCTGGAAGCGCCTTACCATCTTCTATTCTCAAGTCGTGTTTGAACCATATCCGTTGGCCTGGATCGTCAGAGAGTGCCAAAATGGGTCAAATTTTTGACCGATTTCGGAAATCATTTATAACTCAAGGACCATTAGACCTAGAACAAAGCCAAAGTCATCAATGTGTTCTTATTGACCCAAGGATTTGAATGACATGTAAAATAAGCCTTGAAAGGTCACATCGTGACCTTTTAACCTCTGGCCAAGGTCAAATAATGGCCGTTTAGGACCATGCTGCACATCATAAGATTCCTTGGGCCATCCTCCTCACTATGATACTAAATTTATTGCTGTATCTTATCTCATTCAGAATTAAAGACGCAGACTATTCCGAAAACCGTGACCTTTGGTGCGCTCTGGTGACCTTGTTATTGACCCAACCTTAAAATGGATGTCAGCAACCAGATTTGTCCTTTCAAGAGATTTTGAGTGATCTTAAGAAACATGATCTAGCTCTTCTAGAAGCCGAGTTACACCCTGGTTTTTTCAGTCTCATTCTAGAAGACCATGATCGTCTTACATGGGTTTAGCAATGTCGTCATAACTCGTTGACCTAGCCTGACCTGATGCTAATTTTTGTCATAAGTCATCAAATTGATCACCCTAGAAATTTACGAGGGGGTCCGATCGGACTCTCTCTTCCAGGTTAAAAAATTTTCCTTAGACAGCTACAGAGTACCAAATGACAAACTTAATGCTTTATGTCAGATGGAACCACTTTGATTTGTGCCACAATTGAATACGAATACAAATGAAGCGCTTTTATCTAAAAATACTCTTTTCTTAACAACCAAAGTGACTCTTATGATTTCTGCTATTCTATCATGATGTATAAAAATATGTTTCATGATTCAGACAAGCCATTGAAAAAATTTATACCCATTTATAATTGACAGTACATAAGGGCACGTTTAGTGTAGCGTAGCGTTGCGTGGCGGGACTTGAGCATTACGGCATATTCCCAAGGTCAACTCATGCCATGTTAGAACCCGGGGAGGATGAGGTTGATAGGGGATGAAATTGTACCCTTTTCTCTAAAGTTTTGGGGCTAATTGAATATCGATCAAGTGTTTTTATCCTTTGTAAATGTTGTATTTCTTTCTGGGTCTCCATAACTGTATCAGTCGCTGCCAAAGCAACATAGAAGCAGAACTTGTGTGCGCTGTACAGGACAAATGTGTCAAGTTCTCTTCAAATGCTGATCTAATATTGGAGAGAATAGTGACTGCGTCCTTCGATGGAGCTTTCAATCTTTATATGTTTCTCAGGAAGCTCTATGAAAAACAGTTCCAATTTTTGGAAGTGTAGCCTCAGTGTCCAAAATGAAAATAATTCAAAACCGCGCACCGCCCCAGCCGTCAGTGGCATCGCGCCAGGCTGAACAGCGCCTAACGTGTCTGGCGGAACAGTATCACTAAAGGCAAGACCTTGCGGTACAGTATACCAGCACAGTGAGCCAGGTATTCACTGGGACACATTTTGTTGGCTTGTGTTCTTCCTCCACGACAGACGCGCCCGCTCGTTTCATGTATGTCATGTCGACGGCCACAAATTGTTTGATATATGAGTGGCGGGAGCTGCCATGACAATGAGGAATGACTGACCACAAACTTGATTTTAGGGCTTCAGTTCCCAGAGATGACTGAATTACGTTTGTCGGGTAAACGTTCCCACAAATTCTGCCACTCACAACGCATAGCTGATCTTGTAACAGAACTTTGCCCGAGGGCGTCACCACAGATCTCAGAGCTGGGGAAGAAGGACGGGACTGTTCTAGCAATGCAAACACATGTCCTCTATTCCTTGTTCAGTCTGCCAAATAGGGCAGTACAGAACTTTGTGGTATTAGGAAAAAGGCGTAGCCCTATTAAAATAAAATATTAAACATTGTGCTTTAAGTCCCAATTTTGAGTGATTTTACTAAAAACAAAGAAAATACTTTCTCAGTCAAATGTGGAGAGGCGCCCCCGTACGTTCCAGGAACGATGGAGGATAAAGGCCCCCTCATTCACCATGTTCATTTCACGCGGCCTGCTCAAAATATGTCCGTCTAAAACTAGTGTTAAAAAGTAACTATTATAACGACAAACATGCACTGTTAAATAGTATAACATCTTCTTTCTACAAAAATAAGAATAAGACCAAACACAAAGGAGCCGAGGCCCTCAAAATTCGAGCAAGAAGATTTGAGCTTAGATACAGTGAAACAGACGCTGCATCCCACCAGATCCACTGGCACTGTTGGTATTTACCGACTGCTGGAAACTTGCACTAAATGTTCATGGCTGTGAAAGAAAAAGTGCCCAAAACAGTGTCATTCTGTTTATTCTGTTTCGGCTTACTGTGTGAAATTATCCAGGTCCTACTAGTTCTTTACTTCCATGGACTAGTCCAAGGGCAAAGTATGACAGCCACCTACTACCCTCCCAAAAACGCAGCTTCTTATGCTCCAGAATGCAAATAGGAGCACTCCCAGGATGCAGTCTGTAGCTCCTTGACCCTGTCACGCCGCTAAAGCGCGCCATTCCTGTTGACCACGTTTGGAAAGTCTGCCTTTGGAAATTTGACCACATTGCCTTTGGGAAATGTTACCCCGGTCTAACATCCTGAGTCTGCCTTAACTAAGGCCAACAGTGCTAATCTTGTTTAGAACGGTGGAGAAGGGGTGTGCTTCGTGGATTAAAGTGATTGCTAATTAACCAGAATAAATCATGTCAGACACCCACCATGTGCTAAGGATAACGAGACCAGATCAACCGTCTGTGCCACAGAAAACTGTTAAGGGACACCAGGGTATTGGGGATGCCAGCATGTCTAGAACTGGACTACGCTGTCACTATACGAGCAATCACCTTTGATGAACTTTCAACATATCAGAACTTGATTAAGTCCTTCTATAAGCTATGGGGTATTCCAACCGACTTACAAGCATTTCCAGCTCTTCCCACTTCACTCACAACTGATTACTAATTAGCAAACCACATTCAATCCTTTGAATCGAACTTTTCATTCAGCGCTGTCTTACTGTGCGGGAAGGACGCGATTTTCGGAAGCCACCCGAGATCCAATCCCCACTCAACTCCACAGCACTGACAACGACCTGCCCGGCTGCTGTACGTTAAGAGAGCGCTCCGGGCGTCGCGCTCGTTGGGCCAGCCCGCCAGACTCGTGACGGACGGGGGGCGGGGTCGCCAAATGGTGCTGCCATTGTGACGTCCATCCGACGTGGTCCACGCGCCCCCGCCCCCGCCCAGGGCGTTTCCTGTGGCCTTGCTGTCGGAAAAACGACTTCTGCAGCAAACTGTCTGCCGTTGTCAGGCCAGCGCCAATCTCTAGGACAGAGAGCCTGTCTGGCTACTCCGGATGCTGAGTTTACAACCGGGCGAGTTGAACACCGCCCGCTGTCCCCCACCCGGTAAACTGCTCCCCCGGACTCAGAAGCGACTCCTCCAGTGGAGATGGAATCCAGTTACAACTCTGCCAGGGCAGAGAGTTAATTCGTATCTGGATTTTATCAAATGAAAAATCGCATTTTAATGAAATTCCACACCGTAAACTGATCTTTGAAAACGGTCTGGAGCTGCGATTAGTTTCAATTTCATCGCTCTGAATAGAAGATGCACGGCTGGTGCTTCTGATAAATTGTGAACTGTTCTTAGAATTGCGTCGAATGAGAAAATAGAAGCATATTTCTGGCGACGCGATGCACAGAGTCCATTCTAAATATATCAAAATGGCTTATTGGAGAGTGTCTGGACAAACTCAGAGGTTAGGCTACTAATATAATTATGAATGAATGTATGCGGTGAATTGTGGCGAATCCAAGGCTGCCATCAGCTAAACTGCTTGGCTAATAAGGTCAATAATATTTTGGATTGGCCGAAATTTCAGGCAGCTGTGGGTACCTTAAATCATGAATTGTGCAACAAATTGTGACCTAGACCCTGGCATTGGGTAGCTTAAGGCCTAAAGATGATTTTGTAGCATAACTCAGATCATATTTTTATGACAACATAATACCAAAAGTATAGGAAAAAGTAATCTTTGGAATAAAGGAAAAAACGTTGGCCTTTACATTTTGGCATTAATCTTGACATTTACATGGTGTGACTTTGAAGTGCAATCCAAATCATATTATAGAATAATGGCATCACTAGCGTCAGAATACAACTGAGCTTCTGGGCTGAATCAATTGCGGTGGTCTTGACCTTTGTCAGACTTTAACGGGCAGAGGCCCAAGGTTTTCGGGATAGCAGAAAAAAAGGCGCAGCACCGCGGTGAGGACTCACCCCACCATCATTTCCCATCATCCCGAAATTTTACCCGGGTCACCCAAGGTCAGGTCACCAGACGAGGTCAGCCAAGGCACCCACTCACTTAGAGCCTGTAAGAGCTACATTTCAAAGTCGATCGATTGAAACTCCCTACACTTCAGACCCCTCCAGGGTCTACAAGGATATCCGGGATTTTCGATTCGTGCCCTGAGGTCAGGTCACAGGCGACCCCCCATGAAAAGCATGGAAAAGCTATTTCATGATATAAAGCCACAAAAATGATTGCAAATACCAGACTGCTCAGAACAACGTTTTGGACACCCTCACGGATCCCAGGGGTCATATTGCCCCTTGACTTTTCCAAGGTCATCCAAGGTCACCGGAGTTCAAAAACAGTATTTGACAATAACTTGACCAATGAGCTAGAGCGGAAACAAACACCACGTGTTTGTCTGCACGGCTTTCATTTGATATACGGCAAGGTCACTTTTGACCTTCGTGACCCAGGTCATATTAGGTCACGAGGTGACCTCGCGTCAAACCACTGGCGGGAGGTCTTTACGTCCACATAGCGGAAAAAGCAGGCAATTTCATCAAATGTACTTACCAGGCCTCAATTGCTCAATGACATAAGAGTTAGCCCAGTTTGCTTAATCATTGCATATTTGAGTAAAATAGCCGATCTTGACCCAATTGACCTCGGAGGTCAAACCATGACCCGAGCACTAAAACACGCAAGTAATTTCTACGAATCACGCGAGCTTTCATGCACTTCGCAGATTGCCAACGCCCATATTTAGTTAGAGGGGCATCGATGGCCCCCGGTGGGGCAAGTGGCGCCACCCCCGGTGGGCGCGGTTAAAAGCCAAGAAGAAAATTAAGACCAATTGTTTAAAAATTATTTGATCAATTAGCGTTCGTAGCGTTTTTCAATTCCATATCATTATCAAACCACATCGGGAAAGGAAGTGAAGAAGTGGCGGGAGCATACCGGATGTCTCTCCCGTTCACGCGTTAAAGCCATCTGCGCATCGATTCAGTGCAAACTCCGACTTTATCACCTCTGTACCTGTACCACGGACGCCGTATCGGCCATTTCGCCGGACCCGGGACGGCCAGCGGTGGTAGAATGGCGCCCAGCGGTCACCGGTAGGGCCACCTCACGTGTCCCAGCGCCGCGGGGCTTCAGGTCTGTGCTCCCCGCCCTGCGGCGCCGACGCGGCCGACGCGAGGCGACGGCTCACCGTCACGGCGCCGCCGCGGAGATTGCAGTCTGGAACGGGAGCCGCCTGGCTGAGGCGCGGTGCGTGTGGTGATTGTGCCGGCGGTGTTAAAGTGACGCGATTAGGTCCGGATTTAAATTGGCAGGATGTGTGAAGGCCGGACCACCGTGTTCTAGTTTTCACGAGGAGTGTTTGTGTTTCGGTGTATTTCTGAGTGCTCACTATCAATAGTTTCTTGTAAGTAAGGACTCAATATGCCCAAAGGCTGAAAAGGACCCTGAGAAAGGTAAGTGACCTGGCTATTTGTGACAGGATAGACAGCAGAGATAGCTTGAGGAAAGGACAGCTCTTATCATGGAAAGAAGTTTTAAAGCTCAAACAGGGGCGGGATAGATCAATGGGGCACCAGTCTGTCTTCCAGGAATATTTCCGTATGTTTTGGGGCATTTATTGTCCCGACATTGGCCCAAGGTACACTTTGTAGTAGGCTCTAATCCTGGTGCTGGGAGAAATTTGCTTATTTGATCACTAAAGTAATATAATGTTCCCAAAAACTACATTAAGCCTTAAACATTAAAACTATGTTGGAGAGATAAATATTTACACTGCGCCAGCGGCACAAACTGCACCATCATTTCATCGGAAGAGGAGGTGGCGGGACCGACCACACTCCGTTATAACCCGAGTTCACGAGCTGATACTATTAGAGATATGCATATTTGTATCGACCACATCCTGGGCTTTAGTTGATTTCAGTATCTCCCACTGCCGAATAATAATGCAAACGCACGGTAGACTTGAAACATTTACTTACGGCTGAATTATTCCAAGGTGAAAGGAGTCATTTTATTAAACTTCAGACGTTAACTGCTGCTAATATTAAAAAAACGGACCAGTCTTTTCTGAGGACAATGAGTTCGATCCATTTATCTGTGACCCGATCGGATTTAGTTGCCAGTCCTCGCAGCGAATTTTTTGTTTTTGAGAAAACCTGCGTATTAGGGAGGGGGTGGTATTCTCATTCAGCTGAGGTTTTCAAACCTTCTTGTTGGCACAGCGACATAAGCACGGCTAACGTGGTAATTGGGAACATAAGGCTTGCAAACCTCTGGATTTTTTTTTATTTTTAATCATATGCTTTTGTTATGGTCAGTGGGTATATATAACGTCTTTCAATTGCTTCTGTTGTTTGCTCTGTAATCGAGGTAAGGTAAGTTTAAATAAATCCTTTGTTTAACAACAACCGATCCTGCTATTCTCGAGTATCCCCGAGGGCCCTTGAAGGCTCTTCCCTCTGTGGCACCGGATCAGCCCAAGCTTTCTTAAAATGACTAATAAGAAAACTGAAATAATACTCAATAATGTTTAATGGTGAAGTGAATATAAATGCTAGATAAGATGAGGTTTTCAATTCAAAAGGCTAGATTAACACTATGGTCAGTTACAAAGAGCTGTCACTTCCCTCTCAACTTAACGCAACTTGACGCAAGTATCGTGCTTGTATGTTGGTGTGCTTCAAAGCACTAATCATTATCACTTATTCAATGAGGCAATGGGAAAAGTGTCAATTGTGGCAGCTCCCACCCAGGCAACCGTAACTGTTCTTGACACAGGTCTTAAATGTAACGTACCAGGCGTAGGGGGAGGATTCTTAAGCTCGCTCCCTCCTAACTCGAGAACTACCCAACCGATTTTTTCCACCGAAAGTGCATTCGATAGCCCCATCCAAAAGGATCCCACAAATTTCATTTTTCATTATTTAAAATTATAAGTGACGTCAAAGTTTAAGTTGGCATTGAGCATTGTAATATGTTCGGTTTTTCTTACCCTGTTCAAATACATGAGGTTGGATTACTGTTTTAATGATTTGGCATGAGATCTGATTGACACGAAAGCGCGGTAATTTGGTTTTTTATCGAACATTGACGTCATAAAATGAACATTAATACATATTTCATGGAGAAACTGGTAATGACTTTAGTGAGACTCCGACTCAAAACACCGAATTGGGACAACTTGGACAAAATGTATTAAAAAAAGTTTGATAATGCAAGCCAAAGTCTCTGCACATGGTCCAAATTGGGTTTCCAAAGAGAGCATAAGCGAATATAGCTGCATAAGCCAAAATAGAGATTATTTTGCAGATTTTATGACGTCATAATGGTGCAACTACGGCAGATTTCATGTTTTTTCTGAGCACTTGAAGCTAAAAATGGCGGACGTTTCTAAAAACCTGCTTTCTATTGTCCTGACTTCAGACTGAGGTAGCTGAAATCCAAAATCGGGTTTTTCAGCTATAAAAATGACATCATGATATGGAAAACAACGTTAAGAACTATCAATTCCTAGTTTTTGACCGTAGAGTTTTTCACATATTGATGGAACTTTAACGGTATGCACAGACCCTATTCATATGAATCGTGTACTAATCCACGATCGGGTAACAGTAACAGGCAATAATGACATCATCAAGCAGCATCTTATGGAGTGTACCAAGCCTGTAAACCTGGAAAAAAAAATAAACGACAACCGAAATAACGGTCTGCCAATGAGTGAATCATGAACACCAATCGTATCCCATTAGGAAAATTTAAAAAGTATCCTGGTAGTTTTTAGATGAAACGAGATATGACTTTAAGAAAATGATGTTATTATGACGTCACTAGTATTATGAGACATTGACGTGACGTATAAGGCTGTAGTTTTATC
This sequence comes from Lepas anatifera, assembly GCA_034440635.1. Classification (NCBI taxonomy): domain Eukaryota; kingdom Metazoa; phylum Arthropoda; class Thecostraca; family Lepadidae; genus Lepas; species Lepas anatifera. Next base: position 412,788 of record JAOTON010001627.1, on the reverse strand, counting down.
TGTAGGAATTTTTAGTAAACAGCCATGTACCTGAATATGTATCTTCACTATCAGAAATAAATATATTTTTAGCTGTGGGATAGAAAAACAAATATTATGATAACATTATTAAAAACAATATTATCATATGGGATTTTTCTCACACAGATGAACAAATATCACCAGAATTCCTAAAGTCACCTACAGGCCTCAGGCATGCAATACAACAGTAAAACATAGCGTGTATGAGTTTTGATGGTGTTTATGATGTCATTTATTTTAAATATTTAATGAAATGGCGTCATTAAAGCATGCTTTAATGACGTATATTGAAACGTTATCCAAAAATAGATTTAGGATGCTACTCTTCGGCATGTAGGACGCATACGGTTTCTGGAGACAACATTTCTGGACAAATGTTTGCCTGCTAATTTCGATGTGTGGTTTATTTTCGTCTACCTGGATCGTAAATTGGTCAAAATTTAGGATTTATACGAAAAAATTATATCTTGGAGGGACAAAAATAAGAGCAAAACTTACTCCAATGATTGCTAGAAAATTTGTTGTAAAATAACAAAATTGCATGATTGTAAGGACAACTGACCAACTGCTACAGCTACATAAGAACTTTATGAAAATGGTGTTCTCTGATGCCCTAAAAGGGAGACAAAGATGAAGAAGTGCAATTTTCCAAGAGCCACAAATGTATGGTGTCGCTATGACATAATGAGATGAGGGTACTTAACCATGAATAACAAAACAATAAATAAATGAATTAGTTACTTAAAGTTTCTGTCCCTGCCTATAAAGACTAAAGCGATATGCCAAATGCGCGCAGAGGGGGGGCTAAAAGGACCCTAACTGTGCACGGCGCAGGTTAACTCTCATTCTTATGCATCTATTTTCGCAAGTTTTCATTTCCTAGTTCTAACGTCTAATCACGTTGTGTGAATCACGGCAAAGTTTAGAAGAAACCGCCAGAGCGAAGAAATGTTTCTTATACTCGTATATATAAAAAATTTTTTAATATATATATATATATATATATATATATATATATATATATATATATAAATATTTGCAAGCAGAACTAGTCCCGTTTGCTCCCGTGCGATGGCTATCCGCCAAGGGTGGCTGGGTGACATGCCTGGGATCAGGGCTGATTTTTTTGGGGGGGCAAGTTGTGAGATTGGGCTACTGCACGAGAAGCTGTTGCTTTCTCCTGAATTCAACTGGCATTCTTTTAAAGAAAAAATTGTGCGTTGTCTTCATATCTCACCATATATATTGCTTGACGCACGCTTGGCTTTGACGAAGATACATCTTGAGAAGTGGACGGAATCCACTGCACTCCACACTCCTCCTGAAATGAATAGGGGTAGCAAGGAGACTAACAGCAATGTGGTTAAAGACACCACTCAATTTGGTATTCCGAAAAATAGAGGTTAATTCTAGCAGAAAGTAGCAGCCATTCGCTTTGTAGGCCACTCTTAGGGCTTGCCTCTAAAAATGTCAGCCCTGACACCCTGCATATCGGCCGGCCGGAGTTATAGTCCGATTAATCCAAGAAAAACAATCCTCCAGAGTGGTGAGGTCTACTAATACACGTGATTTGTGGCCTGCAACTGCTAAGACGTCAGGCTTTCCAGCCGGGCCTCTGCTTTTGGAGCTTCTCTCGACCGTGCTAAGCCATAAAAATAATCTGAGGAGAAAAATCCGCCTGCATTTTTGTACTCTTCGTACTTAAGACGATAGTTTTTCTTAGGTTAAATGAACTATAAACATGTGTGAGGCGGGGCACACTGGTTCTTGTAGTAAAATTCTACCTTAGTTAGATACCAATCACAGGCGTGATCGTAACATTTATCAGCGATAAGGGCGAAGATGGCAAAAACCTGAACATATGCGAAAGTTAAGAGAATAATCGTATTTACCTTTGGTCAATCACTTCAATAGGATTTGGGCAAATTTCAGATAAGCAGCATAACTGCAGCGTCAGCAGGTGGAGCGCGGTGATATTGGAGACTCGTGTCAAATGGTGGTGCTTTTGGTCTTGTTATTGGACCACCCGTTCTCTGCAGTTGCTGGGCGTGAAGCGCGCAGTCAGCTTACCAGAGACATCTGGCTGCCGCGCTTGGGACCAAAAATTGGAAACAGGGCAACGGCCATCCTCGCCAAGGCGATCAGCTTCTAGCTGTTATTGAAGCTGAAGGTCAGCTTGAAGATTGTGAATTTCTATCGGGCGATATCATATTTTGCCCATCTTAGCCAGGTTATGCAGCATAAATTAATTTAAATGAGATCGCTGCTGATTTAAGTAGGTACGACTTCAGAGAAAGTGTCGATACTAGACTGAAGGCAAAGATAAGTTCATTTTGCCCTTTACGTCAGGTGGAATTACGACCACTTCACCCCAGGCCTCACCCAAGTCAGTATTTTTCTTCACACGAAGCACTACTATACATTTAATATCTGAATCAAGCGTTGATTTTGTCTGGCTCAGCTAGTAAGCGCCTTTGCTTTCTACCATGCATAATGTATTTTCGCTTGTTAGCGAGCGTTGTCGCCGAGTCCGCTGCCACTGCGGCTTGCCGGGGACGCATCCATCACACAGGTCCCATAAATCAGAGGAGGGAGACACCGAACCTTGGAAGGGCCTTACATAACGGCCTCCCCCACAATGATGTCTCAGTATTGCGGGAACAACATATTGGTGTTATCGTAGCTATATACTAAGTTATCTAGATTTGTGATCATAGCTAGATACTACGTTATAGAGCTATGATCACACTCGTAAGCCTTGACTCGTAATATATGTCACCGAAAGTGATGCTCGATACTTTTATCATTTTCTTGCAACTTGAGGCCTGCACGCTACTTTATGGATTGGTATGACCTTTGTCCAGCCAAGTAAGAAGCTTAATACTATGACATAATTTTTGTTTCCTCCCACCACTAAACATATATTCATTTCTTTAACACGCGCAATGGAGAGAGTTCTGGCGCCAACGCGCAGTTGAGGGAGTTCTAAAGTGCCCCCTTCCAGAAAACAATTTAGGTGGGCTAAGAGCAGTCTGCAGGTGGGATGGGTGGGATGATCTGTGCCTGGCCGTCTTCAACCCCATCCGGCTTTAAACTCGCTCCGCGGGTGGGCGGGCTGGGAGCTGGCATCTCGGACGATGCCGGAACAAGCACTGCAACCGAGCATCTTAGTAGGTGGGCGAAATTGATTGGCAGGTGAACGCGCTACAAGTGGAATCCACCAATCCACCGAGTTGCGACTGTTGGCCAATGGAGCAAAAGTATAACGGCAGAGAGCAAGCTGTAAGCCATCACTTCTGGTTGTGCAGAAAGCTGCTTCACCTCTGGTGGACAAATCGGCCTGGGCCAAACTTCTGCAGAACCAATGTTACGGACCCGCCTACAGATGGCGTTCTTTGATCCGGCACCGCACCAAATTGCTTCCGAGATCTCACCTATTATCTCGGAAACCAAAAGGGACTAACACCAGTTGGTGGGTTTATGGCGGGGGGCTGTCGTGATCTACATTATAGCCAATTTTCATTGACAAATGTCAATATCTTCAAGGTCAAAAGAGGTCGTAAAGACAAATATGGGCCGTGCTGGGGACCTATTGGAAAACGTCGTTTTTATGTGAAAAGGATGTCAGGAACACACTGAAAGAAGATAAAAATCCTGGAAGGAAGGTCCCACACAACGTCCTCTAAAATTTTGATGGTCAAGGTTATTGAAGGCCGTTGACCTATGACGCCACAATATCATATATTCCAAATAAAGTGTAGTATAAATGTTACTATAGCAGCCGTGGGGCTGGAAATTATATTTTGACCTTGAGCAATGACCTTTTATCTTGTCCTATGACCTTGAACCTTGACCTATGACCTGTTGAAAGCTTCATCTATGACGTCCGTGCACAATGTACGTCATATTGAGCAATACCATCTGACGGAAAGCCCTGGGTTCGATGACAGTGAAAATGCTGGTATGGCCTTGACCTCTGACTTTTGATCTTGACCTTGAATTTCATGTGATTTTACCTTGACATATATCATCCAGTATATGACGTTATTGCGTCAGAACTCGGTCTCCAACGCAGTCAAACTGGTGCGACGGCGAGATCTGGCGATTCAAAATATAGGTCTGACCTTAAAAGCTTATATTCAAACAATTCTGAATCGATTTTAAAAATTATTTCACTAATCCATGCGCCCACAAACGCTCTCAAATCTAGGGAAGTGCCATTTTCTGTCTTCATAGGTTCCTCCGGCCACTTTGGAAACATTGGAGGATAGAGGGGCATTTTTAGCCTCCACGTTGCATATTAATTAGGCAGGTCCTAAGTATTTACACATGACTACAGAATGACGCATATCTATTTCTTCCTTTGATATAAATATATATATATATATATATATATATATATTCCTATATATTGATGTGCTAAATTGCTGTTAACTTCTGTTATAACCCCCCTTAAACTATAACATTTAAATTTAATTAATATTACAGGGGGGCGTTTGGTTATAATATTATTTATGGTTTTAATCGTTATATGTTTTATTAATTTTTTTAGCATTTTTATTGTTAATTGGGGATTTATGCATTATCCGTGGAGGGTATAAATATATTACCAATTTAATACTGAGTTACCTTTATGTATTGCTCCTTTATTTTTTCTTTTTTATTCGGGCATACTATATTGTTTTTACTTTCTATTTCTCTATTATTAGATGACAGTATATGACGGCTAATCTAACTTTAGTTTATATATTCAATTCTATTAATTCTCATATAATTGTAATTTTAAATAAACAGTTTTGATCAACAGAACAAGGTTAAATAAATACAATTAATTTCAACCTTAAAAATAAATTTAAATTTCTTTTAAAATAAAGTACAGAAAAATCTGGCATTTAATTTAATGCCGTTACGAGATGGGGTTTGTTAGGGTACGGGCCCGAAGGGTTAACTTCAAATTCCTGAAGATGAAACTACACATCAAGGGAAAGTAGGGCATAGCAGCATAGCTGAAAAATGACGTCTTACTATGGCTAATCTGTGCACTGCATGGTTGGAAATCCCGAAGTAGTTGGGAGGGGAGGGGGGGGGCAGGCCTCCCCTAGATTTTTGGTCTCCCATAAGCGTTGTATAGGGCTTATATTTCCGCGCCAGTCTTAACCCACCCCTCTGCTTAAGCCCTCCCCTGGATCGAGCAGAGATCTCCAGCCTTGGTGCACATGGTGAAATTTAATTAGTTTTACGATAAAAGGGATGTATGGCCTGCGTTTGCTGAATCTGAGTTTGGCTGTAGAAGCTGCCTTATGATCATTTTGAGCCAATAATTTGTGCATGCAAGCTGAGGGAGAGTTGATCGCACGTAATCCGAACCATTGTTGGTAAAACATTAGGTATGCTATGGAGCATTTAGCCTGAATGTATGCAAAACAAATAAAAAGGTCTGAGTAAGATTACTGATTAGCACAATGATAATGCATGATCACTCGTTTTTCAGGCACTTTAGGTGAGTCAGCGAGCAAAGTATCTACATCTGATGCCCCTTTACTTTATTGAGCAACTCAAAAAGTCCAACTCAATTGAATCACTCACTACAGTGGAAGAAGTGAAATCGGCTCAGACTGTTGCTAAAAGAGTACCAATTACACCTTATCTTAATAAGCCTTGCCATTTGCTTGCGTAGACAGATAATTGAAGTTAGATTGGAGCCGGCCTCTTGATTGAGCGTGCGATTGATCGACTGCAGGCTCTGAAGACATGGGAATGATTCCTCTCTCGACCCTGGCACCATTCTGGTACCGACCATGGAGCTCTCCTATAATAGCACGCGATTTGTCTGACTTTTTGCTGTTACGTTTACGCATACTGTTTTTGGATGTACTTTGATTCGCTTTAAATAAAACCGCGATCACTATTCTTGAGTATGGGCATAAGATATGTCAACCATACAATACAGGAGCAATTGTACGAATGCAGTGCAGACATCATGTGAGTTTGTTTTTCCCTTTCCCAGGACCAGGTAGGCAGGGATGTCCTTTCCTTTCCCATGGCCAAGTAGGCAGGGGTGCCTACCTTTCCCATGTGCCTATCTACTTTACAAATACAAAAGTTAATAAAAAGGATATATGTTCATGGGATAGCAAATACTCTAGGTCACTCTCTAGGTCACTCTAGCTCACATTATTTTTGATGCACTTGCATGAGGACATCCTGCTAGGTACAGACAAAAAGAACAGAAAAAGGGGAGTTTTAGTTTGATTTATTACTTACACCAAACTGAAAAAGAGGGCATTGTAGTTTGTATTTAAACGTGTATATCTGAATGATATAAAACATCACACCAGCACAAAATGTATTACGGAAACTAATGACTAAGTGCTATGAATACCAGACAAAGCAAACAGCATGCATACGAACTAAGATATATTCATATTTTTATTAACATTTTCCTCTTACTAACTGTTTATTGGTTGCCAAAATATTGGTTCCATTTCAGCTTATTGGAAACATGTTAGTTAACCAGGGGTAAATTTACCCTGCGAATCGATATAAAAGGCGGCGTGCAGCATAGTACCTTTTACATAAATTTAACACATGTCGCCAAATAAAAATAAAATCGGTTGAAAACTTTTAAAAATAAGCAAAAGTGACGTCACCAGGCGATTTACAAATGCGCAATAACCCCACCGGGGCACGAGCCCCAAGGTTTCGGGATAGCAGAAAAGACAGGCGCAGCACCGCGGTTGAGGCCACCCTGCATCATTTTCCATCATCCGAAATTTACCCGGTCACCCAAGGTCAGGTCACCAGACAGGTCAACCAAGGTCACCCACCACCTTAGAGCCGAAGAGCACATTTCAAAGTCATCAATTGAAACTTACACTCAGACCCCAGGGTCACAAGGTGATATCCGGGATTTTGATTTCGTGCCCGAGTCAGGTACGAGGCGACCTTCTGAAAACATGGGAAAACATTAATATAAAGCCACAAAAATGATCAAACAGACCAGAACAACGTTTACACACACGGACCAGGGATATGCCCGACTTCCAAGGTCATCCAATACAAGGTCAAAAACAGTATTTACAATAACTACCAATGAGCGACGAAACAAACACGATGGTGTTTGTCTTGTCACTGGCTTCATGTGATATACGGCAGGGTCACTTTGACCTTTCGTGACCTCAGGTCATATTAGGCACGAGGTGACCTCTGGCGGTCAAACCACTGGCGGGAGGTCTTTACGTTCCACATAGCGGAAAAGTACTGGCAATTTGCTATCAAATGTACTTACCAGGCCTCAATAGCTCTAATTTTTCATGCAATTCTATTGCTAGAAAAGGTCCGCCATCCATTTAAACGGGTAGCCAGGCGTGCCCCTCCGCGATCCCAACGACAACAGTACCCTTACGTTAACACCACCAGAACATAAAATATTACAAGTCGCGGCACGCCCTGCTAGGAAAAGAAGTAACTAAAGAAAGCATAATAAATATCATACTATTAGTAAAACTGCCAGTAGTAGCTCCTGTAAATATACAGGGAGCAGGAATACAGGTCTATTTAGGTTAAATGCACAATAATTTAGCTCATTACCGGTTAGATTGTAGTCTTTTCCAACGGGACACCCAAAACTGAGTTCGTGTTAGCCCTCCGAGATTCGGCAGAAAAGATAGAGGCCTAGTAACATTCGCCAGAGAACTCGGAAACAGAAACAAATTAGGCAGACATGCAGGCATAGGCAAGCAAGCAAGCAAGCAAGCAGGCAAATTAGCAAGCAGCGCAGCAGTCAGACACACGCACGCACGCACGCACCACGCACCACGCACGCACCACGCACCACACACACACACACACACACACACACACACACACACACACACACACACACACACACACACACATCCGAATCCACGCACCACGCCTGCCTACACATCCACACACACGCGCACGTACAGACCCACACACACAGTACCGCAGTCACCCCACCCACGCACGGCAGACATCCACCTTCCCACCCACAAGTATTCCCTCTCGCCCACCTACAAGCACACTATCCCACTCACATACACGCACGCCCACACCCACACACATTGCTCCGGTGCATCATCACCACCATCAGCGCCGGTCATCGAGGCTCATTATTAAAATTCTATAATTGCAAAAATACTTCTCTGATATATTTTTAAGCACATGTTTGTTTAGAGGAACTTCCGTTATACATTTAAAGGTTCGACATATAGTTTTGTTCCAAATTTCAGGTGCAGAGCATGCCAGAGCAAATTTCCTATAATTTGTTGTAGCCTGAGGTATTTCAAAGTGTCTAATCAATCTCGTATTAGTTGTTCTGTATTTCTGAAAAAGAGACGATATCACATCTGGCATTGTACCATCCAATACTCGACAATATAATAACTTTTGTTCTGAGACTAGTTCAGGGAATTTAGGTATTTTTAATTTTAGAAACAGTTCATTTGTGTGGTAATAATAGGGTTTTGTCGATGATTCGAATAGCACGTTTCTGTAATTTGATGATCTTATCGAGAGTGGATTCGTAATACACCCCAAACCATTGCACAATAATTTAGATGGGGCAATATAAAGGCGTTATACAAATGAGTGAGTTCGTGCGATGATAGGAAATACTTGGCTCGCTCATGATTCCTAAATTTCTACTTATAATCGAAGACACATGAAGGATGGCGAATTCCACTTAAGCTTCGTCAATATAAACGCCAAGATACTTTACAGTTTCTTCACGTTTAAGCTGCATTCCATTTAGTCTTACATCAAAATTTCTAATGTTAGCGCTAGAATAAAGCTGATAATGAGATTTTGAAGCATTTAGAGACAAACGATTGACTGAAACCATTTTGACACTTCTGGAAGAACTTTATGGATTTTGACTGTACACTTCCACATCATCCCCGAGATTATAATAGCAGTATCATCTGCAAATAAGTAAAATCTAGTTTCAATGGACACTCGATACAGATCATTAATGTATATAATAAATAGTGGTCCTAGTATTGATCCCTGTGGTACTCCGTCCTTAATTGTTTTGCATGAGAGATGACCCCTTAATTTTAGTCCTCTGAAATCTGTTAGTTAGATATGAAGAAATAATATGATACAATTACACTAATACCAATGTGATTAAATTTTGCAATAGTATGCCTAGACTAACCGTATCGAATGCTTTTTCAAGTCTAAATAAATTCCACATGATGTGTTACCCTTTTCTAAAGATTTGTTACGCTCGTAAAGATGTACCAGAGGCATGTACGTACTATGCTTTTTCTAAAGCCGAACTGAAATGAATATAAGATGTTATTTTCGATCAAATAATCAGAGATATATTGGTATAGTACCCGTTCCAAAATTTTGGAAAGATGGGTAACAATGAAATGGGTCTATAGTTCGTAAATCTATCTTTTCACCTGATTTAAATATAGGGACCACTACTGCTTCTTTTAACATCTTTGGGAATATACCTTCTTAAGACATAGGTTGAAAAATATGTCAAATTACAAAGACAACTTTTATATGTACGATGCAGAATCTTGTGCTAATTCCATCAATGCCACCACCCACTTGTTTTAGTGATTTGATGATATTTTCTATCTGTTGCTGGTTTGTTGAAAGTTCAGCCGTAAATGGTGGGTGTGAGTAATCTTCGAGATATTCTATAGGATTTATGTTCGAAACAGGAATGTCTTTTCAAGTGTTGATCCAATTGTAGCAAAAAATCGTTAAATACATTCGCTATGTCATCATCTTTGTGCTCCCGGAACTATTATCAAAAAACACAGAGGGATATGATGTACTTTTCACAGTGTTTCGATTCATAATTTCATCCAAAAGTTTCCACGTTTGTTTTCCATCCCCCTTATGAGCTTCAAACTCAGACATATAGTATTTCCTCTTACTTTCCTTAATAATTTTAGTCAGGTAGTTTCTATAAAGTTTATATTTATTTTCATGTTGTCTCAGCACAGGATATGACATAAGAGTTATGCCCAGTTTGCTTAATCATTGCATATTTGAGTGAAAATAGCCGATCTGACATAATTTGACCTCTGGAGGTCAAACCATTGACCTGAGCACTAAAACATGCGAAGTAATTTCTTACTGAATTCACGCGAGCTTTCTATTGCACTTGCAGATTGGCGCTAACGCCCATATTTTCGGAGTTAGAGGGGGGCATCGATGGCCCCCGGTGGCGAAGGTGGCACCGGACCCCGGTGGGGCGCGGGTTAAAGAGCTGCTGAAGCTACAGTTCTGAACCGATTTAAAATTGTCTTGCATCAAACGATAGGCATTATTGTGGTCTTCAAAATGGCTATCTCGGATTTTCAAAATTTTGGTTTTGGAAAAATATTAAAAAAATTTTGTTTGGAAAAAGTTACAAAATTTCTAAAATTTTCAAAATTTTCAAAAAACCGTATTTATTTGGTAAAACACCATACAGTGCATATGCATGACAAATTTGAGTCTCTAGCTTTATTAGTTTAGCCTGGAGAGCTGCCAAAGCTCAGAGACTCACGCTCTGATTTTTAGGCTGATCAATACTGTCTTTATTTAGTGAATCATAGTGACCCAGGATGACCCAGGATGACCTCGTACGCGCTTTACACTACTCTTATAGTGTTCCTGAGACAAAACTGGTCCCAAACCATGTGTCATTTGTCAAAAGTATGAACTTAAAATGACCTCGATGACCTACCTTGAGCCCGGCTGTGTAAGTTGAGACCATAGTATTTCAGATATGATTCTCTGAACATCATAGCTGAATTCTGCATCAAATGGTTCAAAAACATGTGTCGCATGACCACATTTGGATACAAAAATATGGTGACCTTTAGTGACCTCATCTTGACCTGACCCGTCATGCCACCAGCCTAACGGTCTCAAAGCACCTTTCTGCATTCAATTGAAGGCTTCCATGAAGTATGAAGCTCATAGCTTCCATTGCCTGATCTCCGTAGCATTGCAACCTCAAAACCACGCTTTACAGCTGACCTCAGTTTGACCTTGACCTTGACCTCAAACTTTAAATTAAGTACATGTTTTTAGTTGTTTGTGATGAGATCTTCGATTGGCGTTTGAAATTTTCAAATCGGACCATTAGTTCGGGAGATAACAGGGGAAAATTTACACCCCCAGCGCTGCGCGTTCGGCTGGAGACCCCAGCGCCGCGCGGGTTAAGATTGCGAATACCAGAACTTTTTGCCCAACACCCAGGGTTAACAATTTTATGATGTTTCCAACTTATGTTCATTGTAGATTAAATGTCCTATCAACCCGTAGATATTCGCAAACGTGTGAAGTATCTCAAGCCTATGAACCATTTTCGCCTAGATTATTTTCTCCTTATCAAAGTCTGGCACAAGCCCTAAGTTTGCAAGATTTTATCAGGCCTCTGACTAGCTTTTATACGATTGACGTAAATTAACATGTTTATCTAGATAACATTGATCTTCTCTGAAGCGGCTCTGTAGATAGCACTCGAGCGTCGCGGGACATACTTGACTGGAGGAATAGCGAGAAAACGCAATTCCAAAACCCCTCCCCATTCCCCGACAGTGGGTGTCCACCAGGACCGAACCACCTCAGCCACTGCTCTCCACCAATAGGTGGTAGTTTGAATAAGTGTGCAGGCACGGGCATGCACTCACCCCGCATAGGATATAGTGTCTTTGCAATCATTTAGTGTTTTTTTACTCGGCATTCATTTCACACATTACTTGGGTTGTTTCGGTTTGAGGGCGCTCCAGTCATTTGAGAGTGCTCCAGCCCTGGTGGCCATATGACGCTGTTCATCCTCACATTTTTCATCATTTACTCATATTTCTATATGTTCTCATACGCGTCGGAAAAGGGGGCCAGGGGGCCTGCCCCCCACTTGGCCAAAAATTTCCTGATCTCAGTCAAAATGACGACAACCGGACATTCTTATATCCAGCCGCCGGAATGCAGCAGGAGCCCAAATTGAACAGTTTTGGTCCTGATGTTGAAAGTTTTTGTCAGCATCAGGTTGAAGTTTGGCTGGCCCCCACTTTTTGCCGGTGGCGACACTTATGTATGTTCTAGAAATACATTTGCAATAACTCTAGAAACGGCATGTATAAACCAGTCTTTTTATTCCGAAAAAGGCAAAGCGAATCTACAAACGTAATTCTAGTTGTTGGTAGCAAATATTGAATACATCTAGTGCTGGAAAAATATTCAGCGACCTGTGCGGAACTGAAAAATGTTGTCAATGAGACTGCACGTACTTAAAGAATGTGATCAGCATTCGTAGAAAAATGCACGTAACACCATTTAAGTGACCATTTCCGTGACTATGCGGAAAAGTCAGGAATATACAAAAAAACGCACGGCCATTTAACACGCGCATTGACGGGGGTCTGAGCCACCTTCGCATTGACGGGGGCGGGTACCCGCCCCCTAAGATCTCGAGAACCACGGTAGGTAGCGAAAAACGGTAAACGGCGTTGGGCTGCCCATCCACTTCTCCATCGAAAACATTTGAACCATTTTTTTGTCAGGTCACATTTAAGGTCACGAGAGGTCAAAACATGCCCGTCATAGGGATAACATGTAAAATTCAGTTTTTCGGCCATTACATCTGAACAAGTAAAGATAGAGCAAAACGACTTGAACTATATGAATCCTCTTAGCATGCCGAATCGAATGATATATAAATTGACCTTGCTAGGTCAAATCAAGGATTTGACCTGACCTGAGGTCAGGTCAGGGTCAAATTATATAAAATGCATATCATTAGGAACCGCAAAGCCCAGGCAAGTCTATTGCAGCTAAAATAAATGCTCTATCACCATCCGTTACTGAGTTATTCCGTAAAAACCATTTTTCCCATGTATTTCCAATGGAGAGGTCATGCCTCGTACCTGACCTTAGGTCATCGATATCAAAAATACCGGAACATATGTTAGAGAACTCGGTGGGGCCATTATGTGATATGAGTTTCAATTGGATAAGTTCACCCTGCTCCGACTTATGCTATCTTAAACTTTTTTTTGAGGTCGGGTCACTTGACCTGTACTGGTGACCTGACCTGAGATGACCTAACCTTAAAATTTTCACAGAAGTTGTAAAAATGATGAGGGAAAAGGTATACCAAGTATGGCGGCGCTACGCGCCGCCGTTTTTTTTACCATCTCCGAAAAACCCGAGGGGGCGGGTACCCGCCCCCCGTCAATGCGCGTGTTAACCCTCGCCCCACCGGGGGCCATCGATGGCCCCCCTAAGGTTTTTCCGGGATAGCAAAAAAACGACGAGGCGCAGCGCCGCGGTTGAGGGCTCTACCTCTCACTGCATCATTTTCCCATCATCCCTGAAATTTTTTACCCCGGGTCACCCAAGGTCAGGTCACCAGACGAGGTCAACCAAGGTCACCTCACTTCACCTTTAGAGCTCTGTAAGAGCTACATTTCAAAGTCGATCGATTTGAAACTTCCTACACTTCATAACCTCTCCAGGGTCTACAAGGTGTATATCCGGGATTTTTTCGATTTCGTGCCCTGAGGTCAGGTCACGAGGCGACCTCTCCCATTGGAAAAGCATGGGGAAAAGTTGTTTCATGATATAAAAGCCACAAAAATGATTGCAAATACTCAGACTGCTCAGAACAACGTTTTTAGACACTCTTTCACGGATCCCAGGGGTCATATTTGCCCTTTGACTTTTCCAAGGTCATCCAAGGTCACCAGAGGTCAAAAACAGTATTTTGACAATAACTTTTGACCTAATTGAGCTAGAGCGGTGAAACAAACACCATCGTGTTTGTCTTGTCACTGGCTTTCATTTGATATACGGCAAGGTCACTTTTTGACCTTTCGTGACCTCAGGTCATATTAGGTCACGAGGTGACCTCTGGCGGTCAAACCACTGGCGGGAGGTCTTTACGTTCCACATAGCGGAAAAAGTACTGGCAATTTGCTATCAAATGTACTTTTACCAGGCCTCAATAGCTCTAATGACATAAGAGTTATGCCTAGTTTGCTTAATCATTGCATATTTGAGTGAAAATAGCCGATCTTGACCTAATTTGACCTCTGGAGGTCAAACCATTGACCTGAGCACTAAAACATGCGAAGTAATTTCTTACTGAATTCACGCGAGCTTTCTATTGCACTTTGCAGATTTGCGCTAACGCCCATATTTTCGGAGTTAGAGGGGGGCCATCGATGGCCCTCCCGGTGGGGCGAAGGTGGCGCCGGACCCCCCGGTGGGGCGCGGGTTAAGGGACGTGCGATAATTTTTTTCTGAAATTTTAGGGTCAAGGTCACCCACGATCATTGAATTGCGACGTTTCAATGTGAAATACTCTCTTTAAATACACAGTATAGTGCCTTTGACCAGGAAATGAGGGATTGATCTTGACCTATGACCTTTAACCTCAACCCGTGAACTTGACCCTAACATTGACCAACTTGAAGTATGAAGTCAAGCATGATGTACGTCTTAGTGGATGGCGTCATCTAACCGGAAGCACTGGGGCCAATGCATTTGAAAATGTTGGTATGACATGTGACCTCTGACCTTGAGCTGGACCTTCATTTGAGGTCGCCTTGACAATCATCGCGATTATATGATGTTATGACGTCAGCACTCGCTCTGCAGTGCAGGCGATCTGGTGCAACCACACGATAGAGATATCTCAAAGTTTAGGTCTGATTTTGAAAGCCTATAAGTGAAAAAGCTTATTGACTGATTTTAGGAACCACTTCACCAGTGAACGCACCCATTAATTTGCACAACTTTAGTGAAATATAATTTTCTGCCTTCAAACGGTTTCTCTGGGCACCTTGGAAAACAATTTGGAGGGACTTAAGGACCCCCTCCACTGCGCGTATTAAGCAGCCAGGAGATGAAACAAAACTTAGCAGCCATGAGCACATTTTGTATGTCTGATTCCACGGAAAGTGTAAGCTGTCTTGACACGCTGAGTACTGTTTTTCCCCGAGCACCTTGAACCTGATAGAAGTCCCTGAACTGGACGGGGATGCACACGCATTCCAATATTACCATCGTCGCGTGATCTCTGCTAATGACCATGGAACTTTAAGAGCAATGAAGCGATAATGTCGTTTTCGAGAGCCAAAAACGGAACTATAATATTCAGTTCTGGGGATTTGAACAGCGTTATGATCTGAACTGCATGCGAACTGGGTGGAAACGGTGGTAAAGCGACCACAAAATGCTAATTAGAGTCAAAGTTTTCCACTGGTCCAGCAGTGGCGCTGGTGCTTGCAGCCCTCTTGTGGTAATAACGTTCCGTTTAGCGAGGATGCCTGGCTCTAGAACTCTATTTAGCCATCGATCGCCGGTCGGCCGATTGATTCGCAGGAGGCCACCCCTCGTTAGACTCCGGAAAACGTGTCTTCTATTGAGAAGCGGGTCCGCGGGCCGAAACCAAACGTCGATTAGATATTGACCGACCATTTGTGAATCAACATGCTTTGTCAATTAGGCGAGAGTGCTTTTCCAGACATAATGGACGTCCCCGTCTTCCCGAAGACGTATGGAATTTATGTAGAGTGGGCGAAGCAGAGAAGTTTTAACGACGCACTGATGGAATATGTCCTGCCTGTGTTAGCTTCCCTACATTTCTACTATTTCGAATTTTAAGCGACACTTACTTTACTCCTCCGAAAAATATTGTGCGTGTAAGATATTCTGACGCTATACTTTCCACGAATACTGATTACCTTCCTTAAGTACGGGTGTGCTAATTGGCTGAATTTTTCAGTGTACCTATTTGATTTTGTAGAGTTATGCTGGGGCCATTTAATCTCAGGAGGAGAAGGCAACAGGAAGATGATCACCTCCAAACACAGCTCTTGGCAGATATCGAAGACCACCGCAGCTCAGTGCAACGTTTTGCACTATTTACATATAATTCCGATATTTTGCGGTATCTGTAAGTCCAGTATTTTGTGGTGGGCTTATAAAATTCCGACATTTTCCAGCTCCACCAATTCGACCACGGTATGTGGAGCCCGGTCGACCTGCTAACGCCCAGAAACCTGAGCCAGGCCTGCCCGGCACTCGCTTTGACGCTAAAATTAAGGTAAACTGTTGAAGTCATAGTCAATTTCGCACGAAAACACTGGTAGTCGAAATGAATGCTGTACTTTTACCGTCGGAGTCTAACTGAATTTTCAGTCTTGTAAATCATGTCAGCCAGCCCACTAAGTGATATTTTGTTTGGCTTAAAGCTCTGTGTTTTCGGAGAAATAATCGTTGCGCAATCCTGGGTCCAACAGCCTCAGCAGCCCCAGCGAATAGCAAGGGCACGCGATCGTCTCCGGGGTACTGGCTCCCTGCTGCCGAGCCTTCCCGCTGGGCCGCATATTTCCGCTCAGAAAATGCTTATTTCTCTTCAGAGAATGAGTATTGATACAAAAACAAAATTTAAAACCAGAGATTTCGCGCCATATTTTGGAAGACAGCTGATTCAAATCAAATAGCACACGTGTGTCATATTTCATTAAATGAGTTTGTAAATTTGTCCAGCAGTGTATCTCACTATACTTGAACTAGAATCAGAGTATCACCATATGTGCTGAGGCTCAGGGGCGTAGCGAAGAGGGGGGGTGGCAGGGACAGCCGCCCCCCCTGAGGGCCCGAAGGGCCCCCCCTGAGGACACGGGCCGCGCGAGGCGCGGCTCACCCGCACTATGCTCTGTGCCCAAATTTGAAATTTCATACCAGACAGGGCCCTATTAAGCCCTCTTCAGCAGTCTATTCTGTAACAAGCAGGGCCCTTTTACCCATCAGGGCCCTTTTGGCGCTGTCGCAGGGGCACTTTTGGGGCTCTGCCCCCCCCTTGAGCAAAATCCTGGCTACGCCCCTGCTGAGGCTACTACCCACAGTGGGAGCAGACTACACCAGGCTTAATCCAAAGTCACGTGAGACCTTGCAAAGGCAAAAACAAAGAGCCTTGTGCATCAGTGTCACCTAAGGAACACAACTATTTGTTGTTACCACCGTCCATAGTCCACCATCCTTTATCACTGAACACATCGAAGGAATTATTTGGTGCTCAGGAATTCTTAGCAATGAAAATCAAAATCTGGGCCGCCCCAATACTTCCCCAAGCAATACGAAAGCCAGGATTATCGGTCCAAATCCAATTCCATCCGACCCAAAAATCAAATCCCCTAGTTTTCTGCGTTATGTGTACGCAAACCATAAATACCTTACCTGGACATTTTGGACGACGCAAAATATCTGAAATCGTTCTTACAGCACCATGGCTGGAGATCTCTTCTCGATCCAGGGGGGTCCTGAGTGGGTTAACGCTGCCACGGCAATGATTGCATAATGGACTTTATAGGTACCCTATACAAAGTCCATGGGAGACCCAAAATCCGGGGGGGGTCCTGACCCCCCAGCCCATGTACAGCACCATATCCACTCTGGCTAAACATAAAACTAATTTTCATCGTAAGAGAATCGAGTGCTTTTCCGCCAGGGCAAACGTCGCAGAATCATTGTAAACACATTAGCTACTGTCAGTGTCACTTCATAAAAGTCACGGTCAAACGCAAGAATGGCATACCTCTTCCGTCACTCCAACAATTCATTTTTGAATTCGAGCCGGCAGAGTTAATATTGCAAAGTAGTATCGCGTGAGTTTGCAGGCGTACATTTGACGAGGCTGGTGCCATATGGAGCAGTCTGGACACTTCGTCACGTCCCAGCTCCGGCCAGCCTCCCTCCAGTCATGCAGTCCGGGTCAATGATGACGCTGGCCACGTTATTACAGCCGCCCAGGCGGACTCCCGTGTGTGCAGCGCTCCAAGTTGAAGGCTCGCCGCCACTCGCCTCACGGGAAACAACAGGTGGTCCCAACTCGAAAACCAATACCATCCATCGTTTACCCGCCACTTTACCGCACGGTGTCTCACCTGGGGCGGCTCCTGTTCTGTGGCGCATCTTCTCTGGGGATAATGGCCCATTGTTCCTCTCAACGGGTCAATGTGCGAACAATTACCTGTTTTTTTACTTGAACACTTTGTTTTCGGAGCCCCACCAAATTCGCGGGTCTCTATCCGCCACTGCTCCGGAACGAGGGTGGTCACATCACAATGCCTAAGGTGAGCTGTGCAATCATTACGCTCAGAGCTCGAATGTCGACCGCAGCTGCCTCGGCTCAGCTAAAGTGCCCCTGCAAGGATCGCTGAAAAGGCTGGTTGGTAGCTTGCTTTTGGTTCTAGCAGAATAACCATGCGTGAAAAATGCAAGGTTAGACAAAGTATTGTACGTAAAAAATTGTTATGCTGACCCATATGAACCTTTTGTACTGCGCCACTTTTCTTCAATAAATGGAAAATACGGGGTTAAAGTTCTAATAGCTTACTTCTAGCGTCAGGTTCCAGAGAGATGCGGACTGGATCAGTCTATGTAGGACCGGTTGTCTACGGATCCGGACCTTAACGCTTCATTGGAGACGTAGTTGATGTTCTTCTGGATTCTTTATGAGCCCTGAAGCAGCCAAGCTTTCAGGATAACATCCAGGGCCGTGGCATTGGACTGCCTAGACTGCATGTCAGCTCCAATGTAAAGTCTCAGCAAATGTCACATGATGAATGAGACCTTGGTCTGGTGAATTCTCAGAAACCAGCAATGGGATTTATTCGTGTTGTTTTCTTGATGGAAACAATTCTTTCCCCATGCATAGCAATGTGTTTTATGATGGTTCCGCTGCGACGAGTATGCAACTAGCTGTCTGACGTCATAAACAGGGGCTGATCCGGAGAGCCCCGTTAGCTCTCAGTTTCACGGTAGGCACTTTACAAATTTACAGAAAATTGGCCGCCTGACGCTTATATTGCTATAATTGTTTCCTCATTACAACAGAATAGGTTGAGGAAGGTACCAGGGCTTAATTTTTTGGAAGGACCTACCGATGTTGTAAGGTAGGTCTAACCTGGTTCAGACTGGTTAGTAAGACATGCTGTCTTATGATTTTTCCATTTGAAATCTTCTGAAATTCAAAGCTAATGCAATTTCATACCAATTTACTTCAGGATTCTGGAGGAAAAAACATTGGATTTTGATAAGATGTAATATTTGGCGACTATTCTCTTTGCATTTTTCAGATTTATGCTCTTTGGCCGATGTGTTGGTGGCAATATTTCTTCCGGTATTAGTCTATCTATGTCAGCTTAAGTTAGAGGCGGCAGGTATAAAGGTAGACAGATGCTCTCACTATTATGTACTTATGGACGATAGTAAAACGGATTTCCAGTAGGGGCTTTTAAAGCGAAGGCTAGCAGCTAAGACAGAGCGATGTGTACAATCAAAGCGGTGTGTAAACGTCAAATGTTTTTTTCAATTCTTTGGGTTTTTATGAGACACACCAGATGGCTTTTCGTTAATGGAAGTGACTCAATTTAGAATCGTCAAACACTGCAATGTCACGAGGTTTTTTAGTAGTCAAAATGGGAAAAATGAACTTGGTAAAGTAGGTATTAGGATCGGCGGTGATGGTATTTCAGCAGGGCGACCAGAAACCAATGACTGCCTACTTACGTCGAACACACGACGAACTATTTTTTTATAGAATCTCCTGTGAGAGTTGGAGAGTTATTGCCCTGCGCTCCCCAAGAGAACTAAACACAATGGCGGTTTCAACAGAATAAACTTTGCGTTTTGCGATTAGTGCGGGTCGCGAGAGTAGCAGACCAATGAGGAGGATGGGCAAATTTTGTCTGTGTCGATTCACAGAGAATCATGTTGCAGAAAATAGATCGCCCAGAGCACCCCGCACCGAGACACGTTTACCAAGGTGATCAAGGACGCTCGTCTCTTGCCCAATCTAACGCGATCGCGTTCCATTCACTGATGAGCTACGTCTCCACTGCATTTTTACAGCCTCCCAGGCCGATTTGGGCCGGACCAATTTCGTCACAAATTAGACATATCTGAGTCGTAAAGTCAGGTCGGAGAGCCTGTTACCCGCCGTAAATAGTGGCGCCGCCAGATAAAACCAGACAGCGAGGCACATTCATAACGGGTCCTTTGCGAGCGCTCCCCACTGCCGGCTGGCCATATCAGCTGGGACTGATAAGCTCTCTGCATCTGTTCAGAGCAAAACAACATCCCACAACCTCACATTTCAACCATAAACAAACAATACCCGAGAGAAAATTATAGCTGGCCTAATAAAAGAACAAATTTGACCAAACTGGCGTATGTTTGTGTTCACATACTTCCAAAATTACGGTTACCATATGTGCAAATACAAGCTGCAATTTTTCAAGAATTGAAAGCCCTGGAATTTGCGGATCCAGTAAATATAAGAACAAATTCCAAAGGTAGATGTGAAAATATGCACCTAGGAGTAGAAACAGGGCGGGAAGTTCAAGGGACGATGGCCTACCCAGTGTTCAAGTTCCTAACCACTGACCCTAAGACTTTGACTGGTAAGAACCGACTTCAAAATACACCCTGCCCCCTTCAATATTCTGGAACCTCCTACACTTATGGAGATAGAAGATATGATAGATGCACCACTTATCCCAAGGAAAAGGTCCTAAGGCAGCACTGTGTCCAGGTTTCCGTCCTTTATTGATCTATGCTCGTCGTGTGCTACAATGCTGCGGAGCCCGGAACAGCGAAACAAAGGGGTTCATTAACATAAGCCATGCCAATGCATTCCCATGCATACGACATCGCTGACAGAAAGAAATTATGACTAATAGGGAAGTGGAGGAATGGAAATGTGCAGATTCATCTTAAATAAGACCTCGGAGATATGTAGCCCTCACCGGTGACGTCAGCACAAAACTCAGTCACCAGTGATGGTTGCTTTAATGCTCATGCGCCCGCTGGCCGTGTTGTTTCAGGTGGGTCTGTGCCGTGGCGTGGACTTCAGGGCAGCAGAGGTGATGGTGTTTCCCCGGCCGAGTGCCGCCCCTGGTCGCCCTGGCAAAACGACAAGCCCCCGATGGTGCCGCGACTGACCTGAGAGCGGTGTCCGAACAAAATGCCAGGAGGAAGGAGGGGCTGGTGGCACCGCAGAATACCTTTCTGGAGAACATAATCCGCCGCTCCTCCTCACAGCGTGAGTAATATCAGTGCATAAGTGTATAAGTAATACAAGTGTTTGCGAGAGTGATAAGTGTAACTATGCGTAATGTGAGTTTAAGAGTTATTAATATAAGGGTAAGGGTGAATAATATTAGCGTAAGCACAAGTAATTTCACTGTAAGCGTGAGTAAAATCACCGTCAACGTGAGTACAATTATTATAGGCGTGAGTAATATCAGTGTGATCGTGAGTAATATTAGTGAAAACGTGAGCAATATGAGTCCAATCTTAAGTAAAACAGATTTAATTGTGAGTAGTACCATTGTAAGTGTAAATGATATGAGCTTAACACGCGCAGGTCAAAATGCATATTGTTAGAACCGCACGGATGAGGTGAACCTAATGACTTTAGAATAGATACTCTGCCACCATCTATTAACCAAGTACGGCAGCGCTACGCTTCGCCGTTTTTATTCTTTCTCCCAAAAACCCCATGCGCATATTAACACGTGCATTGACGGGGGTCTGAGCTACCTTCGCTTTGACGGGGGGGCGGGTACACGCCCCTACTAAGATCTCGAGAACCACGGTAGGTAGCGAAAAACGGTAAACGGCGTTGGGTAGCCCATCCAATTGTCCATCGAAAATATTTGTACCATTTCTTGTCAGGTCACATTTAAGGTCACGAGAGGTCAAAACATGCCATGATAGGGATAACATGTAAATTAAGTTTTTCGGCCATTACATCTGAAAAAGTAAAGATAGAGCGAAACAACTTAACCTATATGAATCCTCGCAGCAAGCCGAGTCGAATTATATAATTTGACCTTGCTAGGTCAAATTAAGAATTTGACCTGACCTGAGGTCAGGTCAGGGTCAAATTATATAAAATGCATATCATTAGAACCGCAAAGCTAAGCCGGGTCTAATGCAGCTAAAATAAACGCTCTATCACCATCCGTTACTGAGTTATTCATTAAAAACCATTTTCCCATGTATTTCCAACGGAGAGGTCATGCCACGTACCTGGCCTTAGGTCATCGATATAAAAAATATCGGAACAAATTTTAGAGAACTCGGTGGACCCATTATGTGATATGAGTTTCAACCGGATAAGTTCACCCTGCTCCGACTTATGCTATCTTAAACTTTTTTGAGGTCAGGTCACTTGACCTGTACTGGTGACCTGACCTGAGATGACCTAACCTTAAAATTTTCACAGAAGTTGTAAAGATGATGAAGAAAAAGGTATGCCAAGTACGGCGGCGCTACGCGCCGCCGTTTTTCTCTTGTTTCTGAAAACCCGGGGGGCGGGTAATATGAGTGTGAGCACGCTTAATATGAGTTTAAGTGTAATAGCGTGGGTAATAATATCATATTAGTTGTTATTAATATCGGTGATGGTATGTGGTTAAAATGTTTTACTTGTCTTGTTTGAGGGAAAATCCAGAAAAAGGCTTTAAAAGATTTCCTGCCATTTTGTCCCGGGCACGGTAACAATTCAAAATCTTAGATCAATATCGATGGTAAATGATAGCTACTTGTATCGATACAACCTTGTAAATATGATTACTATTTACTTTTTTATGATGGTCCAACATTTTTTATGTGTGGCTTTGTTTGATTTGTTAAGGACTGTGTCAAACTATACATAAGTAGTACTTTAGTTCTATGTTCATCAAACGAAGATAAAACCATTTTCTGCTTGTTATTTCCGGCTAATCGTGGCTCCACATGTCAATAATTGTTATATTGTCAATAATTGTTATAATAATTGTCAATAATTGTCAAATATTGTTGGTGTTTCACGACTGACAAGTTAGCGAGCCTTCCCATTTTGTTACGTTTTTGTGTGTTTACACAGCCCATGCAAATTAAAGGTGCGTGCGTGCGTGCGGACGAGAGAGAGAGAGAGAGAGAGAGAGGGGGGAGAGAGGGAGAGAGGGAGAGAGAGAAATAGAGACAGGAGGATATATATATATATATATATATATCATAATAACCTAATGGATGTATTAAGGCATGCAAGTCTCATCGCCCAGAGATACTGTCCTTTAGAGCCAGGCAGGAGGAACTGTGTCAACACTATTGGTCAATATTTGCAAGAATTTGACTCATTGTCGACCTAAGCGAACCAAATGTCGTTTTCGTTTGCAGCACTAATACTGGCGGGTTTAGTTGTGGTGCGCCCGAATCCGAACCTGAAAAATAGCTGAGAATGGGCGTTAGCTTTGTCGGAGGATAAAGCCATCCGGGAAGAGAGTGCCAGCTCGTCTCGAGGGGCAGATGCAGCCGCTGGGCGATGTAAGACGGGACGCTGACAGACTAGGAGAGGACACGCCGGGCCCTCGGCAGATGACAGATTTGATATGATTGGGATGCAGCTCCCTCAGCTATAATACTGGTGCTGGATTTAACGCAGTTGTGTCCTGTATTATCTTCAAGACTTCCATGCAGTGTGCGCATTTTGCACTTACTGTGGCCCACGCAGGGGCAAAAAAGTGTTCAGTGTGTCACCATTGAAAATGTCAGACCACAGATGTGTCACCACCCCAGGCAGCATTTTGTGGCACGTTTTACGTTAGTAGGATACTGATTGGCACTCCTGGATCATTCTAGTTGTTGAAAAGCATTGTGAGCTGCAATTACAGGCGCCAGTCTCGGAGATTTGTTCCTGTATTTGTCTGGAGAAAATATGTCGGCTAATTTTGTCACCTTTCTCAGCTTGGACTGTCACCATTTAGAGTGGCAAAATGATAGGTTTTTTGATCCCTGGGCCCACGATTCTCAACAGTATTCCGGGATCGGAATGTTTCAGCTAAAAGTATTTGTCACAGGATGGTCACCGAACTGGGATACATTTTCAACATTCCCGTGTGCACTTTTGTGTGGACCTTCTCCATCACAATTGAAGGCTCCTGCAGACAGTGTCGGATCTAGCCGGGCGCTTTGGGGGGCGGGGGGCAAGCCAAAGGCGAAAAAGAAACGTTGCGCGTTGAAAACTTTTGCCACAATATAACTTGACAATAGTTTCTGGGGGTACGCACGGTGTTAACCCAAAAAAAACATCACGGGGTGAAAGATATCGGCACAATATGCTTGTTTTTTCTATCCAAGGCCCAATGTTTACACTGAAGTTGACTGGTTCTGCTTGAAGTTGAGAGTTGAAACACCAAAATCTTGCTTATAAACTAAAAAGGAACCGATGCAAAAAGGAGGCCGACCGCTTTGGGGGCAAACCCCCCTGGATCTGCCACTATTTGCAAAAGTCGTTGTCATTATGTGACAAATGTGTATTCATTAGATAGACTTATATATCGAATGAAAAAGCTTCGGACTTCCCACACATTATCCTATCAGCACCATATTTCAGCAATGGACCAAAGCGCCTGTTTGAGATAGATGGCGCACTTATGGCGACAGCCTAAGCATCCGCGGTCGCCTGATGACACATGGCTCTGCGCTGCAGGGATATGTCTGCCTGGCGAACGGAATGCGCCCATGCTGGTTCTTACTGCTGATCGTCGGACCCATCAATGTACAAACCGATAAGAGCTGGGCGGAAAAAATATCGAGTAAAAAAGAGTTTCGGTCCATATCCTACGCCATCTGCATCAATGCCCCTATATATCAACAATGATTGATTAAACATTGTGAGACTGTAACGACGGATGCACCCATATAAAAACAAAACTGGAAAAATTATGCAGCGTCTCGAACTTTAACTTTGTCTCATGCGCTCTGTTTTTCCTTCCGACCGGTGATCGCAGAAGCAGTTGGTTGCATAGGCGTTTTTTGTTTTCTAAAGCACATGGCTTATGAGCAGAATGACCAGATAACAGCTAGTTACCGCAAACTTAGCCAGGAAATTGTGGTTCTCGAAGAGTGCCGATGGAGAAGGAACACCCAGGGAGAGAGAGAGAGAGAGAGAGAGAGAGAGAGAGAGAGAGAGAGAGAGAGGGGGAGAGAGGGAGAGAGAGAGAGAGAGAGAGAGAGAGAAAGACACAAGCAGAGACAGGCAGATGCAGAGTTATTAGGAAGACATAGACAGGTACAGACATAACTGGGTGGGGTGGGGGGAGGGGGGAGCGAGGCAGGAGCAGGCGGAGACGGAGAGCTATTTTAAAGTCGATTAACTGACAGAAACCGGCGCCGACCGGCCCTGGGTGAAATCCCAAGCACCAAATGTTTATGATGCCGGGCTGTTAAACAGGCCCATGCGCTGAAACTCGAAATATACACCCTGCACAAATCGCAGCAGGCCCGGCCTCGCGGATGCTCGTTCTTGGTAGGGTATCTCCCGGACATGTTGCAAACTTGCAAAAACCCATCTCGTGTCTCGCGAGATAACGATAGGGAGAGAGAGAGAGAGAGAGAGAGAGAGAGAGAGAAAGAGAGATAGAGAAAGAGAGAGATAGATAGAAAGAGAGAGAGAGAGATTGAGAGAGAGAGAGAGAGAGAGAGAGATTGAGTGAGTGAGTGAGTGAGTGAGTGAGTGAACGACTGAATTAGTGAATGAATTATATAGTATTGTCTAGAAAACTATATATAAGCTTTGTACACTAATCTTTTAATAAGATTTGTCAAAAGTTTTCCAGCTGGCCTAAATGGTGCCGACGCCTGCTGTCTGTCACGGACCACCGCTCGCGGGCAGTGCTGGCTGATTCGAAAATGGACGATGATTTAGAGCACTCTGGCCGAACCCTCTGCCTCAATCGAACGGACGGCGCGGGTATTTCGGGTGGTTGGGAAATCGTCTTCTCCTCGCCAGCTGGGCTAACTCACGTCCATTTACGCCTGAAACACACACGGGTTGTAATATAAGCCTGCCATTGGAGAGCGGGAAAATCTGAGTGTGGGCTGTTCTGACGCCTGGTTTGGGGCTAGATTGGCTAATCTGAAGAAGTTGTGTGTGTATTGCGGCATATAAGCCATCATCAATAGGAGAGAGTGGCTTAGGACGTACGTAGTTGTGTCTGAGACCACGTATTTTCCTTACACTTATCGTGATACAGTGTAGCCTGAAGTTTCTTTGCGTTGTGCTCCTTAGAAAGTTGGTCACTGCCTGTGTTATTGGAACCATATTCATTCAGATACAATGTTGGAAAAAGTATCTTACTTTAACCGTAGCTGACAGATATGGTTCAAGCTAGTTTATTTTGATTCGTGCAAAAATAATTATGAAAAAGTTAAAGTTGATAAGAAAAATATCGGAATTGCTTTTACCCTGTGTTTACATTATGTATATATATTCAAGTAAGTATATCTGTACCTGTTTACAAAATCAACGAGATAAAGCTTCGATAATAGAGGTAGACGGAGCTTAACCCGCGCCCCACCAGGGGTCCAGCGCCACCTTCGCCCCACCGGGGGCCATCGATGCCCCCCTCTAACTCCGAAAATATGGGCGTTAGCGCAAATCTGCAAAGTGAAATAGAAAGCTCGCGTGAATTCAGTAAGAAATTACTTCACATGTTTTAGTGCTCAGGTCAATGGTTTGACCTCCAGAGGTCAAATTAGGTCAAGATCGGCTATTTTCATTCAAATATGCAATGCTTAAGCAGACTGGGCATAACTCTTATGCCATTAGAGCTATTGAGGTTTGGTAAAAAACATTTGATAGGAAATTGTCAGTACTTTTTCCGCTATGTGAAATTTAAAGACCTCCCGCCAGTGGCTTGACCTCCAGAGGTCACCTCGTGACCTAAGATGACCTGAGTTCACGAAAGGTCAGAAAGTGCTCTTGCCGTATATCAAATAAAGCCAATGATAGGAAAAACACGATGGTGTTTGTTTCAGCGCTCTAGCTTATACCGGTCAAAAGTTATGGTCAAAATACTGTTTTTGACCCCTGGTGACTTTGGATGACCTTGGAGAGGTCAAAGGGCAAATATGGCCCCTGGAATCCGTAAAAGGGTGTCCAAGAACGCTTTTCTGATCAAGCTGAGCATTTTCAATCGCTTTTGTGACTTTTAGATCATAAGACAGCTTTTCCCCATGCTTTTTCAATGGGAGAGTTCACCTCGTGACCTGACCTCAGGGCACGAAATCGAAAAAATCCCGGATATACACCTTGTAGACCCCGGAGGGACCATAAAGTGTAGGAAGTTTCAAATCGATCGACTTCGAAATGTAGCTCTTACAGAGCTCTAAATTTGAAGTGAGGTGACCTTGGTTGACCTCGTCTGGTGACCTGACCTTGGGTGACCCGGGGTAGAAAATTTCAGGGATGGTGGCAAAATGATGCAGTGAGAGGTAGAGCCCTCAACCGCGGTGCTGCGCCTCTTCGTTTTTCTGCTATCCCGGAAAAACCTTAGGGGAACCATCGATGGCCCCGGTGGGGCGAGGGTTAAATCTCACAATATAGCTCTGAAATATGTCAATCCCACTGATGTATGGCACACATACCAATTTATTTGACATGTGTTCCAAAGGCAGCTCAAGAACGTTGATATCTGTCACCAGGATATATTGACCTGGATACGAATAGATACCGTGAGATGCACGAATTGTCATGTGGGATGTCTTTGCTCACCTTTCACAGCGGAAAGTTTACTGGCTATTTCAACGTGTACCCATTATGCTTATTTGGGGACGACTGGGAAGCGCCTTATCCGTCCTACATCCCGCACTAATCTGAATAAATGAAAAATTTTGATTTATCTCGATGAAAATATTTTGATGACGAATGATATCTGTTTTTCCGAACTTGCTATTTTCCTTATCATAGACATACAAAAGGCAAGGTTTATGCAAACAGCTTCCATATGGGCGCCATTCCTTCATTAGAACCAGCAAACGCCCACACATCAGACATCTCTATCCTGAACGAAAATGCTCGAAACCGGCGACGGTATCGGTACAGGAAAAAACGCATAGAAAGAACGGACACAGGACTTTTCTGGTTCACCGGCGAGGCTTAATTTGCCCGAGACACCGTAAAAACTAATTAGCGCTAACGAGGCATAGCAGCTAACCACGGCTAAGTAGCGCCCGCAGCGCTGGTTGCCAGAACCGTGCCAATTAACAGTGTCTGTCGCGGCACTCTTTTGTCCCGGATAATGATGGAATTTTGGAGAAAAAAACTGAAATTCTAAACTGTTTGTACTTTCCAAACATCAGCCTACACAGCATCAGCAATATGGCGCCTAGTCTGGTCTTGCAATAATTTGAAAACAGCTGAGCTTACTCTCGCGAGAGTTGGAATCCGCTTTGTATGCACTTAAGGTTTCGAAGCGCCCCTGAAATCCATTATTGCTTTGTTTGAAGTGGAACGTAATCGGCTTTTGACCACCATTTGCTCGATGGGACATTGTTACCCATTTGTTTACGTACGTATTTATCCAGGAGTGTTGCCACGAGATTTGGAGCGAGGGAGGGAAGAGTGGAAACGATGGGCGTCGATGTCAACGTTTTCTTACTTTAAATCGGACAGACAGTGCAGCAAAAGATGTCTGTCGTATCAAGCCAAGCTGAAGCTTCTTATTGCTATCAAAAGGAAAACTTCTGTCTCACTGGAGGCATAATGTATTTTCATCTTCCCACAATACTCACATCCCCTCCTTAAATCAATTTGTTATCCAGAACGGCATGAAGCGATATGGTAGATGTCGGGAAAATCATACTTTTTTGGGTCTTCAGTTACAGAATGACCCAGAAGCAGCACATCCATTGGAAACTCCATCCGATCGCTGCTAAGGGCGCCATCTGGATAACATAAGCGCCTGCGTCTGGCCATAATATACCCAGTGCCCCCTCCTCTGTTTTCATTTTCGTTACAGTGCAAAATTGGATTGAAATGTGTTACAGATTGGATAGAAATGGATAGAAGTTAGCTTTATAAAAGTAATCATGTGCTGTCTAACATTCGGAATTTCTGACAGTTTTTGTGGAAACTATCATAATGAGAAATACATTTTTACCAAAAAAATGGGTTGAGGTTAGCTCCACCATTTTGGAGCGGGGGAAGATGAGCGGCCGCCCATCCAGTCCCTCTGGTGGCTACGCCCCAGCGTTTATCGCTCTTCCCGCAGGTGGTGCTTACCACTGAGGTGACGAGTGAAAGGTGTAGGAGTGACGGGTGTCGAGCATCGCAGCTGTGTCTGATCAACTGGCTCCGGCTTATGTTTACATTATTATTTTCGTTTGTTAACGCTTCAAGTTGTCTTTGCTATCTGAGCAGAACATTGAGGCAATTTTTCTGCTGTCTATCTTTTTCATAATGGGCAAGCCCTTTGGAGAAATATTACCCAATGCCCGACTCTGAGTTGGTGACATTTAACGGATATTACTTGTGATCGCACTTTAGGTCAAATGTAACAAAAACTGTGGCAACATAGTTGGGAAAATCTCAGGAGCCTGAATCATATTTCCTTTTTATTCTTTTCACTTCAGTCAAAACCAAGACTGGTAAACATTGAGGTGAAAATAATCCATTCGCTCAGTGGCAGATCCAGGTCAGGGGCCTTGGGGGTTCGAGCCCCCCCTCTGCTATTGCCTCGGGTCAGCCTCCGGCTATGCATGTACTATAGTTACTCTGAAATTTGGGGGATTTGACCCCTATCTCCGTTTATCCGCCTCTGGGTAGCATGGTGTTACAGTATGTTACCCATCTTACTCATTCTCTGTGCCGGGTATAGTTATCTCTTTAGTCCTCAGACACAATCAATTTTCTTCCACGGTGCGTCCTTATCCCGGGGAAAAAATTGGTCTGCTTGGTGGAAAATAAAATTTATCTGTCTTCTACTGCTGGCATAAGCGGCGGAACGTGCAGAACATAGGAAGTAAACTGACACTTCTAAGATTCCTATCAAGCCCCAACACCAATTGCATCAATGTAAACCTGAAGTATTAGATGGTCGTGGCCCTCTTCCTTCCCGTTCCTTCCACCCCAGTGGGGGTTTAGAAAACGGTGGTGTTCTAAATTTCTTACAATTTAATAAGACAAAAGGGTGTTATAATTTAAGAACAAAAGTAAATATGTGTCTAAATAATCGGACAAAACAGTTTAAGCCATTTCCGTAGCATCAGTTACGCGGCGCCAGTGCACTGGCCACTGCACTGCCCTGGTTTCGTAAATTGTCAAACGATGCAGCATAGAAGGCATGAGTTTTTGCGACACTAGTGGGAAACGTCCAAATTAAACTAGCGTAAATGTTCCTTTCATTTATCATTTTAACTGTTCAGAGGACTGAGTCCTTTTGAATTAACACCTTTTTTTCAATTGTTCTCAGCTTTGTATACCATTCCGCAAAAGGGATTATTGTGTTGACGTGGGTCTTGAAAACATCTTGAAATCTTCAAAACAAATCTTGAAATTATAAAGTTAGAATGCATGGATAGAGGCTGATAAGCGTATACCCAAAAGAGTCACAAATGATTCGAGGGAGTCGGCTTGCACAGTTGGATGGGACAGGTCACTTTGATCCCTAATGTTTTTTTAAGAAACTAGTGAAGCTGATATCCTCCCTGCACCGTGCTGCCAGAAACTGTGGGCTGTGTCCTCTTCGTGATCTTGGCGTGAGTGGAGTGAGTTCACATTTTAGGCCTTCTGCATCTATCATGCCGTGATTAATTTGTCAAGCATTGTCAACGACGTTTAATTCCGACACTCTTCAAGACATGGTCTCTTGAGCTATTTAAGCATTGATGTCACGCTGGCTGTTCTCTGTCTTCTGATCATTTCTCATCGCGAACGTTGTCGTTGTCACTTGCATATTTTTATGGGCCGTTGCAGCCTCTTTGATCTTTCGGGAGCTGAATATCTAGTTTCTTCTCCGAGAATCGATATATTTCTCCACTTTCGAACAAGTATGCTACATGTACTCGCTCCAGCTGCTGCCTTTGTTGGGTGTGACACCTGAGCATTTGACATTTCGGACAGTCTCCAACATGCGACCGTGTAACACATATTGCAACTGCATGGGTTCTTTGTTACTGGCTACATCTCCTCTAATAATACTTTCCAGGCCTGCAGACACGGACGGCTTTGTCTTTTGCTCTGGTGTGCAATCCTCAATGAGTGTAAAATTAGTGTAAAGCCGGCTGAGGCCTTCCAGGGTCGTTGGGGTTGGCTGGACCGTCTCCGTTGGGGTCGGCTGTACCGTCTCCGGTGGGGGTCGGCTGTACCGTCTCCGGTGGGGTCGGCTGTACCGTCTCCGGTGGAGACAAGTTGGATCGTCTCCGGTGGGGTTGGCTGGACCGTCTCCGGCAGGGGTCGGCTGCACCGTCTCCGGTGGGGTCGGCTGTACCGTCTCCTATCTAAACGCTGCAGCTCCGGGCGCGGCAGCGTCGGGGCGGACCCTGCAGCTGCAGCCACGGCGCTGCCACGGCCGCGAAGCCCCACAAGTAGCGACAGAACCGCTGTCGACCCTGCCCTGGCGACCGCCGGCCGTGTTGGCGGACGGTGTCCGAGGGAGAATAGTCACACACTAACACTGGCCTGCCTCGCTCCCGGTCAAATCAATACGGGCCAAAGGCTTACACGGGATTAGCGGAATTTGCCCAACTGGGTCGTTTTTTTGGTGGAAATGCAGCGTGGTAAAAAATTAACAGATCATAGAAGGTAATTTCGATTAGATTTGCTGGTTCTACTTCGAAGTTCCGTTCAGTCAATTCCCGTGTGTAGGTGTTCCGATTTTTGTTGGATCTTTGGAATGGCTCCCTGGAAGGTAATAAGAATTCGGTGGCTTCTTATGCCGAGGGCCAGATGTGCTCTCACATTAACAAAGAAACTTCTCGGCACGTGGAGCTGCTGTGGCTGGTCTCACTGTACTTCCAGTCTTGTCAGAATCTCAGAATAAACCTTTATAGCTTCAAGGCTATGCTCATCAACACATTCTTGCCAACACGGCAAAGCTAACCGTTCTGCAAGGCTCTTACTGACTTCTGTGAACTGTGTGCACCCAGTCTTCGAAACTAGGTATACCTCGCCCCCCAAGTTTGCCCCCCCTGTCTACCTCGGGAGCCAACCAGCTGATGCTCTAAATATATATTTTCAGCTATTTTGGTCATTTTCCGTCCCCGCAGATGGTCCTGCTATGACGCACCATGGTGCATATCCACTTCTAAACATTCTCATGTCAACCTATAACGTTTATTTGTGTACAAACTATAACGTTTGTTCACGAAGTCGGGTTTGAAGACAAATTTCACCCTCCTTCCCGTCTAACTTTTCAGCTGCCCCCCCCCCAGGCTGACCACAGCAGCGGCGTCCCTGGACAGAACAAGCACTGCGGGGCAGCACCGTCCTTTGTCAGCGTATGGTAATGTGGCGCCGCTTCTGGTGCACGTATATTCGCTGCTCCAGTACACGCGGAACGCTGAACGAGAGCATTAGCTGCACACGGCCTTCATTTGTCACTAAATGTATGCTACTCGGGACGCTCGCCCCGGGAGGCTGGGCGTGAGCTGTGCCGCATCGCTACACGTGTCTGAGTATATGCTGTGCCGCGACTTTTGATACCCTGAATATACGCTGTGCCGCAGCGCTACAGACCCCTGAGTATTAGTCTGTACCGCAATACCACGAACTCTTCCTCGGATGCTGTGTCACACAACTAGGACCCTGAGCACATACTGCACCACAGTGCCATGGACGGGGGCATAGCCCATGTCACACTACTAGGACGCCTGAACACATACTGGACTAGGAATACTGTCGAGGCGATAAGATCAGCAGGTTCCGAGGTATGGGTGGTGTAGTAAGTTAGAGTGCGTAATCAGCCTGAACCTTTTCACTTACAAACCTCTGCAAGCTGCAGTGCTGCCCGCTCAGAGGTTTACTTACTTTGGTACATGCCCTCGTCCAAGCCTGGGTTATCTCTCCCCCCGCGCCAACGCTACGTGAGCCGTCAGTTGGTTCCTCATAAACCCCAAGCAGGAATCAAATATACCAATAAAGAATGTCTGTGCTTATGCGCCCCTCACTAACACGACGCGTTCATCCAATACTTGAAATTACAAAAGATGGAAAATGAGCAGAAATTCAAACGGTTTCAAACAGTCATGGTCAGATTAGAAGCACAAATCTTGACCCTCGCCCCGGTGGGGAGGGGGTGGGGGAGGGGGTGTTTGAACACCCCCTTCGAGTTTTCCGGTAGCACGAAAAAAAGAACATGTTTGGTTCAGAAACACATCTTCTAAACGTTTAAGTTGTGCTGGTTCTGTTTCCTGTTCTCGGCCCTGATATAACAAGAAAGCATTTATGATACACAGTTGGTGCGAAAGGGACCTGCAAATGTTGACATTTAAATAGTACCAACGGGAGGAGCACCCTCTTTGTCAGTTTCATGGTTTGACATGCAACTCACTCAGAGGCCTATCGCCATGGATTTCTTTTATGGGAGCCGGACTCCAAGAGGTCTCTTTTTCCTGATGCCGAGGGGTATCCAGGTTTTGGGGGCTCCGGACTACGGGTGGACCAGATTTCATGAAGCGGGCAAAAGTCAGAAATATTCTAGCAACGGAAAAACATCATAGAGAATATATATATATATATATATATCTGACTTTGAAGTCCTATAAGTAGAAAAAAATTACGGATTTTTCCAAATTGTCACCAATCACCTCCCTATTAAATTTTCAAATTTGTCCGAGAAGCATTTTTTTCTATGAATGGTTCTCTGGCCACCTAAAAAATATGTGTTGAAAACTGTTTCACAAATAGACGCACCGCTAAATTTTCTCAAGTGTGGCAATGTATCGTCTTTCGGGTACGAACAGTTCTTCAGCCACTTTGGAAAAATAGGGCCTCCTTGGCCTCCCTCCAGTGCGCGTGTTAATGACTACCTTCTTCTTGGTAGCTTTTGCGACCAATTCATGGTTTCAGCGGTGGGCTTGCCAGTTTTGCCGAGCGAAGGAAGATGGTGTGGCGGTAGCACCTGTTGAAAGCGCCGTCCGTTGCCAAGCGGTACCGGCGGAGCTGAATAAATGATGCACGGTAACGTCCCCCGCAGCTCAGGCCCTCTGGAGCTCCCACCTGTGGCCGGGTGCGGCGGCCGGTCCAGGTTTCAGGAGGCGAGGACACCGCGGGCCTTTTTAACACGCGCATTGACGGGGGTCTGAGCCACCTTCGCATTGACGGGGGCGGGTACCCGCCCCTAAGATCTCGAGAACCACGGTAGGTAGCGAAAAACGGTAAACGGTGTTGGGCTGCCCATCCACTTCTCCATCGAAAACATTTGAACTATTTTTTTGTCAGGTCACATTTAAGGTCACGAGAGGTCAAAACATGCCCGTCATAGGGATAACATGTAAAATTCAGTTTTTCGGGCATTACATCTGAACAAGTAAAGATAGAGCAAAACGACTTAAACTATATGAATCCTCTTAGCAAGCCGAATCGAATGATATATAATTTGACCTTGCTAGGTCAAATCAAGGATTTGACCTGACCTGAGGTCAGGTCAGGGTCAAATTATATAAAATGCATATCATTAGAACCGCAAAGCCCAGGCGAGTCTAATGCAGCTAAAATAAATGCTCTATCACCATCCGTTACTGAGTTATTCCGTAAAAACCATTTTTCCATGTATTTCCAATGGAGAGGTCATGCCTCGTACCTGACCTTAGGTCATCGATATCAAAAATACCGGAACATATGTTAGAGAACTCGGTGGGGCCATTATGTGATACGAGTTTCAATCGGATAAGTTCACCCTGCTCCGACTTATGCTATCTTAAACTTTTTTTGAGGTCGGGTCACTTGACCTGTACTGGTGACCTGACCTGGGATGACCTAACCTTAAAATTTTCACAGAAGGTGTAAAAAGATGGGGGAAAAGGTATACCAAGTACGGCGGCGCTACGCGCCGCCGTTTTTCTACTGTCTCCGAAAAACCCGAGGGGGGCGGGTACCCGCCCCCCGTCAATGCGCGTGTTAATCAATTTATCTCCAGTCAACGCAACAGGGCTAGTGTTAAGCCTTCTCATTTAAATATGAGAAGGCACGGTGCCCAGGTGACCCCTAGTACCTTCGCATATGCCTGTGGCTGTTTTGGTTCACGAGATCAAGCGGGCTGTATCAGGGTGTAATGGGCCTAGCTCCTGAAGTATCTCGACGAGACGTTAGTGGCTACATAGTCCAGTCCACCACCAGAGGTGAGAAAACCACAACATTACTAACTTAGTTCGGGAAAATCTCGAGGACCTAGAAGATTAAATATTTTCAAAATTGCCACTAGTGTCCATTGACGTTCAGTAATCGCTATGATGTGGTATGGCATGACAATCTGGTGCCCTAACCTACTCATTCTGTGCCTTGGGGATAAGTTCTGTCTGTCCCTGAAAATATTTTGCGTTCAGGGAGGCTCCTTTCTCATGGGGAGCAACAATTTGTCAATCATTTAAACCGTTGTCCACCACATTGTACAGTGGTGTGGCGTTTTCTTTACCACAAATGCACACAAGTTTTTGTAAATACTCTGAAAATTGATGTGACTGGAATTATTACCGCGGAGTTTGAACTCATTGCTAGCAGAGGCAAGACCTCTCAATTATACAACTGGCCTTCTTCTGTTTTTTTCAATTGCCATCGTTTTGTGTGTTATGCAATTGATATCGTTAAGTGCAGTTTGAAATTTGCATCGCTTGATACATTTGGAACTTTGCGCCTTTCCGTGTTTTGCAATTGTATCGTGTTTTCCGGTTGGTATCGCTTATTGTGTTTTGTAATCGTTTTCCCATGTACCCAATTCTAAAGGAAATGATTTGCCGAATGGACAGCTCTTGTTTTTACACCAGAAGTTTGATATAGTTTATTTATACCTTTGGAATTCACCTTATTGAATTTACTCAGGGACGGATTTTACGACTAATATCCAGCCAGATTTCTCTGAGAACCCGGCTTATGGCCCCTGAGTACACTGTGATCCCATATGAGCCCAGTTCAACACATAAATCTCCAAAGCCAACCCAGGACGTCCGGCGCAGCTGCAGCGTTCACCCGCCTGGACGGCTCTCTCTCTCTCCTCTCTCTCTCTCCTCTCTCTCTCTCTTTCCCCCTTTCTCCCTTACCTCCATGCTCTTTCAATCTCCCTCTTTCCCTCCTCTCTCTCTCTCTCTCTCTCTCTCTCTCTCTTCTCCCGCCGGTGGTCGCCTTGGGCTCGGCTCGGTGGGAGTCGAGTTCTCTTAGCTTCACCAGTTTGAAGTGTCACCACCGACCCGCCCAATTTTGAGGGTGTGGACAGTCGGCGAACTACTGAAACTCTGGCGCAGTTTTATGTGATTTTTGATAGCAGGATGTAACTTGTGTTGTCTATGGAAAAGGAGCAAATGTAGCTCTCGTGATAAACACCGATTAGCATTTCCTGATGAAATAAGGATTCACAGTTTTTAAGAGCACACCAAAAATCATGATCAACAGCATAGTGTTAAGCTTCCAGGTTTTTTTACTGAAGGCAATATTAAGCCGCTTGTACCTTCAAAATATCATTATTTGCGATACCAAGGCTGTTTTCGACGAAGACCGTGGGTCGCCAGAGGCCCAATGGCAAACAAAAAACGCTCCAATTCATTAGTGGGCTGCGCGCGAGCCAGTAGCCCTGAACAGGAACGTGGATGTCCCCCGCTTGCTTACACTTGCCACTTACGGGGGAACCAGCTCTGCGGCGCCAGAGTGCCAGAAGTTCCGGAGGTCACCTTGTGAGGCATATTCATCGTGAAGGCGTATTATTTTTATGACGTGTAGTGTGCCTATTATCCAGAATAATAATAATTTTTGGGGTGTAAGGACGCACCAACTGCCAAGGTCGTACGTCGTCGCCAACTCTCACCCTGTGGGAAGGGATTTTGGGGATCAGATCGACTTATTCAGAGGCTCCGCCGGGACTTGAACCCGGGACCGGTGGGACCGGGCTTAGAAGACAAGGGTGCTATCCATTAAGCCACCTCATCCCCCTATTATCCAGAAAATCGTCGAATTATTAATCTTATGCCTCTTTAGTTAGCTAGATGCCTTAGTACGTAAGTGACTCAGATAAACGCTATATGCACATACACACACACACACACACACACACACACACACACACACACACACACACACACAACACAACACACACACACACACAACACACACACACACACATATATATATATATATATATATATATATATATATATATATAAATATATATATATATATATATATATATATATATATATATATACGGCGTCAATATGAACAGTCTGCTAATACTATATAGATATATATATATATAGATATAGATATATATATATAATATATATATATATATATATATATATATATATATATATATATATATATATATATATATATATATATTATTTGTGTATTAGTGTTATACTATATATATAGTATTAGCAGACCGTTCATTTTGACACCGGTCAATAATTGACAAAATGGTCAAAGTAAAAACTTAATCTTTATATATATATATATATATATATATATATATATATATATATATATATAT
Organism: Lepas anatifera; assembly: GCA_034440635.1. Taxonomy (NCBI): domain Eukaryota; kingdom Metazoa; phylum Arthropoda; class Thecostraca; family Lepadidae; genus Lepas; species Lepas anatifera. The sequence goes on along the minus strand of JAOTON010001627.1, from coordinate 375,247 downwards.
ATATACATATATAAAGATTAAGCTTTTACTTTGACCACTTTAGAAAAACACCTCCAGAATTCTGTGAGATGACACAAGTATAAAGCTGTCCAGTGCCTATCATGTGTCTGAGATTTACGGACCTAAGTCTCCCTAAAACCGTGTTGCTGGGGACGCAGCTGTCCCGCCGCAGCCGGCGTCAAAATGAACGGTCTGCTAATACTATGAGGATTTCCCATTGAAAGTGAGATATATCTGCGTGGCGTGCGACACTGCCGCTACGAGCCCCGAGTTTCGACAGCTCGCCGCGGTCCGGGCGACCCCGGAGACAAGCTTTGACATTTGGGGGCACGAATTCTGAAACTCATATCAAATATAGTCAGCTCTATATTCAACCAGGGATCTCACCAATGCCTAATAATAGTACCGCGAGCCTCGTGGGTATTCTTGAAGCGGAGTCAGTCTGAAAATTGCTGAGTGACATCCATGAAAAGCTGTCATGACGGCGTCAACTTTCCCGCCCCCGCGCTTGGAGCGAGGATCGATGGAGGCTTGGGAAATCTCTCGGACTGAAAGTTACACTGTTTGACGTATGGCCTCCATTCTGAGTTCACTCTGTCCGACCAATGGACATGGGCTGGCCGTCTGATGTTCCGGTGCAGATGGATATAGTCACCACAAACGAATCGCAAAATCAGTTAATGCGACGCTCGCTTTGTATAGACAGCACGTTTTGCTCGTTACAGCTATGGCCTGTGATCAGTGGTCGTAACTCAGCGTGTGACCCAGGACTCATGTGGACGGAGCGGCCAGTTCGCCCTGCCCAGAAACCGTGCAGCGCCAGTGTGGTAGCACATGGCTGAATGAATGGATGTAGAGTTCACTGTTGACTTCGGAGCCAACTGTGCATGGGTCCCATTTCTATCAGAGCGATGCTTTCAGCGTTCTTACCGGTGCTAAATAAGTCATGTTTGTCCTCAGAATATTGGTAACCCAGACTGGTCGAGTCTTAAACTATTTGTGTTGAATTCCGTCCGTCCATACTTGTTTTTACAAACTGCATGCTATCAAATATTGAAGCAATATCTTCCACGATTAAAGGGAATATAGCATCTTTATCATGGGATTCGAACTGAGATAGTCATGTCGAAAGAGCATGCTGATAAAGCACATGATCGATATATCATTTGTCCCAGGACTTACCATTACCCCTATCAAACTCATTCTCCCCGGGTGATTATATGGTATGACGTGACCATAGGAAAATGACCTTCTACTCAAGTCCCACTGTGTGTTCTGCCCGGACATGCCTTTTTCGCTAAGACATCTGTAAAACCTACGTATTTAACCCATTAACGCCCAGCGGGTCATTTTTGTCCTCTGACTTTGAGAGGCTGCAAAATCGGTACCAATGAAGTGATCTTAATGTTTATGATATGGATGTGTGTTTCAGAGCGTGAAAAAGCTGGAAAAATGCATTGGAAAATTCTAGGTTTTTATGGGACGATTTTGGTGGAATTTATTTTGGCGGGGTTTTGGTCAGCGTGAGATAGCTCTGCAAATTTTGTTTCTCGCAATAACATATGGAAAGCTGAAAAAGGTTTTTATAATTGACATTAAGCCAAGACCACTAGGAGTCAAATGGTGAAGAAGCAGTAAGATTTTCTTGAACGGCTTTGCCATGAGAGATCGTCAAATATGAAGCGGACAAAAATGACCTGCTGGGCGTTGCGGACATCTGCGGGCCGCTGAAAATGAGGAAAGGATGTGTCCTGTCATCCCATCTGGTGCGTTAGTTCCATAATGCTACTTAGAGGGAAGGGAGGCATGGTGGGCCCTGCGAATGCAGGGTTGCCAGTTATATGTTTTTCATGAACTCTGAAGATTTTTAGTGCCATGTAGATACGTTTGGAAACTTTGAAGTTCATGAAATGCTTCCTTACGTTTTCGGGGCCTGTCTTATTTTGTGAATGATTATCAAATATTTTTAACGGAAACAGGCAAGATGGTTCCAGCATTTTGTAAAGGCAGTTATTAAATACAATTTTCAGGGGTTTTGAAAACTTATCGAAATTTTAGCACTGACTTCACTGTTAAGCTGGCAGAGCCTTGTCTTTTCCCCTTGATGGACTGTGTGTAGTGGATAGAGAGGATAGGGAACAGTAGCGGATTGAGGACTTCATTGGGTGGTGGGGGGGGGTTAGGGGTCTCGAGCCTCCCCCGCCATGGCCTCGGAATAGCCCTCAGTAATGCATTTACTATAGGCACACTGACATTTCGGTGGAGGGGAGAGGGGGCTTGAGCCTTCCTAGCCCCCTTGTGTCCACTGCTGATTGAAAGGAAAGCCAATGACCAGCTGACAAAGGGATGGGATGTGTGACAAAGGAAGTTGGAAATTATCGCGGTCGCCGCGCTGGTTTGTTTTGACAAGATGGTGCAGTGTCAAAGGCCCGGAGCAGTATAAAATGGGTGAAATCATGGAAAGTTCTAGAACTTCTGTCTGAAACGCAACTAGCACTATTTCAGCTTGGTTCTAGTCAAGTGAAACTACCATGAGTGAACATCCCGGGGATGAGGAGGAGTGGTCAAGACCCGCCTGGATTTTTTGTCGCCCACAGACTTTGTCTAGGGCTTGGATTGCAGTGCCAGCGTTAAACCATCCAGAACCCCTCCTAGCTCGGGAAGAAATTTTCAGCCATGGAGACATAAATATGCGAAAGCATAGTTGTTAGCAATGCCACCGATCAAATGTTTTGCAAGAAAAGAAGCAAAATAAGTTGTTTTAAGTGCGCAAGATAGCGGAGCGGATCAGGTGCATATCATGAGTATGCCATCACAAAGATATTAGTCATGAGGATGAGAAAGCTGATGAGCTGACCAGCGTTACAATGACCAGTGGCGTGCCTGGAAATGTGGAGGTTCACATTGATGCAACTATGGATCGCGCTACTTGCTCCAAAGAAAAGTTGGGAAGATGGAAATGGACCCGTTTGGAGATTTGGAGATTAATCAAGCAAATGTACACCGCGTGGGGGGAGATAACGGATTGAGTTTATAAAACTTTTCATCTGTATGCTGAATATTACGATTACTCGTTGAAAGCTCAGTGAGCGTCAGTCACAAAGTGGGAGGCGGAGGAGGAAGGGGGTAGAGACAAAAGAAACGGTTTCCCAAAATCTTTGATATTCACAAATATTCTTAAAATACTATGATGTTTACAATTTTAGTCTATCCCCGCGAAATCATCAGTCTAGGTTAACCACTATTGTATACTATTTGCAAACATGCAGTTAGTGTTGTCTTTAATTAAACCTTAAGAGCATAAAACTGTCTAAACATTTTACTATGGCCAATATACAAGAGGAAATAAAAACCCTTCACAAAACTGCAGTAAAAGCGGTGCACATTGGGCCGCTGAGTGCGGTGACTGCGCCGCCCGGGAGCCAGCCGCGCAGTGCCAGCCGATGTCCCAAACGCCCAGCGGGTCATTTTTGTCCGGTGTCATATCTCAGAATCTAAAAGTGGTATCGATTTAAAACTTTCGGAACATCTTATTGGGCATATTCTAAATATAGGAAAACATTTGTTTCGCCAATTTGAAAGCTGAAAGTAGGTGCGGGCGTTAATGGGTTAAAATTACTATGGTACAGGCGGTCATATATGTGTACGAATTTCCTGATCTACTTGTTTCAAGCTTGACATATATCTTAATATATCGTTAAACATATTAAACATTGACCTGTGAAACTTTAGGGCCTAGCGGGAGTCTCTTTTAGATACACACGCTTCATTTGTACTCGCATTAATTTATGGCATAAATGAACTGGTTTATCGCGGCACCAAATATTATCAGATCCCACCCTGATTTGGCAATACTCTGATTGGAAACTTTTTACCTCTAACAGAGGAAAATTAAAGAAAACGAAATGTATATATATATATATATATATATATATATATATATATATATATATATATATATATTCAAATGGGGCTCTAAATTGGTATCGTTCTCATCAGAAGTGTACATAGTGGCAACCAGAGCTGGTTCTGACTGGCTTTTCCTTTGGTTTTCAGCCGACAGCAGTTTCCTGTTAGCCAACGCCCAGATCGTGGACTTTCCCATTGTCTACTGCAACGAGACCTTCTGCAAGATATCTGGCTTCAACAGAGCCGAGGTGAGACCTACTCTGAAGGACTGGCAGCTGCCGCTGAGTCTCTCAGAGCTGCACCTACAATTGCAGCTGCGTAAATACGTGTAGATTACATTTTGCCGTAGAAAATATATGAAGTGGGTTTAAACTGTTTCTTGTAGCATTGTCTGCTAGAGTTTTCGTCCATTTGAAACATTGCCACCATTACATAAGGTCATAAGTAATGCTTCAGCAATGCATTAAGCTACTTCATCTCATAAATGTAGGCAGTAGATTGGCAAGAGAGCCCGAAGAAAATAAACTCGGCCTGTTGCCTCGACTTGTGCCGACATCAGCACAGTTTAGAAGTGAGAGGACCAAGCCCCTCGAATCTTGATGACATTTCCCCTGAAAAGAACAGTTATTCTCTTAATCCAGCCCCATCAAGATGATAGCTCTGTCAGCCTGTGTCAGCAACAGTGACAGCTCATTGTTTCACGTAGAGGTCGGAGCAATTGTGTTGCGTCTCAACGGAGACCAGTTCTCATCCTGGGATAAGAAGTTCTCCAAACAAAATAACCTTTCAACTCTAATTAAAGTGAAGATAGTTATTTCCAACGCCCAGAATCAGTAGCGTAAATATCAGACTGTGATAGCGTACTATAACGAAATGATTATTTGCACATCGATGGGTCCCAGCCTCAGTTTTAAACTCTAATCATTTTCCTATTCCTTGAGATTTACCCCGAATGTGCTGGCAAGATGGGGTTTTTGGGACCTCTGGTCTCACGCGCTGACAAGTCTGCCGGGCGCCGCCGCTCAGGTCATGCAGAAGTCGTGTCGGTGCAGCTTCATGTACGGCGAACTCACCGATAAGGAGACAATCACCCGTCTGGAGCAGTGTCTGGAACAGCAGCTGCAGGAACAGCTCGAGATTCTCATCTACAAGAAGAACAGTGAGTGGCGCTGCCTAAAGGACTCGATGTAATTTTCGAGGAAACGAACTCGCTGTGTTCATAGAATGTCCCGGAAGATAATCATTTGCATTGGCTTATCACCATGCTTATCATCATCATCATCACCAGCATGCCTATCCAGAAAGTGTATTTTAATTTGAGTATCTCTTATTTTCGGTACATATCGCTTTCATCACATGCATATTTATAGCATGGAGCCTCCATTATTTATAGGCATACGCCATGGTCAAACTCAAGTACTGCTGATATGCGATTGCATTTAGCAGCTCCTTAGCAGTTCCCACTCTCGGCACTCGCGCGGCTTGTCCGTTCTCGGATACGACGGCAAAACCGGAGGAGGTACAACACTCAGCCGATTATTGACCCGCCGGTGTGAAGGAGTCCTTCAGTGCGGTTTTGGTATTCCTTCATAGGAGGCCAAGCGCAGACTCAGCTCGGCGATGAGCGGTATAAGGACAACACTCGATTTTGTGTTCTAAAAAGATGGACGTTGAGCCCAGAAGAAAGTAACAGTTATTCATGCTGGAGCCCAACCTTACAGCACCCCCCCCTATAAAGTCACACCTGATACCGTTCAAGCGCGCTAGTTCTCCCGCGTGGGAATACGAGCAGGGTGCATGTTGGCCGGTGTTATCCGAGCGTGGGAATTACCAATTGCTGGTCAATTCCATTGCGTGTAAACGGAGCTTCAGCCGACCCATAGCGCCTTGTTTAATCAGAGGCTGAAACTCTTGACACCAAGCAGTAGCTGAGTCCACTTAGAGTGTTCTTCTGACCATTACTTTGTTGGAGCTCCGCTGTAGCTGCTGCGTCACCTGGTGTCGAATCCACTCAGTCCTCTCGAATCCACTCAGTCCTCTCGAATCCACTCAGTCCTCTCGAATCCACTCAGTCCTCTCCAACGTCTGCTGTTGGAAACAGCCCCACTATGGTTTTCATTGACGAGGTCAAATCTACTCCGAGCTACCCATTGCCGGCAGGAACTCCGCTATGGCTGCTACTACACCTGGCGCCGATCCGGAACGAGAAGGAGGTGGTGGTGTTGTTCCTGCTGACGCTGCGGGATATCACCGCCCTCAAACAGCCCATCGAGGTCGAAGACAGCCGAGGTACGGCCCACTGCAGTGGGGGTATGAGCCACGACAACAGAGGTACGATACCACTACAGCAGAGGTACGTACCACTACAGTAGGGATATGTGTCAAAACAGCAGAGGTACGTACCACTACGGTAGGGGTACGTAGCACTGCAGCAGGGGTATGTGACACGACAACAGTGGTAGGTGCGACAACAGCAGAGGTACGTGACAGAGCAACAGAGGTATGTATGTACGTTAGGGTGGGCTTGAATGTTTGGTATCCAATAGGCTTTGTATAGGGCTTGTATTGCCGTGCTAGCGGTAACCATCCTGACCCAGGGTGAGGAGAGCTAGCCCGACCAACGCCAGATGATGAATATATATATATATATATATATATATATATATATATATAAATAATATCGGCAGTTGTTTTACTGGGGCATTCTCATGCCAGTCAGGTCTCAGTACCCAGTATATATAAAGTATCGACTGTTTATTTAGCTTTGAAACAGCGGGACTGAACCCAGGTCTCGGGCCAAATCGAACCGGGTGAGTCCCGCAACAATCAAAGCTAAAACAACAGTCACAATATATATATAATATATATATATATATATATATATTTATTTATTTATTTCGCCGCCTTTATCCATTTCTACTAGTGTCAAATTCTATGACGTACCTGCCAGGGGCGGATCCAGGCGGAAGGAATCGGGCCTGGCCCCAAAGCGGTCAAATATTACCCAGTTTTAGCTAATTGGGCGATTTCGTTAAAAACAATGTTTTTATATTTTCGGATTCCCTCCCCAAATACTTACTAGATCCACCTTGCACGTGCAGCCTGAATTCGTGGTTTGCATGCCGGAACACGATAGCTTGTGATCTCTTAAAAGCTCGCACTGTCTATGAGTCGGAATTATCCTATTTCTTCTCTATCCCTAACGTCAAAAACACAAAAGTGCGCCTCTGCGACCTTTTAAGTAATTTTTGACCAAATATTTATTGGGAGGAAGTTTCTTAGAATTGAATTTTGCATAATAAAATCGTAGTGCACACTTAAAATACGGAAATTTCCATTTTTTTCATGAGTATGACCCACCTTAATGTATGTATGTACATACGTGCCAAAACAGCTCTTTACACCAGTCTCAGTCTCGACTGTGTGGGTTTACAGCTGTCAGTGACCTGAAGAACCTTCTGACGGGTCATTTCAGGTCACTGACATTGGATGACCTTAGAAGGTCAAGTTTAATGAAACAGCCAGATTTGGTATTACTCTGGGAAGGCCATTTAAGATCTGTGACTTAATTTGACAATTTTTGTCTTGAAGAACGTTTGGCTAACAGGCTTTCAAAGGTAGAACAGCTTGGTGGTTAATTATCAACAAATCTGATGATTTTATGAAATTGGACCAGCCTAGCTCATGACCTTGTTTGACATCGAAAGGGTCAGACATTAAAAACACGAAGGAACGTCCTAAACAATAAGTTGATGACACTAGGTCTCAAAACTTATAATGTTATTAAAATATCACGGAAAAAATTGAAATGAGTTTGCCGGGATCACTTAAAACCACCAGAAGTCACGCGAGGTCAATGGTTGATGCTGCAGGCTCTAGAAGTCCAGTGTCATCAACGCAAGGTCATTGAAACCTAGAAACTAAGTGAGGACCATTCAAAATCGTTGTTCCTAAATCGAGTGCAGCGACAAAGACGGCTAATATATGATGCGAGCCTTTGGAAATATCACGTATCTCCATGCCCTGACATGTCCTAGACTTTAAGTTTTGTCAGAATGTGTAAAACTAACTTTGTGCTCACACATCTTGGGCTGCATTGCGCCAAAGTGAGCCATTTTCCGCAATACTGTAGATTAGGAACGGGGATCGAATCAACCTCTCCCGTAGAGCGAGGTCCAAGCTTGAACACCTGACCACCAGCGCGGTGATTTCCCCCAGGCCTGAGCAAGTTCGCGAAGCTGGCGAGGTCGGTGACCCGGTCGCGGACCGTGCTGGCCTCCCAGTTCTCCTCCAACCTCGCTGGCGTCAAAGAGAACGGCAAACAGTCCAACATCGCTCACGTAAGGACGCCGAACCAGCAGAAGATTGCCTAAACTATATGCCGAGGTTTTTAAACATAGCGCTGTACCATTACAATTGCATTGTTATCATGCTACGTCGGATGATATCTGGTATGGAGATAAGGTGACACTTTAACGGATTATTGTTCTCATGATTAGTACTAGAAGAATAAGGTAACGTACAAAACAAAATATGATGCTTACAAAATTTGCGTTTGCTGTTTCTGGGCCCTCTATAGAATTTTAGCCGAGTGGTTGGAAACAATGACTCAAATTTAGATCACTAACACGATAATGCAATACGAGAGGCACAAAAGTCCTTGGCGCGGTCTAGGCATCATATTTCTGCAGGCTGGTCAGCTAAAGACTCTACCATTGGCAACACCTTATTATTTTTGGGAGCTGGAATCACTAGATCTGGCTCTGAAACCTCACTGCAGATGGCCCAGATTTGAATATAGAGGAGAACTGCAAGAAATTATCAAGCATCAGATAAGAAAATTATGTCAACGGTAAAGCACAGTTATTTTCAACCATCCAAAAAAAAACTTGAATGTGAGATCTACATTAAGTCCCTCGTGATATGAAAGTTAAAAGTCTTATATGTCACATTACGGGTTGAATTGGACTTGTGGGTGGTTTTTGTAGGTGGATAGTCATGAAACTGAATATGAAATGCAACAAAATCTTGTGAAATGCAATAGGAATTAAATTTCAGAGAACTGGGATAAATATTTGCAGTTACGAGCTCAATACTCGTTACTGGTTTGGGTTCTGAACAAGTTCGATATAATGATGTGTTGTAAGACAAATATCATACATGCTAAGACCAAAAAATGTAAACCCTAAAATCTCTTAACTCCGTGTCGCCAACATTTGAAGACCCCGTTCTGAAAGATGAGATATATCTCTCCTTACGTATTATATTGCATTTTTGAATCTTTTTATATTTCTATAAAAAACTTTACTGCAATATAAAAGCAATGAAATAAAAATTTCCCATGCACTTGTCTGTTTTTTCCTGATGTCTGGGAGAAGAGGTGATCCTCATACTAGTCCCATCTCACGGCCAATCACTTATGCAGTCCTTTCGCATCGCTCCCAAATCTTCTTGCGTCGCCTCTTGTCTGGAATGGATCTCTCGTCTGGGTCTTTCCAGTCCGAAATGAGACCGCCGAGTGTGCCGAGCCTGGTGTAAACAGTCATCATTCTAGCGGTGCCGCCCAGCTCGTCCCGGTCGATTTCAGCTTGCGTGAGAAGGCTGCGTGCTCACTGTGTTCTGACTGATTATCTCCGCTGCTCTCCTGCGTGCGTGATACGGGAATTCGACCGGCTGCGACGAGTGTTTCTGTTCCGCCGCGCGCTGACGCACAGCCGCCCACCCGCGTTCTGGTGGCACTGCTCTCCCGACTGTGGGGTTATTGATCTCCGATTATTTGTCAGGAGTAAAATGTTTAGGTTGAAACCACTATTTTGGCCACGTAGTTTGGCCTTCACAGACACATAGTATATGAGGAGTATATTACTCTATCTGATCTTACCTGATTTTGGTTTTTGCAAAAGGCTTTTCATTGCGGGCCTAAACTGAAAAAGTTTTCGAAACATATATGTCACAAAATGTCCTACTTCAAACTTTCGGAATGAGAGGTAATGTTGAACCTGTATCTTAGGACTTAGATTTAAATAAGACTCTTTTAGAGGTTTTGGACAGGTCTACCGTGCTATGTGTTGTTTGTTTGTTTCAAACCTTTCCGCTTGTGTAGAAAAAATCCATAGCTGAACTCTGCCTCGCTGCTTTCCGACGCGTTGTGTAACCAAAAAAACGCAGATGGAAGTGGACGGGAGGGAATCTTTTCTTACTTCCCGGCAACTGGGCTCCGCCAATATTGGGCCTGCTGCCCAGTTCGTAGTTTTCGGTGTGGAAACTCCGGGCGATTTGCGACTGTTTGCAATGTGTCGCAGTGACGCGCTGACCGGCCCACAGCCGCCGCCGAGGTCACGTACGCGTGTAAGAATACCGCGGTAAAAGGCTGCGAAGGAACACAGGAGCTTACCACCAGTCCAGCGGGTCTGCAGGCTTATCCTTGGGGATTTAATGTATTGCTCGTGGTGACGGCGGACGCTGAATCATTCCGAGTGGACTAACATCTGTCCTGTAGACGGTTGTTTCTACACTGACGGGGATTTTCGGACAAGTTAATTTTTAACCAAGTCTTTCTTGCAGCATGAAATGCCCTGATTTCTCGGTCCAAATCCCATGCCGCTTATCTATCAAATTCAGATACAATGGAAAAATAGACAAGAACTACATATTATGTGCAAAACGCAGTTTATGCAATAAAGGAAGCACCTTAACAACAGCGTACGGTCAATTTGTCTGAAATATATCGATGCCGCCTCATGACGCATTCGTAAACCTTTCGGCGACGTCCACTTACTGACATCACGTGATAAATGGACACTTACTGACATCACGAGTCCTGGCCTACCCAAATTATCCGTACTAGCCGACTACCTTATCTTCAACCATAAATCGTAACTAAATATTACGGTAATCATTGGCTAACGCACCATTTGGATGTGACGCGACTTTTCTACCAGCTGAAGATGGCGTGATGGGTGGGACGGGATGCAACGACTGGTAACGGCTGATGCGTGAGCACACGAAACTGCGCTTCCAGAGGTGAAAGTTCAATGCTGTTCCGCGGCCATTTCGCCTTCTTCGACAGTCAGTATCTGACGTACAGTTTGAGGCAGGACACAATATATTTGTACACCTAATATATATTCACGAGGAGAGCTTGCAGCAAAACATCGCCGTCGGTCAAGGCTCTATCAAACAGGTAAGCTCAAGATTTACGAAGCAAAACGCGAACCGGGCTCGTTATAGACCGAATGAACAACTTTGAAACAAAGTCATCTCAAGACTGCAGCCTTCTTTCCAGACCTGCTCAAAAGTATCAAACGCTTCATATAATAAGACCGTTAAAAAAACTATGAAACGCCTGCGGCCTGGATCCAGTGACGTCACTGGTTGCATGTGCCAGACTAATTTGAGCGTACCTGGTAACCTGAGCCGTCGGCTGACGACTAATGGGATCCGAGGTATGAGATGCTATTTGACCTAGCTCCTCGAACTCAAGCTGGAAGCTTGAGAAAAATCCGTCATTACACAATTTCCATCTCAGATTCTGGAATATAGAACATGTAACACTTACCTATCATCTGATAATCATGCTCCTCTTTGTAAAACACCGCAATCTTTGGGACTTAAGATATTACTGGTGCAAAACATATTGGCTGAAAATTAAGTGCCTGATTAATTTCCAAATCAGCGATCTCCTTACGTTGTAGGGTTTTCACTAGAAGCTGTCGCAATATTTCAAAATATATCAAGTGAGAATATTCCACTTTCAATGAAGAAGACTGGAAGGTGCTCTGGTTTACTTTGTTCTGCTTTGAATGACTCCTGTTAACTTCAGATTTAGCTCTTTGTCGGGTTTGACAGCATCACTGAACATACATCAGCTATTTTCGAATTTCATACTGTTCTTATCAGCCTTTGAATGACGTGATAAAACACTAAATGCAGCAGAGCTGCTGTACTTTGTTCCAGAACCTGGTGAGTGTGAAGCTTTTAGATGTAACCTGTAAATTTGCTCGGCCTGTCAGAAAAATGACCGGAGGGAAGCCATTTCAGAATTTGTGATCAGTAGCTGCAGATGCTCTTAGCCAAGATCGCCAGGGAACTTCTAGCAATTTCCCAATAGCATCGGGATGATACCGTGATCACTTCCTTAATAGCCTGAATGTTTTATCTGCTGTTTCTCAGCAGCGTGAATGAGCGTTACCGAGTCAATAATTTTGACAGCTACCATAAGCGGATGTGAAAGCCTCCTACAGCATGGCAGTTCCAGCTCACAACTCAGCTAAACAGTGACATGAGCGTGTGCTCTGTTGCAGATGATGTCGCTCAGTGCAGACGTGATGCCTCAGTACCGACAGGAGGCTCCCAAGACGCCTCCCCACATCCTTCTGCACTACTGCGCCTTCAAGTCGATATGGGACTGGGTCATACTCTGTCTCACCTTTTACACCGCCATAATGGTGCCCTTCAATGTAGCGTTCAAAAACAAGACGTCGGAGGACGTGAGCCTACTGGTAGTGGACAGTATAGTTGACGTCATCTTTTTTATAGATATAGTGCTCAATTTTCACACCACGTTTGTGGGTCCCGGCGGCGAGGTTGTTAGCGATCCGAAGATCATCCGCATGAACTACCTCAAGTCGTGGTTCATCATCGACCTCTTGTCGTGTCTACCCTACGATGTATTCAATGCCTTCGACCACGACGAGGATGTAAGTATATTTTGTGAGAAAGTGGGTGAGAGAGAGAGAGAGAGAGGAGGGGAGAGGAGAGAAGAAAAAGAAGTGCAAGAAATCACATAAGTGAGGAACTGGGAAGTCTTAGACGGAATGTGGCACCACCATAATGTAATTGGAACTAAGATAAGAGGTTGCAGGGCATTCCGAAAAATTCCTGACTTATTATTTTCGCTCAACTAAAAACTTTGGCGATGGAATAAGGGTTTCTAGAGCATCATCCTAGGCCCTGCTCCGCGGCCAGCCGGGGCACCAGGACAGGTCACTCAATGAAAGGGAGATCAGATGCAGTTTGCTCTGGAAATAATTATTTCTTGGTAATCGTTGCCGTTTCTGATACAAAAACATCCAGACAACAGTTTTGCCGGCATGGTCTGTAGTATTGGTATTTCATATCAGATCTCACAATGCTGCTACCTCCCCCAAAAATATAGCCTACCTTCTACAGTCGGAAAACAACGGAAACATTTTTCCAACGTATAACACCGATAATATATCCTAGGACAATTCAGAAGACCAGCATAATTTAAAAAAGAGATACAAAATGAGCATTGCTTAGAACCAAATGTGCGCATTTCCTTTCACCATCCGATGCCATGCGCTCTGCGCCTCAGCCTTTGCCACTGATGCAGTGGTTAGGCTTAGAGTGGCAGCAGCCTCACAGAGATATCCCAGCAGCAATGAATACCAGATTACGCCGGGTAATCAAACACCAATGTAATTCCCATAGGTTACGTGGCAAAAAGTTCCTGCCAGCAAAAAAAACATCAAATTGATAATATCTTTATTTACATGTTACTATTGAGGCGTTCGGGTTTCCAAGTAATACTAACTTGGGGATATAGGCAATTAAATGACACGGCATGGCCTCCACTCAATCCAAAGTCAACGACAGTGGCGCTGCAGAGCGATGTCATTAAACATCGTTTGTTCTTGAGATGTGTTCTTGGTGCACGCTGTTATATGCGTTTTCTAAGTCTCCCTGGCCGCTGAATTCCACTGAGCTGTCTGTACTCAAACACCTATTTTTCTGTCTGGTCGTTTCAAAGATATTTTCTAACTGCAGACCTGAAATACTGGCGCCTTTGCTCAGGGCGCAGCTAGGATCATTCCAAGAGGGTCTGACTGTTGACGGGAGCCCCGGTATGCTTCCGCCTCCAAATATATATCTTCCGTATCGTGTTTTGGACCTACATTTTGACTTAAATGCAATGTGTTATCTCTATTTAAAGGGAATGTGGCACCTTGGTCGAATCCTGGAATTTAGTGAAATTAGGCGTACTTTTAGGCGAAAATAATGAAACCACTCATGATTTTTCTGAAAAATGTACAATAAGCTCAAAATTTTGATTTTTAAAGCACTCCTCTAGGAAAAGAAATAAATATCTGTCTGTGGATGATGCCATGATCTGGCAAACACTACCATACTCGAAACGCTTCAAGGCCTTCGATTGGCTGATGCTCATCGTGACGTCAGCATTTGTCGTCACACCAACAGCCATGACAACTGTGGCCTGCTGCTAAGGGTACATGAGGGGTACATTGCAGGTAGGTTCTAGTTTTTTTCTACGGAAATCTCGAGTTCCAGGACAAATGATATATTGAGTACTGGGTTTTCCGACATGCTTTACAACTTGGCTATCTCAGTTAAAATCACGTTATGAAGGTGCCACATTCCCTTTAATTTTTTAAAAGAGAGTTCGCTTTTTCTTCTGAGCTTAACACTTTCTCAGTCAGGCTCCGGGTTCGACAATTTATGTCACCAAATACTTAAGCCGGCTTAGGCAGCGCAGGACCGGCTTGCATGCTAGCGTGAGCTGTGTTTTAAGCCGGCTGATATTAATCAATCAAAGTTACTCTGACAAAGGCATATGTTTGTAAGCAAGGAAATATATCGTACACCACCTTGATTGATAATTCTTCTAAATTGTATATGCCGCTATACCATCTCTGATTAGCCTGAATGACTTCCCACTTTGTTGAAGCTGGAATTAAGGTATTTTAGAGGAGTCTTGGTAGCGCGGTCGCCAGCGCGCGCGATCGGCTTAGCATGTGACACTACCTAAATTCTGCATAGATCCGCGGGCCATAAGTATATTTAAAAGTAATTATAAAGAAAGCCACTAAATGAACTACAAAGAAGATATCTCTAAAAGATAGGAGCCCCCTTCGATCCTGGCCCCCATGGAAAGCAACTCGTTGCGACGCCCCTGAAATGTCCGTCTTATCTCCCAGACCCAGCACCTCTTCAACCACGCTACACCTGCCTTTACACTCGGAACCCGCAGCAGCACTCCTTGTGGGGTCACTGGGGCCACCAGAACGTCGCAAAGGTCATCTCACAGTACGCCCTCGGGTGTTTCTGCAGCCGTTCGAGAGTGAGATTATTCAGGGGATGGGAACCTAGCGTTTGCCATTTGGCTGACAATGTGAAACAAAATAATAGACAAATACAGATCTTCATACCCCAGACACGTAGAGGTACCGAATGTGATGCAACTATGATGTGACAGAAAAGGCTCAAACTTGAAGCCGTTTTTGTCACATCCCACTCACATCACATTCGCAAGCAGCGGCCATCGTCATAGGGTATCTACCTGAATGTGTTTGTTTCCCACCGTAAGATCTCTCAAATGGCAGCCAGCATCCCATGCTTCGGTGTTCCGCGCACCCAGCAAAAAATATGTTTGTTTATGGGAATTGAATGAACACGAGAAAAAGGGTGTTTTAAATGACACACTCTTCTTCGTTATCATATTTATTAGTTTTGATCATATTAGATGAGCCTCGCTGCTTAAAGGGAATGTGGCACCTTGGTGGAATCCTGGAATTTAGTGTAATTAGGCGTACTTTTAGTAAAAAATAATGAAACCACTCATGATTTCTCTGAAAAATGTACAATAAGCTCAATATTTGGTTTTTAAAATACTCCTCTAGAAAAAGAAATAAATATCAGACTGTGGATGATGTCATGATCTGGTAACCACTACCATACTTGAAACGCTTCAAGGGCTTCGATTGGCTGATGCTCATCGTGACGTCAGCATATGTCGTCACACCAGTAGCTCACAACAATGGCCGCCGGCGACGGGGGCTGAGGGGGCTGGTGTCAGGTAGGTTTTAGCTTTTTCTACGGAAATATCGAGTTCCAAGACAAATGATATATGGAGTACCGGGTTTTCCAACCTGCTTTACAACTTGGCTATCTCAGTTGAAATCACGTTGTGAAGGTGCCACATTCCCTTTAAGACTCTTCTAAGCAGTTGTCACAACGAAAGAGATACCGAATGGAAATAGGTACCCCTACATTCAATAGGCTGATTGAATATTCCGTTTCATCACTGATATCACATTTCATCAGCTCAATCAACAGATGTTTCTCTGAATAATTTTCTAAGAACAGAGCACTTTGTCGTAGGAAGTTGAAGTTTCATCATGCGTTCACGTAACTCGCGGATATACACTTGCTTGTTCGTTATCATCTCTCAGAATTATACCTACGAGGATGCTTGACTAGATTAGTTTAAAATCTGAATGGCTGCACGAGGATTTCCCATTCAGCTCTGAAGTGGGTATGACGATGGGATAGTGTATGTGCCCCGGAGATCAAAGTGTGCTTGTAAACCACTGCTGCTTCTGAGCCTGCAGTCGTGTTTTGCGATTAGCTTCGTTATTTCATACCATCCGCTGCAGGTCTCGAGTATAGAAATCCTGTAATCATTATTAATTCCCTAATAATAAGTTCGCACTTAAAACTAGTAAAACGCTATTTCTGGCGGCGGTCGAGCGGGTATTTTAGTTGGCGTCAGATATCATTTGACTGACACCATTTTTATTCATGGCTCTGAGCTATAGGCTTTATCATATTGCCCCGATGATTTTATGCCACTTCCTGTGCTATACAACTTTCATGTTGAATTTTCGTAATCAAAGGCAGTCAGTTAAGCTGCAATAAAAGAATGTCTCACTTACAACTCATTTGCATGGTACAAGATAGAAAACATATGCACGATTGTAATTCGATCGAATTTAATTGCTTTTACTTCTCTTGAATAAAATAAACTAATTACTCAGATAAATCCTCTGCAACTACATGCAATGGAATGTTCTGAAATATAGGCCCTGAAATAACTATATGTGTAACATCAAACTTAAACACCTTTTCTCAAAGCCCATGCGTATTTGAGCTGGAAATATCTTGCTTTCAAGCGCTCAGGCTCTCCAAAATCATTATTCAGAGAGTGTAGCAAGGTCTCCGTAAATTGCGCACCACTGGCATGCAGGTTACCGGTTTCGCTACAAAAAGTAAAACATTGAACTAAAATAATGCAGATAATTGATGGTGCCAATTTCATTCCCTTACGGCAGTTACTTACAGAGTTACAAGCTCGCCAAAAGCGGTAGTAATACCGGGCGGGGCCAAGCCGGCTGGTATGTAAACTATTTAACTGTGTGGGAGGAATACCTCGCGCAGGCTTTGCGTCCGCTCGGTAATGGCGGACGTGGATTAATTCCACCATCACTGGCGGACAAACGAACGCATTCATTCAGACGGACGAATTGGCTTTGATGGGTGTGGTTGTTCTACCTACTCATCCATCTATGTCACTAATAACTGTGGAGAATCATGGATACAGCGTATCAGAAAATAAATTGGACATCAACCGACATCATTGGAGTGTGTTTTGTCTCGGCTTCGACCTCTGATTTTGCTCTTAGATGTGTGGGCCTAGTATTTTTACAGGATTTAACCAAACGACACTAAGCTGGGCTCTTATTAGATCTTCTGACCGCCGCCGCATTCCTCTAGGTAATCGAGTTAAGCTGACGGCAGTGCACCTCCCCAGGGGATCGGCTCTCTGTTCAGCGCTCTGAAAGTGGTGCGCCTGCTACGGCTGGGTCGCGTGGTACGCAAGCTGGACCGGTACCTGGAGTACGGCGCCGCCATGCTGTTCCTCCTGCTCTGCTTCTACATGCTGGTGGCCCACTGGCTGGCCTGCATCTGGTACAGCATCGGCCTCTCCGATGCGGACAATGGAGTCACGTACAGGTGAGATGTCTGGGTAGCCTCCAAACGGCGCGCAATGATTAAGGTGGGGGAGGGGTCTTCGGCTATGACGTGGGATCGCTTTTATAGGTGAAAATTAACGCACCTCGGATGAAGTGCACGAACCTCAAACACATTGAAGTACTGTTTTTCTCAAATTCTGAAGAGTCATTTCTCTTTGTTTTCCAGTCCTTTCTAACCGCTCAACAGACAGTGGAATTTCTTCATAATTTATAGTGAAAACCGGTCATTGGCAGTGGTTGAAGAGCCCTCGGTCTCGTTTTTGATCAGATTAACCGGCTGGAAGTTATCTTTGAGCTGAAAAAAGTCTCCATAACCATTTTACAAGCTTCACGATGCTTCATGCGTGAGAACGATACAGATAAGACAGATTTCAAGCATGTTTGACAACGCCAGGACCCCACTGTTGTCTCCTCAGTTGGCTGTGGAAACTGGCCAACGTCACGCAGTCGCCCTACGCCTACAAGTGGTCCAACGAAACGATGGCGCCCGTGCTGATCAAGGGGCCGTCCCGCAAGACCATGTACGTGTCGTCGCTGTACTTCACCATGACTTGCATGACGTCAGTTGGCTTCGGCAACGTGGCTGCCGAGACCGACAACGAGAAGATATTCACCATTTGCATGATGATAATTGCAGGTGAGCAGACACAGCTATCGTATATTTATCATGTGTTTTTGTTAGAGATGGAGACCTGCGTTCTACGGGTGCTTAAAAGTCGATCGGCATCATTCAAACATGGGCTTGCTGTCAGATGATCGTAGTAGACACACTGCAATTTCCAAACCCTAAAGGATACTAGCCTGGAATGACTTTTTCACATAGTGGGATGTTGAAATTCAAGAGAAATATTATCTAGATATTTGGTTAGGCCTGCTCTGTCACAAAATACATTCATTTTATCTTATTATATTCCAAGCTGGTGAGCTAGCGTCTTCCTTGATTTGGACCATTTTTTGAAGCTTGTAGTATTCTGAGCTAAGATTTCCTGTTCAGGAATCCAACCCTACGCTGAGGGAAGCCTGTCTAGGCGATATCAGTGTATTTTACTTGCCTGGATTTCCAGATTTCGGAGAAATGGGCCTCCAACTGTCAGTTCGAATGCGGGAGCACAGTAAGGCGACAAACGAAGGATAAGTAGACAGGTCTGGCGTGGCAGAGAATTTTTGTCCAACGGAGATCACAAACTAGCATGGGGCGAAACGCGGATCATTGAAATCGAGCAACATTGAAAAATATGAAAGATCAAAGAAGCTGAACATATGGCACTAGGTGGAGACAGAATCAGCAGGCCAAGTGCAGAAATAAGCTCAATAGGTATGGTTCTTGCTATTAGGACAGAATCTGGAAATCCGGACAATTAAAACACACTAATATCGTCAAAACAGAGTTCTTCTACCACAGTCTAAATTTCTGGACAGGAGATTCGAACCAATAACACCACAAGCTACAAACAAATTCCGAAACAAGGAGGACGATGAGTCACCAGCCAGACATAGAAGGTCAATCAAAAAATTGTGTAACTGATACTTCTAGCCCTCGCCCACCGGAGAGGGGCCATCGATGGCCCCCCTAAGGTTTTTCCGGGATAGCAGAAAAACGACGAGGCGCAGCACCGCGGTTGAGGGCTCTACCTCTCACTGCATCATTTTCCCATCATTCCTGAAATTTTTTACCCCGGGTCACCCAAGGTCAGGTCACCAGACGAGGTCAACCAAGGTCACCTCGCTTCACTTTAGAGCTCTGTAAGAGCTACATTTCAAAGTCGATCGATTTGAAACTTCCTACACTTCATGACCCCTCCAGGGTCTACAAGGTGTATATCCGGGATTTTTCGATTTCGTGCCCTGAGGTCAGGTCACGAGGCGACCTCTCCCATTGGAAAAGCATGGGGAAAAGCTATTTCATGATATAAAAGCCACAAAAAGATTGCAAATACTCAGACTGCTCAGAACAACGTTTTTGGACACCCTTTCACGGATCCCAGGGGTCATATTTGCCCTTTGACTTTTCCAAGGTCATCCAAGGTCACCGGAGTTCAAAAACAGTATTTTGACAATAACTTTTGACCTAATTGAGCCAGAGCGATGAAACAAACACCATCGTGTTTGTCTTGTCACTGGCTTTCATTTGATATACGGCAAGGTCACTTTTTGACCTTTCGTGACCTCAGGTCATATTAGGTCACGAGGTGACCTCTGGCGGTCAAACCACTGGCGGGAGGTCTTTACGTTCCACATAGCGGAAAAAGTACAGGCAATTTGCTATCAAATGTACTTTACCAGGCCTCAATAGCTCTAATGACATAAGAGTTATGCCCAGTTTGCTTAATCATTGCATATTTGAGTGAAAATAGCCGATCTTGACCTAATTTGACCTCTGGAAGTCAAACCATTGACCTGAGCACTAAAACATGCGAAGTAATTTCTTACTGAATTCACGCGAGCTTTCTATTGCACTTTGCAGATTTGCGCTAACGCCCATATTTTCGGAGTTAGAGGGGGCCATCGATGGCCCCCCGGTGGGGCGAAGGTGGCGCCGGACCCCCGGTGGGGCGCGGGCTAGAAGAATAACTTCAAACTTCTTACCACAAATTTTTTCGCCTGAGGACGATTGGAAACCAAATTACTGAAACGTTGTGTCAACATTTTCATTTGACGGGAACAACAGTCCGAGCATGCGAACATTATGAATGCACAACTCCCGTTAAAACCTATACGCGAAATAAGAAGTTGAAGTTACGTAACATTGGGATGTCGAAACGCATGCCTTTTGTTAGTATCAAATGCTTGCTCTGGATTTGGGTGTCCATGTAAAATCATGAATTTCAGGGTACGGCAAGAAGATAATGATGTCTCTGCAGGGATCGGTTGGACGGCTCTTACCCTATTTTAAATCCGCTATAAATATCTTGAAACCGAAATAAATATGAAAGTAAATACGTTTTGCGCCAGCGTTTATGTATGAGTACAACCACACCCTTCCTGCACCGCATAGTATCCGCCCACATCTTCTGTCGGGCTTTATTCAAAACAATGAAGAGGCGCAAGATAACACCCCTAATACGGGAAACCCGGGGAACGAGCAAAACATTTGCAATAGAATCTTGAATAATTATTTCTCGCCAGAGAAAACAAGGGATTTGGTAAAGCCCTCTGCCGCTCCCAGATCTAGGATTCTGCATTCGCCGAACCCGTTCTCACGGCGAGTTGTTTAGCCTACAGTGAAACATAGTGGTTTGGAGATTTCTGTTACTTGAACTGAAATAAGCAGTTGAGTGATAATAGAACAACTTGCAGCATTTCTGGGTTACCTAACGTCGTATAGAGTGGTTTTTGTCTGGTAGTTGTAAAAGGTGCCGACAGTTGTGTTACAAAATAATAAGAAAACGGTGTTTCTTATCGCTTTCTTGAATTAATTATTATTTTTAATCAATGCAAGTATTTTTTAAACGTAAATCAAGTATAAGAAATAGTCTTTATTCATCTTTATAGCTGCAACAGATATCATTTAAAGAACAAATAACATAGCTTATATATCATTTGACAGGCCAGGAGCAACTATAATCGTTCCAATCGTTCGTGATAACAATTTCTGGTAATAATAAGGACAGTACGCATAAATCCTATATAAACTTTACACCTGATATGTGGCTGAATTCAGAAAAACGAGAATTGGCTATAATAATAAGTTCTGTGCTTCAGTTAGTTTTACTAGGCTAATGCTTACGACCAATAGAAATGTTTAAATCGAAGTTCAACCCATGCAGTTGCTGCATGGGTTCACTGCTCTTCTGCGTCGTTCACAAAACTTTCAAAGCCCGGGTAGAAAACATCTGCTGGTAGTTCTTCAGCCGAAAGTCCACACCGCAAATGGGAGAGCATTCGTTCTCAGTGCAATAACAGAGTCTCTCCTGTCAGGCCTGAGCTAGTTACGTTACAGAAAACTGGGAAGAAGACACTAGAAGAGCCTCTGTGGCACATGTTGTATTTCTAAATGGGCTTATGAACGTGATTAGTTTGTTTGCTGTGTGCTATTTCCAGTCGCGTTGACTTTTGTTTTGTTCCGTTAATAGGTATGTGCGTCATAATATACCTACATCATTTTAATTATATTGACGTCATATTATCACATCTGCATCAGAGAGAGAGGGAGAGCGAGAGAGAGAGAGAGAGGGAGAGAGAGAGAGGTCTTTATTAAAGTTTTCCTCTCTGCTCGGCAGCTCTTCTGTACGCCACCATTTTCGGTCACGTGACTACCATTATCCAGCAAATGACATCAGCTACGGCCAAGTATCACGACATGCTCAACAATGTTCGCGAGTTTATGAAGCTGCACGAGGTTCCTAAAGCTCTCTCTGAGCGCGTCATGGACTACGTCGTCAGCACCTGGGCCATGACCAAAGGCATCGACACCGGAAAGGTAAGGCTGCAGCAATAATGGCGCCGAGTGCACCTGCTGCTTACGCTACATTTGACGGCTGAGGGTGCTTCGAATGTTTGTTAACCGATATCTACTTGACATTGTTTACAACGTGACGTGCTGCTCTGCTTAGATGCAGACCTGTTTTATTTTATCATTACCTACACATGAAGTCTCTGGTAGGCCACCGCACCGTGTTTTACGTGATCTAAATACTAGGAGGAACAAGGCGGCTGGGTGGCCTAGTGGATAGCATAAAATCAGCTTAGCAACTGGTCTCGGATTCAGGTCTTGGCGGAGGCTCTGAATAAGTTGACCTGATCCCCTAAATCCCTCCCAATAGGGTGAAATTTGACGACCTTGGCAGCTGGTGTGTCGTTAAACCCCGACAGTTATCATCATTATTACGAGGAGGAGCAGGGATGACTGAAATGTAACTCATTGCTAGTTTCTCGAATGGAATTTGCAATTTTATAAAAATGTCCGGAACAGAAAGCGTAGCTTTCCGCGGAGCTAGAATGGCGGTGACAAAAAGCTTAGATGTGATTGTGAGCGACATGGATGGATGATCCACGCGGGCCATACCAAACGACGGTCCACAGTGTTCACGAATCTGGAAAACTGTGTTCTGGGTAAAATGCATAGTAATTATATTAGAAAAATGATTCACGTCTATATTTCAATGGTTGAGAACAAAATGCTACCAGTACGGGCTGCGCAGTGGATGACTGTGGTGTTACAGTCTACATTACTCTCCGGCCACATATACTCTGATAGTCTCTCACGCGTAGGAACGCTGTCTTCATGCTACAAATTTGCTTCAGATGAAAATTGAGCCCATTTTAGCAAGCAATTAAATCGCATTTAAGCAATATTGGTATACTTATGGAAATATTGCGTCATCGGCTTCATACATCAGAAGTGTGCTCCGAGTTTGACCCTGAATCGACTTAAATATAAATAAACCGAGCCCTATGAATGGATATATTGGGCTTAAGCGTTTTGAGAGCCTCGCCATGTAAATAGGGTAAGCGCCATTTTGTCTCGCAAGCTTTGACACCCGGATTTATACCCAGTGGCAGGAGAAAGAGAGGGTAGATTTGAGACCTCAGACCAAAACTTCTTGTTTTTCTCCTCATCCGCACGTCAGAGAGAAACCGAGTGCTGGTGTGAGGCGTCCTCGAAACTCTCACTGGATCTTTTATTCCGCGCAAAGGGAGAAGATGCCTGGAAGGTCTGATATTACATACTTGAAGTGTTGCTAGGATTCAAGTGGGATATTGAAAACCTGATGTAGGCATCAAACTTGAAAGCGATATAAGAAGTGTCTGTGAATAAAGGCACTTCTGTAAATAAAGAGCCAAGGCCATCGGTGTGAGAAGAGACAGCCGGCTGGTCCTGTTCCTCTGCAGAATTTTATCAACCCCACCGCGTCTGACTGCGCTGCGCAATCGCGGCCTCGGTGTGTGGACAACGGGCTTCCCTGCTGGTCAGCCCGTCTGAGTTTTGGTCAACCCCAGCTTCCGTGCTGGGTATCCGTATCGACCTATTGACCGGCCGTGCGGCGGACAGAGAGCTCCGTCCCAGCCGCCGGCGGGCACCGGTCCCACCCCTGTCCGAAATGCGCTGCTTTGAGCCGCGGAGAATGGCTGTCCGGACGCAATCACAGTTGAGCACTCTCTGAAACCGCCACCAAGCCGGAGCATTCGTCCAGCTGTGACTGACGCTGATTCAGAGGGTCTGAAACCACCACGCCCGGGGCGGTCACCCAGCTGTGACCGGCGCTGATTCAGAGGGTCTGAAACCACCACGCCCGGGGCAGTCGTCCAGCAGTGACTGGCGCTGATTCAGAGGGTCTGAAACCACCACGCCTGGGGCAGTCCTCCAGCTGTGACTGACGCTGATTCAGAGGGTCTGAAACCACCGCGCCCGGGGCTGTCACCCAGCAGTGACCGGCGTTGATTCAGAGGGTCTGAAACCACCGCCTCGCCCTGTGAAACCGCTACAACGCCCGAAACCACTGTGCTGTATGCCCCTTCGCCTGCGTCAGAAATTAAACAAGGGTAAAAGTGGTGTTAACCCTCGCCCCACCAGGGGCCCATCGATGGCCCCCTAAGGTTTTTCCGGGATAGCAGAAAAACGACGAGGCGCAGCACCGCGGTTGAGGGCTCTACCTCTCACTGCATTATTTTCCCATCATCCCTGAAATTTTTTACCCCGGGTCACCCAAGGTCAGGTCACCAGACGAGGTGAACCAAGGTCACCTCACTTCAAATTTAGAGCTCTGTAAGAGCTACATTTCAAAGTCAATCAATTTGAAACTTCCTACACTTCATGACCCTTCCAGGGTCTACAAGGTGTATATCCGGGATTTTTCGATTTCGTGCCCTGAGGTCAGGTCACGAGGCGACCTCTCCCATTGGAAAAGCATGGGGAAAAGCTGTTTCATGATATAAAAGCCACAAAAATGATTGCAAATACTCAGACTGCTCAGAACAGCGTTTTTGGACACCCTTTCACGGATCCCAGGGGTAATATTTGCTTTTTGACTTTTTCAAGGTCATCCAAGGTCACCAGAGGTCAAAAACAGTATTTTGACAATAACGTTTGACCTAATTAAGCTAGAGCGGTGAAACAAACACCATCGTGTTTGTCTTGCTACTGGCTTTCATTTGATATACGGCAAGGTCACTTTGTGACCTTTCGTGACCTCAGGTCATATTAGGTTACGAGGTGACCTCTGGAGGTCAAACCACTGGCGGGAGGTCTTTACGTTCCACATAGGGGAAAAAGTACTGGCAATTTGCTATCAAATGTACTTTACCAGGCCTCAATAGCTCTAATGGCATAAGAGTTATGCCCAGTTTGCTTAATCATTGCATATTTGAGTGAAAATAGCCAATCTTGACCTAATTTGACCTCTGGAGGTCAAACCATTGACCTGAGCACTAAAACATGTAAGGTAATTTCTTACTGAATTCACGCGAGCTTTCTATTGCACTTTGCAGATTTGCGCTAACGCCAATATTTTCGGAGTTAGAGGGGAGGCCATAGATGGCCCCCCGGTGGGGCGAAGGTGGCGCCGGACCCCCGGTGGGGCGCGGGTTAATCCGGATGCACCCATATTGTTCCAGTCACATACGCCTTCTATATGGCAAGTGTTATGGCGAGTGTTGTATTGGTGATCTGACCTTGGATGACCTAACCTTAAAATTTTCACAGAAGTTGTAAAAATGATGAGGGAAAAGATATGCCAAGTACGGCGGCGCTACGCGCCGCTGTTTTTCTGCTATCTCCGAAAAACCCAAGAAGGGCGGGTACCCACCCCCCGTCAATGCGCGTGTTAACTGCTCCAAATGATGTAACTGTATATACACTCCCTTATTCTAGTTGTTTTTCCTTCAAACATCTTGCACGGAGGCTTGTGAGAGACGGTGAGTCATAATTTCTGTGGAGCTTTCTGGGCGGGCTTTCCACAACGAATGTCCACCGGACCAAGGAGTGTGGAATGACAAAAGTTTCCGCTAACTAGCCAGTCACATCTGCGACATATCGCAAAAGTTTTCCGCGGACATCAGTTCTGCAGAGTTTTACTGTTTGGAATATCTCTTCATCTCCATTAAAGTGATATTCTCAACACTGGTGGCATTCTAGCTTTTGGCGTGCTTTCTGTTAAACAACACTAAACAGAGTCAATAAAAACGCGGCAAACAGCCAGCTCTGACTCCCACTGAGAGAGGCATGACCCGTGTAAGCACATGTCTTCGAAGTTGAATATTAATTGACTGAATTACTGGACCCACTTCGAACTAGTTGAATAAGAAAGTATACCTTACTATTAACACGCCCACCTGGGGTTCCTGGCATGACGCGCCCCACTGGAGGGCCGTATTTCAGCCCTCCATCGTATTTCTTTCCCCAGGGAAGCCTAAAAAAGTACGGACGGCGTTCGAAAGCTGTTGACGAGACGAAGCAAAGTTATAGGCGCCATTTTTATTTCAAGTCAATATTGAGGTCAGCATAGGTCAAGGCCGGTTCTATGGGCTTACAACAGCGCAGTGTGCGTTTCCCCTTTATATTTTTATTCAGCAGAGCTAGAGAAAATATGTATACATCATTGGATTTCTCCCGTCGTGGCGAATCGAATGATGTATAATATGACCTTACCAAATCAAATGGTGAAAATAACCTTACATTGATAATAATTTTTGGGACTTATCGATACACCAACTGCCAGGGTCATATGGCGTCGCCAACTCTTTCCCTGTTGGAAGGTTTTCTCGGGAGCCAGCTTGCTCCTTGTTCAGAGAAGCCGCCGGGCCTTGATCCCGGGTCGGCTGAAAGGAAGTCAGCTACGCTGACCACTCCACTACCGCGCCCACGACCTTATATTGAGCTAGGTCAGGGTCACAGTGTGACTTGGTATAGTCATGTTGCATATTTTATTCATAAATCGACTCCCCGTGACAATATAAGCACAGTGCAAGCAGAATAAAAGCTTTATCTCAATTCTGTGAGATGTTTTTAACAAAATAATCACTGTATGCTCCAGTGACGTCACATGATTTTTGAGAGGTCAGGTGGTCAAAAACTCAACTTCATGGTCAAGATTGTGGTAAGAATATATGGTTTGAACATTTTCGGACTTCTCCATCCAGTAATTACTGAAAACGAGCCCTTTATATTTTCACCATAGACTTCTAATGAGGTGACCAAAAAATTGGCCCCAACTTATGTCAACAACATTAAAATTACGAGATCGCAGATTTGTAGGCCCTCGTGAACTTATCATATTGTGAAAGTTTGAAATGGATCGGTTGGCAGATATTCCTTAGGCGCCGCTTCAAACTCGTGATGTTAGGCTTTGAGGTCCGGTCACTTGACCGTGACTTGCGGCATGACCTGATATGACATGTCCTGACCTAAATAATTGTTCAATGCGTAGAATTATTCAGGGATAAGGTACTGTAGAAAAAACTAGGAGGGGGAAAATTCCCCCCAGCGGGGCGCGTGCTAATTGGGTTACATCATACATCCCCGGCTTTCAAATTTCCTAAGCAAGGTTTTAAGTGAAAATTCTGTGGTACCACGTTTGTGCGAAGTCAAGAAACCAGAGAAGTAAGAAATCATCTTCAACAGGAAATTCCACCTTCGGGTTTTTCCGAGGTATATTTATTCAGGTAGTCAAATAAATTCAGTTAAGATCTGCCCAAAGTGAGACAGCTGTTTCTGATGCATACAGTTTATCTGCGGGTTACACGCTGGAGCTGTGGAGCCCGCACAAAAGCTGATGCGTCGCCGTCGAGTTTTCTGCTCCGGGAATGTCAGCCGAAACAGCCAGCTCTGCTTGATTGGGGGCCTTTTCAGAGCCATCGCCTGCCCTCTGACGTTTTACGGGATGTTCGAAAAATGATCATCCATCGAGCGCCGCTCGCTGCTTTATTTAACATTCCGCCTTTGTTCTTGTATGTCCTGTTTGGGAAAATTTGGCATTCACCATAAAGGGAATCACTCGCAGGTACACACTACGCAAAGTTCAAAGCTGCAGCTCTCGGTAACTTGCAGGCTATTTGATCCGATTCTACTCCACTGTCGAACTTCTGTAGTATAGATCGAAAGCTCTGATCCGAAAATAAACATATTGCGGATTAAGTCTCGATGAACTTTATCGTAACTGTAAGTTAATTCAATACCCCATTTTTACCAGGCATGGTCAGTGGTTTGATTATCGGTTCATCATTCGAAGTGGCACAGCAAGGAGAGACATTGACACCAAAATAGCTCCTGACGGTGGATTTGCTCTCTGAGCATAGCGTCAAAACCACGCAGGCTTCCATTATCTGCAAAAATGAAAGTTCAGTTGACTTACTCGTAAGTACCTTTCAAGCAGCTCCGGTCAGTATCCGACAGTGAAATCTACTTGCAGTGTGAGCCACCGACTACGTTTTGTGAGACTTTACTTCAAATGGTTCCAACTGGAAGTTTCACTTTTTCCAAGCGGAGCAGCTTTCCCGCCGGCTCTTCTCCACACGACATTTCCATTTATCGGCTGAAGAACGACAAGCTAACCCCTTCTCTCTATCGCGGGTTATTTGTTGAAAACATATGCGTTGAGGAAAGGCCATCCGAAGGGAGTGTAGTTCTGCAGTGATTAGCAAGCCGTCTTTTCTGGGAGTTCAATCCGGTTTCAAGTCCCTGCAAATCCCTGACCAAAGCAAAATTTGATGCTCGGTACCCCTTCTAACAACGAAAGAGTTGGCGACGGCATATGACATAAGCCGTTGCTGCATTGTTGAGGCCCAAGAATTGCCAAGTGCTGCCCGTATGATGTGGACGAGATATTGAAACGACTCCGGGTTCCCCGTGGCTATACATTTAATGAATAACGTAGTTCGACGTAGTTGTTTCAAAGTATATGTTGTCTTCGGCGTTTTGACATCGTTTGATGTTCTAAAGTTGAAAACTCGCGTCGGTCGCACTTAAAACTCTGTGTTGGTTAACGATACAAGATTACACCAATACCTCATACATTTTTAGACTTAGATAAAGCAAGAAGCAAATATGCCCAATTAAAAATATTGTTGCCACTTGATTGCATTTTGCATGCTTGAAACATTTTTGTGTGATTCTGTACCTTTTTTCTTCAGCCTGAAGTTAAGGACTAATGTATCGGTCTAGTATACGCACAGATTTACCGACATATACTACACAAACAGTGTGCTAAGCCTTCCCCGTATCCTTAATACCAGGATCCATCGTGGCTGAGCAGAAAAGCTATCCTAATCTTGTTGTGACGATTTTTATGTATAACAAACTTAAGTGGTTGTATGTATACTGTGCACAAATCCGAATGGGATGCAATATGCTATTGCTTTTGAATTTTCGGGAGATGATACATATTTGTAGCACTGAACTTACATGCGAACAAACACTGTGTGGGTTGGCGTTGGATTGGCCTTCATACTAATGCATGAATTCATCAGCGTGCCCAATCACATTATTCAGCCGTAGCAACCACTGTAATACATTTGCTCATATCTGCAACACAATTCCCGTCAGCTCCAGCCTACCAGATCTGGAGAGCTGCAATCTAATTGCTTTCCACATTATGATGAGCGCGTACGCAGAGGGCCATAAATTATACTTGTATCGTTGATCCTTGAGTGGTATGATTGTATGGTGGTGCTCATGGTATGATGGGTTCTGAGCCATTTTACAGAATCTAAAATGTTCTTGTACTTATATATTTGCAAAATTGTTATTATTTAGGTTGACAAGTTGTCATTTGGCTTATTTTCATGAATCTGAGATGAAAAAATGAGTAAACATTTATGGTTGAATGTTTGGATAGAGCATTTCATCGGAATGTTTATACCACTTTTCGTTGCAAAGACAACCCTTGGCCATCGTATAACTGCCAACCCTGAAAAGAACAGAGATTGATCGTCAACCCTGGAGGTCAGCCATCATTTTTGCAAGAATCAGCTAAGAGTGATTTTTGCACAAAAAACGATACATTAACATTCTGATGAAGGGCTGAAGCCCAGTATATAACCATTTATTTATGAACTTTTCCATCTCCGAATCGAAGAGTGGGCCAAATGACATCTTACAAACTTATGATACCAGCATGCCCCTTCGTTGCAACACTAAAGAATCTATGTCTGCGTGGGACTATAACAGTTATGAGATACTGCACCTAAAAATACTGAGTTTGCTAGTGCCAGAATCAGCAACGCTTTGCTGTATGTATCCAAATATACTGCATTTTTCTGGAATTTGTTTTCCAGGATTGGCGAGGGAAAAGAGCATTCCTTAGAGCTCACAGGGTACATTGAGACTTCCAACGAACACTTTTTTTCTTTTTAGGCACCGCTATTTTGTTGTTGTATAATTTACCTTACTAGGAAGGCATAACGGCCATCAGCAAGGTCACAATAGCTCAAAGAGGAAGGGATCTGGATTTTTTCCGCAAGGACGCCGATCCCCCATAGGTAAAAGACATTATGATTGAGCACCAATGGGAGGTGCTGGGAACCAATGACAGCGGCTGGGGATCAATGAAAGAAACCGTGGACCCAAGATGTTCCCCAGCTTGTATACAAAATGTCCTGCCTAAAGATATTCTCTTTTGTCGCTGTCTAGTTGCACGCCAAAATGCAGGATTTCAGAAAAGTAGAAAACGCAAAGAATTATTATCTTAGTTTCTTTTTCAATCTTAATAAAACAGAATTGCTCCTGCTGTTTTTCACAGGTGCTCAACTACTGCCCCAAGGACATGCGGGCCGACATATGCGTACACCTCAACCGCAAGGTGTTCAACGAGCACCCGGCGTTCCGGCTGGCGTCGGACGGGTGTCTGCGCGCCCTGGCCGTGCACTTCAGCATGTCCCACAGCGCCCCGGGCGACATGCTCTTCCACACCGGCGAGAGCATCGACACTCTCTGCTACATCGTCTCCGGGTCGCTGGAGGTCATTCAGGACGACGAGGTCGTCGCCATATTGGGTGAGAGATTCAGATGTTTAACCAAGCCTGGAATATTGTTTATGCGCCGGTGTGTATTCAGGTGAGGGTAAAATGGGACCTCCCTTTTAAGAAGCCCACGCAACAAACACATATTTATAGTGAGAGCAGAAGCCGTCCCGGCAATGTTAGATCGGCTTGCTCTCTATGAGGCGGGACAGTTCTGGGTCATCATATAGGTGGTGGGTCTAGCCTCCGCGTGGGTGACTAAATTTTTCGCTTTCATCTCCCTCTGTAATATCAGCATTTCTCTTGTGATTTTTTGGCCGGCTATAGTGCGTTCTAAGCATTTGAGCAGTTTTTTTCTCGTGAACAAACCCATTGGTCCTTAAAGCTACCCTCGTCACTTGAGTAAAAAAAAACAGAACAGTCAAAAATTATTTACAAAAAAGTCACATGTCTTCCTTGAAATCTACTTGGAAAAAACAAGAGACCCTCCGGTTTAGACTAGCCCTCCCTCCAATGCTGTTCAACTGACTAGAAAACTTTGCATACCGGGTAAGTCCAAAAAATAGCGCACAAAATTAAAATCACCCCCCCCCCTGTTTAAGGGCAGAGAATTTGAAAAAGATAGTAGGGGATTCGAGCGCCCACCACAAATCAGCCAATTTGGCCCCATCCCCTCCAATAAGCGCAATGTATCATGCGTGATGAGGCTGTTGGCTGGGTTTAAGGTAGTCAGTATGCTGAGCGGAGACGGTTAGATCGGTTTCTTAAGAATCAGTGCCTCTGCCCTCCCAGCGACTCTCGACTTACGGGAGGGATCTGGGCGGTTCTCGTCGGGTGCACCTCCGGCCTTACCCCGGTATCTCTGATTATTCTACTGGAAGGCACTAGGCAGGCATAACCCACCCAATTTCAGAACCACATCAACCGCCTCTGCCGAGCAGGGACGCCCTAGAGCCCAGCCCGCACCTCGGGCGGATTTGAAGACAGGGGATCAAACATTGGAAAAAACGCGCTTCCGTCCCTTCCGAAAATGACCCACTCACCGTTGCCCACAGACACACTGTACACAAGGGTACAGCTAACAGAACGTAATTCCTCATTGTCCTCTGTTCATTTCGATCCGGGTCTCTACTCGTTTACTGGTGCAGTCTATTCAGTCATTCATCGTCTTAACAGCCGAGGTATACGAACGAATCATATTTACGCACAATTGGAGGGAAACCCAACGAAAGGTAGAGAAAGGTGTGTATGTACCTTGACTGACCCCCTCCGGTTGAAAGCTGCATCGGATAAAAATAAGTAAAGTGCCTGGGGATACAATTCCTCTGAAATCTGGCTGCTCAGAGGCTGGTTGACTTTCGCCACGTCCTGCTATCATTCTGGTGCGCACACGGTCTCAGTGTCCCAGAGTCACAGTCACAGGGTTCATATGCAATTATATTTTCCATCAACACAGGGCGTTACAATTTAAGGTTTCGTGGCGTGAAAATTGACGCTAGCTCGCCTCCTCCCCCAAGAACAAATAATTACCTGGGAACACAATGAATTTCTTCCCCCCCACGGTATTCGTCTAATGACCTTAAAAGCTGTTAGAGCTTACAGCACTGGCTACCCCTGCATCTGCTCTATACACGACACACACACGCATACATACACAGCGATAGGCGCTTACATATACACACGAAACAATATACACAAAAGAGAAAAAAACATCGGCGCCATACCATAGTCGATTTGAGGGGAGTCAAACAAAAAAGAGGCAAGAGCGATTAAGGCGAGATTTGACGGGCGTCAGGGTTCCACGCTTTTATCTATACTTTGGTCTACGACGTTTTTGGTTTTGACGCGTTTTCGGGCCACATTTTTTAGATTTAAGTCCGTTGCCCTGGGGTGGAGTCGGCCTTTTTCTTTGGAAAGGAGCTCATTTTTGGTCCGGGGAAA
The DNA here is from genome assembly GCA_034440635.1 of Lepas anatifera. Taxonomy (NCBI): domain Eukaryota; kingdom Metazoa; phylum Arthropoda; class Thecostraca; family Lepadidae; genus Lepas; species Lepas anatifera. The sequence goes on along the minus strand of JAOTON010001627.1, from coordinate 342,710 downwards.
GGGATTGATCTGGAGGGGCATTTCTCCAAGGGTACTTACATCGATGGTTACCAAGTGTTTCTTTCCGACTTAGCTTTTTTTGCTTCCTGTCCTTTGACTTCTTGCGTTCAGAACGTTCCCTTTTCTGCGTTAAAGGCCTCCGCAATCGGCTCCCCGCTCTCTCCTATCTTGACCTCTTGTTTTCCCTCGTTCCTTCTGTCTTTTTCCTGCACCTCGAGTTTTTTTCAGCTCCGAATTTTCACTCCCTACTTATTTCTTCACTTTTCCCATCTAACTTGTCCACCCGCTTCATCCACTGTCCGTTTCCCGCCTCTTGAGTTTTTCCGCCTCCACTGTCTTCATCTTCAACCACTTCCAATATTTTCTCCCCTCCTCATCTAATAAGGAATGGGTCTAGTGGCGATACATACCTTTTTAACGAGGTTTCCAACCCTCCCCAGAACAGCCGGACGAAAAAGAAAAATGTAACCCGTCACAAGGGCCAGGGGTAACAGTACTCCGTTTGGTTGAACCGGCGCTTTACTTCTGACAGAGCCGGGGAGGGGTGCAGAGCCTATCCCTCGAAATTAGATCCCTAAAGGCTTAGATAAAAATGTTTGGGACTTAATGAAAGCTTCTGTCGAAGGTAATGAATTCGTTATCCAGTACCAGCTTGTAGTTTAACATCGGACCCAATGGAGCTTCGAACCACCTTCATCCCAGTGGGGGGGTTTCAATCACCCCTCAATCGCGGCTCCTATAAAAGATAGAGAAAAACGCAAACACTGATGAATAACTGGTAAGAAAGAATGAAGAAGCTATATCAGTCACTTTTTGACTCAGGTCAATACTGAGGCCTTCCCAGGTCAAAGAAGGTGACGGGTTAGAGAAAGGCTTCTGGACTCTGGCGTCTGACTGAGTTAACACGCGCATTGACGGGGGTCTGAGCCACCTTCGCATTGACGGGGCGGGTACCCGCCCCCTAAGATCTCGAGAACCACGGTAGGTAGCGAAAACGGTAAACGGTGTTGGGCTGCCCATCCACTTCTCCATCGAAAACATTTGAACCATTTTTTGTCAGGTCATATTTAAGGTCACGAGAGGTCAAAACATGCCCGTCATAGGGATAACATGTAAATTCAGTTTTTCGGCCATTAAATCTGAACAAGTAAAGATAGAGCAAAACGACTTAAACTATATGAATCCTCTTAGCAAGCCGAATCGAATGATATATAACTTGACCTTGCTAGGTCAAATCAAGGATTTGACCTGACCTGAGGTCAGGTCAGGGTCAAATTATATAAAATACATATCATTAGAACTGCAAAGCCCAGGCGAGTCTAATGCAGCTCAAATAAATGCTCTATCACCATCCGTTACTGAATTATTCCGTAAAAACCATTTTCTTATGTATTTCCAATGGAGAGGTCATGCCTCGTACCTGACCTTAGGTCACCGATATCAAAAATATCGGAACATATTTTAGAGAACTCGGTGGGGCCATTATGTGATATGAGTTTCAATCGGATAAGTTCACCCTGCTCCGACTTAGGCTATCTTAAACTTTTTTGAGGTCGGGTCACTTGACCTGTAATGGTGACCTGACCTGATATGACCTAACCTTAAAATTTTCACAGAAGTTGTAAAAATGATGAGGAAAAGGTATACCAAGTACGGCGGCGCTACGCGCCGCCGTTTTTCTGCTGTCTCCGAAAAACCCGAGGGGGCGGGTACCCGCCCCCCGTCAATGCGCGTGTTAAGTTAATTTTTGACGCCATTCGCTTTCTTTGCTACGGCGAATCGAATGTTGTATGTTATAACCATACTAAGTCAAAACATATGAAATGGCCAGACCTAAGGTCAGGTCAAGGTCACCATTTTACCTAACATAGTCAATATGCATATCAATCGACTTGGAATAATGATTAAAACGTAATGGTGTCAAAATGTTCTATCAAGCTCTGTCATCATTTCTTGCGGGTTTATTGAACCAAGTCTGAAAACCCGCCAAGTAGTCTCAGAGTAACTCTCAGAGGTCATATGTACAAACTTGCAAGATGACCCTGGAGAGTTGCCTGAGATACTACTATTTGGAGAATAGAAAGGTATCCCAAGCCGTATCTACAAAAACAGTCATTTTTCGGCCATTTCGGACATTTCTCATGCATTGGCAGTGGGGGGGAGGGGAGGGGGAGGGACCCATACCTGACCCTAGGTCATCGATGTAAAGAAATCCCAACTTGTGGTACTTGCTTGACCCTTTATGTGATATGAACATCATATCACTAGATAAGACTGCTTTCATTCATGCCACTTAAAAAACTGGAGATGGAGTCATTTGATTTGGCTTGGTGACCTGACCTGAGATGACACAAACTTGAATTTTTTGGAAAAACCGCGAAATTGGTGAGCAATGCTGTGGGCCAAGTAGGGAGGTGCTTGGCGACGCAGTTTTTTGGTACCGCCGGAAAACTCGAGAGAGGGTGATCAAATATCCCACACTGGGGCGAGGGTTGTCAGTTAAATATCGAGATCGCAAGATACTATAGGCGACATTTTGTAGATATAACACGAACGCTAAAATTTTGAATGTCATTTTAGAAGGATGTCTACTTTTACGGCATCATGACAATATTTTCATATCATGTTTCATGTTATTCTTAATTTTCCTCCTGGTGCAAGCGCAAGGAACGTGACCGGCTTTAAGTTTTTTGGGACGTGAGTGGAAAATAGCGATACGCTACGATACGAATTTCCATCGGAAGGTATATTTTGCACATATAATAAAGGAGCATTCTTATAATCATGACACGCACCGACTGTTCGTAGCGAACTAGTTTTCTGACCGACGCAACATTTTCGCATCATGTTTCAAGTGTTTTCGGATGACTATGCTGCACGTTTCTAGCTGTTGGAGTTCTCGAGATAAACGAGGTCGCCTGGGTAAACTTGTTTGCCAACTTGATTATTGATATTCCCTGATGGCTTTGATATTAGTCTCATAAGGGAATTAATATGATCGTTTAAGTAATATCTTTTTGTGCGTACCTCCCCTTACACTATTATTGTTATAGTGAGAAGGTGCAAAATTTGATCCCCTCCTTTTCGGGAATAGAATGACCAGAATCCCACCCGGGACAATAGGAACATAAAAACATAGATATTGTCCTTCCAAGGAGCTATATTCATGTAAGAATACACCGCGAAATTTTCCTCTCCTCCACGCCAGTTGAAGCAAGTGTTGATCTAAGCTTGTGATCTTAGCTTATCTATTGGGCATCCATGTGGTTATTGAGAAAACTCCTGGAATCGCCTGCATCAGATGTTTCTGTTTCCCACTCTTTCACTTAGCAAGTGACATCTTCAACCCGTCGTTGATGTTGACAAGACACCGGATCGCCGGAGAATGGCCTCCCGCTGAGGAATAGCCTGTCGGAGAGGGGCCATCGATCTGGGCTGCTGTCGGTGGCCGATTATCCCGACCCGGCAGGTACACTCAACAGTCGGACCGATATGTTAATCCCACTGCCGTACAGAGGCGGTACACTCAACAGCCGGTCCGATATGCTAATCCTGCTGCCGTACAGAGGCGGTACACTCAACAGTCGGACCGATATGCTAATCCTGCTGCCGTACAGAGGCGGTACACTCAACAGTCGGACCGATATGCTAATCCTGCTGCCGTACAGAGGCGGTACACTCAACAGTCGGTCCGATATGCTAATCCCACTGCCGTACAGAGGTGGTAAACTCAACAGTCGGACCGATATGCTAATCCTGCTGCCGTACAGAGGCGGTGCACTCAACAGTCGGTCCGATATGCTAATCCCACTGCCGCACAGAGGCGGTGCACTCAACAGTCGGTCCGATATGCTAATCCTGCTGCCGTACAGAGGCGGTACACTCAACAGTCGGTCCGATATGATAATCCCACTGCCGTACAGAGGCGGTGCACTCAACAGTCGGACCGATATGCTAATCCTGCTGCCGTACAGAGGCGGTACACTCAACAGTCGGTCCGATATGCTAATTCCACTGCCGTACAGAGGCGGTACACTCAACAGTCGGTCCGATATGCTAATCCTGCTGTCGTACAGAGGCGGTACACTCAACAGTCGGTCCGATATGCTAATCCTGCTGCCGTACAGAGGCGGTACACTCAACAGTCGGTCCGATATGCTAATCCTGCTGCCGTACAGAGGCGGTACACTCAACAGTCGGTCCGATATGCTAATCCCACTGCCGTACAGAGGCGGTGCACTCAACAGTCGGTCCGATATGCTAATCCTGCTGCCGTACAGAGGCGGTACACTCAACAGTCGGTCCGATATGCTAATCCCACTGCCGTACAGAGGCGGTGAACTCAACAGTCGGTCCGATATGGTAATCCTGCTGCCGTACAGAGGCGGTACACTCAACAGTCGGTCCGATATGCTAATCCGGCTGCCGTACAGAGGCGGTGCACTCAACAGTCGGTCCGATATGCTAATCCCACTGCCGCACAGAGGCGGTGCACTCAACAGTCGGTCCGATATGCTAATCCTGCTGCCGTACAGAGGCGGTACACTTTACAGTCGGTCCGATATGCTAATCCCACTGCCGTACAGAGGCGGTACATTCAACAGTCGGACCGATATGCTAATCCTGCTGCCGTACAGAGGCGGTACACTTTACAGTCGGTCCGATATGCTAATCCCACTGCCGCACAGAGGCAGTGCACTCAACAGTCGGACCGATATGCTAATCCTGCTGCCGTACAGAGGCGGTACACTCAACAGTCGGTCCGATATGCTAATCCCACTGCCGTACAGAGGCGGTGCACTCAACAGTCGGTCCGATATGCTAATCCTGCTGCCGTACAGAGGCGGTACACTCAACAGTTGGACCGATGTGCTAATCCCACAGCCGCAGTAGATATGGTACATTCTACAGCTGCCCCGATATGCTAATTCTACGGCCGTACAGAGGCGGTACACAACAGCTGCCACGATAGGCTAATCCGGCCCAATTTGCTAATCGGACCCGATATGCTAATCCCACTGCCGCAGTGGAGGCGGCTGGTCAGTGGAACGCTCGGGTAATCCCGACAACGGCTCCCACTCTTTCAAGATCAGGCTGGTCTCTGCTGGAAACTCTCTTTCTTAGTGATAAAGGACCAACGGACAGACGCTATTCTGGCGGAGGCAGGTCTTGAATGTTTAAAAATATACGCGAAGAGCTATTTACTCATGTTTTTATGGTAGCGGGATTCCTATACTACGGTGACTGCTGATAAATATGGTAATGGAACTGCTGTAGTAGGCTTTTTAGCTATACCCACCACCTACCTCCGAAGTTCTCTCCAGGAGTCTGCATGCCTGTGCCCGAATGCTGCCAAACTATAGCCATTGGCATTGGAACGAGATGATATCAAGTTTGCTATTGCATGCATATTCGCTGTCACTGGCTAAGGACTCGCACTTTAGCATGTCATATTTATGAAAAACATCAAACACCTTTCCAGCGCAGTCAGTTCCGGTCGCTGTTGCAGAGTCTGTGGCTCCGCTAACTGCACAGCTTTGATCTGCAGCATATGCAAGGTTCACCGGTACGCGTGAGCAAAGAGAGGGGCTTGGTGGAGGCACGGAATAATTAATTATGCATGCAGATCAGCGGACACTGTTGTTGTTATTGTTGTTGCTGCTGTAATTTCTGATATTTTCGTTTCACTTTTTGAATAGGCATTGCTTTATAGCACGGGCCGTGTTATTGATTAAATCATATTTCGCTATTAAGTAATACGTATTGAATAAACAATCACAATGGGTCAGAAAAGACAAGTTTCTATAGTTTATGAGTAGAATTGTTCTATCACTACCCAGGAATTGTTAGTCCACTTCAGCACAGCATGCCGAATAAACTCTCCCGTCCTTGCACCACGCCACTGGCTTCACCCGCCTGCGACGGTGACCATTATTGGTCTGACGTGCGCTGCCGGCCACAGCTCCGCACCAAGCTCCGTCCACGTCGTCCACGCGTGCCCTCAGGCACGTCACGTTCCACCCAACCATTTACATGGAGCATCGCCGACGGCGCCACGAGGCTCTGTGCCTGCGAGATGTGGGCAGGTAGTTAGCGATGGCCACTGAGGCAGGCCGATCCCGACCATTTTTGTGAGGGGATACCTGAACACTCCCCAGAGCAGTTTTCATGTGATGACTCGATAATGCATCGCATTACTTCCCATTGCTGATGGTGGCAGCCGGTGCCTCCCTCCAGCTTCTACCCGAAATGGATAGCCACGTCTTGCAGGGTCCGTCAATACCAGGCTGTGATCTCCAAATGGGCTCGGGCTTACGGTGATGTTTCTTTTCTTTATTTAGAAATACGAAACTCATTTTGAAGTTCCAACTCAGTAAGCTGGGATTTTTCGTTTCAAGTCTGTGGCCTAGAGCAGGCTCAGGCTGCTGTCTACCTCTGTCAGTCTGAGGGGAAAACAGAAATGTCACTCAGTGAATGCCAGCCAAGAAGACTGGTATTCTTAATGTGTAGCTCGTTTTGGGTGGTTCCATTATGGTTGAATCAAGTATCTGTGGTAGTATTCCCGCAACTCACGTGACTTTTTTGTTCGGTTTAGCAGAAGAACGACGAGACGCAGCACCGCGGTTGAGGACTCTACCTCTCACCCTGTCATTTCCTACCTTTTCTGAAAATTTTTACTCCGGGTCACCTAAGGTCAGGTCTCCAGGCGAGGTCAACCAAGATCACCTCACTTCAACTTTTGAGCTCTATAAGAGCTACATTTCTAAGTCGATCAATTTGAAACTTCCTACAATTTGTGGTCCCTCCAGGGTCTACAAGATGTATGTCTGGGATTTTTCGATTTCATGACCTGAGGTCAGGTCACGAGGTGACCTTTCCCATTGATAAAGCATGGGGAAAAGCTGTCTTATGATCTAAAAGTCACAAAAACTATTGCAGATGCTCGGCCTGCTCAGAAAAGCTTTCTTGGACACCCTTTTACGGATCCCAGGGGCTATATTTGCCCTCTGACCTCTCCAAGGTCATTCAAGGTCACCAGGGGTCAACAAATGTATTTTACCAATAAGTTTTGTCCTAATTAAACTAGAGCGCTGAATCAAACATCATCATGTATGTCTTGTCACTGGCTTTTATTTGATATACGGCAAGGTCACTTTCTGACCTTTCGTGACCTTAGGTTATATTAGGTCACGAGGTGACCTCTGGAGGTCAAACCAGTTGCGGGAGGTCATTACGTTCCACATTTTAGAAATAGGTCTGGCATTTTCCTATCAAATGTACTTTACCAAATCTCAATAGCTCTAATGGCATAAGAGCTATGCCCAGTTTGCTTAACACGCGCATTGACGGGGGTCTGAGCCACCTTCGCATTGACGGGGGGCGGGTACCCGCCCCCCTAAGATCTCGAGAACCACGGTAGGTAGCGAAAAACGGTAAACGGCGTTGGGCTGCCCATCCACTTCTCCATCGAAAACACTTGAATCATTTTATTGTCAGGTCACATTTAAGGTCACGAGAGGTCAAAACATGCCCGTCATAGGGATAACATGTAAAATTCAGTTTTTCGGGCATTACATCTGAACAAGTTAAGATACAGCAAAACGACTTAAACTATATGAATCCTCTTAGCAAGCCGAATCGAATGATATATAATTTGACCTCGCTAGGTCAAATCAAGGATTTGACCTGACCTGAGGTCAGGTCAGGGTCAAATTATATAAAATGCATATCATTAGAACTGCAAAGCCCAGGCGAGTGTAATGCAGCTAAAATAAATTCTCTATCACCATCCGTTACTGAGTTATTCCGTAAAAACTATTTTTCCCATGTATTTCCAATGGGGAGGTCATGCCTCGTACCTGACCTTAGGTCATCGATATAAAAAATACCGGAACATATGTTAGAGAACTTGGTGGGGCCATTATGTGATATGAGTTTCAATCGGATAAGTTCACCCTGCTCCGACTTATGCTATCTTAAACTTTTTTTAGGTCAGGTCACTTGACCTGTACTGGTGACCTGACCTGAGATGACCTAACCTTAAAATTTTCACAGAAGTTGTAAAAATGATGAGGGAAAAGGTATACCAAGTACGGTGGCGCTACGCGCCGCCGTTTTTCTAATTTCTCCGAAAAACCCGAGGGGGCGGGTACCCGCCCCCGTCAATGTGCGTGTTAAGCATTGCATATTTGAGTGAAAATAGCCTATCTTGACCTAATTTGACCTCTGAAGGTCAAACCAATGGCCCCCGGATGGGGCGAAGGAGTGCCGGACCCTGGTGGGACGTAGGTTAACATGGCCGACTTAATTTATGCAGTATGTGTATGCAGCTTGGTGTTGTTCTCTAAACTCTGGATTTTGCCTGAAAATTGATTTGATCCAATCCGGAGGCTAGAATTAATGGCGTATGTACATACATTAAACCCTGAGTTAGTCGTACTCTTAGATACGTAATGAAGTTGGGCTTAGAAAGGTACTGTTCCGTATCAAAATCAATAATAGATCCTCTATTCTGCCTGGCCGAAGCAAATATGTTAATAATTAAATTGTGTTTTGTTTTGTTTTATTCATTTCTTCTATTTTGATATGGCCACGCCCTAGAGTAGAGAGCAGTGCCTTAAGATGATTTGATTCGTGGCTGCTGGAGGAAGAAATTATAGTACTCGATGACAGTTTCCTTAGGATTTAAATGGTTCACGATCTACCCTACATGCTCAAATCTTGATTCAATACCCATAATCGATGTATTTTGCACCCATGTATATATTTCTCCAGAATCAGTGACAATGGTTAATAATTCCTAGCTGTGACAATCAGCCATTTCAAGGGAACTAAACTATCTCTGAGCCATGGCTTTGCCCCAACCATGTCAAGATTTGTGACTCTGAGAGCTTTTGGTTTAATAGGAACCAATATTAGATAAAGATGCTTGAATCTCGTTGCGTACTTGGAACCATACGTACGTAAGTTCACACCAAAACAGTAAAAGCAGTGAAATTCTAAACCAAAGGTCTCCAGATTATGAGTTGACAATATGTTCCCTGACTCATTTCAGACATTCGAAAATGGACAAAACCCAGTGATCTTTGCCCAACAATACTGATTGAGATGTTACTATGTTCGGACATGTCCTTGGCTTTATTAATTGGCCTTATAAACGGTGTTGCTGATTTCAATAGGGTACCTCGGTTTGGTATGAAGTCCGAGGCGCCCGAGGTCCCGCTCCTCAGTGTTTACCACCTCGCCCCTCTCCCCGTAGTCCCGCTCCTCAATATTTATCATCTCGCCTCTCTCCCTCAGGTACCGCTCCTCAGTATTCACCACCTCACTTCTCTCCCAGTGGTCCCGCCCCTCAGCAGTATACCACCTCGCCTCTCTCCCCCAGGGATCGCTTCTCAATGTTTACCACCTCACCTCTCTCCCAGAGGTCTCGCTCCTCAATATTTATCATCTCGTCTATCTCCCCCAGGTACCGCTCCTCAGTATTTATCACCTCACTTCTCTTCCCCAGGTCCTGCTCCCAATGTTTACCACCTCGCCTCTCTCCCCCCAGGCCAGGGTGACGTGTTCGGGGACACGTTCTGGAAGGATCCCACGGTGGGCCAGGCGGCCGCCAACGTGCGAGCGCTCACCTACTGTGACCTACACACCATCAAGCGGGACAAGCTGCTGGAAGTGCTCGACTTCTACCACGCCTTCGCTAACTCGTTCGCGCGCAACCTGGTGTTGACGTACAACCTGCGACAGAGGGTGAGGGAGAGAGAGAGAGAGAGAGAGAGAGGTGGAGGGAGGAAGAAAGTAGAGAACAGGATACAAATTCGACCTCGAAGCTGTTGTAGTGGGCTGCATACTCGTCACAAAGTCGGTCGACAATAACTGGTTTCCATTGTACTAATCCTCATTAGTGTCGTTGCTATAAACGCTCTGAATTCAACTCCTTACGCGTGGTTGGCTCTTAAATGTGTCTGTGACGTAGCGAGTCAATTGGGCACGACAGGGCCTGCGAATTGCTTCCTCGCCGGGTTTGGCGAATTAATACTAATGACTTGGACTCACGGCCTCGTAATGCTGATTGCTTAATTATAAAATTCGATGAATGAATATCGGTAAAACGTTCATCGATGGTGTATGTTAAATGGTAGAGTACTTCATCGATCAGGTACGCCACGTCATCAGAACATGTCAGAACGTGTCCAGAGGAGAGTTCGAATTTTGGTATACAAGTTTTCCTTTGCGTAATGTCATATGGATGGATACCATGGATGGATGATATACCAATATTTTTCCATGATGGTAATTTCTGCATGAATAAATCACTGGTAACATGACAAAAATCGGGCTAATTTGAAACTTTGTTATTAGGTAATGCCTGAATGTTCTACACGACACTTCTTCACAAAAACATTACCCAGGTGGCCGGTTCCAGTAAAATCCTAAGCTGACTTGGCCCCTGCAGTAAGGTAAACCATAATCTAGGCTTGTGATACCCACTCTCGTTGTGAGACGCGTGGCTGCTACAGCTGGTGCCTCACGTGATCCCAAATACAAAGGCGAAAAGTAAAGCCAACTAAACCAGCTTTGTGTGGCGTTGATGGCGGCACCGCACACCCGACAATGGTCTCCCATCAAAAACGGGACAACATGCACAGAAGAAAATTGTTTTGACTATAAGCAGGGCAAGCCAGCTCTGTATCGTAGTCCAGTGGGGCAAACTAGATCCGTTGCACCTCTGTGCGGCTATACCTACTTACCAGCCCGTGGAGCCAACTGTGTGTCACTCCTCCTGTTGGATATTTGCCCTTGGTATATACCAATGTGGTTCTCATGTGGTATGGTACTTCGTACCAGGTACCACACACGGTAACCACTATTGAACAAGGTTACTACATTAACCCTCGCCCCACGGGGGGCCATCGATGGCCCCCTAAGGTTTTTTCCGGGATAGCAGAAAAACGAAGAGGTGCAGCACCGCGGTTGAGAGCTCTACCTCTCACTGCATTATTTTGCCATCATCCCTGAAATTTTTTACCCCGGGTCACCCAAGGTCAGGTCACCAGACGAGGTCAACCAAGGTCACCTCACTTCACATTTAGAGCTCTGTAAGAGCTACATTTCGAAGTCGATCGATTTGAAACTTCCTACACTTTATGGCCCCTCCAGGGTCGACAAGGTGTATATCCGGGATTTTTCGATTTCGTGCCCTGAGGTCAAGTCACGAGGTGACCTCTCCCATTGAAAAAGCATGGGGAAAAGCTGTCTTATGATCTAAAAGTCACAAAAGCGATTGAAAATGCTCAGCTTGATCAGAAAAGCGTTCTTGGACACCCCTTTCACGGATTCCAGGGGCCATATTTGCCCTTTGACCTCTCCAAGGTCATCCAACGTCACCAGGGGTCAAAAACAGTATTTTGACAATAACTTTTGACCTGTATAAGCTAGAGCGCTGAAACAAACACCATCATGTTTGTCTCATCATTGGCTTTCATTTGATATACAGCAAGGTCACTTTCTGACCTTTCGTGACCTCAGATCATCTTAGGTCACGAGGTGACCCATGGAGGTCAAACCACTGGCGGAAGGTCTTTACGTTTGAAATAGCGGAAAAAGTACTGACAATTTTCTATCAAATGTACTTTACCAGAACTCAATAGCTCTAATGGCATAAGAGTTATGCCCAGTTTGCTTAAGCATTGCATATTTGAGTGAAAATAGCCGATCTTGACCTAATTTGACCTCTGGAGGTCAAACCATTGACCTGAGCACTAAAACATGTAAAGTAATTTCTTACTGAATTCACACGAGCTTTCTATTGCACTTTGCAGATTTGCGCTAACGCCCATAGTTTCGGAGTTAGAGGGGGCCATCGATGGCCCCCGGTGAGGCGAAGGTGGCGCTGGACCCCCGGTGGGGCGCGGGTTAACACCTGGAATTCAGTTGGTGAAGCTATCATTGTGAAATAGTTTGAAATCGGTGAATGTTTCTCCATAATCTTAATATTCTTGTTCATCACCTGCAATTCTACAGCGATAGAAATACCTAGCCTTACTTCTTTGTTTTCCTTCGGAATTTACTTGCTTTTAAAGAACACGTGAGAATTACTGGGAAAGCTTTCAGTCATTGCTAGAATACGGCTCAGAATTTTTGTTCCATGGCAGGACACGCCACCTTTATTCACAACAATAGCAATGGTGCCCTTTGCAGAAAACGCACTTGAAATTCGAAATCACCGCTATCAAGTCAGTTGGGTGCGTATGTGTGTGTACCAGATGGTACGAAATGTGTGTTTGTGCACCGGATGTACTGGTGGTCAAAATTCAAGGCTTATGATTTTTTATGACCATGGTAAAAAAAGCGCTTGGCCCAACGCAGTAACCCAAAATTATGTTTTTTATCCCGACTCAATATTCATTAATGACCATTGCAGAAATTCACCAATGCAGCTCCTCCACAACAATACAAAAGTAACAAACCTATAAAGGGTGACGCAATAATTTTAACTGTCTCGATCCTCCTGAGTGCAGCTTTCTCTACAGCTCATCTTCCGGAAAGTATCGGACGTGAAGCGAGAGAAGGAGCTGGCGGAGCGGAGGAAGAATGACCCTCCGGCCGAGATAGCTCAGGACCATCTGGTGCGCAAGCTGTTCTCGCGCTTCAAGAAGTCCGGCGACACGACCAACACACAGAACAGCTGCAGGTCAGAACTGCTGTAAACAACTGCAGATAGATAGATACACATTTGGTCTCAATATTGCCACACACTGAGCCGGCAAAGCTGCTCTAATCAGCGAGTTTCTGGTTCATGCACCTAGTTAGTGTGATCTGACTGTTCAATTTGACGCATCCCTTGCTTTCAATTGATTCGTAATCGAAAGTTCGCTAATCTACGTCTAGTGACATAAGCTCAGGATGTCTGGATGGGAGATAAGCGCAAAGTTTGGTGAGTTTTTCTTTGAATTGTTTTGAGACAGTAAGTTTAGCTTCCCTCGTTCTATACGCATCATCGGAAATAAAAAGGCCTCAAAAGTAGTAAAAAACTAGCACAGATTCAAAATAAAATTGTGAGCCAAACAGTATATTTATATTTTATTACGGTTACTCCCAACAGGCACACTTGCCCAACAATCACAGGGAGTATTGGCGTGGGTTTTTAAGGATCCTCTCCACCGGGTTAGGTCGGACACGTAAGAACAAGAGGATTTGTGTAATAAAATATGTGTTATCTGTCAGAAAATTGTATACACGTGTCCTCAGGTATGTGTCAAAATTACTACATTTTTGAGCAATATTACATGCTATCCTAACCAAAGACACACTTTATTTTGCTAAGCATTAAATCCAGACTTAGGGCAAGACCCGTGTTGTATGAAATCGGTAGCTTCAACTCTGTGCGTTTACTGACTTCTTTTTCGCCTCGACTTTATCAATAATTGAACTAAGACGCATTGGTACGAGCGTTGACACCCCAGATGACTTCAATCTAGTTCACTTTGTCTCTCAGGGACGTTGAGGCCGCCGTCCGGACTGAAGGAGAGCACGGAACCGGAGACACCAGCTCCAGCCTCCTCTCCAGCAGCGGCGGTGGCATGCTCTCCACCGTAAAACTGCCGGGGGTGGCCGAGCAGCAGGAGGTCAGCAAGCGCGCACGCAGCCGCTGGGGCGTGCTGGGCAGCAGCAGTGAGGCGGCTGAGGAACGAGGCCGCGAAAAACGTAAAATAAAGTGGGGCCTCCGGCTGACATCCAGCGAGGAGAAGCAAACGGAGCCGGTTACTCCGTCTCCGGGAGAGGCGCCGGAGAGCGTCCTGAAGCGGGTCGGCTCTGGGGCGGACCCGGCCTCTCCGGATGTAGTGGCGACAGCGGCTGTCTCAGGCTCGCGAGGCGGCGGTGAGCTGCAGCAGCTGCTAGCAACCCTGGTGGAGCTGAAGTCAGAGCTGCAGCGCGACCTCAAACAGCTGAGCTGTCGGATGGGCCGGATGGAGACGGCGCTGGCCGACGTGTCGCGGCGCGTGGTCTCCTCCAGTGAGAGCGCTGCCACCGACGTCTCCACCACGCCCGGCCTCATCGTCTCCAGCGTCACCACGCCCAGCTCTCGTGACGCCTCCCCCGAGCCGGAGGCACCCGACGGTGGCGCCGCCTCTCAGACCGACGCTAGCGCCAGTCCGCGGGTCAGCGGTGGCGCCCCTGAGCGGCCGGCGGAGCAGGGCAGGTCGTCGCGTGGGTTCCGGTCAGGACCGAGCAGTGAGGCGAGATCGGAGCGGCGCGGTAAGCTGCGGCGACGCTCGGCCACCTCGCAGACCGCCGACCAGGAGGGCTCGCTGCTGCAGCGAATGCTGGAGGATGAGATAGTGTCACAGGTGTCGCCACCGTCGATGGGTGCGTCCTACCCGGACCGGAGGCCGGCCTCCCCAGACGAGTACCTGTAGCCACCGCCGAGTCCTGCGGCTCCCCCTAAAGTGATGAATGAACCGCCCCATATTTTGCACTTTGTCTATGGTGGTACCGAATGGTGTGTTGCGTCAGATACGTGCTGGTGATAATGCTTGCCGCATGTCATCATGATCTCAAGAGAGGTGTGTATTTCTCGCGACTTCTGCGATTGTAGTACAGCACGAAGTCATTCCCAATGATATGTGATCATGTCTTATTTGCTTGATGACAGTGTGCTCCACATGAGCCCTCAGACTGCTCTTTTTGCTGTAGTGGCTAACACGATATTTAGATGAACCGATAACTCAATAGACGGGCAGTAGTTACTTTAAGTGTCTGATAGCATGGTAGCTCTTGTCTCCCTTTGCATCTTAGGACACCACTCGGAGGAAAATCTAGTTTCGATTGTCTGAACAAAACACTTTTTGTCAGCCTTCTCTCCTATAGAAAAACTCACTGACTGATATACTTTTTCAGTTTTCAGTACGAAAAATTGTCTTGGGGACAAAACTAGTAGCATCTCACTCTGATGTAAGTCAATTCAAATTTTTGTGTAAATCTCCGAATTCTCAGGTTACTTTAGGTGACTAAAACCAACAAACTTAACCAGAAGCGACGTTTACAGTAGGCGCTAATGGTTATGTAGGGAACCGTTTGTATGTATTTAGTGTACAACTTGTTGTGCATGAACCATGGAGCCTTTCATGTCATGCTGCCTTGCTCATGAATGTGTTCTAAGAGCGGTTCATGGGCCAGATAAGGCTGTTGACTGTCCAGACGGTGACTATAGTCTGTTCCACTCAAGCTTGCACCTGCAGTGCTCTCGGAGTAAGCTCACGTGGAAAAAATTAGGCTCGCATATAATGTCATCAAAGAATAAATGGTAAAACGAAGGATCTTCAAGTGCAAGGTTTGAGTGGAACGTGCCATAGACACGCTACCCTGTACCTTGTATCACCAGGAAAGGTAATAAATGTGATCCGCCATACTCTGGAATTTCAGTTCCGTAAAATCACCGCGCTGATTTCAGCCGATGCCCGCTAATGCAAAATTTAATGCGGAGAACAGTCTAGTTCTACTAGTTCAGACGCCCCTTTAGTTAAAGAGGGCATGGGTTAGTCAGCGTAGACCCTGTAGGCTAAAAGTGTCCCAGCTAGTCACAATGGCATTCCACTTAATACCGGCCCCGGTGGGCCTCCGAGCCACCTTCGCCAAGGAGGGGGAGGTTTCAAACACCCCCTTACAACTCGGCTCATATGCACGATAGCAAAAAAGGTTAACGCTGGTGAATAGGCCATACAAATTTATCAAGAAACTACATCCGTCACTTTTTGGCTCAGGTCAATCAATATTGAGGTCATGACAGGTCAAAGAAGGTGGCATGTTAGAGAAGAGTTTCTGGGCTCTAGCGACTGGCATAATTCAGTTAGAATCATGTTTAGGCACCATTGGCTTACTTTCGGTACGGCGGATCGAATAATGTATAATATGACTATAATATGTCAAAGCATAAAATTACCTGACCTGAGGTCAGGCCAAGGTCATCATCTAACCTAGCATAGTCAATATGCATGTCATTTGACTTGCGATATAGTAATCCAACCGTAGTTGTATCAAAATTAAAGCGTTAATATAATTTTCTGCAATGCTATTGATCCAAGTCTGAAAACCTGCTCAAGTAGCTCAAGATGACCTTTCAGAGGTCACAAGTCAAAGGATGCAACATGAACCTGGAAGGGGCCCAGGATACTATAATTTTGTGAAAATGAAGGTATTCTAAGCTGCATCTACACAAATACAGCCCAAATCCAGTTTTCACCGTGCATTTCCAATGGAGAGGCCATGATCCGTATCTGACCCTAGGCCATGAATATGACAAATCCCATAATATATTGTGTAACACTCGATGGGTTCACTATTTAGTATAAGTTTCAATTCGATAGATTCACCGTTTTCTTTCTTATGCCACCTTAAACATTTTTGGTGGTGAGACCACTTGACGCGCACAGATGACCTGACTTGAGATGAGCCAACCTTAAAATTTTGGAAAATTGTAGAATTGATCAAGGATAAGACTTGCCAAGTACGGCAGTGCTTCGCACCGCCGTTTTTCGTGCCGTCAGAAAAAGGGATTTTCAAACACCCCCACCAGGGCGAGGCTAAAAGAAGACCCAGCTGGTTAGATAGGGCCCTGATGGCAATAGCGGGCCCTGTGAGTTACACTGGGCCCTGTTGCCCAAATAGGGGTAGCAGGTCCCACGGGGGTCTGGGGCGCCAGTGGTTCAAATGACGTGTTTCTACGGACGGCTCTGATGGTTGAAAGGAGCCATAATAGTCACAGAATGTAGTGCTGGAGAGGGCTTGAGAGAGCCCTGTCTGATTGAAGTCCCACGGTGGGCCAGAGTGCATAGTGCAGGCGGGCCGCACTTTGCGCTGCCTGTGTCCTCAGGGGGCCCTCTGGGCCTTGGAGGGGGCGGCCACTCCAGATGACCCCTTTTGCTACGCCCCTGGCGTGCAAATGCTAGACAGGCGGTTTAAGAAGGCTTGGGACTTGCAGTTGGGATGTAAGATCTCGCATTGTGGATACACCTGCATCCCTAAAAGGATACAAAGTTACGCCCCTGGTGAAAAGTTAAATGCCACCTGCTCCAGATAAGCTCCGCTGAAAATGACCCGCAAAGGAAGCACAACTATCAAATGCATCCTCCGGAACAAAGGTGTGCGAACGTGACGTAACGGGTCAATCTAAACCAGCTTACAACATTGACGAAGAAGGGAAAAACGCAGCCAACTTTAGGCCTTTGGGACACCCCGGGCGTTTAACCCGCTCCCCTGCTCCGGCCGCGTGCTCCCTGCTCCTGTTACCAGTGGCCGGTTGAGCAGGGTGGGCTTAACCCGCTCCCCTGCCCTGCCCGCGGACTCCCTGCTCCGGTTACCAGCGGCTGAGTTACCAGTGGCCGGTTGAGCTGGGCGGTTCTCTCCGTCTGGGCGGCTATCGAGGTTTCCACTGACCCGAATGTGAGAGAGCCGGGCGGTGGGGCGGCGGCGACCTCGGCCACAGCTGCAGTGCACGGGAGCGGGCGGAGCGGCGCTGTCGGGAGCTGGGACAGCCGGCGGTGCTCAAGGAACGGGACGGGACGGGACAGGGCGGGAACGCCGACCAGCTGCCCCACACTGGGAAGGAAGGCTCAGCTATAGCTGGTACAAAGGGAAGGTGAGTGGACCATTGCAACTGTATCGCACATATAAACCGTGTATCTGCCCTCGGAAATTATGTATTTCTGTGACTCATTAAATAAGAATGTTAGAGCTATGACACAGAATGTGAACTATTTGACATGAGGCAAACGTTTAATACGAGTCGAATTCATAACCAGCGTATGATATATGTTTAGTTTTTGTTGAAACAAATATGTACTTGCATTAATTAATGCAATCGATTCTGGAATAATTTTCATTCATCCTTATGTTGGTATTCCAGTTCAAAATGGGGATTTGATACCAATTCTAGGCAGGCGGCGTCAAGAGGTATATCATGAACAGCCGTACTGGAGAGAGGTTTGGCACTAACGCACTGGACTGGAGGGCTGGCAGACCCTCTAAGATCTCAAAATACAAGAGGCTTAGGAAAACGCTCGTTTGCATGTCTGTTGGGCTTTTTTGATAAACTTTATCTCCAGCTTCATGGTCCTAAGTAAATATCTTCAACAGCAATTAAGGTCATAAAGGTAAATATATCGTCAATACTGGGGACCTATTGGGAAATGGCTTGATTATGCAAAAAAGTCGAGAATATACGAAAAGAGCACCAAGCCATTAACCCTATTTCCGGCAGGAGGGCTAATATTGCCCCCTTCAGGTTTTTCGAGAATATCTCCAAAACGGCTTGCGATAGAACTTTGAAACTTCCTGACTTTTCCTAAAACTAGTACAGGCAGTTTTTCTAAAATTTTCAAGATTATATATTTACCAGGGGTGGATCTATGGCTGGGTTTTTGGGGAGGTTCTATCCACAAACCAAGTATTATCGTATGCGATGGGTTTTTTTTGTAAAAGGAAGCCGTCTCTGCTGATCCTGATACCAGTTATATGGTTTTATTATATCATTTTTATGTGAGATGATAGTGCATTCACAATTGTCACTATTTGTATTCATCAGGGGCGGTTACAGCAGTTCAAAATGGGGGGAATGTTATCAAGAAGGACTAAACGTTAGTAAGTGAGAAGACTGATTACAGCCGTGCCAGGGCGAATACAATTGGGTATATGAAAATTCAAAATAGTTATAAGCCAATTCTAGATTACCAGAGGCGTGTCCAGTCACTACACATTTTCAAAATGTATATTCCCAGCCAGTATCACCGCCGCGACTCAATATCGTTGTATATTGAAAATGTGTTTCCAATCACCCCCACCCCCCCACGACGAGTCCTTGATCCACCTATGTCACCCCCTTTCCCAGAGCTGCCATGGGAGGGTAAAAATTATCAGAAATTAAATTTCAACTAGTCGAGGGACTAATATACTCATGCATACCATTCGCATATTGTTGGTATGTATTTTACCCCACTGTTTTACCTTACTGCATCCGCCCCTGATAGTTTTTCACTTTTTTCTCATTTATTTATGTGTCAAAGATGCCAAGCAGTATATGACGGCTTCTAATCCGCGTAACAAAAACTTTTTAGGTTGTATATATTTCCCCTCATAGTCCTGGTCCTGGAACTGCCATTGAATTTCGAATTTTTGCGTAACTCGAGTATATGAAAATTTTGGGTCAATTATTTGTAAATCTGAACTAGTTTTGTGAAAATCGTACAACAGAGACAAGGGTTATGGAAAATCTAAAAAATACACAAAAATTGTATATTCTGCACGACCTTCTCCTAAAAAATAAAAATTTAGAAATTTTCTTTTTTCAAAATAAAGTTTAGCAGCAGAGGAATCTATGGCACTTTGAATTTTCAAAATCGGCCGGTTAGATTACGAGATCTTAGGGGGCCTATATTGCCCCCCTTGCCGGAAATAGGGGTAGCCGGGAGCCTGACGGAAATAGGGTTAAAGTAAGGTTCCAAAAATTTGCCAGAAATTTTGGGGTCAAGGTCGCTCACGTTCATCGACTTATGACGTCACAATACGATATATTTCCTATAATTTACAATATAACTAGCACATAGAAACCGTAGGAGGAAATGAGCTTTGACTTTGGCCCTTCAACTTTGAAATCGACCTTTGAATTTTAATTTTACATCGAATTACCTTAAGTAATTCAATGTAAGTATGTGTGTAATTCATATTCAAGTATGATATCATAGCATGATGTACATGCATACATACGGCATAATGGGTAACGTCGCTTGACGACAAGCATGGCCGTGTCAATGACCTAGAAAATGCTTGCATGAACTTGACTCGTGACCTTGACTTTCGCGTGTAAGGACCTTAACATATTCAGATTATATAACGTTTTACGTCACCACCCGGTTTCCAATGCATGCGAACTAGTGCGACCGTGCCATTATGGTGAATTCAAAATATAGGTCTGATTTCGAAAGCCTATAAGTAAAAAAATATCAAACAGCTTTCAAAATTATTTCACTAATCAACGTGCCATTAAAATAATCATTTTCCTAGAGTGCGAAAAAAGATAGATAAAAGGAAAGAGGGAGAAATAAAAATAGACGTGAGCCTGCGAGGCCCCCTCCAGTGCGCGGGTATAGATCATTTTAGTTGTGGGCCATGGCTCCCTCTCCCACCACTTCTGATGGCTGCAGCTAGCCCCCTCCCCCCAAAAAACCTAATGCATATCATGTTCTTAAACGCATATCACTTTGCTCTAACACGCCGATTCAATCTGTGTAGCTTCGGAGGAGTGAAATTAGAGCAGCTTATATAACATTTGCTGTCGCTGTAATCGAATAACTGCAAGAAGTTTGACAAAGCAAGCATATAGCATAGCGATGCTGGCTCATTATACCACGTAATGAAATTTCAAGACAATAAACCGAGTTTTTGTGCGAAAGAACGTAAAAGCCTGGCCCAAAAATCCCTGACGGACCGTAAGTGACAATGGGATCATTGGACTCAGTCGACTACAGCACGGGAAATGAGTGATTTTGATTTAATTTTGGAATATATTTAGCTAAAAAGATTAAATTCCTATTTTGAGCACTGACCTTGATTTTGCAATAACCTTTAGCCCGCGCATTGACGGGGGTCTGAGTCACCTTCGCTTTGACGGGGAAGGGGAGGGTACCCGCCCCCTTAAGATCTCGAGAACCACGCTAGGTAGCGAAAAACAGTAAACGGCGTTGGGTAGCCCATCCGCTTCTCCATCGAAAATATTGTAACCTTTTTTCAGGCCACATTTAAGGTCACTAGAGGTCAAAACATACCGTCATAGGGATAACATGCAAATAAAGGTTTTCGGTCATTACATCTGAACAAGTAAAGATAGAGCAAACCAACTTGAACCATATGAATCCTCGCAGCAAGCCGAATCGAATGATAGGTAAAATGACCTTTCTAGGTCAAATCAAGGATTTGACCTGGCCTGAGGTCAAATCAAGGTCAAACTAGATAAAATGTTTATCATTAGAAACGCAGTGACAAGACAAATCTAATGCAGCTAAAATAAGCAATCTATCGCTATTCGTTACTAAGTTATTCACTTAAAACCATTTTCCCCATGTATTTCCAATCGAGAGGTCATGGCTAATACCTGACCTTAGGTCATCGATATACAAAATTCCGGAACATATTTTAAATAACTCGGTAGTTCCATTAGGCGATATGAGTTTCAATGCGATAAGTTGACCCTGTACCGACTTATGCTATCTTAAACTTTTTTTTTGTCAGGTTACTTGACCCGTGCTAGTGACCTGACCTGGAGATGATCTAACCTTAAAATGTTCACAAAAGTTTTAAAAACGATGTGAAAAAAGGCATGCAAAGTACGCCGGCGCTACGCGCTACCATTTTCATGCTATTTCCGAAAAAACCCGATGGGGGCGGGTACCCGCCCCTCCGTCAATGCGCGTGTTAACTTCCTTACTCCCCTTCCTAACGACCGGAATTTGGTTCTTGGGTAACCAAACTGACTTAGGTTTCAAAATGTATGGACCACTTAAATTTCTTACGAGTGGAGTAACCAGCACAGCTTATAAATGTGCTTTATGTTAATTATCTATTGTTTCCATGGAATCTGTCGTGATCGTCTCGAACATTTGTCAAAATCATATAAACTTGCATTGGAAATCGTGTAAAAATGTCCATTAAATCAAGGTCTAGTATCAGCTAATGGTGTTTAGAGCAGCTTAAAAACTACGACAGAATTTGGAATACTTCTAATGTGCCAAGAACGATACTTGATTTTGAAATTGCCTCACACTCGGTTCACATCGGTTGTAAAAACAAATGCTGGTGTTTGTAACAAACACAAACACCGATGTTAAGAGGGTGTGAAACGAGTATCGTGTTTAAAACCGTAAAATATTCCGATTCTGGCGTTTTCTTTCATTCCATAGGTACTAACAAAAAAATATAAGGGAGTGTACTTGAGCACGGAAACAAGGAAGGGATTATTGATTGCCCGTTTCAGAAAAAAAACTTATTTTGAAGAAGTTCTTTCATATGCTGCTCCAATGACCTGCAAAATACCAGAAAGAATAGAGGGCTGGACGCTCCAATTCGGGGTCCAGTCCCTAATCTGAACACGTTTCCAGAAGCTTGTCTCGTCAAACAGACACCAAAAGATTTCCCCATGCTATTCTAAAGGCTGGAAGGCTTTGCATGTTCGGCCCTCCTAGTTTTTTAGTAGGCTTAGAATGACCTTCAACAGACTGTTAAAATATTATCTGCTCACTTAATCAATGCAGATAGTATTGTTGCACCCATAATCTGAGTAGGCTAAATTAAAATGGGATATTGACAAACTAGAAACAAACAAAGGTAACAGCGCTTCTTTACATTATTCAGCGTCTTCAGGAAGTATCATGCACAAAGAACTCTTCCTCACTCACATCCTTACCAGCGTGACCACACCGCGTGACATCCGTGACATTCCGTGACGGCTCGTGAGCAGGAGCTCGGTTAACGGGGTGTGACCAACCAGTTTCACTCTCGGAAGTCGGTCGGTGGGTCATCATCACGGGCATTGTCTCACTGCACGCTGGCTCAGATCGGAGCGGTGGCACTCTCGCCTACAGGCACTCCGATCACCGATTTGTATTGTTTTCCATAATGAGAGCACAGGATGCACGGAGAAGAGAAAAGAGAGTGTCAAAGAAAATATTTGCACGGCAAAATCAAGCACTGAGGATGACAGAGCATAAAACACAAAACGGGCGACTAGAATAGATCAAAATTCAAAATTACGTACAGCTAGAGCATGATATCAGATTAGAATAAATGATACCTAATGTGGCTGGTCAAAATTGATAATTAAACGGACAAACATAGCATGAATAAAATAACAAAAATAGGTGCAACAACAAAAGGAACAAAAGGGGACATCGAGAAAAATACGCCTAAAAATGCCTTAAGAAAAGCCTAACTAAAATACCAGAAAAGACAAATTTCGTCATGCGGCTCTGACATATTCTGCATTTTGTATCACAAAATGCAGAAAACAAGAACGAGACAAACACAAAATGTAGACCCCTGTCACCGCTGAGAGGCTTTATATAGATCAGAACAGTCGTTTTGGCCTACCGGCACGCAGATCAGAGCAATCACTCTTGCCTGCTGGTTAGACCGGATCGTCCGGAACAACCTATATCGGGAGGGGTCATTTCACTTGCCTTTAGATGCGAATAGTTCGGAGAACACGAAAAAAGTATCAGAAAATTGTATTAAATACCTCCACGCCTCGAGTTTTTGCGTTGAAGAGTGCTGAGTTCAGGCGTTGAAGTCTCCCATTCGTTTTACTTGGTGTTAGGCACTACCATTCGCTTTGGTTATGTTCGATACCGTTTTAAAATGGGAAAACCCAAGAGAAGAAGTTATAACTCTATTTATAATTTAAACGTTAGAAATAAAAGATAACGTTTCAGCTCTACCACTTCATCCCTTCTTTATTTTAAGACAAACACGTCTCTAGCAGTTAGCACTCTAAAGCTAAACCAAACTATTCGCTGTTTTTGCTCAGCATTAGGGTGCTATAGATGGATTTATTTGTTTTTTTAAGGATGTGATCAGGCCAGTATAGTCAAAACGTGTGTATATCTGTGTAACATGCAGGTGTAAGTTTGTTTATATGTGTTGTAACCTTTGGACTGAAACAAATATTTCAAATTTATTCCCTTTGAGTTCCTTTTTCAAAACACGTGTCATTCCATCTATCAAAAACGTTTCATGTCATTCACACACTTGAAGGATCTTTATTTGGTACTATTACACTGTCACCCTATTTCCTTGAGGCTTCATTTGCCCACTCAACGAAACTTCGTTTGGTGTCTGTCTCTGGCAGTTCTTTTACGGAACGGGTGCGTGTAAGTATCATACGATGGCGTCTTTCATGGCCTGATACCTTTCCCGACGCTCTCGTGACTTCCGAGACCCATCTTTCCACCCCTTGTGAATGACAAGGTATGTCGGGCACCTCTAGGGGCTTGGAGACCACCTGCTCAAGCTCTGCAGATGATATACTGAACGACAGAGGTGGCTCCGTCACAACTGTGTTCCTCCAGTCTATCAGTTGGTGGTACGCCTCCGATTCAAAGTTGACTTTTGGCACTAGGAATTGCCGAACCTGCTTTGGAGAGTGCATGCTTGACAAACGGCACCGGAGTATAGTCTGAACAGCCATTTTTCTAGTATCCTCATGCTCGTCTGCCAGCATTGCAATGAGTATATTTTCTGAGTGCGCCCAGTACGCATTCCTCTGCAAAACTGTTTGCGTGATCTGGCGGTCAATGTCTGGCAACCTTCTCGAGAGCAGTATCAGATACATAAAGTTGGGGGCTCCATCGGTGATTTTCCAATGTGTTTTGAACCTGAACCACCCGGGAGCATATTGGTTCAGGACAAAGAACACCAGTCGTTTGAGTTCGAGTGATGGAGTGTGTTCAGATACGTAGAGACGCAGAATTCTGTTGGCTAACGTAAGCCATCGTGCCTGATGTAGGGGTCCTGGTTGTTTTGTTAGAAGATCTTGAGGAAAACTGGCTTTCCCCTGCTGCACAGCCATACTCATGCGATACAGGTATTTCTGGTCCCTGCTCATATGTTTCTGTACCTCAACTGGAATTTCTTGTACCATCCCTGGAACAGTTTCGAAATCTGCTAAGGGAAGAGAACAAAGATCCTTCTCTAACTCCCTTCCGATGGCCCCTTTGAACGAGCTGGGTCCGCTACTTTTCCCATCTGCGTCCTGAAAAACATGCCTAAGGGGAAGCTCATTTGCGTGGATACCACACACAACTTGTTGAAGAGGTCGTTCAAGAGCGTTCTCTAATCGGCGGTTTACACCACCGATATGTCCCGTGTTTACGGCTGTTCCATCACAGCCAACAACTTGGGGCTCAATCTCATATTCATCCAAAACATCTAAAAGCCCTTCAGCAATGTGTGGGGCTTTTCCACTCGTTGGTGTTATGTGGTCCATATATTTACATCCTGGTTCGGTAACGATCACATCATGCAACTCCTTCTTAGTTTTTCCATTCTTTTGAAGCGTCATGTCCTCCCTTCCGTCATAAAATACGCCAAGGACATCCTGCATTTCATATGAGTTTGCTTCTTTTTTCCCCATAGCTCTCTCTGTCTCCTTATCTTGTTTCTGTCGACTAGATCCTTTGTCTTATCACCATTCACAATCCCGTAATCCATCAGAGCGGCGTTCAGTAAAGCTGCTGCCGCCCGGTCCGTCACGCCATACCTATCACACATTCGAGAATAGTTTGGTAATTGCCGATAGTTCCGCTCGCTTCTTTCGTCGTCCGTGTCAAGGCTCTCGCTTGAAGCCCCAGGTTCAGACGAGCTTGATTGGTCCTCTAAGCTATCTGGATCGGGTGAGGAGGATGCACAGGCACTCGTATCTGCCCCACATTTTGACCCTGGATCTCCCGCTTTGCCTCGAGGATTTTTTTGCATTGCTTTTCTAGAAGTTTGCTCGTGCCAGCCTTGTCCACATAACCAGAAAGAAACATTTTCCTTTTGGTCCTCTGATCCTTAATGAAACTCACTTCCAGCTTTGGAACTTTCTTATCAGGCGGGCAGCTGCGACAGGGTGCGTCTGAGAGATCGCATCGGCAGTGGAGGATGTCAAACAACTCATTGAATCGCGCGTTGATTATCTCAAAGATTCTGCCTCGCCTTGATCCCCACCTTTGCAACTTGATGGCGTCCGTATGCAGTTTCTCTATTTTCTGCAGGATTGTTCTCTCGGCAATAATGTTGCTTCGCTCCCACACAAGGCTCCCTGGCTCACTGCCAGATGCAGGGTTACTATTCACGTCCTTTTTCGGCTCCCATAGAACCGTGTTTGATCTTTCCCACACTTTCAAAATGTCCTGCATCACCAGTGAAGACAAAGTGCGGATTTTCTGCCTCAAATCCCCGCACCTCACGTTTAGTTCGTTCCGGACATGCAAAAAGTGTTGGTATACATCGCGGTTGGTGGGCAACTGGGACTCAGGCAGGATGCAAGGATTGAAATCCAAGGTCTTGTAAGGCTTGGAACTATTTCTGGTCTTTGGCCCCATCGTGTTCTTATGATATATTATTTAGTGCTTCTTAATGGATTGGTGAGGCTGGAAGAGAGGGAACACGGTGTTAAAATACACTAAAATAGTCATCCGGCTATGGTATTATGGAAGCGATGGTTGACACACATGCATGAAATACCAATTGTTAACCAACGCACGTTATTTCCACGTTCATATGACCATATGGTAACGGTACGGCGAGCGCATTCGACCCGGTGATTTTTAAGTGGATAACACCGAGTTAAGTGAATGGAGACTGCAACGCCAGAAATTGCGCGTAGTGAGGATAAACATGCGATGTGTGGAGGTATTTAATATTAATTTACCAAACTTTTTACAACATAGATGATCTATTTAGACCCCAAGGCAGGTCAAATGACCCCTCCCGATTTCGCCCTTCGGATTTCATCTGAGAACGATCCGGTCTACAGTGCTGGTGGGTACTTAGGTCATAACAGCCACACTCCCTGTCGGAACTCAGCTCCTTACAGTCAGAATGACGGAGCTCGGATCAGAACAGCCACTCTCCTCTAACTGCTGCAGCCATTAGAAGGTTTGAACGAATGAAGAAGGGTTGAACGGCTTCTAACGGCTGTAGCCGGCTGGGTTGAAACAATACCTTACACTGGTTTATCACCCCGGTATCGGGCTATTATTGATTTCCTTTCAGAAATAAAACGCTGCTATCTCTGCGTACTATTTAATTGCTAGGAAGAAAATGACGTTAATATGAATGAGACTGTGACGCAATGGAGTCCGAAGAATGCCACCAGTGGAGTGTCAGGTTAGTGGCCAAGCATAGGTGACGCTAAATAAACACCATTTCATTCACATATCTACCGCCCACGCCGCGGTATCCAAGGCGATTGACGATTGATGATGTGTTTCTAACTTTATTTATGTAATGTAATCTAGTAATACGCTTTAAACAAATTAAAAATATTTCAATATTTCGAGCATCATTCCAAATGTTAAGAGCGAAAAATTCATTTGAACGCTGTACGTTCACGATTTTGGACAAGGGTAGGCCTGTATAAGGCAATACCTCTACTTGAAAGGTTTGTTGGTTGAGCCACGCCTCTTTAGATTTGGTCCTAACTTAATAACTGAATGCACCTGCTTCACCCATGCTTCAGCAGTCTGTGTAACACCTCCGGGATCACGGCCGCGAAAGCTCAGCTTTCTCCCATCATGGCCCGCCGCCGAATTCAAATGGTTTAACAGGCGCCAGCCTACCCTGCGAGTGCACGCTAATGCGTCTGCGCCTACCCCGGTCACGAGCCGCCAGCGCGCCTTTCCGGCCTGATAGTCACACTCGACGCTCCACTTGGCGAAAAGAAGACAGTGTGAGTACTATAATTGCATCGTGTCATGGCGAGTGCACACACGATGCAGGGCAGTTCCGAGCTCTCCGGAACAGAGGGAGAGTGGGTGGCAGCGCGCACCCGTCAGGAACACATCGCACGCTCTCGGTTCGAGATAGCCGATGCGAGGTCTCCTGCTCATGTGACCTGATTCTTTTAAGAGCATTGTTGGATCTAGCGACTGCCTGATTATTCAGACAGACTGAGCACGAGCAAGCAAATGCAGGCATACAAGCACGAATTTCAAACTTGATGTTTTTTACTTTCTTTAGCCACGAAGAATAATCATGATTTCGTTAGATCTATTAAACTAATTGAGGCAAAAACAGATTTCAGGTGACTTTAACTTTTGACACTGCTTCATAAGCACACAACTGCACCGACCTCGGTCAGGGTGTAGGATCTGCACGTAAAAATCGGCCACGTTTTCGAATCTCAGCGCGGAAATTAGTGCTCAATATACAACACACCCTAAGTTTGAAGTTTTCACACAGCTGCAGCGGCGGTTCATAAATTGAAGAGATAATTTGATCACACTGGTATGCTTTTAAATATAATTTTGGGCATAATGGTCCCAGCAAGCAATTATATATATATATATATATATATATATATATATATATATATATATGGAAGAGATTTAGAATTTTTATTAATTTACTTTATATAGATGTTTCGATGGAAAAGCACCTTCGTCAGTATAAACAGTAAAATCACATCAAAAACACATCAAAAAGACACATACATGAAACACCATAAAATGAAGATATAAAGTAAATTAATAAAAAACTATAAGTCTCTTCCATATATCATATATAATGCAAAGAGCATATCAGCAATATATATATATACTTATTTATTTATTTACTTAGTCGTTTATTTGTTTATTCAAATATCTATATACGCACTGCAGACACAACAAAATCTAGGCGCCTGATTTATAGGTTATCAATGTTTTGACCTGAACCCTATATGTGTACTAGCTTCTTTCGTCACATTTTTATAAAGGTTCGTTCATATGTCAGAAACAGATTATAACTTTTTGATCGATTAGTGACTAGGAGAACACACATCTAGTATGCTGACTAAGACAGCGCACCACCACTGTGTCTCAGGAGTCAAGTAGGTACCAGAGGTCATTCGCGCTAAATAGTTAACCCTCGCCCCGGTGGGGGTGTTTGAACACCCCCTCGGGTTTTTTTCTGGTGGCACGAAAAACGGCGGCGCGAAGCGCCACCGTGCTTGGCACACCTTATCATTGATCGATTCGGCAACTTTCCCCAAAATTTTAAGTTTGGGTCATCTCAGGTCAGGTCACCAGTGCAGGTCAAGTGACCTCACCTCAAACATTTTTAAGGTGACATAAT
Source organism: Lepas anatifera (assembly GCA_034440635.1). Taxonomy (NCBI): domain Eukaryota; kingdom Metazoa; phylum Arthropoda; class Thecostraca; family Lepadidae; genus Lepas; species Lepas anatifera. Next base: position 313,847 of record JAOTON010001627.1, on the reverse strand, counting down.
TAAGAAATAGGTGAATTTATCAGATTGAAACTTATAGCACATAATGGCCCCGCCGAGTTCTACAAAATTTCCCACCTTGGCGAAGGCGGCTCGGAGGCCCACCGGGGCGCGGGTTAATGCATGGAGCTTTATCGTAATTTGCGTTTGAGGGCAGTAAGTGTTATTTCGTTGAATCCGGGCGTGCAGGTATCTCCGTCCATATATCCGACCTGCACCAACTTCAAATCGTGACGCGCTGGCACTGTAGACCGTGACAAGTCGTGACCCCAGATAGTGAGAGCCCTGCTCTCGTCCGTGACGGGCACAGCGTGTCCCGAGATGGAAACTCTCCACTCATTGTGATCTGTGATATTGAATACCGAGACCGTACGCTTCACGCCTTGCTGAAGAAAGTAACATTTTGAACCTGCTAGCATCAGAAAAGCGTAAGGCCTGGGGCTTCCGTGAGAGGCGAGAGGCAGCAGGCGAGAGGCCGGAAGCAATTTCCATTGATCGACTAAGAGAGTGATTTTAAAAATCATTTGCATTTCATGGGTTTCTGTACTTACTTCTAATTCATTTTCATTTCTTGAATTTCTAGCGAAGGATAGTCTGTTCCTAGCTGATAAACCGTATAGTAAATGGTGTAATTTAGTCTTTAAGCCTTGAATATATCATTAAGAACCTTAATTTTTAATAAAACTGAATGTACCTCTTACCATGTGCCTATAAGAGAAGTGGTACCCCATCATTTCAAGCGGATAAAACAACTGATAGCCAAACACAGAGATAGGAATGCACCTGACTTAGACTTATTTGAACGTACGGACTTCTAACCAATGCTCTTTTTTCAGGTTCCAGGAAACTGCAGAAGCGGCCTCTAAGTACCGGTATGTACCGTTTGGTGCTGCTGTTGTCCCTGCTGGGCGGGTTGCCAGTGGCGCCCCTCAGCATCGAGGTCGGCCCGGGGCGACCCACCACCCTCCGGCGGGCTCCTTCCAGACCCGGCGGAAAAGCTGCCTGGATCCTGACCGCCGCGGAGCACAAGAAGCCGCCGCTGCCGCCGGGCCGGTCTCCGCAGCTCCAAACCCGACACAACCTCCTCAACACCGGCGATCGCAGAGTGCCCACCGTCAACTTCGGCACCGGCGTGACGCATTCGGTCACTTCCAATGAGATCAGACACAGTGGAAGTCGCTATCAGCCGGGAATGTCCCAGCGTCCTGGCAGTGCTGTGAAGTACCGGCCGTCTGAAGTCGAGCCCGACGAAGTGGATCCCCGAGGAGGTTTGGCAGACGAGGGGCCGATGAGCCGACACTACCTCGCCATGAACATCCAGGTACACACGCCGGCGCCGGAGCCGACCGTGCAGTGGATCAACACTGCGGACAGGTACACCTCAGTGAACAACGTGCGCATCCCCAGCTACAGCCTCGGCTGCAGCAGCGGCCAGCCGTGCAGCTTCGTGCTCTCCGTCCCAGAGACGGGAGCGGTGCCAGCCAGACCGCCGCATAACGAGCAGAAGGTGCAGAGCTACCTGGACCAGTATCAGTCCATACTGGAGCAGGCCAGGAACACCACCAGCAACTATCTGGTGCAGAAGCTGGAGCCTCAGAAGCGTTTTCCGTCGCCGATGGAGGCTTACCAGCGGGACCAGCAGAGACCTCTAGGTCTTCCATCGATGTCGACGGCAGTGTCATCAGGTGCCCCGCTGTCCGCGGCCACCTCGCTCCACCGGCCCTACCGCACCATGCGGCCCACATTCGTGCACACGTCGCTCGCGATGAGCGCGTCAGATCGGGCAGGTGGCGCGCAGAGCGGTGCTTCGGGTCTAATGAGCGTGTATGGAGACCAGACGAGGGGGGACGGGCAGCAGCAGACAGCTGCCATGGCCCTTAGCGGCCAGCAGCGCCCGCAGGCTCTCACCGGCCGACACCCGTTCGATGACCATGTCCACTGGCAGGAGAATCACAGAAGGAATTCCGGATACCAGCGGCCGATAGGAGAGACAGTACCGGAAACGAAGCCCAAGTATCCTTCGTCACTACATTATGATAGAAACGGGAATTTGTCGCCGTACAGTGATCGAGATAGAGGTCCTGTTTCCCTTCATCTGGATAGCCAAGGTGGCAGGAAGCACCACCTTCCTTTTCACATGAAGTACTTCTCCGACAGAAAAGGATTGGTGGCACCAACGAGAGACACCATTGAGACAAGTGATGCGAGCGGGGTGAAGCCTGCTCACGAATCTCCCGCTGGGTATCATCATCCTTCTGATGAGGAGGAAACCCAGATCAGTGACCTCACCACTGACCAACATCTGGTAAATCCAGCATCGGTTTCAGGTGACCCATATAATGAGCAGGGATCAGGCACTAGACATACGGAAACCCTGAGCTTCAGGTCTCCTGGCACTGCAGACTCTCGTCATTACGTAAAAACGTCCAGCTTAAGCATCCCTACAGCTCAAATGGGCGATCGGTACAGTGTGGACTTGTACCAGGGCGGACTTCCACGACCAGGAATGTCCGGTTATTACAGTTCCATCACATCACCGCGTCCTGATGGACCCAGCAGATTTCCTGGAGATCGGTACAGGTCCGATACCTCGTCACAGGGTCAGGCACGCAGGCGGGGTCCAAGGCAAATGCAGAACTCGCCAGATGGCGACCGCGAGAAAGTGCTCTGTGAGAGAAAGGGGGGGGGGGAAGAGGTGCAGAAATGCACGGGAGACGGACGATTCTGCCCAAACACTGTCACAGGCTGAATGGTGGATGAAAGGCTTTGGTACTGCAAATATTGGCGAGCCTGTCTTTTCAGTGTTGAACCTGAATAAATTTAAGCAATCGCTCTCACGAGAGCGACCACAGGCAACGAAACGTCCTACAACTTCACCGCAGAGGGTGAAAATTTTCAAGGCGCATCTTAAGAGTAGACCTATTACTTTTAAAGACTCTGGGAAACCAATTTCAAAGTCTGAAACAAGATATCCTAAAGTATCAAATAATAATTCGGCTTCAATAACCACCATAGAAGGTGAAAGGCACGTGCCCAACGTCATGGTGCGGAGATTCAAACTGCCATTATCTACACTTCTCTGATGTCTGGAGGCAAATATTCAAGCAGCCATCAATCCGAGGCAACTGATGTCCACGCGTGAAGGTGTAACGGCCATCATTCAAATTTTCCTGAGGAGCCTAGCTACAGCACACGCTCAAATGTACTGTCGCAAACAGAGCAATTTACGTGGGGATTGATTACTTAGGCTGAGCTTAAATGTGGCAGATTATATCGTGAACATATGTTGATCATAAGATTGGTCAACTTTTTATTTTTAAGCGAGCAGATTGTTTGTGGCACTAATCATGTGAAGTTGATACATAGAGCTCAATGCCTATTTCATGGCATGCTGCACGTAATATATGATTGGGATAAACAAGACCTGAAAAATACATGCCAGTATTTTTCACTTTTTAGGCATTAGTTATGTAACATCGTACGGTAGGCAGATACATTTGTTTACGGCGTTGCAAGCTAAATGAATGCTGGACTGAGCCTCTAATGACAAGGCATGGACAATTTCACTATGGGGAAATGGGCTTAGGCCTAGGAAGTTCTTTTCCCCAGAATTCTCAAGTAAAGGAGAAACAAACTAAAGTTGTTTTAACGTGATACAGATCGGCCTACACTACAGTGTAGCTGCTAATCTGTTTGGCGAGTCTATGTATTTGACAGCGTTGTGAAATCACAAGCTCTATTTCGGAGCGTTACATCTCACCATAGCAAATGACGGATGCTGTTTGTTCTTTCTACTGAATGTAATAGGTCTCTCGTTTATGTGTGAGTTCGAATGTGTGTGAACCAAATGACTATATTTTTCAACCAATGTCGTAGACTGAGTTTGACCGACTAGGCTAGTCCACTGGTAGTCATACTCTATAGAGCAAGAGCCTAATAGAGGCATGCTGCTTGGAAAGCGATCTTGAAATGACTTTATGCAATGCTATTTGTTTCCGAGTTCGTCGATGTTATCAAGCGTACAAATACAGTATTTATTGCAATTATGTTTCATTATCACGCAATAAAAGTTAAGCGATTGGATCAAATCTTGCTAAAAAAATGACAAATGATCATGGCTAATAGAACATTCAAAGATACAGCGGAGGCCATGCCAAAGGTATCGTATGTTTTAGTTGGGAAAATCCAGTTGGCAAGGATACGCCGCATTACCAGCATTCGGTAACATCCAGCCGTTGCTGCTGGTTAGCAAACATCCAGAAAGCCTCGGGGATTCCCATAATGGCGACTGGCGGTGCGCTAAGTGCAGTCCACGTGTCAATCGATCACATACGCGTCCGCGAAGCTTTCTGTGAGCATGAAATGTTCTGTCCTCAGTTTTGTGTGTTTGCAGAGAGTTTTTTAGCGTCAACGCAGAATGAAAATAATAGGCATTTGCAATCTTCTATCTAAAGATAATTCAATAATTTGTGACAGATGCATCTTGTGATTATCCGACATGACTATTGATACGCCAATCAATATAACCGCCTTTACGTCACTTTGAAAATACCCACATGCCATTGTGGAGAGCTTTGAAGGAGGTAAGGCAGTTTTAAGAACCAAAAATAGCGTTTTCGCAGGATGGAACCCACATACATATTCTACGGACTGAAATGTTTACCGTGTCTGTGTGTATTGGCTATTTAGGGCGCTTTCAGCAACTTGGCCATATCGCGCCCTTCATTACAAGAACTTTTCCGGTATTCATAGTATATTTAATTTCAACCCAGTGTCTTCTGTAAAGGCCACTTTAAAATAAGGTGGTCAGCATAAGTTCCTATTCAGCAGGAACGGCAACTACAAAACTGGCAATATCGAGACTATATCCAGGTATCCCATCTTCTCCCGTCATACATTTCCGATACGCACCAAGCCGTGCGTGCATCCTACTCTTGTGGTGGTCTCTTAGTCCGCACAGGATATCCGAGACCCCTGGGTGGAGAACAGCGAACGAAAGTCGTATTTCTGTTCATGTAGGTCTCTCGGACTCTCGGACCAGAATGCTTGTCATCACTAGAAAAGGAAGGGCATGGTACATCCTGCCAAACATTTTGGACGTCTTCAAAACTTTCTAGGGAGCCCGCTTGCTTTATTTTAGCAGGGAACGCCTTTTGCACTATTGACACCTAAATTTGTCTTTCCTTTTGTGTCACGGAAGACGAAATTTGTTTTTGTTTTTATTTTTGGTGCCGTATTGGGGGATGCCTTTTCTGAACTTGAACAAAAGGAAAGCCTTAGCTTCCCTTCACAGGCTCTGTGCCTGAGTGGCCCGTGTCGATTGTTTTTGGCGACGGGGATGGCGGAGGATACGTTGATGGTATAAGTGTAGAATCGCTATCTGCGGGGTTTGGCAGTAACGCGGCTCCTTTCGAGAGCTGCGTCTGTCACCACCGCGATTCTTGATCGTCGAAAACACCCTAATGCATGCCTGAATTTATTCTTGTGACCAACCCAGACAGATCCAACCAGCGCAGGTACAAGGGATGGTGACTGTGGGTGGAAATAAGGAGCTAGCAGCAGTGCATGCAGAAGCGGTTACTGAAATAAACAGCACACATTTGTCAGATGAGGCAATGACACCCACAGACAGAGCAATCAGAGCCCTCCATTATTGCAGTCTCGCTCAGACGACATTAGCCAAAACCAATGCCTGAATGCTGATGCAATATACATGCTACATGCCCAATGCATTATACAAGTAAAGCCGAGCTGACACGACCAAAAACCCACCAGAAACGGTCCGACCTCACGGTAGCGAAGGTGGTGGACTTGAGCGTGCAACTTCATGCATCTAGCACGCCATGTCCTTTCATGCATCCAAAATCTGATAAGCCAAAATTGCACAGCTTGACAAAACAGAAATGAACGGTTGCTCATTCTAACTTTGCATCTGTGGAAGGAGACAAAGATCAGTGGTGCTGTGCCAAACAGACTCAACAGCGCCAATTTGGTGGCGCTGAGGCAGAGCGTTCAAATTCACGTTTCTGCAGCTTGGTTTGCCTCTGTGCTCCCTGTGCAGCAGCCCCCGAGTCAGATGGCTGCTCCCCACTCTCGTCAGTCTCAGCGCTATCTCCGGAGCGGTATGCTGGTGGTGCGGCGCCCGATGCCGTTTTACCTCCTTCGAGCGTACCCGCTTGGGCGACCTTATCAGCTGTGTGCCAGCTCTGATCGCCAGGCTGTGGTGCTGCGGGGACTACCATGGGTGGAATTCCCGGGGGGGGGTGGGGTCAGGACCTCCCTGGATTTTGGGTCTCCCATAGGCTTTGTATAGGGCTTGTATTGCGGTGCCAGCGTTAACCCACCCAGGATCCCCCCTGGATCGAGAAGAGATCTCCAGCAATGGGGACTACAACAGAGTTCCCCACTGGTTTTGTTTGAATTCACTTCTCAGCTGTAGTCCTAACACCACCGGTCTGGGCGCTGAAGCCGTTAACTGGCTGTGGCACCCGCCCGCTGCAAAGGTTCATAAAACCAGGGACTGATAAGTGCATGATATCTCGCGGGGAGGAATCTAGGTTGAATGACCATCTCGCTCGCTCAGGCCCTCCTAGAAGGGCATCGCGATAGTGGGAGGACTGCTCGGTAGTTTCTTCCATCACAGACGGTTTGGAAGGCCGGGCACCTCACAGCGGCTATCTTCCCGTGCTGCAACCTCTTTGGGAGACCTTCCCAGGATCTTACCTCCCAGGACCCTGTTCCTCCAAGTCATTCAATACGTCCTGTTCTGTTGAATGGCAGACATTGACATTTTTACCATTTATCACAAGAATTGTAAGGGCCATTAACCCGCAACCCGCATTCAAAACAACCCTCTTCAGGCGCACTTTTCAGTGCGCAACAGTTGTTTTTACAAGCCGTTACAGCCGTTACGGTTGCTTTTACAGCTAACTAGCATTGGCTTATGGCGTCATTTGGCGTTGCTGAGCAGTTTTCACGTACAAATGTGTTTCAGGGCATCCACATTATTCTGGGCGAGTGGTGTAGCTCTTCATGGTCACCTTCGTTGGTGGCATACATATATTAATGAACCCTTAACCCAAAGCCATACAATATTACTACTTCCGCGCGGAAGCAGTAATCTAGCTCAACAGTAATAATAGTAGTAGTAATATAGCTTAACAGCAGTAATATATACTTATTATGATTAATGTATATATAATATGATATATACTTATATATAGCTCATTAGCTTAATATAGCTTGACAATTCATTCATTTTTTCCGGGACAAATCGCCAAAGTACCTAAGCACAAACTTAATCAAATGGAACCATTCATAATTTGGCATTTGTGCAATTTTCAAACTAAATTTTTCTCATCTCCGAATTTTGGTAAGGCTTAATTTCCTTCGGATTCATGGGGTCCTAAATTCTGAGGCTATATGACATCGCCTACTCTTTCCCAGCTGAAATACATTTTCTGGTCGGGATCAAATTGTGTACCAACTTGTGTAGTGAAGATGCGAAAGAAAATGCCTCAGACCAGATAATTCTCTATTCAAGTGCAGTGTTAGATGGGTTATTCGATGGAAAAGTGGGTACTCTGATAATTATGCAGAGTGTCATTGAACTGAATAGGTCTTACTTGAATACAGCATGAGTCATCTTCGACGTCGAAGGAGTGTGACATGGGCAAAAATTGCTAAATGTATTTTGGTTTTGTGATTTTATATGGCTAAGTAACAAGGACAGAGCTTATCTACATAGTAATTTTATCACAGAAAAAGCTAGTGCAGACATCGCGGCGATCATGTTCAGAAACACGAGCCATCACACGTCGGTTTCCGAGTCTTGAATTTCATATGCAAACAGCTGCTGCCGCGGTTGTGAGCCCCGGATACGGGATACTTTCAGCTCCTGCATCATGTGCCGTTCCTCTTCTTGGTCACTGCCTTTCTGCTCTCTTAGGCCTCTCTTCTGTTCTTTGACAGCCTCCGAGCTTTGTCGCTGTATTGTGGCATCACAAAGAGAGCCACAAAAGCATGAGTGGGAGAACTTCTCACCAGCAAGTGCAATACAGCCGGCCGCCATGCCTCCTAGCCAGCAGAAGAACACGCCGCGCAGGGAGAAGAGGTCCAGCTTGCTGCTAACATGGCCGTGTTTGTCGTCACAATCGGGCGGGACGTTCCTCCGGTAGAGGCGGTGCACCACGCCAAACTGTTTCAGCCAGCGCACGCTCTCGTCGAACAGTGGCTTGTACTTGCTGTTCTTCTGCAGCATCAGAGCGTAAAAATCGCGTCGCAGTCTCTCGCGAGCCAGATGAAAGGGACATGTGTCTTGAGGTCTACCGATGTTCTCCAAATGCCTTCTTGCTCTCAAGGACAAGGCTCTTGGGCTCTGGAACAGCGCCACTTCGCCGTTGGCCAGTCTCTGTAGGAACTTCTCCGAGTAGGAGTAGGAGTTCTCCATCTGAATGCAGTCACTACACTCACTCATGCGTTTCCAGATCTGGCCGCGCACCCCGCGTGTCTCGTTCTCGAACAGGTGGTATTGACTGTGTCTTCGCACCACGTGTGGGTCGACCTGCGATTCCACCAGCTGCTGCAGCGTGTCGATCGGCGGCTGCCAGCGCGGCATGGACAGGAAGGCGATCAGATTTCCAGCGTACACCGCAGCGATCGTCAGCGACGCCACGTACATGAAGACGGCCAGCGTCCTTCCCGCCGAGCCGGGACCCCCGCTGACCATGCCCTGGTTGGCTACCACGGCGACAGAGTCGACCAGAAGGGCGGCGGGTGGGCGGTGGAGGCTGGGCAGACGGCAGCGCCTCTCCGCCGCAGACACCATCCAGCGGACCGCCGCCGTCGCCGGCACCAGCGCCGCCACCAGCGCCCACACCAGCGGCGTGTAGATCTGGAACAGCAGCAGGGCCGGCTCCAGGGGCCGCGCCGCCGCCGTGGCGAAGGTGGTGGTGCCGGTCCAGTGCCACTCCACCATGTCCACTGCCATCACCCGTTCGTACATAATCGTACAGCTGCCGACCCCGACGTCGCCCTCCCGCCTCTGAAGCGCCGCCACTCGACCGTCCGCCTCTCCCTTCTTGTTCGCCATTCCGCATCCGTTGACATTCACAGCGTTGATCGAGAAATTCATTTTGTCGGCCAACAGGGCGAATAGCTGTCCGAGATATCCGCAGAGCTCTACTGAACCATTCGTCAGCTTGCGGTACTGAAGGAGCTTGTTGGTGCATGCCGGAGTTTTTCCGCTACCTGACATAAGCACTGTAAGATTTCGTCCGCCCAGTGTCCGGAGTCTCCACTCCGGCATCTGTGACGTCATCATCAGCTGACGCTCCACCACTCTGCCCACGCGGGTAAGAAGCACTCGCCCGCCGCCCGGTGATGAAGAGGCGTACACAGCACACCCAGTCCCACTTTGGGTGCACATAACTACCGTCACGCGCTGCGCTTCCAACAGCACCACTTCTAATCGGAGCAAAATGCGTGTACGGTTGCTGCCATGCACTCCCAGGAACCAAGCCGTGTGGTGCACTGGGCCCTCAGTGTCGACGTCACGGTACGTTGTTATGACGTCATCCGCTGTACCGGCGGCGACCAGGGTCCTCTGATGACGGTGATCGGGGTCCCCGACAGAGAGGGAGTCCTTGGTGGTCACGCCGTCCGCCCACAGCAGCTGGGAGAGCCTTGCGTTCTGACTTTGGTCCGGGCCAAGCAAGGTAACATCCTGGACTCTGCTCTGGCCAATGACTGTGGCCAGAGCATCAGTGACGCCGTGGGGGACGATGTCGTGGTTTTCGCTGGTGTTACTAACTGCAGGAAGAGTCAGACAGGAATCTGCCGGAGAAATAAGCACTTCAGTCCCTTACTTCGGTCTCTCCAGTCCTGCTGCATGCAGTGATACAGCTTCAAGTTTTCGGAGAACAATGGGGATAGGCAGAGGGGCGTCACCACATAATTTTTACAGGGGGAAGGACCCCGGACTGCATGGCTATGACCGGGGAGGAAAACTGGGAGAAATATCACTGCTGCTCAAACACTAACGACGATGCACTTCACCAACACACTTATGCAGATTCTCACAGGTAACGGAGAGAGACGGAAAAATAAGTTGAGATCCAAATTTTGGGGGACATTCCCCATGGCGCTCGAGTAGGAGTGACTTGCACCCCCCCCACCCGCTTTTGACGCTCATGGAGATAGGGTATCATATAGGTTGTCTAAAAGGGCTACTCTTTCTTTCTTTTAGGGAGAAATAGCATTGCTTTTAAAAACAGGGATACAACGAAATTGTGCAACGCCGTATTATTACCGTAGGAACGACATTAAAATGGGCAGCGGAAGTGCATTGAGAATTATTTGCGGTGCAAGGCTGTGCAAATGATGTTATACTGGAATCCCAGCAGCCATTCGGGCTCGTACTAATTTATATTTGTGACGGTCATAAATATGCCTTAACCCGCGCCACCGGGGGTCGGCGCCACCTTGCCCACCGGGGCCATCGAGGCCCCCTCTACTCCGAAAATATGGGCGTTAGCGCAAATCTGCAAATGCAATAGAAAGCTCGCGTGAATTCAGTAAGAAATTACTTCGCATGTTTTAGTGCTCAGGTCAATGGTTTGACCTCCAGAGGCCAAATAGGTCAAGATCGGCTATTTTCACTCAAATATGCAATGATTAAGCCAACTGGGCATAACTCTTATGTCATTAGAGCTATTGAGGCCGGTAAACTACATTTGATAGCAAATTGCCAGTACTTTTCCGCTATGTGGAACGTAAAGACCTCTCGCCAGTGGTTTGACCGCCAGAGGTCCCCTCGGACCTAATAGACCTGAGGTCACGAAAGGTCAAAAAGTGATCTTGCCGTATATCAAAGAAAGCCAGTGACAAGACAAACACGATGGTGTTTGTTTCACCGCTCTAGTGCAATTAGGTCAAAAGTTATTGTCAAAATACTGTTTTGACCTCTGGTGACCTCATGACCTTGGAAAAGTCAAAGGCAAATAGACCCGGCATCCGTGAAAGGTGTCCAAAAACGTTGTTCGAGCAGTCGAGTATTGCAATCATTTTTGTGGCTTTTATATCATGAAATAGCTTTTCCCCATGCTTTTCCAATGGGAGAGGTCGCCTCGTGACCGACCTCAGGCACGAAATCGAAAAATCCCGGATATACACCTTGTAGACCCGGAGGGTCAGAAGTGTACGAAGTTTCAAATTGATCGATTTCGAAATGTAGCTCTTACAGAGCTCTAAAGGTGAAGTGAGGTGACCTTGGTGACCTCGTCTGGTGACCTGACCTTGGGTGACCCGGGGTAAAAATTTCAGGGATGATGGAAAAATGATGCAGTGAGAGGTGAGCCCTCAACCGCGGTGCTGCGCCTCGGCGTTTTCTGCTATCCCGGAAAAACCTAGGGGGGCCATCGATGGCCCCCGGTGGGGCGAGGTTAACCCCATGTATGAGGCATGTACTTTAAGCAAATCAAACAATATTCACTGTGTTAACGGACGTATAATGATTTCAGCAGTTCCTGTATCGGGACAGCTATCTTATATGGATCTAAAAATAAATTTCAATTTTGAAGGGCCGCAAGTTGAGTGCAGATGAAACCATTGTTAATGTCTTCACTAACAGCTTTGCAACACATGCGTACAAATATTAACGAGGTATCATAGCTTTAAACGGTTTCGGTTCTTCCAGATGCGTTGAAAATTATAAAGGGGCTCTTGACAATGTCAATTTGAGATAATGTATTTCCCAGGGGCTGACCTATGGCTCGGTATTTAAAGAGGACCTATTCGAAAACCTAGTGTGCTTTCGTGTACGGGACGCTCTTCATACGACAAAGGCGCCCATAACAATATTGAGAACATTTAGAATATTTCAGATTACTAGTAGGATGTTAGACAATTCTTTCCATTTTTATATAACTTTTCTTACGCAGGTGTTTCCAGAAGCTCAAAATGAGGGCTTTCTAAAGTAACTAGATTCTACACTTGCAAAGTGACTAGACTGCTACAATAGCCAAACACATCACAAAAACAATTAACCACCTTTTGGCTGTCAGATATAATGTGGTTTATTTCAGATAGGAAATTTTCAAAAGGGAGGCCCTACCGGACAGGACACCTGGGAGAAACAAAAGTATATGAGATTTCAAACGTGTATACTAGGTGTAATGAATGGGACAAGCATCCAAGGCCGAATAGAGACAAATTCATCCATAGGCGGATCAAGGAGACATGATCATTCAGGACTCCCTTCCCCCGGTTTAGCATAAATGAATACAGGTTGGGGAATATTAGAAATGTCAATAGCCCAGGAATATATGCAGCATGTGGGTATGTATGTATGCATGTACATGTATGTCATGTATGCATATATGACAAGTCCATTTATGACGTTAGATGCTCCGACTCCCAAGACCGAACTTGCAACAATTTGGACAAAATTTATAAAAAAAAGTGCGTTTTAAATGCGTTTTAGACATGGGCAATATGCATCTTGTGTCACTATATTTTTCGTGCATCCGTTCCTGATGATTCTTTGTATTTATATTTTTTGTCTTTATGTAAAATGTGTTATGCAGTATCTTATTTTTCCTAATCTATGCAACAACAAAAAAAAGACTGGTAAAATGTTTATCCTTTATCATATAGCTTTGGCACTGGAACCAACATTGAATCTTGAAGTTTCCCATAACTAAAATAGATAGAAACTTTAAATCAATTATATGTCAATGCGTACTTGTTTTGTAAAAAAGACCAAGAGTTATGAAAAATCAAAGAGAAGGCTAAACAAATGTATATTTTGCAGACCCCTGTCCCCAATTTTCAACCTTTTGTTGGCAACGGAGTTCAACGTGATCCATGTTGACCCCACGTTGAGTTTTCAAAATCGATGGGGCATATTTTGATATCTGAAGGCAGGCCAAATCCGCCCCCTGACTGGAATAGTGGGAGTCGGAGTCTGGCAGGAATAGAGCTAAACAAACAGCGTTTTCCTTGAAGAGCGTGATGGCAGAGCTTTTGATCATGCAAACCAAAGCAAACAATATCGAACGAGCTGTGTCACATAGATTCATGGATAAAGGGAACACTTAACTGTAGAGGATTACATAAAAATAGCGCAAGTATATAACTTGATGAGTTGATGCAGTTGAACCAAGCTGCAAATGAGGAAGAGCTTTGTAACGTACCCAGGGTCGATGAGAAGCCTTGTCAATTCTGGGCATAGAGTATAAACAGAAGAAAATCTTTAATTTTCTGATGTGATAACGGACGGATTTCCCTTCTCTGGGACAAAACAATATCGTGCGAGAGGGCGTCGTCTGATTTCGGTGGATTTTTTTTATTTCCTTAACCCCGCACCACCGGGGTTCCGGTGCCAACTTCGCCCCACGGTGGGCATTGATGCCCTTCTAACTCGGTCAGTAAGGGGGCTAGTGCAAATTTGGAAACGAGTAAGAAAGCTCATTAAATTCTTTATCAGTTCAGTCAAGCACTTAAGCGCTCAGGTCAATGGTTTGACCTCCAGATGTCAAGTCAGGTCGAGTCAAGCCATTTCCAATAAAGCGTGTAATGCTTTGAACAACTGGGTACAGCTGCCATACAATGCGAGTTATTGAGGTTTGGAAAAATATTTTATATTACAATTTTACTGCTTTCTCCAGTATGTTGAAAAATGTCCGCCACGTCAACAGTTTTCCATCAGCCAACAAATGTAGAAGATTTCCTGTAAATCATTTTGGAAGTACATGTATGATACAGCTCAAAACTTGACGATCTGATCTGATATGACCTTTGCCTTCAATTTTGTCAGAAGCTGCAAAAAGGATCAAGTGACAGGTATACCAAGTAGAGCGATGCCCCACTTCGCCGTTTTCCCGTTGTCCTTGAAAAAATTGGGGGCATCGATGGCCCCCGTGCAGGACCAATATCAAAAAACCGCGCTAAAAAACCGCGCTATCAATGCTATACCACAATATTACAATACCTACTTCAGGAGTCACCCGTGATCCCTTGGCTTCATACCGTGATCTATTCGGCGCGAGAACAGTTTTTGATTGCATACTCCAAAATGTCTAAAATAGAAAGGCGCCCAATATACTTCACCATGAGAAGTAGGCAATACACCTTGTCCCGATGGTTCCTGAAGTACCCACGAGCCCGTTTGAGAATATACATGTTGCGAAAGAAATTACTATTTCAGACTGGTTTCGATACATAAGCATCACCATCAGGGGTCCGGGCACGTTTGCACAGAATGGGAAATGTAATTAAGCGAAAGACCTCAGTTACAGATATAAACAAATAATTATTACCATACATGATGAAATGGGTGCTTCTAGTCCATATGCTAATGAAGTCATATGCGTGTACATGAATATGCATGGCACAGCCCTCATAAGATCATAAGTGATGGCTGGGGCATTATTACTCCATTCACAGTAATTTCCTTTTCATTGAGCTGTACTGTAGCTATACTGCGTACTGATGTAGCACCAGGAGACGATGCTTCGGTCTATGCTTTCAAACAGGGTCGTAGATTGATGTCTCTGTCAGGGTACCTGACGGCCACAGCTGAACGTTGGACCAACACACTGGGGGGCGGGTACCGCCCCTAAGATCTCGAGAACCACGGTAGGTAGCGAAAAACTGTAAACGGCGTTGGGCTGCCCGTCCACTTCTCCATCGAAAGCATTTGAACCATTTTTCAGGTCACATTTAAGGTCACGAGAGGTCAAAACATGCCGTCATAGGGATAACATGTAAATTCAGTTTTTCGGCCATTAAATCTGAACAAGTAAAGATAGAGCAAACCAACTTGAGCCATATGAATTCTCTCACCAAGCCGAATCGAATGATATATAATTTGACCTTGCTAGGTCAAATCAAGGATTTGACCTGACCTGAGGTCAGGTAAGGGTCAAAATTATATAAAATGCATATCATTAGAACCGCAAAGCCCAGGCGAGTCTAATGCAGCTAACATAAATGCTCTATCACCATCCGTTACTGAGTTATTCCGTAAAACCATTTTCCCCATGTATTTCCAATGGAGAGGTCATGCCTCGTACCTGACCTTAGGTCATCGATATCAAAAATACCGGAACGTAGTTTAGAGAACTCGGTGGGACAATTATGTGATATGAGTTTCAATCGGATAAGTTCACCCTGCTCCGACCTATGCTATCTTAAACTTTTTTAAGGTCGGGTCACTTGACCTGTACTGGTGACCTGACCTGAGATGATCTAACCTTAAAATTTTCACAGAAGTTGTAAAATGATGAAGAAAAGGTATACAAGTACGGCGGCGCTACGCGCCCCGTTTTTCTGCTATCACCGAAAACCCGAGGGGCGGGTACCCGCCCCCGTCAATGCGCGTGTTAATGGCCGTTTGTGTCCAAGGGCGTGACGGCAGCGGTGATGCTGGTGACAGTTCTTGCATGCCAGATACAAAGTTTTGGAAATGTTGAATTATCGATTTGGAAATGAACGCTCAGTTATCCTTTAGCTTGCGTCGCTGTTGCCATCGCTGGGAGACATAAAGAAAAAGTGAGGATGTCCTTCAGTGCCCGGGTTTGACGCAGGTCGATAGCCGTCTGATCAAGAGCTTGTCATAGACCCGCCAGTCACATCTGTTGTGGTTCTCTGGACATTGCGGTCAGCCGCAAGAGGATGTCGACAACTCAGACGTTGGTGATAAGATTTTTTCACTGTCGGTGCTACGCGAGAAGCGCAACACGGTAATTATGTCCTCTGCTGTTGCAATTAATCTTTATGAGCAAGCGCTGTCTTACAAAAACCTCCATGAACTTCTCAGAAGAGATCACAGCGAGGCTTAGCTCCCGGATTGGCACGCACCAGCTGTCACGCGCAGAGCTTCAGGTACAGCAGGCCCGTCTCGGATCCGAGGGTCCTGGGTTCAAGCTCCCACCGTTCTCCTGATTGAGTTGTGACGCCATCCTTTCTAACAGAAGCACGGCTTGTCTTTGTCTTGGCAAGATACCTGAACAGTTGTGCAAAGGTGATTAAAACCCGGCGATCACTGTTTAGCGAAAGCGCAGCCACTGGGTGGTTATCCCTCGCCAGAACTCTCGAAGGAATTTGTTCAGCAACGCCAGGCATAAAGCATCCATTTGACGCGCATCCTTTACGATATAGCACGATATCGATCATCGCATAAAAGTGAGCAGCCTATTGAACTCTGTGGGTTCTTCCATCAACTTCATTGACCTCTAAGTGAGCGTTCATCGTGACAATTTCCTGACATAGCTTTTTAAATGGAGTGCCATCCAACGAGCCAATTCAGGAGGTACCGTTACACACCATTACATCAGGGACGATGCCAAATAGAGCAGACCATCCTCATGCTGCAATGCGCGGGTCCTCACAGGTACCCTGTAATCTACAGCTTTTGCCCTTGGGGCTATAACGTCAACAGTGCAGCAAGTGAAACGATGCACATTTCCCAATTTGGCTCCAGACCAGTCAAGGTTCCTGTCTTCTTCATTGGTCTCTCATTTGTTTTCGGAGGATTGCAGTTAAAGAATACTAACCCTGAAGCGGATGTGACGGCGTGTTTGAACACCCTTGAATTTTTCTGATTTTTTTGGGGATAGGAGACACGGAGCAGGGCCGTACTCGTCAAAGTTAATCCGAGATATCTGTGCAGCTTTCACAAAAACAATCTAGTTCTGGGTCAGCTCAGATCACGTCTCAGGGCCAGATCAAGTGACCTCATTTCCAAAAAATTCCAGTTTACAGCAATGAGAACATGCTTAATATCTTGATCTAAGATTCATAACACAAAAATAGGGCACCTAAGTCACAGGATTTCTTATAGCTATTCCCAAGGGCCAGGTACAGGTCCGGCCTCTCCATTGGAAATGTGATTGGTTTTCATAGGCTAGTATATTTCGAGACTGTAGGCATTATAGAATATACATACAGGATTAGAGGCCTTTCGCTTTCATTGGCATCGGCGCGTGCATCACGCTTCAGCGCGGACCGAGGGCTGCAGCGGCGGGGTGTGGTGCATGGCGTCACCGCCGGCACCGGCGGCGACCCCGCCGCTGTTCTGGAGTCGCCGTACATGCGGGGAGACCAACGAAAGTGTTTGATGCCCTTACCCGCTTAAGGTTAGCCAATTCTGGATCCGCCATCGGGTCAGAATGTGATTAGAAAGTTAAGAAGCCAATAAGTTGGCTCAATTTCTGTAGAAATAGTTAAGAAATACTTTTATCATCCAAATCATTATGTCTTATGTCATTATTTAGGTTTCTAGGGCCTAGTTGAAAGGTTCGACATATGACCTCTAAGAGGACATTTAGGGGCTTTGCGCAGGTCCTCAGCCTCTGGCCTTTAGCTTCGCAAGGAATGGTGCCAAAGCTTTATATTGTTCGCCATCACGAATCTATCAATCTATACATGATAACCATTTTTGGTCAAAAGATGACCCTTGACTTGGTATGGGCAAGTTATAAGTCATTAGAATCGACGCAACATTACAATTTTAATGATGCCTAAATAAATTCGATTGTAATGAAACCTAAATTTGACAACAACTCAGATTAACTAGAAGAGGAATAAAATAACTTATACAATCTTATCACCTCCTTAGACATATGGTGATTTCAATATTGACCTGAGCCGAAAAGTGACTGATATTGTTTCGATTCTATTTCTTACGGACAATCTAAGGCCTTCCTTATTTGTTTGACAACCTCACACTGGAGCCGAGATCGCGGCGCCCACATCATGACAAGGGTGGATCAGAGGTACATACATACACCGGGGCGGGCGTAAGCATGTTCCTGCAGGGGAACGGGTTCTGGCGACCACTCATCTTTTTCCCAAGGTACCCCTAGAACGGGTCGCGATGGGCCTCTGAAACCGTCTGACTTGTTCTTAGATTAAACGTGACAGATTATCTGAAAATTTGAAATAATGTGTTGTGCAGGAGCGGAGTTATCGCTCGATATTTATGGAGGATCTATTCACGAAGCGAGTATTATCGTGTGTGGTTTGTTCTCCGTACAACAAAGTAGCCCGTCACAATATTGAGAGTAGTAAGACTGTATGAATGCTTTAATTTCTAAATAAGGGGTCAGGTTTTAGTTCATTTAAATCTTGACATACATTTTTTTTCAGAAGCAATTAAATATAATTTATCCTTAATCACCAGTTATCCGTTATCCTCAATCATAAATTACCCTTAATCATCAATTATACTTCAATACGCACTAGTTTTGTGACAATCAAACAACAGGGCCAATAGTCATGAAGAATGAAAAACGAACTGTAGAATGTATACATTGAACGCCCCTGACCAGAATCTTTTATAATTTCCCAATTTTCCCTTAACAAATGGTGTTCAGCCTAAGACAAATCGATCGCAGTTTGAATTGTTGAAGGGGGACGGGTAGACTATTAGATCTCCGGGGGGCGGGGGGGGTAATCCACCAACCACTCTGACAGGAATAGAGGTAGCTAGGAGCCTGTCAGGAGGAGAGTTAAGGGATCCACCATCGTTATCCTAATGTTCAAAGCAGAGGGATATGTTGCGTATAAGAACAGAAAACACCTGGCACACTTCAAAGTTATGAATATTACCATTTAAAATACAAATCAATAGAATCCAAAATTTTCTGCCTGAGGCTTCGAACTAATTCAAACATCTATTCTTCTCTGGCCCTGCCCCAAATACAAGCCGGTTAACCATTTCCGTAGGCTCCCGGCTACCTATTTCGGCAGGGGGAATATCAGCCCCTAAGATCTCGTAATCTAATCGGATTTTGAAAATTCAAGTGCTATAGATTCCCGACCTAAACTTTATTTTGAAAAAAGAAAATTTCAAAATTTTGATTTTTAAGGAGAAAGTCGTGCAAAATATACAATTTTTGTGTATTTTTAGATTTTCCAAACCCTTGTCTCTGTTGTACGATTTTCACAAAACTAGTTCAGATTTACAAATAATTGACAAAATTGTCATATACTCGAGTTACGCAAAAATTAAATTCAATGGCAGTTCCAGGACCAGGACTATGAAAATATATACAACCTAAAAGTTTTTGTTACGATTAGAACCCGTGATATCTGTTGGCATCTTTGACATAAATAAATGAAAAAGTGAAAAACTCATCAGGGCGGATGCGTAAGGTAAAACAGTGGGGTAAAATACATCAACAATATGCGAGTGGTATGCATGAGTATATTAGTCCCTCGATTAGTTGAAATTTATTTCTGATAATTTTTACCCTCCATGGCAGGTCTGGGAAGGGGGTGACATAGGCGGATCAAGGACTCTCGTCGTGGGGGGCGGGTGGGGGTGATTGGAAACACATTTTTAATATACAACGATATTGAGTCGCGGCGGTGATACTGGCTGGGAATATGCATTTTGAAAATGTGTAGTGACTGGACACGCCTCTGTAATCTAAATTTGGTTATAACTATTTTGAATTTCATATACCCAATTGTATTCGCCCTGGCACGGCTGTAACAGTCTTCTCCTTACTAACGTTTAGTCCTTCTTGATAACATTCCCCCCATTTGAACTGCTGTAACCGCCCCTGATGAATACAAATAGTGACAATTGGAATGCACTATCATCTCACATAAAAATGATATAATAAAACCATATAACTGGTATCAGGATCAGCAGAGACGGCTTCCTTTTACAAAGAACCCATCGCATACGATAATACTTGGTTTGTGGATAGAACCTCCAAAACCCAGCCATAGCTCCGCCCCTGGTAAATATATAATATTAACAATTTCAGAAAACCTGCCTGTACTAGTTTTAGGAAAAGTCAGGAAGTTTCAAAGTTCTATCGCAAGCCGTTTCGGAGATATTCTTGAAAAACCTTAGGGGGCAATATTGCCCCCCTGCCGAAATAGGTTAAATAAGTTTGTCAAAATGGGCTTGCTAAGTTGAAGTTTGCTAGTAAAACTGTTTTGTATTCTCTCTGCTAGCCAAACAAGAAAGTCGCACTACCTTTAAAAGTTCCCGCAATAAGACCTTTCTTTAAACTGACGAGTCAATAACTTCCTGTTGTTAATAATATCACAACTTCACTAACTTGATTTAACATCCACCCCAATGGGTCTATGAACCACCTTCGCCTCAGTGGGAGGGGGGTGGTGGTCAAACACTCCCTCGATCTCGGCTTATATGTGGGAGAGCAAAAAACGTGAAGCCTGGTGGATAGCTCATACAGCATAATGAGCAAACTATACCGGCAGTTTTTGACCCAGGTTGATATCAAGGTTATGACAGGTCAAAGAAATTGGCAGGTTGGAGAAGGGTTTTCTGGCTGTAGCGTCCCACTGGTTTGAGTTAGAGTCAGTTTTTAGGCGCCATGCGCTTCCTCTCATTACGGCGAATCGAATGATACATCATATGAGTATACTAAGTCCTAGCATACAAAGAATCTGACTAAACGTTAGGTCAACATAATTTGACCATATGAGCTAACATAGTCGATGTGCATATCGATCGACTCGTAATGATAATTCAAACGTAAAAGTAACAAGATTAAGGCTCATCATCATTTCCTGAGAAGTTATTAGCCCAAGTCTGAAACCCAAGCGACCTCTAAGAGGTCACATCAAAACTTGCAATACGACCCTGGAGAGTGGTGTAAGGTACTACGCTTTGGATAATAGGAATCTAATCTAGGACTTAACTTCAGAAACGGTCATTTTTGAGCCCATTCCCGTTTTCCCCGTGCCTTTGCAACGGAGAGGTCATGCTTCGCACATGAATCTTGCTTAATGATATAATAAATCCCGTCACTACAGCTTGTGGTGCTTGGTCGGCCCATTATGTGATATGCATATCAGACCAATTAATTAGATATACTTACACTGGTATCACTTGAAACATTTCTGGAGGTGAGGTCACCAGGCTAGCCACTTGACCTGGCCTGGTGACAATACCTAAGATAAACAAAACTTACAATTTTCCAAAAATTTGCGGAATCAATCAAGGACCAATCAAGGAAGTGGATTTAGCTTCTAAAAGTAGGATGTCGCCCATTTCTGAAAAAAACTGGAGTTCGGCCCCCACCCCCTCCGATGGTGAAGCAAATAGGGATGTATGCAGATGTATGAACAGTCAAAATGTATACAAATTTAGAAAATAAAGTAAAAAAATACCAAATAATGTCAGATGAGCCTTTACCTGTGCAGCTTCCATTGCGGTCTAAAGGTAGCGGTTTTCGAAATTCTTTGTGTCTATAACTTTTTGACGGAACAAGATACAATCTGAAATTTAATATCATAGAAATGAGCATGACCTAAGAATTTGAATGATATGCAGCATAATTCTGACAGGTCATTATTTGACCCTTATCTAAGGCCAAAGTCATAATGTGACCTTGGACAGTCATGCCGCATATCACTTAAATTCTTGATTCAAGACGACCACATTTATGTTTTGTTTGTTCTAGAGCTAGTGGTTCCCAAGTTATGAGGCATTGTTTATACATTAGACCTAAATATGACCCATTTTGGTCCGCTGTGACGTCACGGGTCAATGGATATGGTTCAAACTGGCTCCAGAGCTAAAGACGGTAAGGAGCTTCCAGTGCCGTTTCAAATAGTTTAGAATCTCTTTGGATCCCGAAATCGAATTGGGGTCCGATGGGACCTCCCCTCAGGAGGCGTTATGTACGAAAAGAGCCCAGGCGGTTCCGGGTTAATCAACTGCTTATCAAAAATTCCCTGCTGACAGTATGTACTATCGTACCAAACAGCTTCTAGTAACAAGGAATATCTGCTTCCCGTGGGGGCAAAAGACGAAATTCGCGAATATATTTTTGGTAGAAAGTAGGTTGATCTGCAAAAATAGAGAGCTTTCTCGGATGCTTAGATCCGCTTCAGCTCCTTGACATTCGTGACATCGCGCGCACACGTCAAATTACTTTCAAACCCCGACAATGTGGTCACTGACAAGGTGG
Source organism: Lepas anatifera (assembly GCA_034440635.1). NCBI lineage: Eukaryota > Metazoa > Arthropoda > Thecostraca > Lepadidae > Lepas > Lepas anatifera. Next base: position 291,888 of record JAOTON010001627.1, on the reverse strand, counting down.
TCAAAGGTGCATCTATTGGAGCAGCCACAAATGATTAGACTAAACGCAAATGGAAACAGACTTGTTCTGTAGCTCGGGGAGCCAGACCATGTATTTCCAAACAAAATTTCGTCCTGTTTTTATTTTAGTTCATAATCAGAAGAAAAAAACAAATGCGTGAAGTCTGTTTCAATTTTGGCTCCTGGATTTTTACCGATGGTTCAGACATATTATTTTAATGCTTACAGATTGATCTGAGCATGAATATACGTAGGTATCCACTATGAAGTATGGATATAATTGCGGACTTCATGATCAGATGTCATATATTCCTAGATAGCTTTACGTCCATTCATCTGAACGAAAAGCTATCTTTTTGCCCCAGCGCAGGCTGATGCTGCGACAAGATGAATAAGTTTTTCCAAATAAATAGCTTCTGGAGATTGAAAAATACGTGAATATATATTCTTAAAGCATAAAATTAGTAGGCACGCGCCTAATTATAAGGTTATACCACAGACATGTTTATCAGCCCGGAATGGGTGCCTTTTAGTTCAAGAGATAATGAATATACGATAGTTGCGATCTCACTACAAAGCGGGGAGATGCGACCAGGGGTTCCTGGATGTGTTAACGCTGGCACGGCAATACAGGCCCTATACAAAGTCTATGGGAGACTCAAAATCCAGGGGTCCTGATCCCTCCAACCACCGGTATCTCCATCTATGCCCAAAGCAGTTAACACATTGGGGCTTACTGATCTTTAGTTTATGATACTCCACGTGTCAATTTCTCGTGGAACACAGTGCCTGGAAATGCTTTCGGAGCGCGAACTAATCTAGCAAAGAAGTAAACAATTGCGTGTCCGTTGAGGCAGGAAGCAGAGGACATTTTTGTCAGTTAGGCAAAACTAAGGCAACGATTTCCCTCACCTTCATTCTGCATTTGTGGACATGGCCGTCCGACTTCTGTCGATTCTGCAGACAGCACACCCACTCCAAGGAGATACAGCACGCACCTTCGGTGGGAGTGGTGCATTGTGGAGTGTACCGTCAAGCATCGCGCTAGACTAAACCCCGGGCCAAGTCGCGCAGTCGGCTCGTCGGTGGCGATGGGCGGACTGCCGCCCACCTGGCTGACAAATCCAATCAGGCCCGCTGTTTTCGAAGTTTATAGCGTCCCGCCCCGAATGTTTTCGGGCTGGGTACTCAGTCTGTTTGTCTACAATGAGAGCGCGATGTGTGTTTACTGGTCTCATGTCTGGCTCTTCCATCCTTGTTATGTTCGCCGTCTCTAATTAGGTTGTTTGCAAACAAAAAATCGCACGTAATTCGGGCCTTGGCCAATGGTGTTACTTCGGGGCAGCCAGCCATACAAATAATCCCTCATTACCGGCAAATGATACCATTAGCATCCATGAGGGATGGCCTTTCTAGAGAGGTTTCTGGCCAGCAGTACTTTATTTGAAAGGTACACGACCTCGAAAGTTTCCTCATACGAGCGCGTGAGCTCACCAGCCATTCTAGAACCGGCCAAATTCTGTTTCCAAAATGGTATGAATAAGCAAACCAAAAATAATATTGAGTTATTACTAGGATTCTGTTAACACTTCCACTAAGAGCCCATTTTGCCAGCTCTGTGCTCCTCGGATGCCAAAAACGTCAAAGAGAAGACTTTGTAAGGCATCGATTTGGAAAAATAATGCCCGTTTTCAAAAGTATGTTTGAAGAATATAGTTTTGGAGTAAGTTAGTGGCCAGAGTGTGGGCTGTCTCCAACTTTGAACCTAAAGGGTTTAGTCTAACCTCTTGCCGTGAAGGACCTCAGCTTCGCCAAAGTGATCACCGGCTGTTTGGTATTTTTATGGAGATTGGCGGCTGCCAACATAAGTGCGTCTTTTCAGGTCGATCGGGGCACCAGCTTGTTTGGAATCTAAGAAGCTACTTTGGTGCTCCGACCGCCTTTCTTCCCAGCGATGTCTCATTTCAGGCTCAGTAGGTGCGTTCCACATGTATACCGGGCCAGGAACGGATCTGGATCTGTATTTGAATGTTAACTCACTTTTCTAGCTTGTTCGGATATCTGGTGAGTACTTCTCTTGATTTCGATCAATATTTTGGCCTGTTAAGCGTCAACTGAATCACTTGACTTTGCTCATTTTTCTAACCACATTAGGCTATCGTATGTTCGCGTCTAGTCTCCCTATTTATACCAGCACTAAGCTGCATTAACTGAACCCAATCCTTTTATTAGCAAGCAATGAAAAATGTGCGTCACTTTATTTCGTAGAGTTTTTTTAAGCAGCACTGACCTTATGACTCACTGGCTCACTGACTTTGACCTTAACACAGGTCAAATTCAAAGGTTTTTTCAAGGTCAAACCTTCATTTTTCCGCCCAAAGGCTGAGCACCTTACAGCACTGTAGTGCCAGTTACATTGTACATTATTGAGAATATGTCATATTGTTACGTCATTGGCCATTGACCTTGGATGATCCTGACCTCAGAGTTTCAGAGAACAATGTGTGGGACCTTCCCTCTATGACTTTATTCCGCTTTTGGTGGATTCCCGGTTTTTTCTGCATAGTCACAGCTTTCCCGATAGGTCTCCAGCACGGCCCAGATTAGACCTTAACTATCTCGTTTGACCTTGAAGATATTGACCTAGGTCAATGAACACTGGCTACGAGGTAGATCACCATCGCCCCTAAACATCTCATAACGGGCGTTTTTCTAACCCCTTTGACCTTCCGAGATATCAGGGGAGTTTAGGAACTCCACCGCGCGTTGACGCCGGACCCCTCGCCACTGCGCGTGTTAACACGCGCCCCGCTGGGGGCGAAATTCGCCCCCTTCTAGTTTTTCCCAGATAACGCAAAAACGAAGAGACCCAGACCAACGAAACTTACGGTACCTTATCCCTAATCAATTTTTCGCATCTTGCAAATTTTTTTAGGTCAGGTCATGTCAGGTCACGGAGCTATTCAAGGTCAAGTGACCCGACCTCAAAACCTAGGATCACGAGTTTGAAGCGGTGCCCAGGGAACATCAGCGAACCGATCACTTTGAAACTTTCACAATATGATAAGGCCATTGGGGTCTACAAATATGTTATCTCAGAATTTCGATATTTTTTACCTAAGGTGGGGTCAATTTTTGGGTCACCCCATTATAAATATATGGTGAAAAATAGAATGGGCTTGTTTTCAGTAAATACTGGATAGATAAAGCTGAAAATCCTCAAACCGTCTATGCTTACCATCATCCTGACCATAAAGTTGAGTTTTTGAGCATCTGACCTCTCAAAGGTCATGTCAGGTCACAGGAGCATAGAGTGATTGTTTTGCCAATAACTTCTCACTGAATTGGGATAAAGCTCCCATTTTGCTTGCATTGTGCTTATATTGTCACGGGGAGTCAATTGATATGCAACATGACCATACCAAGTCACTCTGTGACCCTGACCTAGCTCGAGGTCAGGTAATTTTGCCCATTTGACCTAACAAGGTCATATTATACATCATTAGATTTGCCGCAATGAGAGGAATCCAGTGATGCATAAATATATGCTCTAGCTCCCCTGAGTACAGATCTAGAGAGAGAAACGTACACTGCTCTGTTGTAAGCCTATGGAGCCTTCTTTGACCTGTGCTGACCTCAATATTGACCTGACATAAAAATACTTTTTATAATTTCTCTTCGTCTTGTCAAGAGCTTTTGAATGCCGTCCGTAATTTTTCTTTAGCTTTCCTAGGAAATGAGATACGGAGGGGGGCGAAATTTGCCCCCGCCCCAGCGGGGCGCGTCATGCCAGGGACCCCAGCGGGGCGCATGTTAATAGACACGCAGTCATTCTATGTAACACTACAATAGCGAGTGGCCAGGGTATGATATTATCTGTCGTTACTGCATACCCACTGAAAGCTTTAAAGCGAAAAGTCAACAGCTAGAAAGCCTTCCTCGAAAAGAACTGAAATCAGCTGTGCCGAAATATGACGCTACAAATAAAGTCAAACTTCGACGTAAGGTCGTCAACTGGGGAAGCGTTGATGGCCCCTGCTGTCATCACATTCATAGAACTTGACACAAAACGGGTGGTATCCCTCAATCTCAAGCTGCTGCCCTCAGGGTAGTGAGCGGATATCGGCTGTTGGGGTGAATTAAATGATTTTCTCGGCAGCATCGTCGCTTCAGCCCGATTCCGAGTCCAGCTCATGCCTATCGGGTGAAAAACGTCAATGCACCATAAACCCACCCGGAGCCTAAAGCCGCCGGAGTTTATAGGCCCGGACAGCATGCATTTAAGGCCAGTACTCATTACCATTCGCGTAATGGGTTCAGTCTCCCTGGCACGGTGCGATGAGCTATTCCCAAAGCGGCAATAGAGCTGCGTAAATTATTCCGTAGCCTACAGCTTTGATGCAGTGACGGGGTCAGACAGAATAGGGAAGGATATGTTTCCTTGCACTGATGGGTCTTATTCATGACTAAAATAAGCTTTTAAAAGTGAATTTTAGCTCCTGCGCTCTGGCTTTCACGATAAATGTCTGGCTGCACCACCTCTTTGATGACCCTCTCTGCCACTAGTTCTCGTGAAAGTTAATTTCCTTCATCGCTGGTAAAACCCCTCTTTCTGCACCATTTCCTTTGTTTGCCATGTGTACTGAGCCGTATTACAGCTGCCGGAAGCACGACTTGGGCTATTTCTGTGCCACTATAGAAAGCCTCAAAGTAAGTAGGTATACTTACCTACTTAGCATCCATCTGGACACCTTCACATTTTACTTAGCACACACATCATACTTAGCACATTTTCTTGAACACTGACATATAGTTATTCCTTCAATAAGTATATTGGTTAAGAAAACATATAAAGCCGTGCCCTTGGTGACCCAGGCCGGGGGAGCGCAGCATGATCAATGAATTTCTGATCCTATACGATTCACAGTCGTGTATCCAGGGAAGGGGGCAAAAAGGCGTTTCCCCCGTCCCCAAACGAAAATGCTCGGGGAAAAACATATTAAGCCTTTCCCCCAGAGTTGTGCGCATTTTGCCCCAGCTCCTTTTTAGTTTATAAGCAAGGTTGTGGTGCTTTAACCCTCGCCCCGGTGGCGGTGCGAAGCGCCGCCGTACTTGGCACACCTTATCCTTGATCAACTCTGCAACACTGGTGAAGTGACCTCACCTCCAAAAATGTATAAGGTGGCATAAGCACGAAATGGGTGAATCTATCGGATTGAAAGTTATACCTCATATTGGGCCCCCTTAAGGAAAACTGTCTGCCAAAAATTGTGCAGTTGACTTTGGTGCTACTTTTAGACTGAAAAATGTTTTTTTATTAATTTGCTTTTATTTTGCACAGCCATAATGTATTCAGTTGATCGAAAATTTGAGTGTTTTACGTTTTTGAAAAACCTTGCAAAGGGCGCAATTATGAACAGGGTATTTAAAATGCGCCCACCAAGATTCATAAATGCGCCCGGGCTTATTATGCCTCCAGGATAGGACTCTGAGTGATTGTTTAATTTCATTAGAAGCCTTTGGAGATGTCAGTATTTCATTTGACGTCAGAGGCTTTCATTTGATATATGGCAAGATCATTTTGTGACCTTCCGTGATCTCAAGCCATGTTACGTCAAGAGGTATCCACGTAGGTCAAACCACTGGCAGGAGGTCATTGTGGTGCACATAGCGGAGAAAGCCCTGGCATTTTCCTATAGAATATATCTAACAAGACCTCAATAGCTCTAATGGCGTGCGAGCTATGCCCAGGTTTCTTAACAAAGGGGGAGCCACCAACGGGGGGACGCCCCAAGATCCGAGAACGCGGTGGGCAAAAAGTAAAGCTGGGCGCCACCACTCTCATGAAAACAAACCATTTTTAGGTCACATTAAGGTCACGGGGTCAAAAGCCGTATAGGAAACATGAAAATAGTTTTCGGCCATTACATGAACAAGAAAGATAGACAAAACGACTAAAAAGAATCCCTTAGCAAGCCAAATCGAATGATATATAATTTGACCTTGCTAGGTCAAATCAAGGTTGACCTGACCTGAGGTCAGGTCAGGGTCAAATTATATAAAATGCATATCATTAGAACCGCAAAGCCCAGGCGAGTCTAATGAAGCTAAAATAAATGCTCTATCACCATCCGTTACTGAGTTATTCCGTAAAACCATTTTTCCAATGTATTTCCAATGGAGAGGTCATGCCTCGTACCTGACCTTAGGTCATCGATATCAAAAATACCGGAACATATTTTAGAGAACTCGGTGGGGCCATTATGTGATATGAGTTTCAATCGGATAAGTTACCCCGCTCTGACTTATGCTATCTTAAACTTTTTTGAGGTTGGGTCACTTGACCTGTACTGGTGACCTGACCTGAGATGTTTTAACCTTAAAATTTTCACAGAAGTTGTAAAAATGATGAGGAAAAGGTACACCAAGTACGGCGGCGCTACGCGCCGCCGTTTTTCTCTATCTCCGAAAACCCGAGGGGGGCGGGTACCCGCCCCGTCAATGCGCGTGTTAAGCATTGCATATTTTAGTGGAAATAGCCCATCGTGACCCAACTTGACCTCTGGAGGTCAAACCGTTGACCTGAGGGCTTAAATATGTGGAGTAAGCTCGTGCTAAATACACACAAGCTTTCCAATGTTTTTTTGCAGATTTGCGCCAACACCCATAATTTCGGAGTTAGAGGGGGGCCATCGATGGCCCTGGTGGGGCAAAGTCGGCGGCGGACCCCCAGTGGGGTGCAGGTTAACGTGGGGTCAATCCCCACAGCGAGAAACCGCCTTCTGTGCCTAGGTTACTTATATTTTTGGTAAATATAACAGAAATTCTGATTTCCCAAACCAGCACCAAAAATATCAAGTTGTTTAGGTAAGCAGTTCGGGTGGAAACCGGATTACCAATGCTGGAATCATGAAAGAGAGCATCAAGTCAAACTGTGATGATTAAAATGTGCGTTCCAAAATGTGCCCCTGGCGCAATTTGGTAGGGCGTATTTTAAAATCGGCAGGGTCCAGGTAAAACAAAATTATCATGCAGATGTGTGCAAAGTAAACCTTGACGGCTTCGTTAATAAATAAAATAAAAGAATTTAGATCTCGCAAATACTCACCTGTACGCAATATCTGTCATAGTACATTTGCATGCATGCTTTAAAAACCACTGTCATGGTTAAAAAGTACATGTAAACCAGAAAAACATGTCTAGCATAGATGCACGCTACTTACCAGTTGCTTTGGTCACCGAAAAAGAGGGAAAATAGTAGTGAAAAAATCCAACTTTTAGTATTTTCAAAACACCCTCTGAGCGCATTTTCGAACCGGGCGCATTATGTCCCTCTTCCCCGACATCTGAGAATACCTTTATATTCTCCAAATCATAGTATCCTGGTCCCCTTTCCACGTTCATGTTGGAATTTTTGACCTGTGGCCTCTAAGAGGTCATCAAAACTGAAAACTGTCTAAGAAGTCTGAAAATTGCTATTTTAAGCAGTTTTCAGACTTAGGTCGATAACTCTGCATGAGATGATGACAACGCTTTTATTTTGATACCATTGCGTTCAGCTTGCTATTGCACGTCGATTGATATGCATATTGACGATGCTAGGCTAAAAAGCGACTCTGACCTGACCTGAGGTCTGGTAATTTTTGTATTTTAACCTTGTATGATCATATTATACATAATTTGATTCACTGTGACGAGAGAAAGTGAATGGTGCCAAACAAGATGCTAACTCAACTCGGTCAGACGCTAGAGCCCAAAAACTCTACTCAAAGTTCCACTTTCTTTGGCATTTCATAACCTCAATTTTGACCTGAGCCAAAAAGTGGCTGTACACGGAGAGAGAAATTTTTATTCCTATGTGCTCTATCTAATCCGGAATCACGGTCTGCTCAAGCATAAAATGATGCCATGAAACCTTATTAAAGGAACATTTAAGCATGCTTGCTCTCATAAGATCCCGTTCCAGGGGCGTAGCCAAGGGGGGCGGCTAGGGCGGCCGCCCCCCCCTGAGGGCCCGGAGGGCCCCCTGAGGATACCGGCCGCGCGAAGTGCGGCCCGCTCGTACTATGCTCTGGGGCAAAATGTGGGACTTCATACCAGACGGCCCTCTTAACCCTCGCCCCCACCGGGGGCCATCGATGGCCCCCTAAGGTTTTTCCGGGATAGCAGAAAAACGACGAGGCGCAGCACCGCAGTTGAGGGCTCTACCTCTCACTGCATCATTTTCCCATCATCCCTGAAATTTTTACCCCGGGTCACCCAAGGTCAGGTCACCAGACGAGGTCAACCAAGGTCACCTCACTTCAACTTTAGAGCTCTGTAAGAGCTACATTTCAAAGTCGATCGATTTTAAAGTTCCTACACTTCATGAACCCTCCAGGGTCTACAATGTGTATATCCGGGATTTTTCGATTTCGTGCCCTGAGGTCAGGTCACGAGGCGACCTCTCCCATTGGAAAAGCATGGGGAAAACCTGTTTCATGATATAAAAGCCACAAAAATGATTGCAAATACTCAGACTGCTCAGAACAGCGTTTGTGGACACCTTTTCACGGATCCCAGGGGTCATATTTACCCTTTGACTTTTCCAAGGTCATCCAAGGTCACCAGAGGTCAAAAACAGTATTTTGACAATAACTTTTGACCTAATTAAGCTAGAGCGGTGAAACAAACACCATCGTGTTTGTCTTGTCACTGGCTTTCATTTGATATACGGAAAGGTCTCTTTGTGACCTTTCGTGACCTCAGGTCATATTAGGTCACGAGGTGACCTCTGGAGGTCAAACCACTGGCGGGAGGTCTTTACATTTCACATAGTGAAAAAAGTACTGGCAATGTCCTATCAAATGAACTTTACCAGGCCTCAATAGCTCTAATGACATAAGAGTTATGACCAGTTTTCTTAATCATTGCATATTTGAGTGAAAATAGCCGATATTGACCTAATTTGACCTCTGGAGGTCAAACCATTGACCTGAGCACTAAAACATGCGAAGTAATTTCTTACTGAATTCACGCGAGCTTTCTATTGCACTTTGCAGATTTACCCTAACGCCCATATTTTCGGAGTTAGAGGTAGGGGCCATCGATGGCCCCCGGTGGGGCGAAGGTGGCGCCGGACCCCCGGTGGGGCGTGGGTTAAGCCATCTCCAGCACTCTATTCTGTGACAATTAGGGCTGTTTTTACCCATCAAAACCGTCAGTAAAATGTACCCTTTGAACCACTGGTGGTCAGGGTTCCCTATCCAAAGTAGGGCCCATTTTGGTCAGATAGACCCTGTTTAATCGATAAAGCCACGATGGCTAGCGGGACTATTTGGACAAAAGGGCCCAATGCGACTCGCAGGCTGTCAGAGCCCGGTCTATAGCCGCCAGGGACCTGTCTGACCAGCTGGGTCCTCTTTCAGTGAGGAGACTGTGTGGCTAGTAGGGACCATTTTAGCCCACAGGGCCCAGTCTGACAGTCAGTGCCATGTTTAGCTAGAGAATCGTTTGAGCTAGTGAAACCGTCTAGTCTCCGCAGGGCCCTCTGGTCAGCTGGGCCCTCTACATAGGAGTAACCAAGTAGAAGCGGCTGGTGCGGTGGCCCTCTTGAGAGCCCGGAGGGCCCTTCGAGGATAGCGCGAAGCGTGGCCCGCCCGCATTATACTCTGTGACCTGCCGTGGAATTACATGCCCAACAGGGCCCTCCTAAGTCCTCTCCAGTACTCCATTCCTGCGACAAGTAGGGATTTTTACCACAGGGTCCCCTAAACCACTATCAGCCCCCCCCCCACCCAAGGCCCTCGTTGAGAGTAGGACTATCTCTGGCCAGCCAGACCATCTTCAACCGATAATACCGTTATGGCCAGCAGGGCTTTGGGCCACGGGGCCCACTGCGAGTCGCAGGGTCAGCTGAAAACCTTCAGGGCCCTGTCGGACCAGCTGGGCCCTCTTTAAGTAAGGAGGCCACTGTGACTTGTAGAGATCGTTTTAGCCCACAAGGCTGCACTCTGACTGTGAGGACCCTCTTTATCTAGCAAAGCCTCTGAACTAGTATGGCCGACTATTTTCCATAGGGCTCTCTATAGCTAGCAGGGTCCGTCCAGAGGCGTAGCCAAGGAGAGGTGATTGGGACGGAGGCCCCCTGAGGGCCTCCTCAAGGACGCGCTGCCCCTACCCAATCGTACTCTGACCTGCCGTGGAACTTCATGTCAGACGGGGTCATCTCAAGCACTCCACAGCACTACATTCTGTAACAAGAAAGGCTCTTTGAACCATCGAAACTCTTTGAAAAAGAGGGTCCTCTGAACCACGAGGTCTCCAGGGCCCTGTGTCGACATTTGGGCCCTGTCTGGTCAGGTGGACCCTCTTTAACGATAAAGCCACTTTGGCCAGCAGGGTTTTTTGGCCGCGGGGCCCACTGTGAGTCCCAGGGCCAGCTAAAACCGCCAGGGCCCTGTCGGACCTGCTGGGCCCTTTTTAAACGAGAAGGCCATTGTGGCTAGCAGGAACCACTCTGACCACTGGCATTGTGGTCACTGGTCCACAGCGCCCATTCTGACTATCAGAACCCTACAAAGGCTTTTGAACTAGCAGGACCGATTATTCTCCACAAGGCTCTCTATCGTCATCAGGGACCTCTCTGGTCAACTGGAGATCCTACAGAGACATAGCCAAAGAGAGGATGTTGGGGCGGTAGCCCCCTGGAGGACGCACTGCCCAGCTGTACTATTCTCTGTATCCCGTCTTGGAACTTCATGTTGGATAGGGCACTCTCAAGCTCTCTCTCTCTCTCTAGTTCTTCATTCTGTGATAAGTGGGGATCTTTTGACCATCAGAAACCTCTGAAAGAGGGCCCTCGTCGACAGTAGGATCCGCTCTGGTCAGCTGAGCCCTCTTAAACCGACAAAGCACCCACCAGGGCCCAGTGCTACTTGCAGGGTCAGCGATAGCCAGCAGCGCTATAGCTGACCCTAAGCAGCTGTCCATGGCTGTCTGAACAGCTGGGCCCTCTTTAAATAGGATTCCATGTGGCAGCTGGGCTGGTCAGCTGAGCCTTCTATAGACGATGCCGAGGGCCCGTTTGGCCTTCTAAATCCACCGAGGACCTGGGTAGCTTGTAGACTTATTTAAAACAGCAAACAATTTGTGATCCGCAAGATGTTTTGTGGTTATTATGCCTCTATAACCCATCTAGCCTACAGCCAGTATGGTCCATTGTAACCCAAAGGGCTGTCCACAACCAGCAGAACCAGCTGGTGCCAACTTTGAACCCTCGCCCCAGTGGGGGTGTTTGAACACCCCTTTGAGTTTTTCCGGTGGCACGAATAAACGGCGGCGCGAAGCGCTGCCATACTTGACACAGCTTATTCTTGATCAATTCTGCCACGTTCCCCAAAATTTTAAGGTTAGATCATCTCAGGTCAGTTTGCCAGTACAGGTCAGTTGACCTCACCTCTAAAAATGCTTAAGGTGGCATAGGGAAGAAAAGGGTGAATCTATCCAATCGAAACATCCACATAGTGAACCCATCAAGGTTTGCAAAATATATTCCGGGAATTTTCATATAGATGACATAGGGTCAGGCACGGATCATGACCTCTCCACTTAACATGCATGGAAAAAATAGAAATTGGCCGACAAATTGCACTATTTCTGTAGATACCGCTTGGAATACCTTCGTATTCTCCAAATCATTGTATCCTAGGCCCTTTTATTGGTTCATGTTCCAAGTTTGGATCTGTGATGTATGAGAGGTCATCTGGGGCTACTTAAGCAGGGTTTCGGTCTTGGGTAAATAACTGTGCAGGACATTAGGATAAAGTTAATATTTTGATACCATTACGTTGTATTGTTGTTTTAAAGGAAATGATAAGCATATTGAATATTGTATAACAGCGATTGGCAGGTATTCACCTTTCAAAATCTGCTGTTTTGTTTAAAATGTGAATATTGACTATGCTAGGTTAGATGGCGACCTTGAGCTGACATTAGGTCGGGTCATTTTTGTTTTAACCCTCGCCCCACTGGGGGCCATCGATGCCCCCTAAGGTTTTCCGGGATAGAAGAAAAACAAAGAGGCGCAGCACCGAGGTTGAGGGCTCTACATCTCACTGTGTGAAAATTCTGTGCAGCCTTGTAATATTCGGTGTCATATTCATGCGTGGCATTTATGCGCGCCTTCGTGTAATATGTTACTGATGTACGACCTTGTAATTTTAAAATATTTATGAACATTTAAAACCTTATGCGCACATTTACTAATTTTAGAATATTTATGAACATTTAAAACCCTATGCGCACATTTACTTGTACAGGGCCGCCGCCGCCCTCAGGCGTCGTCGTGCCCGCGCGACCATAATAGGCGCGGGCCGCTGCGGCGGTTCCGGTATAAAAGTGCGTCCGCGCGGTTTTCGGGGTTTTTTCAGTCGGGCCATCTGTGCGCTCCGTCGCGTGCGCACCATCCTGCTAGACGATGAGTACTAACAAAAAGCGGTGTGTATGGGGGTGCGTTCGTATGGGGTGTGCGTGAGCGGGTGTGTATGGGCTATGTAATCTTTCTTTCAGCTCCTTGCTTTATACTCTCACTCATGTATGGTGTATTCTGTGTGGTTCTCACTCTGTATGACTGATGTAGTATAGATAAAAATATTAAAACCCATTTGGCTGTTTCTTGGTTGAGACTGAATGCGAGCGAGGTAGGGACTAAATGCGTTTAGACTTCCACAATAATATACAATCAAAACGCAAGATAACACACCACAGAACATTATATTCACAACTGCATCATTTTCCACCATCCCTGAAATTTTTTACCCCGGGTCACCCAAGGTCAGGTCACAAGACGAGGTCAACCAAGGTCACCTCACTTCAACTTTAGAGCTCTGTAAGAGCTACATTTTAAAATCGATCGATTTGAATCTTTCTACACTGTATGGCCGCTCCAGGATATATATCCTGCATATATATATATATATATATATATATATATATATATATATATATATATATATATATATATATATATATATATATATATATATATATATATATATATATATCGCTCCAGGATATACAAGATATATATCCGGTATTTTTTTTATTTCGTGCCCTGAGGTCAGGTCACGAGGTGACCTCTCCCATTGAAAAAGCATGGGGAAAAGCTGTCTTATGATCTAAAAGTCACAAAAGCGATTGAAAATGCTCAGCTTGATCAGAAACGTGTTCTTGGACACTCTTTCACGGATTTCAGGGGCCATATTTGCCCTTTGACCTCTCCAAGGTCATCCAAGGTCACCAGGGGTAAAAAAAGTATTTTGACAATAACTTTTGACCTAATTAAGCAAGAGCGTTGAAACAAACACCATCGTGTTTGTCTTGTCACTGGATTTCATTTGATATACGGCAAGGTCACTTTCTGACCTTTTGTGACCTCAAGTCATCTTAGGTCACGAGGTGACTGCTGGAGGTCAAACCACTAGCGGGAGGTCTTTACGTTTCGCATAGCGGAAAAAGGACTGACAATTTCCTATCAAATGTACTTTACCAGACCTCAATAGCTCTAATGGCATAAGAGTTATGCCCAGTTTGCTTAACCCTTTCGTTCCTGAATTAGTTTTTTTGCTGGGGTTTCGAATTCCTTTTACAGAAATATTTGATTGGGTCAGTCATTAACGGTGCCATTCCCCATTTTTACCTCCGACCCCCTTCCCTCCCAAAATTTGGAATTTTGAGGTGGTCGAGATCTTGACCACTAGGAGGATATCCGTCAGTTAGGTTTGTGTGCCCACATGCCATTGATTGCAAGTGCTGGTCTTTTCTAACGGTACTGAAATAATTCCACTAACATACAGATACGGTTTAGTTAATAATTGAGTCTTAAATAAATGGTGAGCATCATAAAATGTGCGGACGTGCTGATGACAGGACTGGCCAAGCTTGATTTGCACCTGTCAGCTACTCAATTTAAAACAGGGCATGACCAGCATGCTTTGGAACGCGCCAAATTTTCAACTTTGGAAATCAATATCGCAGCCACTTCTAGCCACTATCGGCTAAATTCACAAAATCGGGATCGCAGAGCCATATCTGCATTCCAATTGGTGAAAAAAGCGCACTCTGTGTCCCCCAGGCTTGCTCATGGCAGGTCTACCTGCACCCTTGGGTGCCTCTGTAAGCTGACCCAGGTAGAGGTTCATTGGAAACTACCACCACAAAGATCAGAAACCAAGGCTGGAGATCTCTTCCCGACCCAGGGGGTTCCTGGATGGGTTAACGCTGGCACAACAATACAAACCTATGGGGAAGGGGTAGGGTACAAAACCTATGAGAAACCCGAAATCGGGGAGTAGAGTAGAGGAGACGTAATTGAGGTATCCATAATATATGGTTTTTCAGCCTAAGTCACGAGCACACGTAAAAGGAATAGGAAGCTTCGCAAACCAAACAGTACCTAACTCATCATGACTGCTGTAAATGATGTATGTACCAGCCTGTTGAGGAAGGGGTCCTGACCTCCAACTCCCCCCCCTCCCATGTCGGGAAACACCACTTCTTTCCTCTGACTGAAGCGCGGTAGCTGTTGACATGCTGATCCTGCTGATCTGTGCCTCCCATTGTCTCGTAATTTTTAACATAATTTAGCCTTTGCAGTTGGGTTCACCCTTGGTCCTGTTTTGAGTATCGGTCAACAGAGGCGACCGAACCTTAACTGAAAGCAGTAGAGCAGATGAGATGATCGATACGTTGTGGTAGAGATCAAACGCCACAATGTATCCATTGACCTGGTTCAAGCAGAAAACTTCGTACCCGAATCTTACAGGTAGGGTGATGTTGTTGGACGAAGTGTTCCAGCAATTTCTTATGGATGCGATCAGCCCGAGGACATAGCTTGGAGTAGCGGTAACTCATGTCCAGCTTTGTGTTGTCCTGGAAGTGCAAGAATTGCATGTACGACTCAAAGCGGTTCTTCCACATCGCAAACTTGATGATTGCTGGGGAGGGGACGGCTCTCCTCAGATTGGAAGCCAGGAAGGGACATCCCCCAAGTTGTGGGCCTCGAGTCATATTTTTACATTATTTGCCCTTTGTAAACGCGGGCTTACGCAAAGTCTTGGTTTGCAGCCTCTCTAATGCCCTTCGAGACAGCTTTGAGTTTTGGGTTCGCTTCCCACCCCTCCCCTCTCCCCGATCATAGCAAAATCGTAGTCCGTTCCCCTCGGGACATATCCGTGGCGACGCCCCTAAACCTAGGAAGGGAGGTGTCACCACGGCCCAAATATTATCGCAGAGGAGCATGTACTCCCGTCCTAGGAAGAGGGTTGGGGTGGAAAGCGAATTTTCATAAGTGCACTGATGGCGTTTCAGGTAGGCGGAATTTCGACGGAGGGAGAGACGGATCACCTGCCTCCAGTGGCGGTTCCAGGATTTCATTTCTGGAGGGGCTTGGGGTTTTGAACCTCTCCTACCATTGCTTCTTATCGGCCCCCGGCTATGTATTTACCATAGGTACTCTGAAATTTCGAAAGGGGGATTTAGCCCCCTAGCACCCCCTTGTATCCACCACTGCCTGTCCCTTTTGACCCCCCTACGTTTGCCTATGTCAAAATGTTCAAAACTAGGCTGTTTTTGCAATACCTGCTCACATTTGGCTCTAAATTTGCCGAATGTCCCAACCAAATGACTGAACCTAGTTGACGGATATCCTCCTAGTGGTCGAATACTCGACCACCAAAACTGTTTCGTTTCTAAGTCACGATAAATTGAAGCCCTAGCAAAACAATGAACACTGTTGTTCGGCCTGAGTCTCTGGCTACCACATCAAGTAAAAATGAATCAATAATTATGACCTTTGTCTGATAGCCGGAGAGAAACAAATGTAGCCATTTCCCACAAAGACTGTCGTTAGATATGTCCAGATTTGATGTGCCCCCCCACTCCC
Source organism: Lepas anatifera (assembly GCA_034440635.1). Classification (NCBI taxonomy): domain Eukaryota; kingdom Metazoa; phylum Arthropoda; class Thecostraca; family Lepadidae; genus Lepas; species Lepas anatifera. Next base: position 275,967 of record JAOTON010001627.1, on the reverse strand, counting down.
CTCTAAACGTGACAGAACAAAATTTTGCAGCTGTGATGATAGCCTGGTCCATCTTTCGTCTGACAACGGAGTTTGGAGAACTCTGCCGAATTTGGAAATCTGTGGCGAGCTTAGACCTGAAGTCTTTTTGGTGGTCGAGATCTCGACCACTAGGAACGAAAGGTTTAACACCCGCACTGGAGGGGGTCTGGCACTAACGCGCACTGGAGGGGGCCTGGTAGGCCCCCTAAGATCTCGGACACTAAGAGGGTTAGAAAAACGCCACTTGGTAGGTGGGTGGGGGCTCTGGTGATCTACATGATGACTAATTTTCATTGATCTAGGTCAATATCTTCAAGGTCAAACGAGGTCGTAAAGGTCAAATATTGGCCATGCTGGGATCGATTGGTAAATGCTGTGATTATGCAGGAAAATGGCGGGAATAGGCTAAAGGCGGACAAGGTTCATAGAGAAGAGGTCTCAAAAAGGCTCCCCTTAACTTTTGGATCAAGGTCATTCAAGGTCATTGACCTTTAAGGTCACCATATGGTAAACTACTTATTATTGACACTTTGACTAACACTGTAGCCACTTTTTGGCGGGAAATGAGGATTGACCTTTCCCAATGACCTTTGACCTTGACCTTTGACCTTGACCTTTGTATTGGGGTACCCTACCGATGACGTCATAGCATAATATATGTCAGACGGGGTAACGTCATTTGGCCGGACGCACAGTGGTCAGTGACCTTGAAAGTGCAGATATGACCTTGACATGTGACCTTTGACCTTGACCTTGACTTTCATGTGAAGTGACCTTGACATATAGTCCCGCTTATATGACGTTATGACGTCACCACTCGGTCTTCAATGCAAGCTAACTGGTCCGACCGCGCGTTTACGGTGATCTCAAAATGCAGGTCTGATTTTGAAAGCCTATAAGTCAAAAAATTTCCGGCCGATTTTCAAAAAGTCTTCACCAATCGACGCGCTATTAAATTCTGTTAAATGTGGCCACGTTTCGTTTTTCAGCTACAAGCGGTTCTCTGGCCACCTCGGAAAAACAGGTTGGGGGCCTCCGAGGCCCCCCTCCAGTGCTCGTGTTAACCCTCGCCCCACCGGGGGCCATCGATGGCCCCCCCCTAAGGTTTTTCCGGAATAGCAGAAAAACGACGAGGCGCAGCACCGCGGTTGAGGGCTCTACCTCTCACTGCATCATTTTCCCATCATCCCTGAAATTTTTACCCCGGGTCACCCAAGGTCAGGTCACCAGACGAGGTCAACCAAGGTCACCTCACTTCACGTTTAGAGCTCTGTAAGAGCTACATTTCAAAGTCGATCGATTTGAAACTTCCTACACTTCATGACCCCTTCAGGGTCTACAAGGTGTATATCCGGGATTTTTTCGATTTCGTGCCCTGAGGTCAGGTCACGAGGCGACCTCTCCCATTGGAAAAGCATGGGGAAAAGCTATTTCATGATATAAAAGCCACAAAAATGATTGCAAATACTCAGACTGCTCAGAACAACGTTTTTGGACACCCTTTCACGGATCCCAGGGGTCATATTTGCCCTTTGACTTTTCCAAGGTCATCCAAGGTCACCAGAGGTCAAAAACAGTATTTTGACAATAACTTTTGACCTAATTGAGCTAGAGCAATGAAACAAACACCATCGTGTTTGTCTTGTCACTGGCTTTCATTTGATATACGGCAAGGTCACTTTTTGACCTTTCGTGACCTCAGGTCATATTAGGTCACGAGGTGACCTCTGGAGGTCAAACCACTGGCGGGAGGTCTTTACGTTCCACATAGCGGAAAAAGTACTGGCAATTTGCTATCAAATGTACTTTACCAGGCCTCAATAGCTCTAATGACATAAGAGTTATGCCCAGTTTGCCTAATCATTGCATATTTGAGTGAAAATAGCCGATCTTGACCTAATTTGACCTCTGGAGGTCAAACCATTGACCTGAGCACTAAAACATGCGAAGTAATTTCTTACTGAATTCACGCGAGCTTTCTATTGCACTTCGCAGATTTGCGCTAACGCCCATATTTTCGGAGTTAGAGGGGGGCCATCGATGGCCCCCCCGGTGGGGCGAAGGTGGCGCCGGACCCCCGGTGGGGCGCGGGTTAACACCCGCACTGGAGGGGGTCTGGCACTAACGCGCACTGGAGGGGGCCTGGTAGGCCCCTAAGATCTCGAAAACTAAGAGGGTTAGAAAAACGCCACTTGGTAGGTGGGTGGGGGCTATGGTGATCTACATGATGGCCAATTTTCATTGACCTAGGTCAATATCTTCAAGGTCAAACGAGGTCGTAAAGGTCAAATATTGGCCATGATGGGATCGATTGGTAAATGCTGTGATTATGCAGGAAAATGGCGGGAATAAGCTAAAGGCGGACAATGTTCATAGAGAAGAGGTCTCAGAGGCTTCCCCACAACTTTTGGGTCAAGGTCATTCAAGGTCATTGACCTTTAAGGTCACCATATGGTATACTACTTATTATTGACACTTTGACTAACACTCTAGCCACTGTTTGGCGGGAAATGAGGATCGACCTTTCCCAATGACCTTTGACCTTGACCTTTGACCTTTGCCTTTGTATTGGGGTACCCTACCGATGACGTCATAGCATAATATATGTCAGACGGGGTAACGTCATTTGGCCGGACGCACAGTGGTCAGTGACCTTGAAAGTGCATTTATGACCTTGACCTGTGACCTTTGACCTTGACCTTGACCTTCATGTGAAGTGACCTTGACATATAGTCCCGCTTATATGACGTTATGACGTCACCACTCGGTCTTCAATGCAAGCTAACTGGTCCGACCGCGCGTTTACGGCGATCTCAAAATGCAGGTCTGACTTTGAAAGCCTATAAGTGAAAAAATTTTCGGCCGATTTTCAAAAAGTCTTCAAAAAGCGGTTCTCCAGCCACCTCGGAAAAACAGGTGGGGGCCTCCGAGGCCCCCCCTTCCAGTGCGCGTGTTAAGCATTGCATATTTGAGTGAAAATAGCCGGTTTTGACCTAATTAGGTTATAAGTTATAACTTGACCTCTGGAGGTCAAACCATTGACCTGAGCGCTTAAACATATGAAACAACTTCTTACTGAATTCACGCGAACTTTCTAATGCACTTTGCAGATTTGCGCTAAACCCCCATATATTCGGAATTAGAGGGGGCCATCGATGGCCCTGGTGGGGCGAAGGTGGCGTCGGACCCCGGTGGGGTGCGGGTTAAATGTAGCCAAGTATCCTGTCTCGGCTACGAACAGTTTTCCGGCCACCTTGCAAAAACAGATGAGGGGCCTCCGAGGCTCCCGCTCCAGTGCGCGTGTTAAGTTGGAACAAAATCTGGGACTTTGTTGTGTGAAATTCAGGTGGTTCATGGTCGATCCGTCCCGGAACGCCCCAGGTATGGAAAGTTGTAGAGGATTTTAGAGGGTTTCAATATCCTATCCTCCAAAATTGAAGTGAATATCAATGCCGTAAGCTGCCAGTCTGATGCTTTTCGTTTGAAATTGCCCAAGGTCTTGTTCCAGCACTTCTTCTAATCTCCTCCAAACTGAACCAGAAGAGGTAGCTGTCTCTAATAAACTCTACCATCCAATAGAAAACTATTCTTAGAGGAGGTTAGAGGAAGTTAGAGAAGGTGCTGGAACACCGCTCAAGTCGCAACGGCTGGACGTGGACGGACGTGAAAGAGCGCAGGCGGTATCGCAAGATTGAGTTGGGGTAGTGTTTATCAAAATAATAATAATAAAGTGTGATATTTTAGCACGGTTTGTATAATATAATAGATGTACGATTTTTATGATTTGCCCAGTTGGTTGTTGGAATTTTATCGATTTCCTGCCGCTGTGGAACAGCGTTGCTATGTGGAGCGTGGTCCTGAAATTGTTTTTCGCTCATAATGGAGATGGATGGAGGCCGAAGTCCCAATCAGGGTTTAGGCAAACTTTTATTAAATGACCAAACATCTTGTCATGCATTTGTGGGGAAAGTTTTCAACAGGCCACTTGTATGTAGTATAGTTTTCTTTTTCAGAACCTGTCAACAGCTCTATTATTTAAAAAAATCTGTGCTGAATTCAATTTTTCAACTGAGCCTCACATAGTCTGCTCGTGAGGCCAAAATTTTTTGAAAGGTACGTTCTCCACTTCAAATTTCAGGATATTGATGTGGAGAATTCCTGGCATTGCTAGGCTCTGAATGCATTAATATCAATATTATGAGTGAATGTGATCCACCTACCTTGTGCCTTGTGGTTATTATTCTAAGGGGTTCCTAACTTAACTAGTATTTATTATACCTATTACTAGTAACTGTAACTAACTATTACTATACCTATCCTATACTTAACTATACCTATTATAATAACTAGGTACACCTATAACTAGTATTATTATACCTAACTAGTATTTTAAGAGTGCTTGAGTTTCTGGACAATACAATATACATGCTTCTAATAAATTAAGGGTTTATGAAAAACATTGTTTTTCTGCATCCAAGATAGGTACTCCTAGTACCTAGTACCTAGTAGAAAACAGAGATTGGAGGCCAATTAAGGCCTATGAAGTCCGGTCACAATGAGCTCTAGTGTGGTGTTTTGTTCCTAGTCTGTGTCTGGGATGTGATATTTTATATCGATCCAGAAAGCATCTAGCCTCGATTTGACCGCAATAGTTGAAGGGGCGCAGGCAACCTCAGCGGGAAGGCTGTTCCAGTCGTTCACAACGCTAACTCCAAACACGTTATGCTGGGAGCGAGAATGAGCTCTTGGTTTTATAAGTTTCAGCTGGTGGCCTCTTGTTCGAGCGGATCTGTCGACCGAGAAGAATCTGGCAGGGTCAACATCCAGGGAGGTGTGCAGGATTTGATACACCCTGATCATGTCGCCCCGTCACCCTAAAAAGGTAGTTGCGACTTCCTAGTTCCTTCAGCGGTGGCCTGTTTGAGCGATCTGTCGACCGAGAAGAATGGCAGGGAACATCCAGGAGGTGTGCAGGATTTGATACACCCTGATCATGTCGCCCCGTCTTCTCCTATAGTAGAACGATGGAAGATCTAGTTCCTGCAGACGCTCATTGTAAGGTTTATGCCGAATGCTTCGGACCATTCTTGTGGCTCTCCTCTGGACCCGTTCAATCATCTTCTGGTTGCATCTATTGAATGGTCCCCAGGTCAGGTTGCCATATTCCAAATGTGGGCGCACCAGTGTCTTGTACAAAATCGGGAGTGTTGTCAAATCAATTTTGCGAAAAGATCATTTTAATCAAACCTAGTATCTGGTTGCCTTTTTTGTTGCTGATGCTGCTTGGTCGCGGAACTTCAAATCAGAGTCAACTCGAACACCGAGGTCCTTCTCAACAGTGGAGACCAGAAGGTTTGTGGCGCCCATGAGGTATCGGTGGTGGTTGTTGTTGGGTCCTAAATGGAGTACTGTGCATTTGGTTTGGTTGAATGGAAGTTGCCAGGTTTCGGACCATTTCATTACCCGCTCGATGTCTGCCTGGAGTACTTCAGATGGGGCTGGTCCGTTACATGGTGCGTATATTTTTGTGTCGTTGGCAAAGATCTTGGTCTGAGCTTGGACTATGTCGGGAAGGTCGTTAATATATATAAGAAATAATACTGGGCCCAGCACAGACCCCTGCGGGACGCTGCTGGCCACTGGAGCCCATCCAGATGTGTCTCCACCCACTACAGCCCTCTGTTCACGGCCCGTCAGGAAACTACGGATCCAGGCCAGAAGCTTCCCCTGCACACCGTACCCTCGCAGCTTGCAGATGAGTCTTGTGTGTGGCACAGTGTCAAACGCCTTGCGAAAGTCTAGGTAGACACTGTCCGCAGGCTGACCATCTTCCAAGTACCCGGTCCAGTCGTCCATAACCTCGAGAAGCTGGGTGTCACAAGACCTGCCTGGGCGGAAGCCATGTTGGGATGTTGAGAAGAGGTTGTTTGTTGACATATGGAGCACCAGTTGGTCATGAATCACAGACTCAACGCTCTCTGCAAGCTACAGATGTCAAACTAATAGGTCTATAATTTCCCGGTGACTGTCTGTCCCCTTTCTTAAAGATGGGTACCACAGATCCCTGCTTCCACACCTTGGGAAGTATTCCTGTGTCCAGGGATCGACGGAATAGAGCTGCCAGAGGAGCTGACAGCTGGAAAGCTGCTTCTCTCATAACCTGGGGGTGAAGGTAGTCGGGTCCCGGGGAGCCAGTTGGTTTCAGACAGAGGAGTTTCTTACAGACCAGTTCGGATGTAATAGCAATGCTCTGCAGAGGCGGGCCACTGTATCTCTCTTCAAATGGTGGGAGGAAAGCAAGATTCTCAATGGTCCACACAGATGAGAAATAGTTGTTGAGGAGGTTGGCTTTATCGACGTGGACATTGTGTAGGTGGCCTTGGCTGTCGATGAGGTCATCCACCCTCGACTTGGTTTTGAGTTTAGAGTGGACGTGACGCCAGAAAGGTTTAACTGTTTCTTTGAGGCAGCCAACCAACATCTCCTCATGTTTGTACAGAAGCTTGCGGGTGAGGGAGCGCAAATTATTCCGCAAGACTGAATATCTGGCAAAAAGGAGAGGTTTGTCAAATTCAGGATCTGCATTTCCTGTAGTCGTACCAGGCCTTGTTTTTCTTTCTCTTGAGGCAGGTGGCTTCCCTAGTTATGTAAACCTTGTTAGGGTTGGTCTTGGTTTTAATGCTAGGAATGTACTCCTTGGATATCTCCCAACTTCACCAGAAAGAGATCATATGCCTGATTTATTTCCAATTGATCAAGATCACTCCAATCCATATCATGGAGGAGGTGGCGAAGCTGCGGGAAGTCTGCCCTACTCACTGTTGATATATCAGTGGGGGAAACTGTGGTCAGCGTTCCCAAGAATGGCTACTTTCCCAATAATGGGAATATTGACCCATATTTGGGAACCCGTGTTCCATAAATGGAAACGCACGTTCCCAAGGATGGGAACGCCCTGAACGATGTTTTCAGAAAACACAACAGGAGCTTAGAAAAGATAAGGGGAATCTTTCTACCTGGTCAATTTTAACTCTTCTTAAAATTCGAGGGGAGTTCTACTTTGAATTAGAAAATCTGTCTTTGAACGGTCTCTCAAATATTCGTCTAAAATGCGCGATCCAGCCCCAACGGTAAAGAACGATGGAAAGATTGCTCTGAAACTGTACAGCCAGACAGGTAATATTTTTTTAGATAATTTTCGGGGAAAGTAAATGAAAAGTAGTAGTATAAAAACAAAATTCCAAAATTGTAGACTGCAAAAATATTTTTCTTGGCGTCACGCAGTTGCTGCTCGCCATGTGCTGACCAATGAGGAAATTGAGGAAAATCGTGCCTTTCGTCTGTTTAGGAAGTAAATAGTGCTTAAAAGTGGCATTTTCATATTTTCTAATCTTTTTTATATTTATTTGTATCAGAAAGCTTTTAGATCCTGTAGTTTTTGTCCCCAAGATTGTTTGAATTATTCCGTAGTGTTTTGATGAATTATGGTGCGCCGATGCATCAACTCGATATTTTCTACTGGAGTGCTTCATTCATAGGCAGATCCAGGCGGGGAAAGAGGAGCACGTTCCCCCGATCGACCCTCGGCGCCCCCCATCGACCCTCGGCGCCCCCCCATCGACCCTCGGCGCCCCCCCATCGACCCTCGGCGCCCCCATCGACCCTCGGCGCCCCCATCGACCCTCGGCGCAACCCCCTCCCCCATTGACCCTTGGCGCCCCTTGAAATGGTCACGGCTCCCCCTGAAAGGTCGATGGCGCCCCTTGATATATCGCTTCCCACCCCCCCAGGATGCGAAAATCCGATAAGATTTTGCGCGCACCTAATAGGTGTTGCCTAGAGTCTCAAGCTGCCCCCTCCAGATAACAAAGTGCATGCAGTAAAAACATACGCGGAGACTGATCGAAGGCAATGGCGGGAGATGCTTGAGCCCCTAGCCCCCTCCCCCAGAAGTCCTGGATGTGAGAATTGGCCACTCTGTGATAGAATTTGGCACCCCCTGCTCGGATGACGCCCCCTTTCGAAAAATAAACTTGGATCCGCCTATGCCTCCTTCTACTCCTTTGAGCCTGCTTCTTGCAGGGGTAGGCCTTTATCCTTGGGCCGCTATCATAGGTGGATCCAGGATTGCCGATCGGGGGACCCCTTCCCGGGGGCGCCATTCTTTACCGGAAAACCATATCAGATGGGCGCAAAATCCTATCGGTGGGAGCCGATTTTCGCATCCTGGGGGGGGGTGGGCAGTGACATTTCAGGGGGACACCGTGACCATTTCAGGGGGCGCCGAGGGTCGATCGGGGGGGGGTGCGAACTCCTTTTGCCCCATGGATCCGCCTATGGGGCACGTGTCCATTTTGCCCCCCTGGATCCGCCTATGGCCACCATTCATATTTAGTCCGGAAAGATGACATATTGAAATAATTCGGTAGATATACGCCTTTATTCGTTTCAAGCTGTCTGAAATTCCAGTTTGAATCTACGATGGAAAATTGTGTTTCCAAATATGGGTCATTGCTCCCATTGTTGGGAACGTAGCCATTCTTGGGAACGCTGACCACAGTTTCCCCCACTGATATGGATAACAAAGGTGGATTAGGAACTCAGTTTGCAGAACATTGCCAGTTTCTCCATGCAGTTTTTGGAGTAGCAGCTCTAATCCTGTCCTAATCAGGACTCAAATTTGGTTGCTGGGACAGATCTTTCCTTCCACTGGGGTGTAAATGTTTGTTTTATCCTTACAAAAGGCCATTAAACTCAATTATTGCCATTTTTATCAATTTTTCTGTGTCTGTGTCCTCAGTGTCAGTACAGCCTGATGGTTAGTTCTGCCCCCCCCCGTTTCCTTATTTGCCTCGAGGATGAGCAAAAACTGCTCCAAAGCAGTAGATCTGCCCTTAAGGCTGCCCTAAAGATATTGGGCCAAAACCTGCCACCTTTTGCAGACTGGTTAGCAGTTGACTCTTAGAGGGTTGCTTTGGTCCTCATGCTTTGGTATATTTTAAAGGGAATATGTTACCTCCATACATATATATATTCATACAAAAAACAAGCGCATGAAACATGCACAGGCATGGGTAGAAACAGGCATGGATTAAAACCATGTGCACCTTTGTAATGTGATTTTAAATTAAATAAGTACTATGGTAAGCAACTAGTGGCTGAGAAGTGAAAAAAGGATGCAACTGCACGGTCCTGAAATTGTGTTTGTGCTGAATGTGGTTTCAAAATTATGGAAGTGAATTAGGTATCTCAACCTTCAAAATATGTTGCTGGGTCCTGCCAGGCACACTACTTGTCGGAAAAGTCTGTTGTATGGTCCAGTAAGCGGTCATATCAGAAATAAGGACAAAGCTGAACTCAATTTCAACGCTGCATTCCTTCAGAATTGTCATTTTGCTGCTGATCCTGTAATCTAGGGTGTGTCAGCCCCTCTAACTTCCTCAACCTCCTCCAGAAGAGTAGAATACCCTGATCTAGTTTTCTATTGGACGGTAGAGTTTAGTAGAGACTTCACCCTTCTGGATCAGTTCGGAGGAAGTTAAAGGAGGCACTGGAACAAGCCCCTAATGTATTCCATTGGGTGCATTGAATTCTCACATGCCAGCTATCTTTATAATTTATGACACTCACAGCCCAGTAAAATATTTTTAAGGACTAAGGCAATGTCTGTTTTACCCTGCTTTGTATCCACAGCATGTGATGTGTGCCCTGTCAAAGAAATATCAACTAATGTATCTGGGGTATCTTTATCCACTTAGATAGGCTTGCAGCACCTGCTAGCTGTATTCACATCCATTGTTTGAGGCTGGAGACAAAGCATGAAATGAAGATTAAAGAAAACTAATTATGGGAGTCTCATGTCTGAGTTTTGGGGTGGGGGTCTTAGGCTGTACACTCTGGTGGTGGGGCTGATGTGAGTCGACACATTATCAGCCGAATCACTTTCGGTGCATCCTTGGCCCCTGCCGTATGCAACAAGTGGTCTTTCCTGGTCCCACCCGCCACCTGCTTCGACCCTACGACCTGCTCACGCGTGTTTTGGGCGGGACATGCGGCGCCCTCAGAAGTTTGGAAATGAGTGCAATGAAAGCGGCGCACTCGCACTCTGCACAGGCTTATATCGTCTCAATTTATCGTCAATGATTTCTGTCATATAAACGGATTTATTTGTGCCTCGATCAGCATCGGTCAGTCTGTCATCTTGGGTATCTTCTGTGAATAGTGGGAGGTTGAAATGTAGGGCGTTCTCTCAACTATGCATTTCTGCCCACATTCAAATATGAAGAAATATGAACTGAATGATTATATTTACTTTACCAATTCAGTAGTCGGGTAACTTTCATGGCTGTGATGTGAAGACATGAGAGTGACTTACTGGGAAACTCGCCACCCTTGGCTCATAATTTATTTATTTTTACATCCTGCTCCATGAGAATTAGCCCTCGGTTATGCCTCTAACAGACTATTTCATATCACTTGTTTGAGTATATCTAATTGTCCCAGCTCTGGATGTATACCTATGCTTGTTTACCCCTCTCCATATCCACCTCGTCTACTCCCCACAGACCAAGAGGTCTTTACTGCACCCAGAAACTATTGTGACGCCGTAACATTACTTCACTCTGTTTTCGAGCCTTGGGTATGACTATGACACACTGTCTTAGAGCCTCAGGCGCATGAATGTTCTGATTCTGGTTGTCACTAGACAAAATCCTCCTATGCCACATTAGAAGTCTACTGAATTGGACGTTTCAAGTTCTGGATCACCGCTCCTGGTACTTCCATTGATTCGATATGATGTGCCCAAACCGTTTCATGGGGCTAAAGCATGAAATCACTGAAAAATCCGCTGAAGTGTGAAAATCTTCGGCTCTCCTGATAATGTTGGAGAAATACTATTTCCGTGATTTTTTTTACAGTGAGATGGAAAAACACCAAAAGGTAGGGTGACTGAAAAAAACTCATGCTCAAATTATGCGTTGAACATCCTCTGACATTTCTTTCATGCTTCATTGTACTTTGGAAGCTCGTCCTGTGTGATTTAATGCTGGTAGCCTCTACAAACCCAGCTCTTCCTCTTTGTGCGCTTAAACACATTTCTGCACAGATGCAGCCGGGATTCGTTCACAAAAATCCGGTGCTCTATGAACAACACAGAGTATGTATTTTGTGATAAAGATTCGTCAAACATTATTTATGTATGCTGTTTTCTGTCGATTTCACGCACTAAACTCGTCTGTTGGTTGAATGACAGCCTTGAGGTGCCCTCTAATTTTACGAACATGGGCTCTGATCGTAGGCACGTGGCCTCCGATCGTACACACATCAAACGCTGACCTCCGATCGTACGCACATGGCCTCCGATCATACGCACGTGACCTCTGATCGTACGCACTTACCTCCAATCATATGCACGTACCCTCCGATCGTACGCACTTGACCTCCGGTCGTACGCACATGGCCTCCGATCGTACGCACGTGGCCTCCGATCGTACTAACATGGCCTCCGAAATTGACGCACCAATGTACCACTAATCGTACCCCTCGATCGTACGCACGTACCCTCCAATCGTACGCACGTACCCTTCGATCGTACGCGCTTACCTCCGGTCGTACGCACGTGACCACTGATCGTACACACGTGGCCGCCGATCTTCGGACGTGACCTCCGATCCTGCGAAGGCAAATGTCTTTCGTCATCATGTCCAGACTCCGTCCCCTGAAGACCGTTGTACTCCTGATGGTTGGGTCGTCTCTACCCCTGTACGGGATAGGTGGATCACTTTTAGTACCGCGCCCCACACGGAAGATGTCTCGAGGGTCGCAGTCTGGCGCGTGCGTGGGCCAAGCTCCAGGTGCGGCGCGGTCCGACAAGGTCTCGGACAGATCTGACTACTGAGCGTTTCAGACCAACACAACGAACAGCTTTCTCTAGACGAAGCAGGACGCTACCTACAGCCAACAAGTAGCCCCCGGCGCCGCTCAGTGTCCCCAGCCCAACGGCCGTGGCTTGTCAGGCTTCCAACTGTCGAGTGCAGTGTCCCACAACTGATTTTGCGCCAGGGTGCTGAGCGTAAAATTCACTTTAGAAAATATGGTCCGCGAGTGGAAAAATACAAAGCAGTGATAATTTGAAAGCTAATTCAAACCTTTCTTTAACGTTTAGAAAGACTGTCATCCGAATTTCTTACTACCATGCCTTTATGTACCAGGATTATTCAACTGTGCTAAAGAGTGTTATGCTAAAGGGCTAAAGAGGCTCTGCTTGAAAAGCGAGTGGAAAATTGAGTTAAGATAGCACAGAAATGAGAGAATAATTCAGCTTGCCCGGGTGTCGCCTTCCACCCAGCACCCTGGAATTTGGAACACTGGTCGAGTCTTGCTGTCACACGTACGGCCTCGATACACCTTTGTAGTTGGTCCGAGGCTTCACCTCCTGGCCAGACGGCGTTTTCAATGTAAGACCAGAAGTCACCTAAAACCAGGCGCCGAGCTCGGGGATTATTGTTATGCTCTGCTGGACTATAGCAACGGCTTCTGGTGTTCTGACGTCGCCAATCGTGGGTTCTTTCTGCGTTGTGATTAGATAGTCGGGTTATGGGACCTCTGCTCCAGTCTAACATTTCCCAGTCCTCCTTTTATCACGCGGATGAAGCCTTCAATCTCGTTGTTTGTTTGTTCAGCGCAAATTCCAAGGAGCGTAAATTTCTGTCCCTGTGTTGTGGTTTGAAATTGCCCATGTTCGAATTCCATGAATCAAGTTTATCGCAAAAAGATAACACCATTGATTGTTGGTCATTGGAAATGGATAAGGGTTTCCAAAAAGCTCGTTTGGAAAATTCATGAAAGAGTGCGTTAAATTTTCAGTTAAGGATTGCTAACGAATGTTGGTCGCACCATGTATGTAACTGTCTCTGCGTTCGATGGAAATTCCGATCATCGTCTATGGCTTATCACATCTTTTGTGATGTTTTCCTAAAACTGTGGTATAATTGCAGGAATATTTGTTTTCTTAACTCCAAGAGTCACGTTCAAGATCGACGGTAGAGAGAGGGAGAGAGAGAGAGAGCTCAACAAGTGGTTCAGAATGACGGTGTGCATGGTGCCTGGCTGCCCCAACGGGGTGGCCCGAAACCCCAAAGTACGGAATTCCATATTACACAGTTTTCCCAAAGATCCAGACTTGCAGAAGAAGTGGCGTTTGGCCGCTAAGATAAGGAAGGGGAAAGGTCTCCGAGAGGCGCTGTGCTCGTTGCACTTCATTGCGCGTGACTACTTACGCGACATGCAGTTCGAACTGCTGTGCCCCGGCCGTGCTTATAACGAAAACCCGAAAAGGCGCCTGAAGCCTACGGCTGTGCCTTCAATATTTCCGTTTGAGTATCCCAGGTAGGTGACCCTATTTGTCGATATCTTGTTTCATTATTGGGTAGCAGTTGGTTAACTTAATGCTATATATTTATTGCCGTAGGTATACAACTTTGCTATTGGAAATATTTTGAGTACATTGTCTGACTGATGTCTTCTTTCGCTTGACCAATAATTAGTTATAATTTTTCAACAGGATTAGGTTGAGTCTCGTGTTACACTGTTTGTTTGTTGGAAAAAGTGTGTTTGTGCAGGGTGCTCGGGATGAGGACACTATGCCGCAAATATAGAAACGCCCGTAAATCTGGCAAACATGAGTGCGGTCGAAAAAGTGGTAAATGGATCGAACAGCTTCTATCTCACTCATGTCACCATCAGCCGTGAGCGCTCTCCAACATCATTTTTGAGACTGCCGAAGTGACCTTTCCAGGGTCCTTGGAGAGGCTGTGGAACACCTGCTTCACCGTGATACTGAGCTCAACCTTGGAGTTCCAGGAAGCACTTTTGCTGTCATTTCTCACCGCGCCGCACATATAATAGTCAATGGGATTGCAGTCTTGTGAGTCGTGAGGCGATATATTCAGACTTGTCAAGTCGAAGAAGTTTTCCCGACAGCCAGCCATCATCCTCGGAGGTGTGACGCGGCGCAGATTGCTGCTGCCGCTGGTACGACAGACCTGTGGTCTTCCACTGTATCTGAGGCTTCACTATGGTGCTGGGTATCTTCATCTCGGTATCTGGCTAGAGCTTGAGTTCCTTTTTGAGTCGTGAGGATGCACGATGTCAGTTTGGCTGGATAGACACTGGTTCTCCACCAGGGAGTTAGGGAGCCTCTCAACTTCAGAGTTAAGGAGTTAACTGTTTGGAGTGAAGGAGTCCACTAGGAAGTTAACACGCGCATTGACGGGGGTCTGAGCCACCTTCGGATTGACGAGGGGGCGGGTACCCGCCCCCTAAGATCTCGAGAACCACGGTAAGTAGCAAAAAACGGTAAACGGCGTTGGGTAGCCCATCCGCTTCTCCATCGAAAATATTTGAACCATTTTTTTGTCACGTCACATTTAAGGTCACCAGAGGTCAAAAACATGCCGTCACATGCCATCATAGGGATAACATGTAAATTAAGTTTTTCGGCCATTTCATCTGAACAAGTAAAGATAGAGCAAAACGACTTGAACTGTATGAATCCTCGCAGCAAGCCGAATCGAATGATATATGATTTGACCTTGCTAGGTCAAATCAAAGATTTGACCTGACCTGAGGTCAGGTCAGGGTCAAATTATATAAAATGCATATCATAAGAACCGCAAAGCCAAGGCGAGTCTAATGAAGCTAAAATAAACGCTTTATCACCATCTGTTACTGAGTTATTCAGTAAAAACCATATTTCCCGTGTATTACCAATGGAGAGGTCATGCTTCGTACCTGACCTTAGGTCATCGATATCAAAAATACCGGAAAATATTTTAGAGAACTCGGTGAGCCCATTATGTGATATGAGTTTCAATTGGATAAGTTCACCCTGCTCCGACTTATGCTATCTTAACCCTCGCCCCACCGGGGGCCATCGATGGCCCCCTAAGGTTTTTCCGGGATAGCAGAAAACGACGAGGCGCAGCACCGCGGTTGAGGGCTCTACCTCTCACTGCATCATTTTCCCATCATCCCTGAAATTTTTTACCCCGGGTCACCCAAGGTCAGGTCACCAGACGAGGTCAACCAAGGTCACCTCACTTCACTTTAGAGCTCTGTAAGAGCTACATTTCAAAGTCGATCGATTTGAAACTTCCTACACTTCATGACCCCTCCAGGGTCTACAAGGTGTATATCCGGGATTTTTCGATTTCGTGCCCTGAGGTCAGGTCACGAGGCGACCTCTCCCATTGGAAAAGCATGGGAAAAGCTATTTCATGATATAAAAGCCACAAAAATGATTGCAAATACTCAGACTGCTCAGAACAACGTTTTTGGACACCCTTTCACGGATCCCAGGGGTCATATTTGCCCTTTGACTTTTTCAAGGTCATCCAAGGTCACCGGAGGTCAAAAACAGTATTTTGACAATAACTTTTGACCTAATTGAGCTAGAGCGGTGAAACAAACACCATCGTGTTTGTCTTGTCACTGGCTTTCATTTGATATACGGCAAGGTCACTTTTTGACCTTTCATGACCTCAGGTCATATTAGGTCACGAGGTGACTTCTGGCGGTCAAACCACTGGCGGGAGGTCTTTACGTTCCACATAGCGGAAAAAGTACAGGCAATTTGCTATCAAATGTACTTTACCAGGCCTCAATAGCTCTAATGACATAAGAGTTATGCCCAGTTTGCTTAATCATTGCATATTTGAGTGAAAATAGCCGATCTTGACCTAATTTGACCTCTGGAGGTCAAACCATTGACCTGAGCACTAAAACATGCGAAGTAATTTCTTACTGAATTCACGCGAGCTTTCTATTGCACTTTGCAGATTTGCGCTAACGCCCATATTTTCGGAGTTAGAGGGGGCCATCGATGGCCCCCTCTCGGTGGGGCGAAGGTGGCGCCGGACCCCCGGTGGGGCGCGGGTTAAACTTTTTTTTAGGTCGGGTCACTTGACCTGTACTGGTGACCTAACCTGAGATGACCTATCCTTAAGATTTTCACAGAAGTTGCAAAAATGATGAGGGAAAAGGTATACCAAGTACGGCGGCGCTGCGCGCCGCCGTTTTTCTGCTATCTCCGAAAAACCCGAGGGGGGCGGGTACCCGCCCCCCGTCAATGCGCGTGTTAAGGAGCCTCTCCGCCTGGTTAGAGGCGACACGAATGGCGGTTTCCCGGTGTTAGGGTTGAACTGGGATTAGTCAATGTTATTCCAATCTGGAGGCCAGCAATCAACCCACTAGACCGTTCGGTTCCTTTTTCTTTTCCACTGCCGATTAATTGCTGATGAGGGATTAAGAAAGCAAACTACTGTGGGACATGAAAATAATTGGAAAATCTAAAACTATTCACTTTGTGATTTCTTGATACGCCTTATCACCGTAGCTCCTTTGACCGCCTCTAAAGGTTTGTGGGTAACTACTAAGATTCAATACGAATATAATGGGAAAGGTTGAGACAGCTATAATTGTAGAGCCTGGTTATCTGTGATCTATGGGGATTGGTTTAGTCAAGTTGTTGAGCAAGTGAATCTGATATATAAACTACTAGAATGTCGGAGGGCATGACACTCCGAGAAGTAGCCTCTAGTTTATTAAGACCGTGGAGGGCCAAGCACTCCAGGGTGTGGCTTGATGTGGTGTAGTTTGGAGGAGGGCGTAGCATTCCTCAAGAGGCTTAGGTGCTCAATGTGACTATCTACAAAGGTGGAGGGCGTGACACTCAAAATGTTGAGTGTGGAGGGCCTAGCAGTCCAGAGGTTAATGATGTAGAATAGTATATGGTGGAGAGCACAGCACTCCGATGATGTAAAATTCGTTGCTGCAGTCGGGGAGGGCACAGCTCTCTGCAGGTGGGAAGAGTCGCTACCCGTGCTAGCTTACTGAGGTGAGAGAATATGATTATCGTGGAACACTGAGTCATATCAATAAAATCTAGGGGAAATTACGGGCAGGACTGCCTTAAGAAGTTATTTCTAGAGTGTCGGCCAGATAGTAATAGGGGGGGTGTACCACCCCATGCATTGGCGTTGTTGCTGCGCGAGGCCTAATTTCGTTTCTAAAGAGCTTTAACTGGCTTTCCTAGTGCCTGTTTTAAACTCTTTGTGTGGAGTAGGTGCCGCGCTTCTTACCCGAATTTAGATGGTTCGATACAGACCTACTTACTACGAGACGGACTGAAACAGACCTACCCAAAATGTACCAAGCAAAGACCACCCACGCCTGGCACGGTAGGGAGAAATTTTGAAAATGCCAACATACTCGTATGAACTTCTCGTCCACATGTTGACATGGTTCACCACAGCCTGAACAACATGGAGAGGGATTTATAACTTAAAGTAAGCCTATTATGAACTTCTTGACCAGCGGAAAATGAATTCATACTCTTTTTGTTGTATTATACAACTTGACAAGTTTTGGCTTCTGCCATCTTCTTTGGGCGGAAAAGGTCCTTTTCAAGAAGACAGCTGAAGCCGAAACTTGTCACGTCTTTACAATTCCTCCAAATATGTCTATGTCTGTGCACCTACACCTCTTTCGAATGTTTTTAACCGCTGTGGTTATTTCACCTTGAACATGCGTTAAATTATCATCTCTTTTTTATTGCAGGGATCTGAGAACAGCTCAGTAGTTGGCTTACAAGACGCTGAATTTGAGCATAAGAAAATGCCGAGTTGCGCCGTGTGGGGATGCCGCGTTGGCACGGGCTGTGGTAACTCGAGAGGTCGGATGCACAAGGGTCCTTGCGACCCTGTCTTACGAGAAAAATGGCTGAAAATACTGCGGAGGCCAGAGCTGTTCGATAGAGACTTTCGGGTCTGTTGTAAACACTTCCGCGAATGTGATTACCAGCCGCGCGCTCTGTGGTGGCTTCCAATGGAGGAAGCGATGAAAGCAGGAGTCAGAAACCAGCGAAAACTGAGGGAGGATGCCGTGCCGCTCCTATGCATACCTGGCCTATCCTTTAAAGAGTAAGTTCCACCGCTGGTTTATTACCTTGAAACAGTAAGTTCTGTCGTTGTTCTAGTACCATTTAGCAGTAAGCGCCGTAATTAAACTGTTGTGTTGTGTCCTGATTCCCCTGGCCGTTCGTATTTCAAACCCGGCTGCTTTCGCTCCATGGGCTATTGTGTGAGATTTTCATGTGCTGATGCAGAAACAGTCGCAAATACCTGCAAACGAGCGTGATGATCTGGCTTAGACTGCATATAGGTTTTTGAATGCAAATATGACAGTAGCGTTACTTAACAAACAGTACGCTAAGGGTCTAGGCATCTATTTATATCATCCGCGAACAACTAAGCAGCGTATCGTGAGTTGAGCTGCCATGGATAAGTCTGAGAGGTTGAGGGCGCTTCAACTCCTCGTCATTTCGCGCCCAGGCCTGGCGAGAGAAGTGCTCACGGCATCAGTGCACGTGGCTGATTGAAGCCATCACCATTCGACTGTGACGTCACTTCCCGGAATCTTTGAATGAGATATTGCCTTCTAGTCAATTTGCATGCTCCACCGTTAGATGGAATTTATAACTTAGGAAGCGAGCTGTCAATATTTTACACATTTGTAAGCATAAGCTGATTCAATATACTTTCAGTATACTTACTTCGAAATTTGGAACAGCCTACCAAATACTTGGACTTGAAATCTGCATAACTTTCAGATGTTGCCACGTATTTTTGGGTCCTAAGGTCGGAAGCTTGGGGAGAATATGCGTGGTTGACGTTAAAATGCTGCAGCTCCAAGCTCCTTCAAACCATAAAATCAGGGCGTTGTAATTGGTGTGGCAGATCAGTGGCGGATCTAGCCGTTAGATTTGGGAGGGGCAAGCCAATGTCGAAAAGCAAAAGAAAAAAGAAAAACGTTACGCATTTAAACATTTTCTCACATTTTAACTAGACGGCTAGGCTTTGAGGGTAAACCGAAGTAGGAAGCAAAAAAATAACGTCACGTGTTGTAAGATGCCGCCACCCGTGCTAGCTTACTGAGGTGAGAGAATATGATTATCGTGGAACGCGGAGTCATATCAATATAATTCAGGGGAAATCTACGGACAGGACTGCCTTAAGAAGTTATTTTTAGAGTGTCGGTCAGATAGTAATGGGGGGGTGTACCACCCCATGCATTGGTGTTGTTGCTGCGCGGGACCTAATTTCGTTTCTAAAGAGCTTTAACTGGCTTTCCTAGTGCCTGTTTTAAACTCTTTGTGTGGAGTAGGTGCCGTGATTCTTACCCGAATTTAGATGGTTCGATACAGACCTACCTACTACGAGACGGACTGAAACGGAACTACCCAAAATGTGCCAAGCAAAGACCACCCACGCCTGGCACGGTAGGGAGAAATTTTGAAAATGCCAACATACTCGTATGAACTTCTCTTCCACATATTGACATGGTTCACCACAGCTTGAAGAACATGGAGAGGGATTTATAACTTAAAGTAAGCATATTATGAATTTATTGACCAGGTTAAAATGAATTTATGTTTTTTGTTGTATTATACAACTCGACAAGTTTTGGCTTCCGCCATCTTCTTCGGGCGGAAAAAGGTTCACTTCAAGAAGATGGCTGAAGGCGAAACTTGTCGAGTCTTATAATACAACTACAAAAGTGTAAATTTAGTTTTCCTGGTCAATAAGTTCATAATATTCTTATTGTAAGGTGTAAGTCGCGATAAAAAACCAGCAATAAACCGAATTTTCTTTTATATTGGAATTGATCCTGAAGTCAATGAAATATACAATGAATAATCAATTTATTTATTATATGAGCCCTGGTCTTATGAATACACTGTCACGCTGCTACCTTGGCACCGTCTTTACAAAGACATACAATTCGCTCCAAAGATCTCTATGTCTGCGCGGCTACACCTCTTTCGAATATTTTTAACCACTGTGGTTATTTCACCTTGAACATGCGTTAAATTATCGTCTCTTTTTATTGCAGGGATGTGAGAACGGCTCAGTAGTTGGCTTACAAGACGCTGAATTTGCACGTAAGAAAATGCCGAGTTGCGCGGTTTTGGGATGCCCCGTTGGCACAAGTAGTAATAATCCAAAAGGTCGGATGCACAAGGGTCCTAGCGACCCTGTATTACGAGAAAAATGGCTGAAAATTCTGCGGAGGCCAGAGCTGTTCGATAAAGACTTTCGGGTCTGTGGCAAACACTTCCGCGAATGTGATTACCAGCCGCGCCCTCTGTGGTGGCTTCCAATGGAGGAAGCGATGAAAGCAGGAGTCAGAAACCAGCGAAAACTGAGGGAGGATGCCGTGCCGCTCAAATGCATACCTGGCCTAACCTTTAAACAGTAAGTTCCACCGCTGGTTTAATACCTTGAAACAGTAAGTTCCACCGCTGTTCTAATACTTTCCCAACAGTAAGCGCCATAACTGAACTAATGTGTTGTGTCCTGATTCCCCCTGGCCGTTCGTATTTCAAACCCGGCTGTTTTCGCTCCATGGTCTATTGCGTGAGGTTTTCATGTGCTAATGCAGAAACAGTCGCAAATACCTGCGAACGAGGGTGATAATCTGGCTTAGACTGCATATAGGTTTTTGAATGCAAATTTGTCAATAGTGTTACTCAACAAGCAGTACGCTAATGGTCTAGGCATCTATTTATATCATCCGCGAACAAACTAAGCAGCGTGTCGTGAGTTGAGCTGCCATGGATAAGTCTGAGAGGTTGAGGGCGCTTCAACTCCTCGTCATTTCGCGCCCAGGCCTGGCGAGAGAAGTGCTCACGGCATTAGTGCACGTGGCTGAGTGAGCCGATCACCATTCGACTGTGACGTCACTTACGACCGTCCGCTGGGTCCGTCTGTTGTTCCGTGTCGACACTTCTTCAGACCTACCATGTGCTCTCGATCCTAGGGGTCTCGGTGTTTTGCTCTACATCCTGTACACGATGTAATGGAAACGCAGCCGACATCGGGAGTGTTTTTATTTGTCTGGCTTCTATTTCGTAGTATCTTGCACGCCGAAATCTTTGAATGTGATATTGCCTTCCACTCAAATTGCATGCTCCACCGTTCGATGGAATTATAACCTCGTTCTATAATCGTTCGATGGAACTATAAAACCTAGGCTTTGAGGGTAAACCAAATTCGAAAGCAAAAAAACGTCACGGTGTGTTAGATGTGGCCACAAGACGCTTATTTTTGCTATCCAAGGCCCAATGTGTACACTGGTTATGTTTGAAGTTGGGAAATGAAGCAAAAAAACATTGCCTATAAACTAAAAAGGAGTCGGGGCAAAAGAAGGTCGACAGCTTGGGGGGGACATGGCTTTGACCCGAACTTTTCCGTTTTCGGGGCAAATGCCTTTTTGTCCCGGCCCCCCCACTGGATCCGTCACTGTCACAGATATATTAAAGTGAGGAGAATTTATGTCTACCAGTTTTACCCGGTTATTTTTTTAGTAGTTCGAAGTTCGTTCATGAAAGTTACCTCAACTACCAACATTCTGAGACAAATCTACCATAAAAGCTCTCGTGATAATTGTCTCCAAGGCGTATTTTCTATCTCTCGTCACAGACTTCGTCCTAATCTGTTTCAGAAGATTTCCGTCCTTCAGACGGCTCAACCAGTGCCGCGCGTGCAAGTCAGTGTCGTTTGTCAAGAAACTAGCCGATCGCTTGCAGATCAGTTACAATGCCAACCTGTATTGTGATGGGATGTGGCCATGGCACGGGGACGCGAGCGAAAAAGTGCCAAGGAGTGAGGCTACACCGTGGTCCTCAAGACCCGGACCTTCGCAGAAGATGGCTGAACCTAGTTGGCAGAGCAGATATGTTTGATAAGGACTTTCGCGTGTGCTCTAGACATTTTGCAAGTGATGATTTCTTGCCTACTCCCGAGTATGGGCCTCCGAAAACTGAGTCTCGTAAACGAATGGTCTGGTGTGCTCGAATACTGAAAGCGGCTGCCGTGCCAAAACTGTGCATACCCAATTTGCAGCTCAGAGAGTAAGTTGTAGCATCCTCTGTGCAGTCCGCTGTGCCGCTCGTGTTGTCTACCGGCCCTCACACATGGCTGTGATAGTGCCAGATATGGCTCGCGTTGGAGTAGGATGCTGGACGAATGGAGCAAGCTAGTCTAACCCCAGTTTTGGAATGTTATTGCTGCCACTGTATACCTTGTTCTGTTGGGGCAGATTTGAACATTCCGCTCTCCCGCAAGCTAAATTTGAAATTTTTGAAACTAGTAGCAATGCGGTAGCAGTATATACATCGCGACGAATCATACATAACTATTTGTAAATGCTAATACTAGCGCTATGTTTCGACAGGGAGCTGCTGCTTCAGGGGCGGTTGACCGTGTACGTAACCGGGTGTACGGTGTCCGGCAGACGCCAGATCGGTGTTGAGCAGGAGCGATACTGTGCCGGCTGGACGCCACTAACCAACCCGCCGTCTTCCGCAGGCTGGAGCCGGCTGCCCTGGGACGCGGCGAACGCACCAAGCACAAGCGGCTGCTGGAGGAGGTGATCGCTTCAGGCTCCGCCGCGGAAGCCGGCGCCAAAATACGCCACCTGAAGCCGACCGTCGAGCCGCTGGATGCCCGGAAGCGGGCGGACATCGTCAGGGAGGCCATCAATGATCTGGAGCAGCGCGAGCTGGGGCTTTCGATAGGGGCCAAAACCTTACTGGGGACAGGGTTGCAGACCCCGTCCGCGCCGCTGAAGCGGAAGCCGAGGCCGCCGGACCGGAGGAGGTCAGTGAGCCCACCGCCGCTCGCTGATGACTTCGAGGACGACGGCTGGTACGACGATGAGGAGCAGGAGGGCGGCGGCCTGGCGCTGCGACGAAAGCTGGCGGTGATGCAGAGTATGTACAGTAAAATCCAGCGGCAGCGGCGCCGGCTGCTGCAGCGTCGCGAGCAGCTGCGCTATCTGGCCAACACCTACCGCGACACCGTCAGCCAACTGGACGAGAAACGCTCTCTGGAGGCGTTCACGACCAAGCGGCGCCGCCCGGCCAGAGCCGGCCGCCCCACCAGAGCCGCTTGCCACGAGTTCCACCGGGTGACGGGGGAGGACATGGAGCCGGAGGGCGGGGTTGCGGAGCCACGCGGTAACCTGACGGTTCTTCGACCCGAGCTGGATCCTGATGTCGCCGTGAATGACTTCCCGCCCAGTAATCAGATGCTGAGCGTGCCCACCGACCTGTCGCAGGCGCTGAGTCTTGTCTTCAGCCTACGGATGGAGGTGCTGGCGCTGCGGAACCGCCTGCTGCAGAGGGCCGTCAGCGACACCAACCTCCGCATGGAGATGACGCAGGTGAACATCGAGCACGCCAAGACGGAGATCGCGTGGCTCGACACCATGAGCGAGGTGTTTACGCCGGCCCAGAAGTCGCGTATCAAGCCCGGCGCCATACAGATACCCTGGGGCGAAGAAGACTACCTGAAGGCGATCGCGCTTCGCAGTGTCTGCCGCCGCAAGACCTTCGAATACGTTCAGAAGACCATGAAGATCCCGCTACCGTCAATGTACTCATGCCGCGGCGTAGCGGCCTTCGGGCGTTTCCCGGAGGTGACCCGCAAGTTCAACGAGCTGAATGAGACGCAGAAGCTTCGCTCGGAGTGGAAGCACAACCGGACGGGCGACTCGGATGATGAAGAGGTCAAGCCGTCCGTTGCGCCGACCCGTGCCGACGCCACGGACCTGCTGAACGCCCTCGTGGAGGAGATGCCAGACCCGAACCAGATGGGGGCGGACGGGAAGCCATCTGTGCCGCGGAAGCGCAAGTCCAAGCACGGCAACGCCGAGAAAGACGGGGACAAGTCAGGCGGTGCCGACAAGGAGAAGCGCAGTAATCGGGAGTCCAGCGAGGGTGGCGCTCGCGGCCGTGGACGCGGTCGAGGGCGCGGCACCAAGCGCAAGGCGGAGGGAGCGGCGACACCGTCTGGTGACACGGGCTGGAGCGGTCACCACGGCTCCCAGACGCCGGGCAACAACTGGACAGGGCACACCGGCGCGGCAACACTGGACTGGAGCTCAACACCGGCCGCCACCCCCAGACAATCGGAGTGGGCTCCCCAGCACCAGGGAGGCGGCGGCTGGGGACCGGGGTCGGCCGGGGCAGGGTACTGGAGCGGCGCGCCGGCCGGAGCCGCAGCACCTGCGTGGACGCCGCACCAGCACCAGCAGCAGCAGCAGCAGGGCTGGCAGGGGAGGCCGGCCGACCCGGCCCACCAGACGCCTCAGTGGATGGAGGGCGCCGGCAGACGCGACTGGGAGCCGGAGAGCGAGAGTGAGAGTGACGAGTTCACCGACGAGGAGGTGGACTTGGAGGGGTACAGACTGGGAAACCAGCAGCGGGCCTTCCAGCAGGCGCGCAGCAGACCGGGTACTGGCGGC
The DNA here is from genome assembly GCA_034440635.1 of Lepas anatifera. Lineage (NCBI taxonomy): Eukaryota > Metazoa > Arthropoda > Thecostraca > Lepadidae > Lepas > Lepas anatifera. The sequence continues at coordinate 251,577 of JAOTON010001627.1, read as the reverse complement.
AAGTGGGCCAGCCGGCCGTACTAGTGTCGGGGCACACGAGATAATGTGGGGCTCTTCTTGTTCCATGGAGATTGTACCCTCTAAGAATTGTTTTGAAAATGAGCGGATTATTTTTCGGAGTTCGAAGAAAGGAAAATCGGAATTATTTTGAATTTAGGGAACTGTCCGTGGGGCTGAAATATGGGAACATGTGGAATGTACGTTATCCCAGCTGTTGTATTATATTTAATGTCCAAGTTTCCAGGGTGTGACACTGCTATCAAAATAATTATTGTCACAAAATTAAGATTGCAGATTCACTGTAAATTCAGCGTCGTCTGCACCTAGCTTCACCATATGTTTGTTTTATGTTATTGTTTTGTAAAAGACAAATTCGGGACCATCAAACGTTGGTATAAACATAATTCAAATTTTCAGAAATGCACACGATATTCCGTCACCCAGAGAGTAACGCATTGCGCAGGTTTCTGACGGAGTGGCTTATGCTAAAAAAATCACTATTGTGTTGATTCGATTGCCACGAGTATTTGATTTCATCCATTACATTTTAGTGGTTCGACTGAGGAGTTGAATGCACTAAAAAGTGGGTAACTAGGCAATACACTGGTTGTCGTGCCTGGAGGCGCCTCACAAGGCCGCTTGTACCTGAGACGCAGCGCAGTAAAAGTTTGCTGAGGGTTGATGCGGCGTTAGTTTGGGCACCCGGGTGGTTTTGGGGATCCATGAATAGAGGCGAGGCGTGGTTTGAGTGTTCGCATGGTACCGCATATAAAGCCACCAAATTGATCATCTCATTTGCCGAGTACAACATCGTCATCAGTGTTCGTTTTCTGGTATGTGTAAATATGACTTGCGTTTGCTCCTGGATGATTCTTCGTTTTTCGCATGCTGAAGCGAAAGTGTGAATGGCCGTTGTGACAAGTTAATAAACAGGAAAGGAGCAGTGGTGTATGTTGATGAGGTGTGGTCTCGGATCCGTCAAGGCGATTTTCGGACCGACGGGATGCGCTCCGACCAGAGGTCTCGGGACGCCCGTCTGCTTCTGTGCTTTATTGTTATCGATTGGCGCCGTTCTTGCGGGATCCAGCGTTGTGTTCTGGATAACCCGCAACATCACCTGCATCTAACACTAAACGCGAACCGCGAATTCGGACAAGACGTGTCGCTGCGGTCTATGGGCGCGCGTCTGAGCACATCACTTGTTCTCCGTGTATTGAAGCCGGTGCACCCGTGGGTCCGGGGAGGGATCAGCACACTCGGACCAATGCAGATTTCCGCCGCACCAACAACACGCTAAAACAGCAGCAAGGCCGCACGCAGGAGACCCCTGAGTGGTCCGCTGACGGGCAGTCATTCGCCACAACATCCAGCAGGCCGCGGCCAAAACGGCACCGCTCTGCCTGCCACCTACACACAAACACTTCCGCTCGTCCCGAGGTAAAAGTCAAAACGCGCGACCTGCCCAAGCACCGTATAAGTATTCGCAATCAAACCGAGACACCATTTGTACTAAAACCAAGTCTGGTGCTGGCGAGCGGAAGATTAGAACAGGGGTGCGACGCTGTCCCGGCCGGCGGACGGCACGGGGCTGGTGTTCCGAGGACAGAAGGCCGAGAGCCCGCTCTGCAATCTCCGTCAGCAACCGCCATACAGCCCCAGCGGCGCGGGGCGGGGGAGCGCGTGTGGATGAGGCGCTCCTGCTGTCCGACGCGGGGAGCCGGCTGAGTCTCCGGAGGTGAGCTGGACTCGGGCCAGAGACAGCGGAGGTCGGCCTCCGACAACGACGGAGACCGACAGCAGCGGCCGAGGCCGCGCCAGGACTTCCGACAGCGACGGAGGTCGCGCCACGCCGCCCGGATCGCTAGGAGCGTCGGATGCGTTTGGCGCGGGGAGCGGGCGGTCGCGCGGCGCCGGCGGCCGGTCCCGCCTCCGGCTCCGAGTCGGAATCTCCCGCCTCGTAGGTTCCCGGTATGAAGGAGGAGCGCGCTAGCGTTGGAGGCATGGTGCCGGCCTCCCGGGCCTGGTCCAGAGCGCGGACTGCAACCAGCGGGGCGGCGGGGGTCAGTCCTGGCTGAGGTTCGGGGTACAGGGCACAGTGAATCACACACAGATGGCGACTGCGACATTGCACGGATACGATGTCAGGGCTGTGGCCGGTCAATGCGGTTTTTATTGGCTTTGTGGCTCAGAAAAATGCATGCATCAAGATCACAAGGATATAGCAGATTTTAATCCGAAAACATGTGAGCACAAAGACGTGCATCATGTGCAAGAAAACCACATTTGTATCATGTTCTGCATCGGCGTGAAGCGACACAGAGGGACAACACTAAATCACCACAGGCTGCTATAGATAAGTGGCCACCAAATCATCGTTCGTAAAGACAGAAACGTTTAAGAACATTACAGCCGGGGGCGTCGCCACCATGGTGGCCTGACCCCGTAAAATGTTAGGAGGTCCTCCGCTTGACTCGACAGACTCCCTTCTATTGTTGGGAGTCTGTGATAGGTTCAGTAGTCTGATGAAGTATAAATGCGTTACCAATAAGTGTGTGTATGCATACAGAAGGCTATGTATCTGACGTTGGATCGCCGATGACCGGTATGGACGGTCCTGGTCAGCGAAATCAGTCCCTGAGTCAAAGGTGCCCCATCTGACGGCACAGGTGGAATGCTTGAATGGTTCCGCAAACGGCAGAGTATGTGCCCTCGCCGCCATTGGTACGTACTCTTTAAAATTCAGGCGCCTGGCGTCCGAGGGAATCTCCCTACTGACGTCAGAAGTCCCCTTAGCGGTAAAAAAGTACTCCTGGGTCAGTCACAGGATGTGACATGTATAATATGTCACGGCCGAAGCCCTGAATAAGGCCCAGGAAGCCCCGTCCAGTGAAGTCAGCCGGACGTGGAGGCTCGACTGGTAGCTGAGGAAGCCCCCGGTGTCATCAATACGTGTCTCAGTTGAATTTAAGGTCACTGATATCCATGAGAGATATGTCAACTGACACAGGAGGCCCTTCTTAATGGAAGAGGATATTTGTAGATGAACAAAGAGTCTGTTTTCCCATATTTAAAAGTAGCACCACTGAGCAGGCCAAGGACCTAACGTAGTAATCCGCATGTAAAGGTCTCTCGAACGGAGGAGGAATCCCCAGTGTCATCCATATGTACTTCATTTATGTGTAACGTTTCTTCATGTGTATTATGTGTAACATTTATTCATGTGTTATTTTATGTTTATTTTTAACGGCACAAAATATTGGTTACGGATGTATGCATGACAAAACTAAAAAAATCTGGCCCTCCTGAGTGTAAAGCCCCGCCCCCCAAACTTGACAAGCAGCCTCGGAAAAGGGATAGGAGGCTCCCTAGAGCCTGGCTCCCCATCACATATAGCCTCAGCAGCTGACGTGCCCGAAAACCACAATCATCATCAGAGCCTGGCTCCCATAGACAGACGTGTGACGCCCCTGACTGCGGTCAAGCGTTTCTAACCCTGTGAACATCCCCCGGTCGGAAAAAGGTATTGTTGTCTGGGAGCGATCCTATACTTGACATTGAGGGCGGCTGAAATCCCAGCCAGGTTGTCAATGTTTATGCATGTCACCAATTGCTTTATAACAGCGGGTAGGACAAACAACTTTTACTTGAAAGCGATTTAAATCATTCAGGTTTGTCTGAATCCACAAGTCTCTCCGATGGTATCGAAAGAAAAGACGCAAACAATTTGGGAATATATTGACCGAGGGGTGACCAAAATTTGATCGATGATATATTTGATCCTTTCCAGCGCTCCAATTTGTCCCGAAATGGAAATATCCACGGGTGGGGAGCCAGCAGTAGGATGATTCGTGTTATCGGCAACTTACTCTGCTCCTCCAGCTGACTATTCTGCTGCCTCAGGTCATCGATGTCCTGCAGGTGTGCAGAGTTTTTGCGCCTCATGAACTGGATGTAGTCGGACGCCTTCTTCAGGATCTGCGCCCTGCTCGACTGTAACGACACAGTACAGCTGGATTAATCGCCACTGCCACTGGAAAGCACGGCAGCATGGCTAACACGTGCGAACCAAACACAAACAGAAAATAGCTTGCCGGCGTCTCACCGAGATCAAATCTTATTTGCACATAATTTCCACTGTCCTGACTCTAATTTTCCCTCACTTGAAACGAGCACCGGAATCAGCAACGGAGTCTCCCACCTGACGACTTGCCACGCTTTGAGTTTGACTACAGCATACCCATGTTCCCAGCCCTTCTGTTCTGCTGCACCAGCGATGACCCACCTTCTCGCCCTGCAGCGACGGCACAGTGTCACGCAGGCCACAGAAGCTGTCCTTGATGTGGTCGCGCCTCTTCCTCTCCAGGGCGTTGTGGTGGGCTCGCTTCTCCGCCTGCGAGCCAAACTGCAGTACCGGGACGTTAGTGAGGTGAGAGACAACGGAACGGCACGGACCGCAGTATCGGCGAGGTGAAAGGCGGAACGGACCATGGCGTCGGCGAGGTGAGAGATAGCGGAACGGACCGTGGCGTCGGCGAGGTGAGAGAGCGGAACGGATCGTTGCGTCGGCGAGGTGAGAGACGGAACGGACCGCGGTCGGCGAGAGAACGGAACGGACCACGGCGGCGAGAACATAGCGGAACGGATCGCGGCGTCGGCGAGGTGAGAGATAGCGGAAGGACCGCGACGTCAGCGAGAGGAACGGACCGTGGTCGGTGGGCGAAATAGCGGACGGACCGCGGCGTCGGCGGGAGAGGCAGCGGAACGGACCATGGCGTCGGCGAGAACGGAACGGACCACGGCGTCGGCGGATAGCGGAACGGACCCTGGCGTCGGCGAAGTGAGAGACAGCGGATCAGACCCGGCGTCGGCGAAGTGAGAGACACTACATCGTATGTAAACAGGAATGAACGTAGGGAGTGGTTCTCAGCCCTCCCAGTTTGACGCCTTTTTAACAGTGAGAAGACGAGAAGACTACATATGTGGCTTCATGATTTCAATGCTTTCACACTTGTCAGGCATCCGTTATCATGAGACAAGTGAGTTGCCGGCCACCTTAGCTGCTTGACTAACATTTGAGCCTCTCTGCAGGTTAGTTTCGAAATACGGTTGATGACTATGATCAGAGGTTTTGGTGGATATCAACAGGAGGTGAGCACCCCAAAAAAGGCTGAGCCGATGTTGACACATTTTAAATAATATTTTGTCATTTTTTGGACTCCAAATTGGGTTGGTCTAATTCAAGAGGTCTGTTTGAGAGCCTAAAACAAATATAATAGTTGTCCCTGTTCATGTGGTGGTTATTGACGGTTTAAGATTTGGGAGCCCCCAAAGATATTTAGAAACATAGCCCTTGGCAATTCATGTATATTCGGGTGCCGACCAGTTAATGGTGATCAAAGGAGCTTGAAGAAGATGCTGTCCGAAGTTATTTTCTCAATCTCCCCCACCTCCTTCTTAATTTTGGCGTATTTCATTAAAACGGTAAAAGTCACTACCATAGTCCGAAAGGTGATCGATGTGACCACCTTTCCTGGTCATGTAGAGCACCCACATTTTGTAGGGTTTATTAGGACCCGAAACAAACTTTGATTTCTCAACAAAAAATTGGGAAATCCATTTACCCAATCATATCTTGTACAAATGGTTGGCAGCTTTCAAACCGGCGCAAAAATATCAATTTATTACGTCACGCTGATTAAAACTTTCAGTGCAGGAAACAATACCACTGTATAGAAGAGATGAGAGCATACAGAGCATTGCAATGTACATGCACAACCCACCTGCATCTGTCCTTTGCTGCTTGTGCTATTCTCCCCATATCCACTCTCCAGGTCCAAGTCGTCATCTCCATCATCCTGCCGTCGAAGGTACAAATAATGATTGGCTCGCCAGAACGTGTCATATGCATTCCTTGTTTTTTTGCTTCGCGCCTTCCTGTATGCCAGTTAGCGATTCTCCAGCGAGCGACGAGATGTTCTCATTTAACATCTCGAACGTGTTTCATACCTCACCGAAAATTAAACAGACATCTTGGGAACATGCATATGCAGCAGTAAAAGCAGAGAGAAAGAGAGAGACGAGAGAGAGAGAGAAGAGAAGAGAGAGAGATGACTCACCCCACTATCAATGTCGTTATATCCCTCCTCGTCGCTCATCATGTCCTGAAAAAAATAGCAATTAGTTCATAGCTGCGATCTTCAAGGCAGCCGATTATCGCTCCCAAAACTGAAAACAGCATTGACATTTTCATTGAAAGCTTGTTTAACACGCGCATTGACGGGGGGCGGGTACCCGCCCCCCCTCGGGTTTTCGGAGACAGTAGAAAAACGGCGGCGCGTAGCGCCGCCGTACTTGGTATACCTTTTCCCTCATCATTTTTACAACTTCTGTGAAAATTTTAAGGTTAGGTCATCTCAGGTCAGGTCACCAGTACAGGTCAAGTGACCCGACCTCAAAAAAAGTTTAAGATAGCATAAGTCGGAGCAGGGTGAACTTATCCGATTGAAACTCATATCACATAATGGCCCCACCGAGTTCTCTAAAATATGTTCCGGTATTTTTGATATCGATGACCTAAGGTCAGGTACGAGGCATGACCTCTCCATAGGAAATACATGGGAAAAATGGTTTTTACGGAATAACTCAGTAACGGATGGTGATAGAGCATTTATTTTAGCTGCATTAGACTCGCCTGGGCTTTGCGGTTGTAATGATATGCATTTTATATAATTTGACCCTGACCTGACCTCAGGTCAGGTCAAATCCTTGATTTGACCTAGCAAGGTCAAATTATATATCATTCGATTCGGCTTGCTAAGAGGATTCATATAGTTCAAGTCGTTTTGCTCTATCTTTACTTGTTCAGATGTAATGACCGAAAAACTGAATTTACATGTTATCCCTATGACGGGCATGTTTTGACCTCTCGTGACCTTAAATGTGACCTGACAAAAAAATGGTCCAAATGTTTTCGATGGAGAAGTGGATGGGCAGCCCAACGCCGTTTACCGTTTTTCGCTACCTACCGTGGTTCTCGAGATCTTAGGGGGGCGGGTACCCGCCCCCCCGTCAATGCGAAGGTGGCTCAGACCCCCGTCAATGCGCGTGTTAAGATTGGGGGATCAAATCCAAATATGTTAACTCATGAACCTTATTTCGTCCAAACCAACACAGTCTTATCAACACCCTCGTGAATCACTAACTAACACAGGAAAACTTTTTATCCTTCACCTTGTATTATGCCAATTCGCGTTACTTTATAAACGTTCTCGACGGCAGGAGCAACAAGGGATGTTACAAAATGTTCTACGGTTTAATGACCATGTGCAAGTATCATCATACCAATAGTACTTTTGCACATTAAAATTTTGTTATATGAAACCGAGAGCAATTACCCCAGAGACGGAGAATGAAGAGAACAGAGATAAGAAACGGACGGGTCGAACGGAAGTGTGGCGGCAGGAAGAGAGGGGGCAGAAGCAAAAGGTTCAAGGGAGAAAATCGCAACTACTGCTGCCAAAGGCAAAATACACCCAGTTCAGACTCAAACGAGAAGGAAGGACAGAAAAAGATGAGGGAAAATGCGGGTAATTGACAAAAAAGTACAAACGAGGAGGCAGCAAATGATAAAAAGCAAAGTGGGTTTAGGCCTGCATCAGGTAATTGTTCGAAGAGGCGCAAATGCTGTTCATTTTCCATGCCTCAGCTTGCATTAAAGGGAATGGACCACTTTGTCGAAATTCTGAAAATAACAATTTAAGAACAAGAGAGGTCTGAAAATCAGAAAACAACATTTTTTCTCGCTTCCATGGGCTAAAACCGAAATATCTCCCTCTTTTCTAACAATAAGTGACGTCATCAAAATGAGAGTTTTAATAATCAGTGAAATCCCAAATCTTGGTGATAGACGCGCTGTAAAAGCCCATTCACAGCGCTTCTGAATGACACAATTTGTGTGCAGTACAAGAAGAACTGGTGCAAAAACTTAACGTCAGATGTCGTTGCGGCAGCCGTGTTTATTGAGTGGTCGAACGATAATGCACATTTCTGATGTAAGTAAACAATTTCAGAGTTCGATTTTGACAAAAACAATTGATTCTTGGTCTGAAAAGTCCGGGGAGGAACAATGTGACGTGTGTTGCAGCCATTGGGCGCAAATGTACATTGACTGGACGCTAACTTGCCCGAGGTTTTCGGTCCACAGGCAGTTGCATGCTGGTTCACTCCATACCATGGTATTTTCAGCGAGTGGGTGAGGCTCAGGGCTTACGACCAATCAGATTACTGCTACCATATGGAAGGTATTCCTTCATGGTTTGAAATACGCCAATAAGCCCCTTTACTTTGAACTTTAAGGCTGGCGGAAATTTTATATCGAGAGCTTTAGGTGAGATTAAATATGTCAATAGTGGTTTCTCAACACGCTCTACAAAACTGCTATCTCAGTTCAAAAACCCATAATAAAGTGGGAGACACTCCCTTTAACACTGCGTGTTGTGGTAAAATAGGCATGGGATAACTTTGAATGAGACATTTTTCACTTTAAAGAAAGAGCTTTCGCCACTTTTTCAACACAAAACGGCATTACTAGGTGATTTCAAATCAGTCGGGAAACTATAGTAAGGCGTACCCAAAAATAGCAGCTTCTAAAATTTGGTACGCGTCTTCTATTTTTGGGTACACTGTTTCTTAAATTGGGTACGTATCTTCTATTTTTGGTACGGAAAACGAGAGCTGCGCGACAAATTGATTCGGCGCATTTTTATAGCAATTTGCGCATGTTCTACCTGGCACAGTTCGATTCATTATACAATTTGAGGGGAGTTTACAATCTGGCGAAGAAAAATCGAATCCTGCCTAATTTTGGTGAGTTTCTGAACGATGAAAAATTCCGTACGAAGGCTAAGTTGGCGGAGTTTGCTAAAAAATTTTTTTCATATCTCACGGACGTGCATTTGCGTACCGTCATCGGATGCTACGTTATCAAATACCCTTCCCGAACGCAAACCTGAAATAAAATCGCGCATCCTTGAATTTCCATGGACGTCGGAAGTGAGAGTGAACGCGATGTAAACAACGTAGGGTACGTGAAAATGCTAATATAAAACGGTTTTATCCTCATTTTCGGGTTGATGTGACTATGGAATATTGAATAGGAAGTATTTTACAATCATATGTGAAGTTACGTGGTAGTTGTGACTAATCATAGGAGTTCAGGGACATTTTCCTCGATGTTTCCGGCCATTTCGCAGTAATTTTTTTGGCATCCAATTTTTGGTTTATTCAATTCATGTGAGACTAAAGAGTTGTTATTTTCGAAATTTAGAGAGCTTGTTTTATTTAAATCGACCAGGCATAGAGCATACTTTTGCTACACTGAGTGTAAATATGCATATTTATAGCAAAACATATTCAGTACTGCAGAGTTTATCTTTGGAATGTTTTGGGAATATAAATAATAATAATGTGGGTATATATGCATTAACACACACACCCACACACACACACACACACACACAGTCAGATATATATATATATATATATAGAAACATTTTTCATGACATTTTATATGCATTTGTATATATCAGCAGCATTGATCCATCTGTATATTTACAAGAGCCCAAAATACCATTGCAAAGATCAACTGTGTGATACTGAATACTTTCTGTTGTAAATATGCACAGTTATATATATATATATATGAATATGATAGTCAAACTTTATTTTCAAAATGTTTTGTGAAAGTTTTGTTATTCCAATACCAGCCGAGGATTGTTAACAGTGGCTGAATACTGCTAACACCAAAGTTGGTGATTTTTTTGCACCCATCATGCTGTTTATGAAAAATGTTATCTTAATTTAAGTAAATTTGACATCATACTTCCTTTGTAAATGAAATTTATCTGATCCTATATGGATAATGAAATAGCATACCAGATTTGGTTTTTTAAGGTTAAACTCACCTGCTCACCTGTTCAACTCACCAACACAATATTTAAATTTAGTTTAAATACTTAGATCATTGTTTTTGATTTTGTGTCTAAAATATTTCAATTTGGGCTGGTAGAGTGGGGGGACATGTCATCCCCCCTTTGCCCTTTCCCCTGGAACCAAAAGCATTAAATAATACTGTAGGCAGTGCATTAATGCATTGATTTTGCATTGTTGACTTCAGCATAGAGACTGGGGTGAGCCAGAATCACTGCACTCCTGTAATTTGGTCGTAAAATGAGCGTACCAAAAAACAGAAGTCGTGTCTTCAAAAATAGAAGACAGACTAGCTGGTGACACATGTTGGAAAGCTACAGTTTGGACAATCTATTTGCGCTGGTTAATCAAGAAATGGTAGAACACAGTACTGGAGAATATTTATTAAGCAATTAGTTATTATAATTTCAACCCCCAAATTTTTTGGGGTCATTTGATTACATGTGTAAACCATTTGAGAGGGCCGCTTTTGCATACCCATTTTTAGAAAAAGGGTACCCTAAAATAGAAGGAGCATACCCATTTTTAGAAGCACCTGTTTTTGGGTATGCTTGACCATAGTTTCCCTGACTGAAATTATCAGTGGGGCTCATTTTGACAGCTTGTTTTTTGCAAATATATATGCACAGATTCAGACCTTGGGAATAAATATCTCCCAGAAGAAAGGCCTACAGCTAATGTGTTTCTAAGCATCTCTCGCCTATTGTTTTCAAATTCTCTCAAATAACAAGGCCATAAGAGAATGCCTCTTGATATGTAATTTAAAATTATCACATTAATCAAACCAATGAACATTTAAAGGGAATGTGGCACCTTCATACTAGGTTTTGAACCAAGATAGCTGGGTGATGGTTGACACTAATATACTAGGACTTTTACATCATTTTCTCCAAAATTAATAATGAATCAACTTTCAAGATTTTTATTACTTTCAGGTAATGAATACAAAAGGTCTTTATCAGATATTTCTAATCTATTTGATGATGCTTTTCAATGGATGGTATAACACTGTGTAACAAAAGTTTTATACAAATCATTGAAAAAGAATCATCCAATAGATTCAAAATGTCCATAAGACACCTTTTCATGCATTAGGTACCAGAAAGTAATTCCTGAAAAACCCAAAAATTTATCAAGTATACTACTCAGCAAACAGAGCAGGTAAAAGTCCCAACAAACCAATTTTTATCCTCAGCAGAAGAATTTCCACCCACTGGAGAGGAAACCTTTAGAGGTACCCAGCCAGTTTTGGAGGGTCAAGGGACCCTGTCCAATGGAGAGTAAAAAAAAACAAGTTTGATACTAGACATAGCTGAAACAGCCTATGTTTGAGCCTCCCATGGAAAGTTTACCAGAATAGTTCGCTTCAGAAGTGATAAAATTTCTGTATTAAACAGCCACTCAGCACAGTCCTTTAAAAGGTGTTCTGTGGCTGAATCTAACAAACTAGTAAATGTAAAATAACAGGATTCCATCACCATCACCTGTCCAAAATACGAAAACCTCGCATCCTACACGGGGAATAAGACATAAACGATCAAAGGCAGTTAAAAGCAGGTGATGGAATGACATCAGGAAAGCCAGGCCCCAAGTAAAATGTTTAACATATGAATATTTCTACTACATTATTTACCCCCCCCATCTACATACCGTAGAATGCACCTTCCCTAACCCGTCTTCACCCTAACCACTAACCCACCCAGCCACTAACAATACAAATGCCGCTTTGGACAAATCTATTATTATTGTAATGATAAATGCCGCAGCTGCGCGCCACTAGTGCCTATTCCAGCTAATTATCTATATTTCCTCCAAAATATTTACACAAAAGAAATTTATTAGTTCTCTGTATCAAAAATAAACCTCTAGCAGACTGGAGAGATTTTCACGCATTTAGCGAAGATTGGCACCAAGGCCTTTGGTTGACACAGATTCCACCGATTATTCGGACACTCAAGTAGGTACCTACTCGCCTTCGTATTGCACATATTCCCATGTTCTGATGTTTGCACACAGGCGGATCCAGGATTTCTGATACGTTGCAGAGCACCAGGTCAGGGACACCAAATATCCTCGCAGGAGGTGCAAAATACATCATGCTAGGGGCTTGGAGTATGAAACGAAGGTTCCTAGCATTTTTATTGGGCTGCTATTGGGCTTGTATTGCCGTGCCAGTGGTTAACCCTCGGCCAACCGGGGGCCATCGATGGCCCCCTAAGTTTTTTTCGGGATAGCAGAAAAACGACGAGACGCAGGACCGCGGTTAAGGGCTCTATCTCTCACCCCATCATTTTCCCACCATCCCTAAAATTTTTACCCCGGGTCACCCAAGGTCAGGTCACCAGGCAAGGTCAACCAAGGTCACCTCAATTCAACTTTTGAGCTCTATAAGAACTACATTTCTTTGTTGATCGCTTTGAAACTTCTTACACTTCATGACACCACCAGGGTCTACAAGGTATATATCCGAGATTTTTATATTTCGTGACCTGAGGTTAGGTCACGAAGGTGACCTCTCCCATTGAAAAAGCATGGGAAAAAGCTGTCTTATGATCTAAAAGCCACAAACACAATTGCAAATGCTCGGCTTGCTCAGAAAAGCGTTCTTGGATACCCTTTTACGGATCCCAGGGGTCATATTTGCCCTTTGACCTCTCCGAGGTCATTCAAGGTCACTAGGGGTCAAAAACAGTTTTTAAGCAATAACTTTGGACCTAAATAAGCTAGAGCGCTGAATCAAACACCATCGTGTATGTCTCAACGTTGGCTTTCATTTGGTATATGACAAAGTCACTTTCTGACCTTTGGTGACCTCAGGTCATATGGGGTCACGAGGTGACCTCTGGAGGTCAAACCACTAGCGGGAGGTCATTACGTTCCACATAGCGGAAAAGGGCCTGGCATTTTCCTATCCAATGTAGTTTACCAGATCTCAATTGCTCTAATGGCATAAGAGTTATGCCCAGTTTTCTAAAGCATTGCGTACTTGAGTGAAAATACCCTATTATGACCTAACTTGACCTCTGGAGGTCAACACATTGACCTGAGCGCTTAAACATGCTAAGTAATTTCTTACTGAATTCACGCGAGCCTTCTAATCCACTTTGCAGATTTGCGCTAACCCCCATATTTTTGTAGTTAGAGGGGCCATCGATGCCCCCCGTGGGGCAAAGGTGGCGCCGGACCCCCGGTGGGGTGCGGGTTAAACCGAGCCCCACCGGTGGTTGGATGCCACCTTCACCCCACCAGGGGTCATCAATAGCCCCCTCCGACTCCAAAAATATGAGGGCTAGGGTCAAATCTGCAAAGTTCATCGAAAAACTTGTATGAGTTGACCTTTGCAGGTTTCTTAAATATGCAATGCTTAAAGCCTGGAAATGGCTCTTATGCCATTAGAGCTTTTGAAATCTGGTAAATTACACTTGATGAGAAAATGCCAGGGCTTTCTCCGCTATGTAGGGACATAATGACCTCGCGCCAGTGGTTTGACCTCCAGAGGGCACCTCTTGACCTAGCATGACCTGAAGTCACGTGAGGTCAAAACGTGACCTTGGCGTATATAAAATAAAAACCAGCGACACGACATACATAATGACGTTTAACACGCGCACTGGAGGGAGGGGGCCTCGGAGGCCCCCCCCACCTGTTTTTCCGAGGTGGCCGGAGAACCACTTGTAGCCAAAAAACGTCACGTGGCCACATTTAACAGAATTCCATAGCGCGTCGATTGGTGAAGATTTTTTGAAAATCGGTCGAATATTTTTTTACTTATAGGCTTTCAAAGTCAGACCTGCATTTTGAGATCGCCGTAAATGCGCGGTCGGACCAGTTAGCTTGCATTGAAGACCGAGTGGTGACGTCATAACGTCATATAAGCGGGACTATATGTCAAGGTCACTTCACATGAAAGTCAAGGTCAAGGTCAAAGGTCACAGGTCAAGTTCAAAGGTCACAGGTCAAGGTCATATCTGCACTTTCAAGGTCATTGACCACTGTGCGTCCGGCCAAATGACGTTACCCCGTCTGACATATATTATGCTATGACGTCATCGGTAGGGTACCCCAATACAAAGTTCAAGGCCAAAGGTCAAGGTCAAAAGGTCATTGGGAAAGGTCAATCCTCATTTCCTGCCAAATAGTGGCTACAGTGTTAGTCAAAGTGTAAATAATAAGTAGTATACCATATGGTGACCTTAAAGGTCAATGGCCTTGAATGACCTCGACCCAAAAGTTGTGGGGGAGCCTCTTTGAGACCTCTTCTCTATGAACCTTGTACGTCTTTAGCTTATTCCCGCCATTTTCCTGCATAATCACAGCATTTACCAATCGATCCCAGCATGGCCAATATTTGAATTTTACGACCTCGTTTGACCTTGAAGACATTGACCTAGGTCAATGGAAATTGGTCATCATGTAGATCACTATAGCCTCCACCCACCTACCAAATGGCGTTTTTTCTAACCCTCTTAGTTTCCGAGATCTTAGGGGGCCTACCAGGCCCCCTCCAGTGCGCGTTAGTGCCAGACCCCCTCCAGTGCGGGTGTTAACACCCGCACTGGAGAGGGGTCTGGCACTAACTCGCACTGGAGAAGCCTCGTAGGCCCCCTAAGATCTCGGAAACTAAGAGGTGTAGAAAAACGTACTTTAGGAGGTGGATGTGGGCTATGGTGGTCTACATCATGACCAATTTTCGGTGACCTAGGTCAATATCTTCAAGGTTGAAGGAGGTCATAAAGGTCAAATGTTGGTCATGCTGAGGACTGCCTGGTAAATGCCGTGATTATGCGGGAAAATGACGGGAGTAAGCTAAAGGCAGACCAGGGTCATAGCGAGCAGGGCCCAAAAAACCTTCCCTACAATTTTTGAGTCAAGGTCATTCAAGGTTATTGACCTTTAAGGTCACAATATTGTATACTACTTAACACGCGCATTGACGGGGGGCGGGTACCCACCCCCCTCGGGTTTTTCGGAGATAGCAGAAAAACGGCGGCGCGCAGCGCCGCCGTACTTGGCATACCTTTTCCCTCATCATTTTTGCAGCTTCTGTGAAAATTTTAAGGATAGGTCATCTCAGGTCAGGTCACCAGTACAGGTCAAGTGACCCGACCTAAAAAAAGTTTAAGATAGCATAAGTCGGAGCAGGGTGAACTTATCCAATTGAAACTTATATCACATAATGGGCTCACCCAGTTCTCTAAAATATGTTCCGGTATTTTTGATATCGATGACCTAAGGTCAGGTACGAAGCATGACCTCTCCATTGGAAATACATGGGAAATATGGTTTTTACTGAATAACTCAGTAACAGATGGTGATAGAGCGCTTATTTTAGCTTCATTAGGCTTGCCTTGGCTTTGCAGTTCTAATGATATGCATTTTATATAATTTGACCCTGGCCTGACCTCAGGTCAGGTCAAATCTTTGATTTGATCTAGCAAGGTCAAATCATATATCATTCGAATCGGCTTGCTGCGAGGATTCATAAAGTTCAAGTCGTTTTGCCCTATCTTTACTTGTTCAGATGTAATGGCCGAAAAACTTAATTTACATGTTATCCCTATGACGGCATGTGACGGCATGTTTTAACCTCTGGTGACCTTAAATGTGACCTGAAAAAAATGGTTCAAATATTTTCGATGGAAAAGCGGATGGGTTACCCAACGCCGTTTACTGTTTTTTGCTACCTACCGTGGTTCTCGAGATTTTAGGGGGCGGGTACCCGCCCCCTCGTCAATCCGGAGGTGGCTCAGACCCCCGTCAATGCGCGTGTTAAAATGTACACTTTGGCGAACACGTAGCCACTGTTTGGCTGGAAATGAGGATTGACCTTTCTTAATTACCTTTAACCTTGACCTTTGCATTGGGGTACCTTATCGATGACGCCATAACATAACATGTGCCAGACCGGGTAACGCCATTTGACCGGAAACACTGTGGTCAGTGACCTTGAAAAAGTGCATATATGACCTTGACCTGTGACCTTTGACCTTAACCTTCATATGAGGTGACCTTGGCATATAATCCCGGTTATGACGTCACCAGTCGGTCTCCAATGCAAGCTAACTGGTCCGACCGCGCGATTACGGCGATCTCAAAATGCAGGTCTGACTTTGAAAGCCTATAAGTAAAAAAACGTTCGACCGATTTTCAAAAAAAATCTTCACCAATCGACGCACTGTTGAATTCTGTTAAATGTGGTAGGGTATCGTTTTTCGGCTACGAGCGGTTCTCGGCCACCTTGGAAAAACAGGTGGGGGGCCTCCAAGGCCTCCTCCAGTGCGCGTGCTAAATCAGCGCTATAAAGTTCTGCCCCGGTAGCTCAGTTGGTAGAGCGTTGGGCTCCGGCCCGCTGCTCAGAAGCATGCAATGGCAGTGCATGTCCAGGCTTGGGATCGGTTCCCCTGAGACGCTTCGGCGCTCAATAGTTTATCCGACGTAGGTCGGCTGGCAACTGACTGGTGAGAAGGTGACATGAGCGGGGCGGCCGTCCCTGTGCTTTGTGGGACCTTTTAACTTTGGCTTCAAAATCAACCCTTCATTGTGGCAGTTGCTCGTTCGGTTGGTGGGGTCGGGGTCTCCGTGACAAGTCCGTTGATGGCTTTAGTGACTCCTACGCCAGCAACCGTGCTGGGAACAACTTGGACACGATTTATAAAAAAGTTATCGCCAAAATACTGTGTTTTGACCTTGGTGATCTGTGAGGGCCTCGAATAAGTAAAGGGGAAAATATTTCCCCTCGAGTAGGTAAAAAGTGGTCAAGAATGTTTTCCTGAGAAATCTGAGCATTTGCAATCAATTTTTGTGACTTTTATATCAGCTTTTCCCAGACTTTTTCTACGGGAGAGGCCGCCTCGTGACCGGACCTCAGGACATTAGGTAAATCGAAAAATCACGGATATACATTTTGTATGCCCTGGAGGGGTCATCAAGGATGAAAAGTTTCAGACTGATCGACTTGAAAATGTAGCTATGTTAGAGCTCAAAAGTTGAAGTGGGGTGACCTTGGTTTAGCGCGCCTGGTGACCTGACCTAGTGTGGCCCGGGATAAACAATTTCAGGGATGGTGGGACAATGATGGGGTGAGAGGTAGACCTCTCAACCGCGGTGCAGTGCCTGTCGTTTTGTTGTTCGGAAAAAAACCTTAGGGGGCCATCGATGGCCCCCTCCTAAGGTTTTTTCGGAATAACGTAGGAGGGGGCTATCGATGCTCCCCCTCCTAAGGAGGGGGCTGGAGCCTCACATTTCATCAAACCTTTCCTGACATCGGCCAATTTGGAAAGAAATCAGAAACGTTCTAACCATACCGTGAGGAAGGTAAGAATGAGTCCAAATCCCGTCACTTTTTAGTTCTACATGGTACATATTTTTTGTCCTGCATCAGGTTGGGTTGATTGGCCTCTTTATCCTTTTGCCGGTGGCGACGCTTTACGCTGCAACGCGATGAATAGTTGCTTGGAGCTCTCTCTCTCTCTCCTCTCTCTCTCTCTCTTTCTCTCTCTTGATGCAAGCCGAGTGGTGAAACCGCGCAGTGATCCTGTTGCTTTTCGAGAATAATTCATCACTTCTATACGTGTACTCAGATTACACTTTGTTGGATTTTCTTTAGAAACGCTCACATGGCAAACAAACATTTTACATTGCGCACGTTTATTCGGCAATGAGATACATATATTTACAGTAAGTACAAAAACCATATAAACACGCCTGTCTGTGTATGTTACGATGATCTAAAATGAGCGACTGGCTTTGTGTGTGCAGCATCGGCTCATGTTGAGCCCGGCTCGCAGCTGCACCACCACCCGGGCTTTACGGACAGCTGAAACAGGCGCGAGGGAAGGACCGGCGACGTCGCTCCAGATTCAATTCCAACTGCTACCACCTGGGGTCGATTCAATGTTAACACCAGGCTCAGAAATGGTCTTTGATTATGGATTGTTGATATTGCGACAAAATAATCACCGGTAACTCCAGGACAAAGCAGAAGACCGTGCCCCCGGAGCGGAGCCACACACCAGGCCGTGTCTTTATTCTAAATATCTGTCCGGTGGTGGCGTGTCTACGCTACAATCGCGAGCCTCGCAAACGCAATAAATAACTCGAGCGTGACATCGGTCGCAGCGGCACACATCAGAAGAAACATGAAAATATACCCACATTTCGTACCTATTCCACTATATTTATATATTATACTGATGTGACGGGGGCTCTGATGCGTTGGCGCCCCCCACTCTCGTCAAATGGTACAGAACCATCCAGCTAATAACCGATCGTGTGGCGTCGAACCATCAAAAAGTAATGTACTGACTAAAAACGATAGTTTCATGCGAACAAAATATCCGAGAAAAACGTGGCAACAAAACGACAGAACGTAAACATGTGACATCAGAAGTATCAGAGAAGCGTTCGCACGTGAAGAAACCGAACTCATACAAAGTATGGCAGACGAGCAAGAAACATGATCAACCGAAAACAGTGCAAGTTGTGAGCCGATTGTGTGCAGAGGACTGAATGAGGCTGCCACCAGTAATGGCGTGGGCTTAACACGCTGCCAACTACAGTACCAATACCCTCACAGCGCCGCCGCGCAAAAATACTTTTCATTTCGACATCATTTGATTACGCCATGGCATCGAGTCTAAGCTACGTCAAATGGTCGGTGATGGCATCCAAGAGTTGGCTCGAGCGTACCTGACACCGGCAAAGCGGCGAACTTGCTCTAATCTACTCCTGTTGATTGAGGCGGTCAGGTGAGCCTTCCCTCGCACGATTCCACGCACTGAAGTCAGCAGACCCTCCCTTAGACATCTCCCGCTGACCTCACACCATCACCGTAAAGGCCAGAGCAGTTGGTGGACTTGCAGGAGCTGACGGCTGAGTCAGTTCCCCTGCACGTGTGAGGAGTGACAGTGAACCTCCAAAAAATGGCCAGCGGTAAACCCAGAGGACAGGAGCCTGTAGCGAGCTGCTAGCCAGACAGTTGGCAGTGCTTTGTGTCATCGTTCCGACTCGACATTTTCTGTTGCCGCTATCTACTCCGGCGGGAACAGCCGTCAGCACATTGTCAAACCTCCTCCTTCGCTGCGCAGGTTCATGACTAAGTTGAGCGTTTGTTATTGCTCCTCTCCTCCTCAATCTCTCCAGCCCCCAAAACTACAGAGTGCGATCCTTTGTACTATCATCTGTCACGTGTGACCCGACCTGACCTTGACCCCGTCAGGTGAATGACGTCACAGCCTGTTCTATACGACAGACAGCCGGACGCAATGTCGCCTCGCATTTGAGCCTCGGACAACCAGAAACCACGTTACAAGCGCACACTCACAAAAATAACACACGATCATGACGGCCCGACCTAGCTGCCGATGCTACCATCTGGAGGCCAGGACAGGTACTCGAAGTATCACAGCAGCCCGCACCCGCGTGGACTCGTATCAACAAACCACTGTCGGCTCACGTTCCGTTTGGACACAACCCCATGCGTGCGCGCACGCATACTCTCGTTCGAAATCTCATTCGCAGCAGCCGTGTGCTCTAGCCACACTCACTCGCACCCTTGCGTTCGGTTCGCTCTCTCGCACCAGCTCCAACACGGCTCACTCACCTGGGCACCAGGGCCTGCTATAGTGCCAGCAGCGAGGTCAAACACCCACCGCCCCCGTCACTGTCGTCCCGCCTGTCCGCCGGAAAAGTCCTCAGCACGTCATCAGCCGACAGCGGCGTCAGCTGCCAGCCAGGGTCGCTGCTGAGGGAGGTGGCGCCGCCGTCGCCGGACATCAGCTCCAGCTCTGGCTGACTGCTCAGGCTCAGCACCGAGCCCCAGTTGATCTCGTCGTCTCCGAAGCCGCTGTCGGTGCAGGGTGAGCTGATGGCGCCGGTGGAGGAGCAGGGGGCCGCCGCTGCTGGCGGTGGCGGCGGCGTCTGGGGCGGCGGGGGCGGGTCCAGAGTCAGTGGTCCACTGTCGAAGTGATGTGGGTTGAAGGCGGCGGCCAGGCTGAGACCCTCCTGCTCCAGCTCGCGCTCAATGTGCCGCATCGTGTTGAACAGCAGCACCGACTTGCGCAGCAGAGGGTCCATCATGCGCCGGTGTCGGCTCAGCTTCACCATAGTGGCGTGCAGCACCGTGAACCGCTGGTACCGGTAGAACTGGGAGCGCTCGCGCCGCGGCGGCACTGCGCCCAGCTGGATGTAGCTCTTACCGTCGCACTCGACCGTCTGGTTCTGCGGCAGCCGCTGGAAGCTGCCGCCGTCGCCGTACCAGCCGGAGAAGCCGGAGCCGACGGCTACTGATGCGGGCGCGCGGCCCAGCTCGCAGGCCGGACTGTAGCCGGCCGGCTCCGGCTCGGCTCCGTAGGCTGCCGCCGTCACCGCGCTGCCGCTCCGCTTGTCGGACAGCAGGCACGAGGCGAGGATGCTGCCCTGGTAGGCAGCGCGGTCTCCTTCCTCCTTCCTCCTCCTCGTCGGTCTCATCCTCGCTGGCCTCGGATGAAGAGTCGGTGGGTGAAGGCGGCGGCGTCTCGTGCTGGCCGTACCACACCTCGGCGGCGCGCGGCCGCTTATTGGCCGGCGCTATCACTATCGCCGCGCCGTCACCCTCCTCTTCCCTCGCCTCCAGCGAACGCTTGCGGTTGTCGTCGAACTCGGAAGCCGCTGAAGGCTGGACGTGGCCCATCGCGGATATCTGTAGGCACGCCTGCAACAGGAGCGATCAACATTAGAGGCAGCAGACAACAAATGCACGTGACACGTTAGCTGTGACTTCTTTCAAGACATATAATTGTGTTTTGTTCCCGAACTTATCAATACGTAGCTAGGAGTGCCCTACCCTCTTCCATGTGCCCATTTATATGCTTACATGTTACCGAGAAAATAAACACATTTTAGAATGGTTGGCAAAAATTTCTAGGCCACACCATTCTCCGCTATATTTGTAATATTCCTTTACTTCTCTCTTAGCCTTCTAAGTTGCTACATGCTTAAGAACAGAGCACTTCATTCTATTTTTATCATTAAATCAAGTATCTCCCTGCACACCACGTAAAACCATAAGCTATCTTGAAACACTTGCATGGTGTCCATGTACAGTTAGTCATTGGGTTAAGCTGGAGGATAACTTTGCTACTGAAACAAATAGGCACTGGCTAAGTAAGTAGTACCGTACAAAATATTTATTTGTGCCAGACATACATACAAGAACATCAAGACAGACGAATACGAACAATCAAAGACAATCAGCCATACGTAAACGTATGTATATGTCTATATTTAGACATACGCACCACCAAATACGACAGACGGGAAAATGAAATAAATATAGACTATTAGCTAATACAGGGACTGAGCACCAGAGACGAGTAAACAAATGAGAACAATAGAAAAAAAAGCAACAGGCAACAAGTTCACATCGGACACAAATGGTCATTCATTACATTTGAACGTCCCCCCTCATACCCTATTTGCTTGTAGTACGAATTACATTTTGCATCCAGGCGAATACTATGAAATTAACATCACCTAAAAATATTTCAGAAATGGCTTCTCATTTTTGGCATCTACTGAACAATAAACGAGATCAAGATTTGCTGATTTGAGCCTTCATGACTCAATGCAGATGACAAGATACATATAGGTACATATTGTGCCCTATCCTGAGACGCTCTCTAAATTGCAAACTTGCCAGTGCTTTTGACCTCAGGGCGCCTTAGAGCGCAGCCCTTCCCTGATTGAAATGGCATCACCGGCATGATGCAGATATCGTTGTTTAATCCACCTCTGGCCCTTACCGGACCCTGGCGGAAACTTTCGAGCTCAACACCTACGCACAAGGGCGGTCGCGGCGCCATCTATGCACCTCCCAAAAGAGTAGTTTCGAGTTTGGCCGACAGGTGGCCGAGAGTGGGACTGGAGGTCGTAGAGAGCGCTGGCGGCCGTGTGCCACTGGTGCGGAGACGGGCCAGGGCCGCGCGCGCGCACTATCAGCGGCCACCGCCAGCCCAGCCGGCCGCGATGACGCCCCCCAGGCACCCCCGCGGCCCGGGGCAGAGTGGCCGCCGCGCCTGCCGCCGCCCGCGCCACAGTATGGCACCGGAGCTGTGGCAAATGTCAACCTCATCTGGTTCGATCTTGGCTGTTTAAAGAAGGAAATTGCATCAGAATATTTGAAGGAGCGCTTTTAGGTTGCATCGCCTCTTGAAAATTGGACTATGCACCCACATGCTCACAACGCTTGGTGAGGCATTGCTTTACATTTGTTCCTTGGGAATCCCGATCAGAAATGTACACATTGGAAGACATTTGTAGTGCCTGTTGGCGACAAAGTAAGCAGTACCTAAATACCTGCTCCCAGCGCAGGCCTGCTGTGAGTAGGTAGCGTGTCCTAAATCAGATATATTGGGACTAAATAAAAATATTAAAAATATTACGTTAGAAAGAAGAAAAACGGAGAAATAGCAGCTTAAAACGGGTAAGACCTATATTTTTCAAACACAATTAAATGAATAACAAACGGTGTTAATGCTGGTAGTGCACCTAGGCATTTAGACAAATTAAGTCAGACTGGTCCAGTAAGTCCTAAAACCACAAAAACTACAAAACCGCGAATATACACGAAAAAATTAGAACGGTAAAAAAACGAACGAGGTAAGCACGTCATCTCGGCCTTACGCGAAAATTTTTTCAATAAAAGGTTAGCTGTCCTCTTCGGCAGAGGGTCTGGTCACGCGCCACCAGGTTGATAATGTCATCAGGGCACCATTTGTCCCCTTTATGTACTTATCATCACCACTGACATCCTTGCCGGAAATATTTTGCAAGAAAAGAAGGTGCAATAAACTTTTCGGCGATAGTTTTTAATCCTCGGTCCCTTGTTTCTGGGAAAATTAGCCTAAACTTGGATATGTTTTGTTCATCTGGCATTTCATTGGGAAAAGGCCATGGAAGGCACAATATAATATTGTATTCGAAGAAATTAAGTTTTTGGGGAATTTGTAGAGGATGCATTCGTTTCCTCAATAGCAGTAAATGGCGAAGTGTTAACTTTGATATTCAGGTTTTAAGGAACAAATGAGTACAAAATTAAAACCATCGTGTATATAATACTATACAATTATATGAAATGAGAGAAGATTGTGTAGTGACTGTTTTAATGTAATAGAAATTAAACATGAATCTAAAATTTAATCATGCCGTTAAAATATCAATATCAAGTAGCGCGGCCCTACGACTCTCGTAGAAGTGCAACATTGGCCTGGCCCAGGGGCGGTTTCCAGCAAACGGAGTTGTCTCGCTGAACTAGGCCAAATGCTTATTGGAATTTGATACGGCATTGAAAATGTATCTCTGCCCTGCACAGGAAACAATATGTGAGTAAATATTTCAACGGCAGGCACGGGTTAACATAGAGCTCTACAAGCCTAGATCCGTATCACTTGAGTGCAGATAATTTCATCCCTGAGATCAAATTAGACAATATCGCACAAAACGGTATAGTTTTTATATTCATTGGATTAGGAAGACTGCAAAATACGAAACAGAACCTCAAACAACGGCGAAAAAATAAGGCAACTTGTTTTCAAGGTTGTCCAAAGTTCGAGCTTAACAGTAAAACCGATTTTAAAACAAATTTAAATTAAAATTAAATTAAAATAAAATAAAAATAAAATAAAATAAAACAAAATAAAATTAGACTGTCTTGAATTCAAATTAGACAATATCGCACAAAACGGTATAGCTTTTTATATTCATTGGATTATGAAGATTTTAAAAAAATAAAATGAAGAGACGATAAAACATAGGTTATCTAAAAAAGTTTGGGGATACAACAAAATGGAGAAACGAATATGTCATTCGAGAACGAAATGGACAGTGACCTATAATCTTGTATTTTCCCCGGTAAATTTTAACTGTAAAAATCCTTGATTTCTTCTTAAAAGATGGCAATGAATCTAAGTCTAGGACTATCTAAGTAGCCGAAGACCGAGGTAGGTGCAACACAAGCGCAACCAACAATAATTACCCTTAACTCTCATATTAAGGTGTTCCAAGATTTCAAACATTTCAGTCTTTTAAAAACTAACTATATACCAACCAACCACGCACAAAATCTAGCATTGGTAATAGAACGATTCCCAAAATTGTATCGACGGTAGCCGTAATTTCGACTGATCCCTGGACTCCGTACAGGATTGCAATTTGATAACTGACGAAAGTACACAGTGGCCGACCCCCTGGCGTTTCGCTCAGTTTGCATGGTACGAGGACCCTGCCCAAAAGAGCCACATTTTTCTACCGGCTTGGACCGTGGAAACTTTCAAAACAAGGCAGGATGTGGCGTGCTTCTCCTGGTGTGCTGCCCCCACCTCCCGAGCGGGTGTTTCACAATTTCAGCGGGCTTGCACGGCGCTGCACCCAAGCCGCGCTCCGACGGCTGAATCGCCATCTTGCAATTGCAGAATTGTGCAGCAGACCGCAGCTGCAGCGGCGGCAGCCACACTGGTGCAAAGTGGAGAGAGAAACCGGTCTGGAAGCAGCGCGCTGCCAGATCAAGCTGGCCCGCTCTGACTCAACCGCGCTCCGACAAAGACGCCGCTCAGCGCCGCCGCTGGTGCTGCCATCTCTGGAGCTGGCGCGTAACTAGCCGCCGCCAGCCCGGCCCACGACCGAGCGAGCTCTGCCCGTGGTGAGCGTAGAAGGTCGAACTCTGATCGGAGGGGGCTCCTCGGATAGGCCACCTTCACAACAGAACGAATATTTGTACAAACCCCAAAACGGAATGAAGTTTCAGAAGAATACCGAGTGAGTTGAACAACAGTAATTACTAACGCGAAACGCTAAAAAGACGTTTGTTTGTTCTGTGCGACTATATTTTTCAACACCGAACGGAAAATTTCAGCAGCAACGTTAACAGATTTTTGCGCATAATGATGCCAAATATGATGCACTTTTGTAACACCTGTGGCTATCTCGTATTTTCTATCACCTAAAAGGACGGGTGGATATTGGTAAACGCATCACAAATATGATATAAAATAAATACTCTCGAGACATGCCCAAAATATGGAATACATATCAAATGTTCGTAGCGGCTTTAAATAAACATTCATCATGGGGCCTTGTTAGGTAGAATATCAGATTACTTTTGAGCACCGGCTTAGCTGGGGAAAAGGTCAGTCGCTCTGTAGAGCCCACAGAAATCCCCCTCTGTCGCGTGGGACTCCACTCATTGTACAGAAGGGCTTCCAGCCTAGAGGAAGAAATGTATGCCACATCACCTGATACGAGGCCCTTTTAGTTGGGAGGCTCCTGTGCCTTTCTCTTTTCCGAGGACATTTTGTTTTATACAACAAACTGAACTTTATTTGTGCTCCGTTCAAATGAAGATTAAACACGACCTGAGCCAAAATATCATGAAGTCATAATATCATAATTTAGTCCCACCAAAATACTACGCCAAATACAAAACTATATTGTTAATGTGGTTACTCTTCTACGGAGCGTTTCATGGGGCTTTGATAAAAAGGACAACAATAAAAAACACTTGGGCCCGAGTGGTAGTAAGAATCGTTTTGGTAACATTATGATTCCTTAACCCTATACGGACCTAAGGAATACATGAGAACTTCATCCTATGTTGAGCCTTAGAAACCCGATGACATCATTTTGGGGCATCACCTGTTCTACGTTTGCCAGTTCCTTTCTCTGCCAGCTTCCACCCTCAGAGGGGCCAAATTCATCTCCAAGAACCCCGAGTTTGAAACCATCGATCCATATCTTATATGCTGCTACAATAAAATAACTTAGCTCGAGAGCCGACGGCGTCAAAATCCATTCCCTCACAACAATCTGATTGATGGAATATATGCTCAAAAGGCTGGAACTATCCAGATGCCAGATCATGATTTTGGTCGGTAAAAAAAAAACACTTAGACGATGACACTGACAAATAAAACAAATAAACAAGCCACTGAATAATGACAACTGACAAAGCTTTTTATATACTTTTTTCTCACCTGCAAGTGAGGAGCCCAAAGTCTTGCGTATATATTTCAGAACAATAGGATATTTATTTGAAGAGTATTACACTTGTTCTGTGAACCAGTGCATAGGCGGGTCCAGGAGGGCAGGGGGACTTGACCCTTCTCCCCATCAGCTCTCGGTACCCCCTGAAATGATTACGGTGCCCCCCCGCGCCAGAAAGGTCGTACGCGCTCCTGAAATGTCGCTTCCCACTCTCTCCCCCGAGATGCGAGTATCGGCGTCCCCACGATAATGACGTCAACCTGAGAGGATTTGCAGTCCAAAAATTGCACCCCTCCCACGGTCCGGATGAGACCCCTGGCCATGCGATCCTCGATCGGCAATCCTGGATCCACCATGGTTCCAGATGTAGTCCAAAATTTGAACTAAGGACTTGACAGCCTGGAGTATTATATGGGGTCTTCTCGAGCTGACTCCCAGGGCGACGGAAGAGCTTATATTGACCCCATTTTCCGATGCATTACGCTGAAATACAGCGAATAAATATTCGATGCCTATATCATTTTATCATCACCATACGTTTCTCACGTGCTGCATTGGCTCCTCGAATTAAACAGCAAACCCCGAGTTTTCGTAAATTTGAATACCGGCCGCCTTCTGCTACGCTGGCCTGACAAGCTCCAGTGCGGCTGTCCTTCCTGAGCTACCGCACTGCCACCTAGCGAGCAGTGAGCGAAGTTAGCGGTGGAACTGGGGAGAGCCAGCTGCCGCGGTGGAGGGCCTCGCCGGCCAAGCGGCCTCCGCGGCAGCGTTCAGAGCGGGGCCCCGATGACGGAGCCGTCATCGTCAACGGCACTTTCCCTCCGTCACTGTAACTTCTGAGGTCGATGCTGGCGGCATTGATCCGGCCCCGCTGCCGCGGTGGCGGTGGCGGCACCGGCGCCAACTTCCTTCCAGGGGCCTCGGGCCCATTTCGGCGTACAGCGGCCCCAAGTGCGAGACACTCTCACAGATGCTCCGCTGAGAAATTAACATGCTGTGATCTTGTGATCCTTAAAATACTAAAATATATCATAGATTACGCGATAAGTTCAAGCCCTGATTACAAGCTTTCCCAGGTCTAATAATTGCTCAAATTGAAACACTTACGCCAGTAAGAGAAGGAAAGCGAAACTCTGAGCTGATCCTTGTGAAAACCAATGCCGGAGAGCAAATTAAATTCTACGCGCAGCGCTTCCAGCAAAACCATGACAACCACTGCTAAAAACCCTGTGTTCACCTGGCAACAATAGTGGATACATAATTAATTATATTGACTTGAGATACCCACTGTTCTTCTATCTGGCAAAGTACACACATTAAGTGTGGATATTTCACATTGAATGGTGAAATACTTGAAAAACCTCAAACACAATTCTGAAACGAAACTCAAATATTTGGGCTTTGAGCCATTCAGGCTCCGGTCTTTCGTGCGCAGGAACATTTCAACGTGTATTTCTTTTAAATTTCATGTGGGAGAGTTTAAATAAGCAGACAACTTCCCCAACCTCCACGGAAGATAAAAACCGAACCATTCCAGTCATAAATTAGCTTGTTTGCACTTCTAAAATCAAGGACACAGATAACTCAAAAGGAAGTGATACGTAGGAAGTATTTTTTAATAAGGGGTGATAATAGTTTTGAATCATGCAACTTGTTCTATACAAGTACCTAACTGTGACGGGGTCGGTTTAGAATGTGAGAGGCTCTCGCGGGTCTGCAAAGGGCTGGGACCACTGTTTAACCGTGCCTCTTACATAAAATTATATAAAAACGCAGGCGTGTATGAGTTCGACTTTTCTGTCTCCAAGCCACCGAGAATTTTAGCATTCGCATGCTTTAAAAGGAGCCAAATCTACCCGAGAATGTTCATAATTAAAATAGTCACAATCATCATACATATATTTGTTTTATTTCAGCGTGCAGTTGAAAATTTGTCACACTTACCATCCACGGGCTTCCAGAGTAACCGTACAACCGAGTAAGGGTCAAATGCCAGCTAGTATCGAATGTGGATGGTAATATCCGCTTATCTATCCCTGAAATTGCCGTGGTCGCGCATGCCAATGCTCAATCTATTTTGAAATATTTCATCGCCATGTTTTGTGGTTCCAAGCTGATTCTGTCTTCTGCTTGGTGGGTCATCCTATCTGAAGACGCTGGGGCGGCATGGGCGCGATAAATCGGTGAATCATCGGGGAGATACCCCAGACCGGGCTACGAACACAGTTCAGCGCTTGTAGAGACGTCACAGGCTTAAAGGCATTTGTAGTAAGGCGGAGGTTTCTTAGACACAGACTTACTTGTAGAAATAACCATAACGCAACGGTCGCGCTACAAAGTGTTACCGTCTTTTTTGTAACGCCTGAGAGTAAATCGTATTTATGCTACAGAGCAGTGTCCAGCCCTGATGAGATACTATCCAGCTCATATTATCCGACTTTCAGTGATTGCCAACGCCCCTCTCTAGGCTATCAGCCCAGTCAAATTCACCCATCCCCAAGCTGGTTCCTGGATTCCAAGTGATCCCACAAGAGCGAAATGTCACCCATTTTTAAAATAATCATAGCCCTGCTAATTTTGACTGACCAGGGTAGATGCTAATTTTCATCGGTAAAAAATACGACGTAATGTGTATTGGATGCCTCAGGCCAGATCCGCTGCAAGCACCGCCACGGACTGACTCAGTGGCGGACCCAACAAGGGGGCTCAAGCCCCCCCATGACCGTATCCGCCAAGGACTAACTGGACGGAAAGAGTGGACGAGACCAGTTATGACGCCAGGCAGGGAAGCATTCCAGCAGTCTGGTAGTGATCCAACATCGTTCCAATAGTCATCCTCCCAAACGCTTTTTGGATGCGTCCCTTCGCAGATTACCGAATACTTTCAGAATTTTAACACGCGCATTGCCGGGGTCTGACCCACCTTCACTTTGACGGCTGGGGGCGGATACCCCCTAAGATCTCGAGAACCACGCAAGGTAGCGAAAAACGGCAAACGGCGTTGGGTAGCCCATCCACTTCTCCATCCAAAATATTGGAACCATTTTTTTCAGGTCACATTTAAGGTCACTAGAGGTCAAAACATGCCGTTAGAGGGATAACATGTAAATGAAGGTTTTAGGTCATTATTACATCTTAACAAGTAAAGATAGAGTAAACAAATTTGAACAAACATTAAAAAGGTTTGGTCATTTCATCTTAAAAAAAGAGCAAACAAGTTTGAACCATATGAATCCTCGCAGCAAGCCGAATCGAATGACATATAATATGACCTTGCTAGGTCAAATCAAGGATTTGACCTGACCTGAGGTCAAGTCAAGGTCAAATTAGATAAAATACATATCATTAGAACCGCAGACAAGGCAAATCTAATGCAGTTAAAATAAACGCTTTATCTCCCTCCGTTACCAAGTTATTCAGCTAAAACCATTTTTTCCCATGTATTTCCAATGGAGAGGTCATGGCTCGTATCTGACCTTAGGTCATCGATACCAAAAATACCGGAACATATTTTAGATTACTCGGAGGGGCCATTATGTGATATGAGTTTCAATCGGATAAGTTCACCCTGTTTCGACTTAAGCAATTTTTTTAGGTCAGGTTACTTGACCTGTACTGGTGACCTGACCTGAGATGAACTAACCTTGAAATTTTTACAAAATTTGTAAAAATGTGGAAAAAGGTATGCCAAGTACGGCGGCGCGTACGCGCCGCCGTTTTTATGCTTTTCCTGAAAAACCCGAGGGGACGGGTACCCGCCCCCCATCAATGCGCGTGTTTAAGTGGTGACAGCAGTATATGGGATCCGAATACAGTGAAAATTATGGAATCGCGGAAAATCCAAAGAAGGTGGAGAAGCTTGAATAAAAAGGTTTCTTGGTTAAAAAGGAAAAGGTTTCTACGCTTGAATAAATTGTTTGGTTAAGTCTTAAGACGAACAGATCTTGGCTGTTGGGAGAAATATTTGCACATATAGTTTTTCCATTTCATTGTTTGAAAATATTTTGCCTGCATGTAATAACTTAGGGGGTTGTAATTCGCGTCATAATAACTAGGCAAGGGCGTGGATTTATTTCTAAATGACTGGGGCCGGGAGCGGCCGAATGAGCACCGTTTGGGGGGGGGGCTAATCGGGAAAACCGTAAAAGCATAGGGTCATTTTAAAGAAAATCGGTCAAAATGTCACCATTTTGGGGGCCATCGCTCATTGAACCCCCTGCCCCCTCTGCGTCCGCCAGTGCTGGGGGTAACCAATGTCGGAGCAACGTCAATAACCACCATATATTTAGAAGGGATAGCATAATACAAAATGTTTAGCCTTCCCTCCGGCGTGTTGAACTGCATAAAACAAATGGTAAGTCCTTCAAATGAAAACTAAATAGGTTGAAAAAATGTTTTAACCACAGTTTGGCTTTTCATTGAGGGTGAGGCATCCACACAAGAGACATGAATCCACATTTCTTCAAGTGCGTACCTAATTCATTGCGTGGCCTGCTAAGCGTTGGGATATTTAAAATCAGTGATTTTTTTCGGCGAGAATACGAGACGATACTTTGAGAGTCCCAGTCACAATGCAATTCGGAAAAGGACCGGATCGAAATCTGTTTTAAAATATGGGAACTTGATATGCTGGAACATTCTCAGTTTTGGGGTGTTATCACTAATTTTACTTCAAATGCATCTAGACATGGCTGGAGATCCTTCTCGATCCAGGGGGTCCTGGGTGGGTTCAGGCTGGCACAGCCATACAAGTTCTATACAAAGCCAATGGGAGACCCAAAATCCAGGGGGTCCTGACCCCCCACCCCCCGGGATTTCCACCCACGCATCTGGACTCCTTGAATCATGAATAAATGATAACTACAATAGCGCAACTTGCTTTCCTGATGGTAATGCTGCTTTATACAATACATGCTTAGTGTAACAGCTTTGTTTTATTTCCTAGCGTTATATAGGTCATACTTTATAACACCACTTGTATCCTTTTGTTCATTTTTTGCTACCGCTAACAGATACACGTCCCTCAAGCATGTGCGCAGTAAAATGATATTCTTCAGTCAGAAGGGACCGTTTAGTAAATGAAACTAGAGAACCCCCTCCCCCGAGAGGTTTACACTGTAGACGTTAGCAATAATTGACGTAGCATATTGTAATCTGAACAGTTTATTTTCAGTTCACATGCTTTTTGCCCGTTACACCTGCAGCGCCTGCAGCTGTAACGAGGGGTTAGACGGGGTGACAGTACACACACTATTGCTCCAATCAACAGGTAGCAGTGGTGACCGACCGGCAACTGCCTCCCAACACTGCCTGTTTACGAATGGCCCGCCCTGCGCTGGGCAGCTGATTCTCTTTCATAATTTCCCTTCGCGTCTCGCAGCCCGCCGAAAGGCGACCACTCGACGCCGCGAGTTGGCCACGTTCCAACTGAGGGCCGACCGGGAGCCACCGCGTAAGGCTCACAATCGTTTGCTCCGCTGCCTTGGCAACGGCGCAAAACAAAAACGTTCGTCCCTATCGACTGCGGGAATAAACGTAGGCGGTCGGCGCTCGGCTGGGTCTGGCAGTAAGGCTCAGAATCGCCTAGCTCGGCAGGAGAAAACGACCGTCGTTACGGAGGGGTTCGGTCGGCGCCGACCAGGGGCGGCGGTGGCGCCGCGGCGGCAGGGTTTGGTAGACGGCTGTGGCGCGCCGCTAAGCGCAGCGGGTACTAGCCTCGCCTATGTATGACGCAAAGGACGCCTCCGCCAATGCGGAGGCTAGCAGTGCACTGGCGACCATCCACGCGAATTGCAATGAATTTGCGCTCTGAAAGTACGATTCGGCGTGATAGGTACTCTGGGCCTTCCCTCTGTGTCAGATTTATACACTTAAATCATCTTTAAAGAAATACACGGGCTTCCAGAATTAATTATATCCGATCAATAAAATATATGTACCGAAATTGGACTTTGGTAGGCGGCGGTGGGTGGAGCGCGGGCTGGCTCTCAGTGGGCTGGCATGTCCGGGCCGGCGGTGAAAGGCGGACGGACGCCGCGGCCAGCGTCAGTGGCGCTCGCCCGAGCCTCAGCCGCCCATGCGCGGCAGACCTCCGCACGGGCGGCACTAGGACTCCAGTTCTCGTCGGCAACAAAATTAAATATAAATACTTACGGGAGGTTTTATGTCGTATGACACGCAAAACGTAAAGTTTCCCACACATTTTCTTATTCCCTTAAAATGTGAGTTCCACCAGCGCCCCTGTTTCGTTCGAGTGCTGCGTCACACAACCTTCACAGTTGCCAGATGCAGAGGTACCAGATATTCTAGGAGGTTTTCACGTTAGTTCTGTTATAATGCAAGGTCTAAACCCAAAATCTGGTATCCTTTCCCGCAAAGCCTCCGCCGCCGGCGTTGTTTTACATTTTCATGCGCCTTGCTCTAAGCGACACGAAAAACTGTCCCAATCCTGTGACGCAGTGGTAAACGAAATCATGCCCTTAGTTTCGCCCAATCCACATCCTCTACGACAAACTTGAACGTAAGGTCTGATAATGACACTGCATACTTGCGGTGCAACTCATAATTCACTTCAAAACATATTTTTATCAGGCCTTTCCAAAGGCCAGAAGACTGGCAGCAAAGTCTAGAATTGCGACTGGTTTTAACCTTGAATGCCCACATCCCGGCCTGCTGAGTCGGTCGGGAGTGTCACACCGACTCCGAGCGAAAAAAACAATATAATAACATTGCAGCAGAATTTACCGTTCACAACATCTAACAGCGCAAAATTGGAAAACCGAACAATCTTGGGCTCTGGGATCATTTAAGCAGAAATTTTGCCCGTAACCCGTGTCGGCATCGACACTAAGTAGACAGCGACTCCGAGCTTCATTTTTAACCTTAGAATGTAGTTTTTGCAGATCTCAGGATGCAAGTTTTGCAGACGATCATGCCCTATTTAGTTCAGGAATGAATGGGAGCATCATTACGACAAAAAATTGTTCCTTGAAACGAGGTTGTAGCTTGAGTCGAAAACTGACTCCGCAGCCCTCCCTAGGCTTGTCTGCGACAGCTAGTAGGGGTGTCTTGCATAAGCGTCGCCACCGACAAAAAAGAGGGCCAGTAAATCTTCTACCCCCAGCAGACACTTTCCCCTCCAAAAGTACCTAAGAACTCGCACGATTTGGGCTCCTTGCTGCCTTCCCCACATACTCCTTACAACACTTCCCCTTTTTCTTTCCCTTTAATTTAACCGAAATCAGGGAACCAAAAAAGTGGGTCAGGTCTCGGCTCCCCCCTTGGGATGCGCAAGGCCCATTATCATTTATATATCACTTTGTAGTGCCTCCAAATTTCATGCATTTGGATTCAAATTTTGTTCAGATTTAAGACGTGAGAAACCCTGGGACGGACACGCGCATTTATAAGCTCTGCAAAAGAAACAAAGAATTCGTTCGTTAACATGACCAAAATCCCGTTACTAAACTGGATTGGCGCTCAGCAACTTTAGGCGGGCTCGTCCTTTAGATTGCCGTGCTGGGAGCAAATTAGCCGGGGCTCGTCCTTTAGATTGCCGTGCTGGGGAGGCCGCGGGGCTAGTCCTTTAGATTGCCGTGCTGGGGAGGCCTCGGATGTGCATTTGCTGAAATTTTTCCTAGAACGAAACCAAGATAACTGCTGCTAATCAAGATATAACTGCTGATCTCTGACCGGGATGCAACATCGTAAAAAGAGAGACTTAAAACTGTTCAGAATTGTTTCGGTCAAAGATTGAACGAAGATTCTTAACCTCCACACCTGATGGCACTTCCAATTTTGAAAGACTATCATGGACTTGAAAGTAGAAATGAGGGTTTTGTGACATAGTCTAACTAGAATCAAACCCAATTATTGCAAACTTAAGATAGAATGCTATCCAAATTTGGCATTCATATATTTGTTCAAAGTGATCTAAATGTCACCGCTTACCTACTGGTGATATCGCGTAGCTCAGTCACGAGTTAAAAAGAAAAAATAAGAAAAAACGGTATTGCAAACATGAAGAGCTTGAATATGAACAAAACATATATGCACACACAGGGTAGGATCCAGACCAACGGTTGGGGGTGGCAAAAGGAAAAAATCATGAAAACAATGTTCTTTTAGGAAATCGGTGAAAATCGAGGGGTTTGGGTGAGGGGAAACTGCCCGGTTTGTCCCGGACTAGGAGTGCACGGAAACTTTTACGTCTCCGCATCATGCATATATTTCTGAAGGACTTTCAGAAAAAATAGAATGGCTAGTATCGGATACTTACTACCATACCACAGATGCAAAACCCGAGGGAGTGTCGAATTAAACCCACTTTCACTTCAGGAAACGTACAGTGTTCTGACCCAAAACACAAAGTGGACTTTTCCCAGAACATTTCAGCTGTCCGGTACACACAATGTTATCCTATATTGTAATATTTGCATGCTATAAATTTCCACTTCCAGGCACCCGTTTGACCGCGGTAGCCGACGCTGAATTACAGTGCTTTCGCCTATGTATACCACCATCGAGCGACTCGCCATTACATATCTTAAAACGGGCAGTTAATTTTGTTATTTTTATGATGTCTTAAAATTTGGAGTGAATACTTCTCAGTTTTCGTGTTTCGACATACATGCATTGGGTCGCCTGGGCAATCCAGTCGAACGTATCAAGAACAAGGCCGGGCATCGAATTTGCACCCGATCAGCCAGCCGTCCTAAACGCCAAATTCTGCCTTCCAAGCTACCAGCCATCATCAGGGACAACGAGTTCGTACCGCCCGGGTCGTCGGCGACGTCGTCGGCATCGTCGCGTGTTCAGGCCAGTGGTGCCACGCGCCGGCCTGTCAGACTGGGCCCGGCTCCGATCCTCCGCCGCCGCGCGCCGCACCGACCCAGCCCGGCAGACAGAGCACATCGAGTTTTTAGTTGCCGGTGCCGCCGCCACACTGGCAGCGGCGCTAGCGTCGGCGTGGCAGTCCTGTTCGCGGAAAAACGCGTGGCTGTTTGAGAGCGGTGGCAGCGCGGCGCGATACGAAACTTTCATGCAGGGCGCACAGATGTCACTATACGGCAGTGTAGCCGTGGTAACCGAGCTGGCTGCTGTAATTGGCTGCGCCTATCCGCCGGGTGACGAGAGGTCAACCCTCCCGCGCTGGAAATACGACCACGCTTCTGCTGGACAATGACAAACCGTTTAGAAATTTCGGTGTCTGCTTGTATACGTGGGTCATTGCACATAGAATTGCACACGAGTTGCCCTAATCCCCTCCGAGCTATGTTGAAATTAGGTAGGCACATGTACCTAACCCATGAAGCTACGCCTTCTCCTGAGCATTAAGCCCTGTATGACCTTGGGAGGCAAGTTTTATAGTTCTCTTTTTAATTACATATACGTCAATTAATTTTTCTTTTCCATGGGGTCATCACCGAAAAAGTTTAAGTTTGTCACACATACAAGTGTAGGAATGAAATATAAGGGCGAGACCATTTTTTCGATGACCTCAATTTGACCTTTGACTCGTAGACTTCTAGCCAGAAACTTTTAGATAACAAAGTTTAGCATCTTGAATTTCCAGGAAATTATCATCTAAAGCTACTAATAGATCAGAAGTACAAGGTTCATGCGCCCTCTTAAATATTTTACTCTCGGTTGAATCATGGAAAGAGGGCAGCTACAAGTCCCGGGTACCTAGCTGATACGCCCCAAAAACCAATCCAGCGAGAAAACTTCAAACAGTCATATACTCAGACAGTAGCGGATCTAGAGCAACATAGGGGAGGTGGGGCTAAAGGGCTCGAACCTTCCCCGCCAATGCCCCGGAACGGCCTCTGGCTATGCATTTACTATAGGCACTCTGATATTTCGGGGAGGGGGGGGCTTGAGCCACTAACCCCTCCCCTGCATTCGCCACTGTACTCAGGCTATTGTGGATAAAAGGCGGCTGATAATTGATCAGTGTTTCGTCCGAGTAACCTGAAAATTGGCTTGTGTACCAGTATTTCCCCCTTCACTACATCCCTATGTTGGTTCCTCTTTTGCGGCAGATTCTCTGATCCAGGGAGCCCAAAACCTTGTGCATTTGCCAAGCTGGTGCTCCTTTGCTCGATATCTCTACTCAAATCCACGGGCATTTGACCTACGTAACGTTCAGAAAATCCAGTGATTATTGGTGGCCAATAAAACTGATGCCTAGGATCAGCCGGGGCCAAAGTCCTATTGGGAAAGTGCATACCTGCATCGATTACATATGCTTCCC
This sequence comes from Lepas anatifera, assembly GCA_034440635.1. Classification (NCBI taxonomy): domain Eukaryota; kingdom Metazoa; phylum Arthropoda; class Thecostraca; family Lepadidae; genus Lepas; species Lepas anatifera. Next base: position 215,321 of record JAOTON010001627.1, on the reverse strand, counting down.
AAATTTGAACACAGTCTAATGGGTCGATCCCAAAAGTCACTGTTTCTGTGTGATTGGAAGTAAAATGACCCCACTGTTCTTCATGCAAGGTTGGAGTACAAATTAAAACGATTTAATCAACATGTCAACGCTCTTTTTCGCAAAGGCTGACAAAAAAATATTGTGACTAGTAAATAGGGAACCACCATCCCCCTTCCCCTCCCCAGCGCACTCACTTCAGATATTTCTTGCACTAATAACACTGCCAGAGGTATGGATCTGGCGCCTACACTACGCAAGGACAAAATTTGTATTCGCCCCTCCAACTATAAGCCCACTAAAAAGACCGACTTTCGCCAAAAAGTTGTTGTTCGAGATTTTGATGACCGGTTTGCACATCTAAGCAGTCCCTGATCGGTTCGTATATGTCCGCCGCCTCGTCATTGCGTGGTGTTCCTTCGTCATGTAACATCTGGACAAAACATCCGTGCCTTCCCCATGTAAATCCTGGATAAGACATCCGTTCCTTCGCCATGTAAATCCTGGACAAAACATCCGTTCTTTGTTCATGCAAATCCTGGACAAGACATTCGCTTTTCGCCATGTAATGTCTGGACAAATTATTCGTTCCATCGCCATGTAAGTCCTGGACAAAGCATCCGTTCCTTCGCCAAATAACATCTGGATAAAACATCATTCTAATTGATCCAAATGCAGCAACCAACTACAGCAGGCGAGTGCAATTTACGAAGTTAACTTAAGCCGAACAACACTCCCTTAATCCTAACACTCCCTCCCGATACCCCTTAATAAGCCGAAGTTGGTACAAATAAGCACTCGGGAGTGTGCAGCAAGTTTAGCCTTGAAAAGTGTACTTAATTGTTCCCTCGGATTTCTGATTTTCGTCCAAATCAACGGAGTTGGTTTCATCAGGCACTAGGCCCCTTGTCATTCCTAGGGGCTAAGTTTCGCCTTTTTCTAGTGCAAATCCATCCGACGAAAATATTACAGCTCCCCACAATATAATCCATTAGAATTCATCAGTGATTATATTCAGTACCTGAATCGCAAAAGTGAGAAAATAGTGCACTGAGTATATTTTCTGTCTGTATAATATTTACTTACTTTTTGCACCAAAGTAAAATAAGGATCGGTAGCACATATGTGATGGTTCTGGAATCAAAATCATCACTATTACAAAATGAGTGCGATTCAACTCAACCCCGATCCACAAATCGTACCTGGTACGCACCTGTCTCATAATACGTTAAACCCGACCAATGAAAAGACCCAGGGGCGTTAGTAGTTACGATAAGTACCAGGAGAGGGCCTGCTCCAATTTTCAATCAAATGATGGCGCTTGAGCTAAATTAGTATAAACGGAACTGTCTGTTTGCAACATGAGTCAATTGATAGTAAAAATCCGGCAGGCGTTTTGGACGGGTGTGTTCAAGTCTTTCCAGCACCTTTATTCGGGAAGCTTTCAGGTACTTTTCAGCAAAGCAGGATACAGAATATCCACTTTTCCCCTTTTCTTTTCGGATGGCTAAAATGTTCATGAACGATAAAACGATGAAACCAGCCCAGGCGAAACAGTGCAAGGAAATATGGTCCCGGGAAATGCTGCCCTCACATTTACGCTAACATCTCCTTTTTTATTTAACTGAGCGAAGTCGCAATACTGGATTCTAATGCATAGCCGGAGGCCCTTCTATTTACTACTACAAGGTCATTCCGAGGCAATGACAGGGGAGGCCCGTACACCCTAGCCATCCCCACCCCCCGAAGTGTTGTCCTGGATCCACCACTGTATACAGAGCTGGAAGAAAAGTTCCTACTAAAATGACTCCTTTGAACTCGACAAAGGGGTACCATGAGCGCCACGCCTTGACAGGCAAAGTTAAACCGAACCTCCGCCCTGGCTAGCTGACGACGATGGAGTTTCAGTGGGCAGCCTACTCCAACTTCGCACTGGGCAGTAAATCACACACTTTCAACGCTGGCGTGCACGAGTGCTTGAATTGGTGGGTGCTCCGAGTACGTCCGTGCGCCGCTTACACGGCTGCTGTGGTGTAGGTCAGGCCTCATAACCACCCGCCTACCACCTTATCTGTCCACAGCCCCACTGTTTACGAAAGGACAGCTAGCTGCCGGGATAAAAGAAAGCCTTTCCGCTTTACGGTCTTCTAAGACCAATACAGCGAGTTTGTCGGATAGCTCATAAGCATCTTAACGGTCTTTTTCTCTCAGTCCATAAAGAGTAAGAAATCAGGTAGTAACGTGGACTCCACGGAAGGACCGCGCAATACAATAATTATCTGAGCCGTATTTAAAACCGCGGAGTTTTCCGATTTCCGCTGGCAGTTGCGGTTTGATTCAAAATCCATAAACACGAGCATTCACGTGACCTCCCACCCAAACTCTCTCAGAAAATTATCTTTGCCGTCTATCGAAACCCTCTCCCAGCGCGGACTGCCGTGGTGGGTAGTAGGGCTGGAGATATCTTCTCGATCCAAGGGTGGTCCTGGATGGGTTAATGTTGGCACGGCAATACAGGACATATATAGGGCATAAGGGAAACCAAAAATCCAGGGGGCTCTGACCCCCCCGATCTCCACCGCTGGTGGGTTGGGAGACAGGCTCACCCGTTGCCGTGCGCCGTGTTCGGGGATACCCTGACTGCAGTCTGCCCGCCGTGCGCGCGTGCTCGGCGGTACAGCATCGCGACTACGCGTAATAAACAAGCCAGAGCGGTTCGGGGCGGCAGCATCGACTAAAACCGTCCCGCTGCAACACGGGGCAACCCGCCGTCAGGACTCCTGGCTGGGACGACACACGCACTCCGACCTCAGGTTTGTCTGGACCTCTCCGATAATAACGTGATGCACATTTTCGTCATCTGAACCGAGAAAAATGAGATATGGGGCTAGTCCGTTCTAGCTTTATCTCTTGTTTCGAACGCCAAACAATGTTGAATTTCAGCCATTTGACAGGCGGTGCTAGCAGCGATAATAGAACTTGCGCATATCATTTGTTTCCAATAAGATATGCGGAATTCCAAATAGACAGAGGTCCGGTTCACTCTTCACGTCACGGCATCTGGCACGAGGCAAGGCCTAAGTCGTAAAAGAGCACGGCACATTTATATCCAGCACTGCAATGTACAAAAGACGACTCTGTTTGAGCTTCATAACCCATCTAACAACATGGAAATGTTTCGCTAGCCGAGGTAGATCACTATTCCTGATGCACTTAAAACGACAAGTAACGATGACAAGCTAAGCCTCGGAATTGGCAGCGCGAGAAAGGCCCAGACGTCCGCTGGTGGGGACAAATCAGATTCGGCCTATCACTTGATTTGTCTACGGAAAATGTCCGGAATCGGCTCAAAGTTGGGGACACTGCCCCCCAGTCTGAGATTTGGGGGCAGCCACTCCCTGCCCACCGTTCCTGCGCCATGAGTCAAGGCCTGGTCCGAGGCAACGGCGGGGTAGGTCGAGCCCACTAGCCCCCCCAATTGAGTTTCTGGAACCACCACTGGCCAGGGAGATACCCACACGTGCTTGCAGCTTTGAACACGGTGTGAAAAGGGCTTCGGTAAATCATCAGCTGGACAGTTAAACGAGATTCAGTGCTTAATTTCGTTGAAGTATCGGGAAACGCAAGGCAGCACGCCTTATAGTTATTTGGATAGTATTACGGTGGAAGGTTCGAATTCAAGGGGAGGGGACGAAAAGCGCCATGGGCTTTTCAACCCATTTATTTCCGGTCAACGCCTCAGGGTTAGTGTTAACATTTCTTATTTAAAGGGGGCACCGTGCCTCGGTGTTCCCCCAGTTTCGCCGCCAGTGGTTAGAACACACTAGAATACAGATATAGAAGAAAGATGAATAAAAGACTACTCATTCACTTTCCCAAAGCCCACATGTGGCTTGCGATTGGCCAATGTGCATCTGGGGCAGACATGAGAGCAGTCAACAAAAAAGTTGTTACTCTCCACGAAATATTTACCTCATACTTATCTTATACAAACAAATCACAAGAGAACAGAACAAGGAAAGAGTCCTCCTCTCCCGCCACTTCAAGTCAGTTTGAAATGCAATTTATTTCAGTAACCTTGTTGAGCCTTTCTTGCAACAAAATAAGTTTATATTTTTAAGCTGTCACGCTACAAGTCAAGACCGCAAATCTGTAATCGGAAAAAGTTCAGAAAGTTGAGAATATACCCTCGCCAGGCTGCGCGCATGCGCGGGTGCGTCGCCTGCGCTCCGGCAGAGCGTCGCCAGCTCTCTCCGCGGCGGGTTTCGTCAGCGGCGGGGGCGGGGGGCGGGGGCGGCTGCAGCGGCAGCGGCAGTGACGTACGACGCGGTGCAGTGACGCACTGCACCCCGTTCCACGAGTGCGACATCTATCGCTCATACGAAACACTACATTAAACCCCCCAGCCAAATCTACGGGGTCCGTAATGCCCCTATCTCATCAAATATTGCTAGGTGAGTCGTTCTATACATTAAGGCCTAGCTATTTTTCTCCAAGAATAATCATGTCCAAATGTATATTCTGGCCCTTCGCTTCATTTTTCCAAATACCAGTTAATTTCAATGAGTTCCCGCACCCGCTTGGAATTTTCGAAATTCTTGGCTGGAGGAAGCATTGTATTAGCTTTCGATGAAAAGTCCTAAATACAAATACATGGATGAAATACTTACAACAGGGAAATATCAAGTCTAAATGATCACCCAGGATCAAGTGAAAATTGATGACATTCAGCCCTTCGAAAAATGTTACGAATAATACCGCATTATTATTGGATAAGGATCATCCCACAAACTAATGACTTTTTAACTTGTTTTCACGGAACAGAATATTTGTTCATACCCAATAACATTTTCAAACAGCTGCAAAAGGATGTTTAGCAAAAGCCGGCCACATGTATAAGACTACAATAGGCTGCTGCTGAAGTGGAGCCAGATGGAGAGGTGTCGGAGTAAGACTCTCCAACGCTGCGCGATTCCACCTCCTGAAGGAAGCGCAAGAACGTCCGAATTCACAAGAATGTGTTTTGACGGGGCTAATTAATTTCCTATAATTCCTCCAAACTACAAATTATGACAAAATATAGGAGCCGAAACTGTCCCGGACAATATCAAACAGGTAAGGAACAGCACCTCCGCGCTGATACATGCACAACAAAGATAACCTGCTGCAGCAGAACAGGCCAGAACCTCAGAGCATGCCGGGACAACTTAGGACAGAACATGGCGAGACAACTCAGGACGGAACATGGTAGGACAGCTCAGAACAGAACATGGCGGGACAACTCAGGACAGAACATGGTGGGACAACTCAGGACAGAACATGGCGAGACAACTCAGGACAGAACATGGTAAGACAACTCAGGGAACATGGACAACCAAGACATAGCGGGACAACTCAGGACGGAACATGGTAGGACAACTCAGGACAGAACATGGTGGGACAACTCAGGACAGAATATGGCGGGACAACTCAGGACAGAACATGGCGGGACAACTCAGGACAGAACATGGTAAGACAACTCAGGACAGAACATGGCGGGACAACTCAATACAGAACATAGCGAGACAACTCAGGACGGAACATGGTAGGACAGCTCAGGACAGAACATGGTGAGACAACTCAAGACAAAACATGGCGGGACAACTCAATACAGAACATGGTGGGACAACTCAAGACAGAGCATGGTAGGACAGCTCAGGACAGAACATGGCGAGACACAGCTGGGCTGAGGACCCCCAGGACCTGTGTTGGGACTTGACCGCGAGTGTATGGTCACTGGCTCGTTTCTCGCAGGCAGGTCCAGGTCTTCCGATTCAGGGAAACTCAAACAGGTTTCATCTGGACAAGAGGAGTGCTTCATATTCTCGGCATAACAACCATGAGGTGTGGAATGAGACAACGCAAAGGCACCAATACTTGCATCCTGCGGGGGACGAGGTTTGGAGGGGGCACCGGGGAGGTTTCCGCAGCTCCGGGACCCAGTGCGGGGGCAGGGCGAATGCTACATTTGGGGGAGAGTGGGATGGCACCTGTTCCCTTCCTTCTTTCCCGTTCCCCCGAAGGCCGTGTTGACCATCTTTCTTCGGTCTGTGAACTTGCATGGTGATGCTTCAAATTAAGGGGACGGAGTTGGGCACTAAGCCAACATTTGCTGCACACCGCTTCACCAGACAGCGGTATTTGTTTGCTAAATAGTTAACTGTTCCCGACCTTATCGCCATTTCAGCTCATGTTTGATTTACAGAGCATTGTGGAACGGAAATGCTGGAGGCAAGAATACGAAACCACGACCAATGCAGCGTGCCCACGTGCAGCGAATGTATAGCCATCACCGCGTCTACTGAGAAAGGGTTTCACAACAATCGAGTCTGTGGTTTAAAATCTCACCCTCCCTCTCCACTTTTCATGCCAGCATTTTCTGACCCCAACCAAATTGGGACAGAGCTTCAAAACCATAGGATCATCAATGAAAGACAGGTGGTAGTGAGCCCATATCTGCAAAATATAAATAAAAAAAATAATAATATAATATATATAATTTTTTTCAAAGACGGTCAGTGGCAGATTTACACCGGATGCTTGAGGGAAGGGGCAACGGGGCCCAAACTCGTCAAAACTTAGGATTATTAAATATCTGGCAAAACCGCTGGGTTTGGGGTCAAGCCTTTTTCCTCCCCTCCCCTGGACCCGCCAGTGCAACAAGCAGTTTGCCAACAGTGACGACAAGAGGAGCCAAAGCTTCAACGACAACTCCTCTTCGCTTTTTCGCCGGCGAGAACGTTCTCGTTACAAGACACAAACAAGCGGTCGGACGCTTAGCTCTGCACCGTGACCTGACCACGCTGTCACATTTATAGTGTATGCCCTCCGCTTGTTTCATGGACAGGAATATTCATTTTCCAGCGAGTTAACACAGTTTACCCGTCCGTATACATTGGTCACTCCCGAATTACCTTTGCTTCATTTTGATGAAGCGTTCAATGTCTAGCATATAATTCATAGAACATAGGTACATCCTTAGGTTTCGGAGTGCTGATGCGAGGAGCATGAGTATAAGTTGACATTCGAGGTCTGGCTACAATTTGACAGAGAATTTGTGATTTGACCTACCTGATTCTGATGAAGGGCTTTGCCCGAATATATAATCTTAGCGTAAGTTACATCTAAGATTCGAGGAGACAGGCCAGTATACACCTTGTCAACTTAGATACATCCATTGTAAGGCGAATAGTGTCTTGTGGGCAATCATTCTTGATCACAATATCATATTCGTTAATAGTGAGCAGGAAATAAAAAATTGTCTCACTAGCCCTGTCTTATTCATTCAAACCGATTTTGTAGTTCGTTTCGACAGCATTACGGCAAAGAATCAACAAAAATACAAACAAATACGGCAAAGGAAAAATTCAGTAGTACCTTTGAGTGGAACATGAATATCAGTAAAGACTGAAAAACTATACGTAACTGCCCATTGCAAAAAATACAGCGGCGAAAAGAACATCGGTAAAAATTGTACATTAGATCCGGAAGGCAGGGGCTAGATTTCTATTGATAAGAGCACAAACCATAAGCAAAAATAGGGCCTTCTCGTGAGTCCTCCCAGGCAGTATCTGTTTATGTCCAACAGTTTGAACATGAGTTTTGAAGTTAAAAATGTGTGGAAGCAAGAACAGTTCTTTAAAAAAACATCTTGGGATTTCCATGATTTACCCATGAGCAAAACTTCGGGACACCTTTAATTCCTATGCCCATAGAAAGGTACACTTGTGAATATGCCAACAGCGATAACTAAAAACCACTATTCATTCCAAGCATATTCTATAAGCTAAAATCAGATACAAATGCTTCCACCGTATCTGAAAATGTTCCTTCCCGCAAAAGTAGGTGGGTGAAACAGCGCAGAGGCCCGGTACCTCACGGCTGGGCTAGCCGCCGCCGTCCGTCCAGGTGGCAGCACTAGTCGGGGCAGACCGACCCTCGGACGGACCGCGGCTGGAGCCGAGCGAGGCGGCCGCCGCCGCCTGCCCCAGAGACCGCCTGGGGATGCCAAAATTCAGGCCAGCCGCACCAGGCTCACACGACGCTGCCCTTAAATGGAACGGCATATTTCAATAAATGTAAAGGTATACGAACATCCGGTCCAGAAAACAGGAAGAAGGGAGAAAATGATCTATCTAAATAAATTAGTACCGTACAATGACGAAGGGTTATCATTTAAGTCTAAAATATATCGGGAGCCCTATTTTCCGAATTCCAACGTCCCAGGAGCATAAGAGTAAACGCTTTTTTCCGCAAAGGGTATTTATACAAACATAGAGAAAGGCTTTCAAGACCCTTTGAGCAGTCACCACACCCCGTGCAGTCCTTTTAGTTAAGCTACAAATTCATTGCAAACAAGTATCCCTAACCGTGGCACTATCCCTAACCGTGGCACTATCCCTAACTCGTGGCACTATCCCTAACCAGTTACTTTACAAACCGCAATAAACGAGCCGCGTGTTGATGAGCGTCACTCTCAGGTCAGAATTGGTCAGTGGCGTCGTTTGGAACGCACTGTGACTGGGCGACGGCGGCGGTCGGCGCGTCACTGGCGCTCATCGGCTGGACCCTGCCGGCCCCGGCCACCAATAGAAGACGAGAGCAACACGTGCCGGTTGGCGCGTAATCTGCAGCAGACGATTTGGCGGCAACGCGCGAGCCACGAGGGCGGCGCCCGACCCAAACATTGGGGCGCAGGCGTCGGAATCGACTTATCAAGACAGGCTTGGTCTTTTCAAGCAGCTACGATTACCCTCCCGCAAGACTGGCATGATCAAATTAAATGCAGTTGTTTCCCTTAACTTACATAGATGACTTCAAAGAAAAACAAAATAGGGTCCTTGCCTCCCCTACATGGCTTTCACCTTCGAAAAAGAAGCCAACTATATAGGATTTGCAATGCATGACAGAATCTGTTTCCAGTGAAAATAATACAGACACTAACCAAGTTCTTGGGTAAAGTTTTCTGGCTGATTACGTTGTCGAATCTCGTCCCGTAAGTGAATATCGTACATCACGAATCGACAGAGAAAATATTAAGCCGTACCCAAAAAAGGCCAGTTAGAACCATTTGGTTTTGGACCAAATTTCATCAAAGAGTACATGAAATGCATTGCTAAAAGGAGCAGTACTTGAAATGCAGCTAAAAATCGGGTTTAAGCACATGGGACCAACAATATATTCATTTCAAGATCTTTCGAAAGGCATTCACCAACTCTATAGGTTTATACGGTTTCTTCCTATCACTTCAGATTTTCGTGTTATTTGTAACCGTAGAACAGTTATGGCTCGTCTAGGTACAAGAGACATCGAATGAGCCGATTCGAAAAGTGTGGAAATTATTTAATCTTATGTGGGAAATACCATCAAGGAGAGCATCGGTGTCAAAATCGAAGGGGAACAGGGTGATGCATCTCCCACTGTTTAGTCCGGAATTTCCCTTTTAAAGTCAAATTCAGAAACACTGAAAATTTGGACAAAGAAGGGGGGGCCCCTAATTCTCGCTTTTTAACAGACGGTAACTCTAGGAGACGAGAACATCAAGAAGCTGAAGTAGCAATGGATAAATGGTGATCAATTTAAGAGGACATATCTCTCACCTTGCCGTCAGACAAGGTATTAGAATGTCCCGTCTACGCATTCACGGCAAACGGGCTAGGCATATTTTCATTCAAGAACAACGCAAAACATTTACCCACACAAGACTCCTCACAGACTATGCACGGCACCCAACTAGTTGCACCTATCAACCCACAGCACCTCGGTAGTGGCCCAGGCCCAATCGCAGCGGCCCGTGTAGTCACGTGAGCGGACAGAACACGGCTGGATTCGTCTCAGAACTGGCACACACCGTCCCCCCACGCGCAGCTACTTGCACTTACCTCCAAATCAGTCATTGTTGCCGCACATGATGAAATACTGGGAAAACGACGTGGGCCGCGCGACCGTTGTCCTACGGAGGCTGCGATCACAGACCCCACCCGGCCGGCAGATCACCTCCGTCTGGCGTTGCCGAGTGGTCCGTCAGCCGACGCATGCGCCCGGCCACCGTTGCGCACCCCTCTCAGAGGCGGCGCCGGCAACCCCAGGGCGGGGGGCTGACAGATCACCTACTGGGCTCTCTGGACCCGTGCTAGCTGCGTCAGTGATAAGAGAATGTTATTAGATGTAGGTGGGAAAGGTTCAAAAGCAAAAATACATGCTTTAGCGAATTATATTCCATTCTGTAAATATCGCAGTCTCCCCTGGCGGAGGCGCCCGGCGCCGTCGCTGAGCCGGCGCCGCGCATGCGCAGTAGGATGGGCTGTTACTGCCGCTCTGGCGTCGGCCAAGGCTCCGCGGCGACTGGCGACTGGTGAGGCCGTGGCGTCCCGGCGCCGTTGCTGCCGCAGAGGCCGCGGCGCCGACCGATATAGCTGCCACGGACCAGCACGGTCGCCGCCGAGCTCCGCCAGGCTGTCGGCGATGCTGCCCCTACTGCCTCGGCAGCGCGCTGGCAGCACCGCACTCGGCCGAGTTGCCAGATATTGCGAGTATCTGAAGATATATTTTAGCTTGTTTGCAGCGGCCACGATTTTATATGCCTAATTGCCAAATGATACTTACTTGATCACTTATCATCCGAATTTGGCTTGCCGATAATTCTCAGTGCCCATTTGATGCATCAAGTAAGGATTGATTAAAGTGCGTAAAAACGATAGTGCAATTTTCGGTGCGAGGGCTATATATTCGGGGTATAACTAGTGGGCAGCAGGCGCGTGGAGCTCCAAAAATCACTGTGGGTGCCCAGATTTGAAATGATGCCAATAACAATCACGCAAAAATAGATAGCACTATATTATATTATCTTTGATTTCACCTTCACACAGGCTTGCTGAAGCAGAGAAAACCAGTCCCAAGTCCTTAAAAGGATAATCAATTGAATTTAAAATAATTTTAACATAGGTGGCTCAACGTTTCATTTGGGGTGCCCGGGCACCCCACAAAGATATAAACCCCCACTCCGTCAGGAGGCATTGAGCCATGTCCACTTTTGGGTTAAACATTTTTATGTAGGTATAGGTAAACGTACCGAGTGTTTCGTGATTTACCTGGGATGGCGCGCTATAGGCTCTTTGGACAATTTCTGATAACGTCAACATTTTCCTCAATATCCAGAGAGGAGGAGTAGATGTTCCGCCTGAAGGGGAAAACGGGATGATAATTAACACGCGCCCCCTGGGGTCCCTGGCATGACACGCCCCGCTGGGGGGCGTTTTTCGCCCCACCCCCTCCGTATCTCATTTCCCAGGAAAGCTAAAGGAAAATTACGGACGGCATTCAAAAGCTCTTGACGAGACAAAGAGAAATTATAAGAAGTAGTTTTTATGTCAGGTCAATATTGAGGTCAGTAAAAGTCAAAGAGGGTTCCGTAGGCTTACAACAGGGCGGTGTATGTTTACCCCTCTATATTTTTACTCAGTGAAGCAAGAGCAAATATGTATGCATCATTGGATTTCTCTCATCGTGGCAAATCGAATGATGTATAATATGACCTTGCTAGGTCAAATTTTGAAAATGACCTTACATCGAGTTAGGTCAAGGTCACATGGTGACCTGGTGTGGTCATGCTGCATATCAAACGACTCCCCGTGACAATATAAGCACAATGAAAGCATATTGGGACCTTTATATCAATTCAGTGAGAAGTTATTGGCAAAACGATCACTGTATGTTCCTGTGACCTGACATGACCTTTGAGAGGTCAGATGGTCAAAAACTCAACTTTAAGGTCAAAATTGTGACAATAATACACGGTTTGATAATTTTCAGCTTTATCTACCCAGTTTTTACTGAAAACAAGCCCTTTCTATTTTTCACCATATAGGTACCTACTTATAATGGGGTGAGCGAAAAATTGACCCCACCTTAGGTCAACAGTATCAAAATTCAGAGATATCAGATTTGTAGATCCTAATGACCTTATCATATGGTGAAAGTTTCAAACTGATCGGTTTACAGATGTTTCTTAGGCACCGCTTCAAACTCGTGATTTTGGGTTTTGAGGTCGGGTCACTTGACCTCAAATAGCTCCTTGACCTGACATGACCTAACCTAAAAAATTTGGTCAGATGCGTAAAATTGATTAGGGATAAGGTTCTGTAAGTTCCGATGTTCTGCGTCTCTTCGTTGTTGCGTTATCTGGGGAACACCAGGAGGGGGCGAATTTCGCCCCCCAGCGGGGCACGTGTTAAATCTGCACGCGTTTATGAACCCGAAAAATAGGAATATGGCTTTCACATTCCAGAATCGATGGTTTTAATTACAAAGCCACATATTTATTGCGTATTCTGAAAGCAACAATTATAAATTCCCCCGGTGGTACATTTTTAAGGCAGACATCTCTGATTTAAATGCAAAAAGTAATTGCGCCCTGGTCAAATGCGCCCTATCCAAATTTATGTTGAAAAATCAAACTCAAAGCCTTTCCGTATGAGTGTGATTTTATTATTACAAGTCATTGTGAATGCAAGAATACCACGTTAAAATGACTTCCAGGCCCTCCAAATGAAAAGCTTGGGAGGTAGCCGAGCCCCATTTGCTCCTATACCTACTAATGCTTATTTCTGCCGTGCCACTGACTTAACATGGTATGAGGGAAGGGCGCAATTAAACCTAAATGCGCCCTCCCCCGAGCGCAATTACCCTCACACTTTAAAAAATGCGCCCTTTGCATAGTTTCACTCAAATTGGAATTCACTCTTAGAACACACTATTTTCAGGCCAGGAATTGCTTTCTCCATAACAACAAATGATCAAATTTTGTAATTTAATCCACAGTAGCAAGATTGAATGGGAGACATTCGTCTAGGAAGTGATTTCCCTTAGGGGGCGCAATACACATACTTTCCCCTACATAGGACCAATTAACTCTCGCCCCACCGGGGGCCATCGATGCCACCTAAGGTTTTTTTCCGAATAAGGAAAACACAGCAAGGCGCAGCACCGCGGTTGAGGAGTCTACCTCTTTCCCCATAATTTCCCCGCCATCCCTGAAATTTTCTTCCTCGGGCCACACTAGGTCAGGTCACTAGGTGAGGTCAACCAAGGTCACCTCACTTCAAATTTTGAGCTCTACCATAGCTATATTTCCAAGCTGATCTATTTTAAGCTATCCGCACTTGATGACCCCTCCAGGGTCTACAAAATGTATCACCGGGATTTTTCGATTTGGTAACGCGAGGTCAGGTGACGAGGAGACATCTCTCATAGAAAAAGCATGGGAAAAGCTGTCTTACGATCTAACAGCCACAAAAATGATTGCAAATGCTCAGCTCATTGCACATTGCACGCGCACTATGCACGTGCGAAGTACACAAATTACATTTTTGGCTAATGTGACCCTCTTTACATAGCTCTCGAGCAAAAAACATGGGGGCAGATGCGAAGTAACTTGGCCTCTTATGTTGGCCAGTATGTGAGCCGTATGCACGTACGAGCAGGATGGTGTCAGCCGACAGGTTTGTGCACTCGTGCCAGAAAAGTATTTTTGGTCTGAGATCCTCCGCTTAAAAATATGAAGTTTTGATCCGATAGCTGTGCTCCTATATGTGCCACACTAACGCAACTTCGGAATAATATTAACCCGCGCCCCACCGGGGGTCCGGCGCCACCTTCGCCCCACCGGGGGGCCATCGATGGCCCCCTCTAACTCCGAAAATATGGGCGTTAGCGCAAATCTGCAAAGTGCAATAGAAAGCTCGCGTGAATTCAGTAAGAAATTACTTCGCATGTTTTAGTTCTCAGGTAAATGGTTTGACCTCCAGAGGTCAAATTAGGTCAAGATCGGCTATTTTCACTCAAATATGCAATGATTAAGCAAACTGGGCATAACTCTTATGTCATTAGAGCTATTGAGGCCTGGTAAAGTACATTTGATAGCAAATTGCCAGTACTTTTTCCGCTATGTGGAACGTAAAGACCTCCCGCCAGTGGTTTGACCGCCAGAGGTCACCTCGTGATCTAAGATGACCTGAGGTCAAGAAAGGTCGGAAAGTGACCTTGCCGTATATCAAATGAAAGCCAGTGACAAGACAAACACGATGGTGTTTGTTTCACCGCTCTAGCCCAATTAGGTCAAAAGTTATTGTCAAAATACTGTTTTTGACCCCTGGTGACCTTGGATGACCTTGGAAAAGTCAAAGGGCAAATATGACCCCTGGGATCCGTGAAAGGGTGTCCAAAAACGTTGTTCTGAGCAGGCTGAGTATTTGCAATCATTTTTGTGGCTTTCATATCATGAAATAGCTTTTCCCCATGCTTTTCCAATGGGAGAGGTCGCCTCGCGACCTGACCTCAGGGCACGAAATCGAAAAATCCCGGATATACACCTTGTAGACCCTGGAGGGGTCATGAAGTGTAGGAAGTTTCAAATCGATCGAGTTTGAAATGTAGCTCTTACAGACCTCTAAAGGTGAAGTGAGGTGACCTTGGTTGACCTCGTCTGGTGACCTGACCTTGGATGACCCGGGGTAAAAATTTCAGGGATGATGGGAAAATGATGCAGTGAGAGGTAGAGCCCTCAACCGCGGTGCTGCGCCTCGTCGTTTTTCTGCTATCCCGGAAAAACCTTAGGGGGGCCATCGATGGCCCCTCCGGTGGGGCGAGGGTTAAGCCAGACCAGAACTCTTTGTGGTGCCATTTGCGTTGCAGCTCGTGCTCTGAGTACCCCTTGGCACGCGCAGTTTTTTCCCAACCAAAAAACTTGTGACATTGCTACCTTTGTGACCCCATAGACTAAATTTGAGCCATAACATTTTGATAGTAATCCTCTTGTAGAAGGCAAATAACATGATTTAGTTGTCCAGAAAGTGATATATGGATTGCACGGTTGCTATACTAGATCACATGCTATGCTAGATCAAATGCTATGCCAGATAAAAAAGTACGTGCTATGCTATGCTAGATCAAATACTATGCTAGATCAAAAAGTGATCTCGACCTCACCTCAGGTCAGGTCATTTTTATGTTTTGACTTAGCTTAACCCTATTATACATTATTTGATTGGCCGTAATAAGAGGAAGCGAATGGTGCATAAAAATGTATTCTAATTCAACTATTTTAGACGCTAGAGCACAGAAACTTTGCTCTAATATGTCACCTCCTTTAACCCTCGCCCGACCGGGGGCATCGATGCCCCCTAAGATTTTTTCGGGATAGCAGAAAACCGACGAGGCGCAGCGCCGCGGTTGTGAACTCTACCTCTCACCCCATCATTTTCCCACCATCCCTGAAAATTTTTATCCCGGGTCACCCAAGGTCAGGTCACCAGGCGAAGTCAACCAAGGTCACCTCACTTCAACTTTTGAGCTCTATGAGAGTTTTATTTCTAAGTCGATCGATTTGAAACTTCCTACACTTCATGGCCCCTCCGGGGTCTACAAGATGTGTTCCGGGATTTTTCGATTTCGTGACACGGGGTGACCTCTCCCATCGAAAAAGCATGGGAAAAACTTATGATCTATGATCTTAAAGTCTTATGTCTTATGATCTATAAGTCACAAAAACGATTCCAAATTCTCAGCTTCCTCAGAAGAGCGTTCTTGGACACCATTTCACGGATCCCAGGGGCTATATTTGCCCTTTGACCTCTCCAAGGTCATCCAAGGTCAACAGGGGTCAAAAACAGTACTATGACAATAACGTTTGACCTAATTACGCTAGAGCACTGAATCAAACACCATCGGGTATGTCTTGTCACGGGCTTTCATTTGATATACGGCAAGGTCACTTTCTGACCTTTCGTGACCTTATGTCATATTAGGTCACGAGGTGACCTCTGGAGGTCAAACCACTGGCGGGAGGTGATTACATTCCACATAGTGGAAATAGGTCTGACATTTTCCTATCAAAATTACTTTACCAGATCTCAATAGCTCCAATGATATACATTGGCGGATCCAGGAAAAAGTTTTGGAGGGGGCCAAAACATCGTTTTGGGGGGCCAAATCGGGAAAAAATCGCAAAAAGCATAGGATTTAAAAAAAACGGCCAAAAGTCGGTCGTTTTGGGGGCCAAAAGATACTATTTCGGGCTTTGGGGGCCATGGCCCCTGGGCCCCCCTGGATCCGCCAGTGATGATATAAGAGTTGTGCTCAGTTTGCTTAATCATTGCATATTTGAGTAAAAATAGCCTATCTTGACCTTACTTGACCTCTGGAGGTCAAACCATTGACCTGAGCGCTTAAACATGCGAAGTAATTCATTACTGATATCACGCGAGCTTTCTAATACACTTTACAGATTTGCGCTAACCCTCATATTTTTGGAGTTAGAGGGGAGGGGCATCGTGGGCCCCGGGTGGGGTGAAGGTTGCGCCGGACCCCCGGTGGGGCGCGGGTTAACCTGTCATGACCTCAATATTGACCTGAGCCCAAAAGTAACTGATTTAAATTCTCATTAATTTTATTAGCTATCCACCAGGGTTTACGTTTTTGCGCTATCCCGCATAAGTGCCGAATTCGAGGGGTGTTCGAACACCCCCCCTCCTGTCACCATAGCAAAGGTGGCTCGGAGGCCTACCGGGGCGTGTGTTAACCCGCGCCCCACCGGGGGTCCGGTGCCAACTTTGCCCCACCGAGGGCCATCGATGCCCCTCTAACTCCGAAAATATGCCTGTTGGCGCAAATCTGTAAAGTGCATTAGAAAGCTTGTTTGAATTCAGTAAGAAATCACGTTGCACGTTTAGGCACTCAGGTCAACGGCTTGACCTCCAGAGGTCAAGTTAGGTCACGATAGGCTATTTTCACTCAAATAAGCAATGCTTAAGAAAACTGAGCATAACTTTTATGCCATTAGAGCTATTGAAATCTGGTAAAGTACATTTTAAAGGACAATGTCAGACCTTTTTCCACTATGTGGAACGTAGTGATCTCGCGTCAGTGGTTTGACCTCCAGTGGTCACCTCGTGACCCAATATGACCTGAGGTCACGAAATGTCAGAAAGTGACGTTGCCGTATATAAAATGAAAGCCAGTGACGAGACATACACGATGATTTTTATTCAGGGCTCTAGTTTAATTAGGTCAAAAGTTATTGTCAAAATACTGTTTTTGACCCTGGTGACCTTGGATGATCTCGGAGAGGTCAAAAGGCAAATATGACCCCTGGGATCCGTGAAAAGGTGTCCGTGAAAAGGTGCTTTTTGAGCAATCTGAGCATTTGTAATTGTTTTTGTGACCTCTAGATCATAACCCGCGCCCCACTGGGGGTCCAGCGCCACCTTCGCCCCACCGGGGGCCATCGATGGCGCCCCCTCTAACTCCGAAAATATGGGCGTTAGCGCAAATCTGCAAAGTGCAATAGAAAGCTCGCGTGAATTCAGTAAGAAATAGCTTCACATGTTTTAGTGCTCAGGTCAATGGTTTGACCTCCAGAGGTAAAATTATGTCATGATCGGCTATTTTCACTCAAATATGCAATGCTTAAGCAAACTGGGCATAGCTCTCATGCCATTAGAGCTATTGAAGTCTGGTAAAAGTACATTTGATAGGAATTTGTCAGTTCTTTTTCCGATATGTAAAACGTAAAGACCTCCCGCCAGTGGTTTGACCTCCAGAGTTCACCTCGTGACCTAAGATGACCTGAGGTCACAAAAGGTCAGAAAGTGACCTTGCCGTATAGCAAATGAAAGCCAGTGACAAGACAAACACGATGGTGTTTGTTTCAGTGCTCTAGCTTAATTAGGCCAAAAGTTATTGTCAAAATACTGTTTTTTGACCCCTGGTGACCTTGGATGACCTTGGAGAGGTCAAAGGGCAAATATGGCCCCTGGAATCCGTGAAAGAGTGTCCAAGAATGCTTTTCTGATCAAGCTGAGCATTTTCAATCACTTTTGTGCCTTTTAGATCATAAGACAGCTTTTCCCCATGCTTTTTCAATGGGAGAGGTCACCTCGTGACCTGACCTCTGAAGTTGAAGTGAGGTGACCTTGGTTGACCTCGTTTGGTGACCTGACCTTGGGTGACCCGGGGTAAAAACTTCAGGGATGGTGGGAAAATGATGCAGTGAGAGGTAGAGCCCTCAACCGCGGTGCTGCGCCTCTTCGTTTTTCTGCTATCCCGGAAAAACCTTAGGGGCATCGATGTCCCCCGGTGGGGCGAGGGATAAGGCAGCTTTTCCCAATGCTTTTTCAATGGGAGAGTTCACCTCGTGACCTGAACTCAGGTCCCGAAATCGAAAAAATCCCGGATATACATCTTGTGGACCCTAGATGGATCATGAAGTGTAGGAAGTTTCAAATCGATCGAATAAGAAATGTAGCTCTTATAGAGCTCAAAAGTTGAAGTGAGGTGACCTTGGTTGACCACGCCTGGTGACCTGACCTTGAGTAACTTGGGATACAAAAACTTAGGGATGGTTAGAAAATTATGGGGTGAGAGATAGAGTCCTGAACCGCGGTGCTGCGCCTGGCCCTTTTCCTGCTATCCCAAAAACCTTAGGAGGGCCACCGATACCCCGGTGGGGCGAGGGTTAAGATCCCTCAGGGCAGAGGTAAAAAAATCTGCCAACTCGCCTACAACGTTAATCAAAATAAGATGAAATATAGGTAATGACAATGCTAATACAAAATAGATCAGGTTGGTGACGAAATAGGCAAGATATTGTTCGCTTCAGCGTGAGAAGTTTATGCTCTGTCTGTCAAAATGATCTGCAACACTCGGAAACATTAAGCGTGTCTGGAAAATAATCCCTTTGATCCCCAACCACAGCATATTCGGCCACACAAGTTTGGTTTGAAATTCGATTGATGACACTCAAGAAATTTTTCCGACCTCTGCCCAGGGTAGACACGTGCCCACCCAAAATGTGACTGTGTTGTCTATTGCAACGGGAACATATTGCGATGCAATATAGCTGGCTGGTAAACATCATTTTCCCCATAAAGTAGATTTTGTGGACGTTTATCAATTTCCATAAAATTTGTTTAAGAATTCCTATCTCATCTTTACTGATCAATTTGTTCGGATGATGTTTTAAAACTAAGATCATTTAATTATCTTGCAGAGGTGGTTTCTTCGCTGTGCCACTTCAGCAAAGTAGTATCCAGACTGCAATGAACAAATTATCCACCATTTTACAAGAAGCATTGAAAGCATGGTAGGAGGCAGAGCAAATTTTTCTTGGGCCTCCCGTAGATGTGTAAATGCTAAAAAGTTTCTCATTCGTGTGAAATGTTATCGATTTACCACTCTCTGCTCTGTGCAGACAGGGTAAGTTCGGCACAGAAATTGGTATAAAAATTAAAAAGGAGCCCATGGGTGAAGTCGACTTCAAAAAGTAGTTCGGATACAGGCACCCGGCTTTATTGGTACTTGTTTGACCAGTAAGAAGTTCTCTCCTTCCCTGGCAACCTTTGTAAGCCACTGATTTTTTAACACGCGCATTGCGGGGGGTGTTTCTTCTTTTTTGTTTTGCTTTTATTTACTGAACACGCGCATTGACGGGGGTCTGAGCCACCTTCGCATTGACGGGGGGGGTACCCGCCCCCTCCTAAGATCTCGAGAACCACGGTAGGTAGCGAAAAACGGCAAACGACGTTGGGTTGCCCATCCACTTCTCCATCGAAAACATTTGAACCATTTTTTTGTCAGGTCATATTTAAGGTCACGAGAGGTCAAAACATGCCGTCATAGGGATAACATATGAATTCAGTTTTTGGCCACTACATCTGAACAAGAAAAGATAGAGCAAAACAACTTGAACTATATGAATACTCTCAGCAAGCCAAATCGAACGATATATAATTTGACCTTGCTTGGTCAAATCAAGGATTTGACCTGACCTGAGGTCAGGTCAGGGTAAAATTATATAAAATGCATATCATTAGAACCGCAAAGCCCAGGCGAGTCTAATGCAGCTAAAATAAATGCTCTATCACCATCCGTTACTGAGTTATTCCGTAAAAAAACATTTTTCCCATGTATTTCCAACGGAGAGGTCATGCCTTGTACCTGACCTTAGGTCATCGATATCAAAAATACCGAAAAACCTTTTAGAGAACTCGGTAGGGCCATTATGTGATATGAGTTTCAATCGTATAAGTTCACCCTGCTCCGACTTATGCTATCTTAAACTTTTTTAAGGTCGGGTCACTTGACCTGTACTGGTGACCTGACCTTGGATGATCTAACCTTAAAATTTTCACAGACGTTGTAAAAATGATGAGGGAAAAGGTATACCAAGTACGGCGGCGCTACGCGCCGCCGTTTTTCTGCTGTTTTCGAAAAACCCGAGGGGGTGGGGTACCCGCCCCCGTCAATGCGCGTGTTAAACAACGTTGCAAACAGCCAAAACAATTTACCAAAGGCGCCCCAAATGGTAGATTGCCCCCTCCCCCCGATGCTGCACCCCGTCATTAAAAAAATATCGAATCTGTCCCTGACCAGGGATCGCGACAGACCTTGAACATTGTAACTGTGAGCTGTGACAGAAAATACCTTTCAAGACCTTTCAAGAAAATAGACCTTTGTGACAGAAAATACCTACAAAATCCGAATCGATCCGGCGGGTCAAATGAAGGAAAAATCCCAGGAAACGAAAACTTTCGGATCAATTACCTTGATGAACTAGAATAGATAACGCGTCCTCGTCGGTTCCTTCGGATTTTGGGACGAGTATCCACAAACAATATACGTATCTCAAAATCATTTGATTAAAAAGCTTCAGTAACTCTCGCAATTCCTCCCCCCCAATCACGCTTCATAGGTACATACATCACCATCTCTTCCGTTCATGCTTTCAAATTTAAATTCGTATGACTAACCTGGAAGTAAGAGATATGATTACTTGGAAAAATGCATCCGAATTAGCCTCAATTGTATATTTAGCAGTTGCGCTTCTCTGTCAGCCAAGCAGCCTACTGCAGTGCAGAGGTGCAGTGGCGGATCCAGGAGGGTGGGGGAGGGGGCAAAAACGGAAACAAGTTTTGCTCTCCCACCCCCACAACAGAAAATATCGGGGCAAAACTATGTTTCTGTCCCCTCAAAGCGGTCGACCTCCTTTTTGTCCAGGCTTCTTTTTAGCTTCTAAGCAAGATTTCGGTGCTTTAACTCTCACCTTCAAACAGAACCAGTCAACTTCAGTGCAAGTATTTGGCTTTGGATAGCAAGAACAAACATTTTGTGCCGATATATTTCACCCCGTGACGCTTTGTTGATGCTTTTGTTTTGCTTATCGCCTTGGGTACCCCCAAATCCTACCGTCAAGTTATATTGTGCGCAAAAGGTTTCAACGCGAGACGGTTTTGTTTGCTTTTTGTGTTTGGCTTACCGCCAAACCGACCGGCTAGATCCTCCTCTGCAGTGGTGAACAGCAGCGACGGGGTGCAACTTTCAAAAGTTGCCGCGTATTTTGAACGATCACTTTATCAAAATGACATACCGAAAACTTTCGTTTTGCTCAAATCATTGCAGGTTCGGATTTTGGGATCAAAGATTCACTAAAGTCATGAAGGGATTTGTCACAGAAACTCCGAACTAATCATCCGAAATAGCAATTCCCGCAAAGACGGGCTAATTTTGAAGCAAAACTTTAGCATCCCGCAAGGCACAGGGACGGCCGCCCCGCTTAGGTCACCCGCTCACCAGTCAGTTGCCAGGCGACCTACGTCGGGTAAATAATGAGCACCGGAGCGTCTCAGGGGATCCGATGCCAACCTTTCACCAGTGCACTGCCGCTGCACGGTTTCCTGAACGGGCCGGAGCCCAACACTCTACCAGCTGAGCTGCCGGGTAACAGGTGAATGAAGTTCACTGAACAACATTGCGAATTCAGACATAAGATTTTCCTGCTTTTAACCTGTCCCGGAGCTGGTCTGAACTGTAATGTACCATGCGCGTGGGGGAAGCTTTTAAGCCCTGGCAGAGCCGAGTTAACAAGCATGACGTCATAACGTGAACATAAATGCAGATTTAATAGAAACTTTGATAATGCTCTCGAGTGTGTGCAAAACAGCCTAACCTTTGAATGTTCAAAGACAGCATGGTACAATTAATTCATCAAAATCACTCGATCATTTATTTGAAACGATAATATAAATTCTCATGGAAAATTAATTTTGCTATGAACGATTTTCATGTCAATAACTAAAAATTTCCACTATCAGGCATAATACTGTTATGTATTGCCATTCATTGTTTACCTACCTATATAATATATATATATATATATATATATATATATATATACCTTCCTTGAAAATGTTTGACTCTACTAATAGTAAAGATTGAGATGAAGTGTCAAAAGTTGCTTAATTTGCTTTACCCAGTGAAAACTTACTTCCCAATTATCCCCTTATAACTACCACCCCGTTGGCATTCGAGCCCAGCTCCGTAGCCGACCAGTACCTATATGGGCGGCGGATCCAGGACTCCAGAAGGGTAGGGGGATTGACTCCAGTTGGGGCGGAATATGCATTGGGACATTGAATAACTTCAGGAGCGGAAAGCCCCGACGACACTCTGCATTGAGCTGTAACAAGTGGTGCCGCCTAGCAAGAGGGGAAATCCCAAAAGTGAAAGTGGCGTTTGTGCTTTTGAGTATCGTTTGTTCAACAACCGCGTTTGGTGGGCCTCCAAACCACCTTCGCCCTTGCGGGGAAGGTTTCAAACCCCCCCCACCCTCGAACTCGGCTCCTATGCGGGATAGCAATTTTGCGGACACTGATTGATAGCTTATACAGTTTCATGGCGAAACGATATCACTTTTTTGGCTCAGGTCAATATTGAGGTCATGATAGGTCAAAGAAGGTGGCATGTAAGAGAAGAGTTTCTGGGCTCTAGCGTCTGACAGAATGGAGCTAGAATCATTTTATATGCACCATTCGCTTCCTCTCGTTGCGGAAAATTGAATGAGTATAATATGGCTATACTAGATTAAAACATAAAAATGGCCTGACCTAAGGTTAGGCCAAGGTCACCACCTAACCTAGCATAGTCAATATGCATATCAATCGATTTTCAATAAGAATACAAACGTAATGGCATCGAAATAAAACTTTATCATCATTTCCTGCAACGTTATTGACCATATATGAAAACCTGATCAATTAGCCCCACATGACCTCTCAGAGGTAACAGGTCCAAACTTGCAAAATGAACCTATAAAGGGACCTAGCATACTATGATTTGGAGAATAACGAGGTATTCCAAGCGGTACCTACAAAATTAGAACAATTTTTTGCTAATTTCCGTTTTCCTCATGCATTTTCAATGGAGAGGTCGTGATCCCTACCTTACGCTAGATGGTCCTCAATATGAAAAATCCAGGAATAAATTTTGTAGTACTGAGCGGGCTCATTATGTGATAAAAGTTTCAATGGGATAGATTCACTGTTTCCTTACTTATACCACATTAAACATTTTCGGAGGTGAGGTCACTTGACCTGCACTGGTGACCTGACCTGGGATGACCCAACTTTAACTTTTTGGGGGTAAGTTTCGGAATTGATCAAGAATAAGGTGTGCCTGGTACGGCGGCGCTTCGCGCCACCGTTTTTCCTTTCCCCGGAAAAAAACACGGGGGTGCTCAAACACGCCTCCCCACCGGGGCGAGGGTTAAGTTCTTTAAGAGGTATAGGATAATACAACAAATGCCATCAGTGTTGCCATAAAAGTGATAGTGAGTTAGGAA
Organism: Lepas anatifera; assembly: GCA_034440635.1. Taxonomy (NCBI): domain Eukaryota; kingdom Metazoa; phylum Arthropoda; class Thecostraca; family Lepadidae; genus Lepas; species Lepas anatifera. The sequence goes on along the minus strand of JAOTON010001627.1, from coordinate 191,593 downwards.
AGGGGTGTTAACACCCACCCCACTGGACCTTCAATCCACCTTCGCCCTGGTATTGGGAGGGGGGTTCGAACGTGCCCTCGAAACGCAATAGCCCAGAATAATCACAGAAGAAACTAAATCGATCACTTCTTGGCTCAAGTCAGTATTTAGATCCTGACAGGTTTTAGGCCGATCATGACATGACAGGCTTAGATCATCACAAACAACATTACAGGTTTTTGAATATTTCTTTTTTGCTCTAGTGTCAGACTGGGTTGAATAAGAGTCTCTTTTAGGCATCATAAGATTCCCTCGCTACGGCAAATCGAATACTGAACGACATGACCATCAAATTTAAAATTTCAAAAACTACCTGACCCTATGGCCAGGTCAAGGCCACTATTTGACCTAAAATATTAAATATGCATATAAGCCGTTTCAAAATAATAATTCAAACGTAATGGCATCAACATTAAAGTTTTATCACCATTCCTCGTGTAGTTTTCTTCCCCAAATCTGAAAACCTGCTTAAGTAGTCCCAGATGACCTCTCAGAGATCACAGGTCATAGTACGCAACATGGACCTCTCGAGTGGCCTGATATACTATGATTCTGAGAATAATATTTCATGATCAGCATCTCTACGGAAAAATTGTAATTTTCAGCTAATTCCCGTTTTCCAGATGCATTTCATATGGATAGGTGTCACCACTGACCCTCGGTCATCGATTCAAAAATTATCACCGCAACCTATGGTGATCGATGGGCTTATTATGTGTATGTCAGCAGGGGCGGACGCACACCCGAGTTTGGGGGGCAAACCCATGTCTGCCTCTCCTCCTGGGGGGATAGGAGCGAAGATCTTTTTGCTCTACAGACCTAGTGTAAACACCTTTTTTCAGTGCTCCACAGACCTAGTATAAGCTACCTCTCAAAGTACATGATCGCTCTCGGGCGGGGGGGTGGGTGAGAGCGAATATTTTTTCTCTACAGATCTAGTGTAAACATCTTTTTTCAAAAAATTTCTCTGGTGTTTGGGGGGCAAAAGATAGTTTGGCCCCACTCCAGCGCTTTGGGGGGCCATGACCGGAATGCCCCCCCCCCACTGCGTCCGCAAATGTATACCAGGACCATTGATTTAACATTTGTTCTTCCATTTGTACCACTTGAAATATTTTTGTAGGTGATGTCACTTGACTTGGCCTGATGACCTGATCTGAATCAGGGTTGGAAAAAAGCCGGCTTAAATTGAATTTATGCCAGCCAGTGGCTTTTATTAATTTAAGCCGGTTTAAACCGGCTTAAATTAATAAAAGCCGGCTTAAATTCAGAATCAATGAAAGACGCGTTTAATCCAAGAACACCCTTTCATATCAAAGATAGATAGGTGAGAACTGCACAATACTATCAATTTGCATATTGTTTGAAGAATTTGAGTTGAGCATGTCATCCATCAAGTTGGCTGAGCACAAAGTCAATGTTGATTAACACGCGCATTGACGGGGGGTCTGAGCCACCTTCGCATTGACGGGGGCGGGTACCCGCCCCCTAAGATCTCGAGAACCACGGTAGGTAGCGAAAAACGGTAAACGGCGTTGGGCTGCCCATCCACTTCTGCATCGAAAACATTTGTACCATTTTTTTGTCAGGTCACATTTAAGGTCACGAGAGGTCAAAACATGCCCGTCATAGGGATTACATGTAAATTAAGTTTTTCGGCCATTACATCTGAACAAGTAAAGATAGAGCAAAACGACTTAAACTATATGAATCCTCGCAGCAAGCCGAATCGAATGATATATGATTTGACCCTGCTAGGTCAAATCAAAGATTTGACCTGACCTGAGGTCAGGTCAGGGTCAAATTATATAAAATGCATATCATTAGAACTGCAAAGCTAAGGCAAGTCTAATGAAGCTAAAATAAACGCTCTATCACCATCTGTTACTGAGTTATTCAGTAAAAACCATATTTCCCATGTATTACCAATGGAGAGGTCATGCTTCGTACCTGACCTTAGGTCATCGATATAAAAATACCGGAACATATTTTAGAGAACTCGGTGGGGCCATTATGTGATGTGAGTTTCAATCGGATAAGTTCACCCTGCTCCTACTTATGCTATCTTAAACTTTTTTTGAGGTCGGGTCACTTGACCTGTACTGGTGACCTGACCTGAGATGACCTAACCTTAAAATTTTCACAGAAGTTGTAAAAATGATGAGGGAAAAGGTATACCAAGTATGGCGGCGCTACGCGCCGCCGTTTTTTCTGCTGTCTCCGAAAAACCCGAGGGGGGCGGGTACCCGCCCCCCGTCAATGCGCGTGTTAATACTGGCAAGCTGGAGCATGCTGTTACGAACAGGTGAATGTGATACTGTTTCAACAGTGCACGTAATCACAGCGTTTTACCTGGATGTGGAGATAGGTCACATATTCTTTCGCTATTATGGTTGGTTAGATATATAGACTTTACATAGTCATTAAAGCAATTCCAAAACAAGGCAAAATTGTATTGGTCTCACACAAAGCGTGACAAATTACTATACGAAAAAACACTCATTGGGCAGCAACATATCACATTGCTCGACTGCATCATGTCGGCTTAATGACGGCTGCGCCGGGCCCTGTGCCAGAAAGACAGCTTTGCATTTGAAAGTTGGTGGTTAGAATTTTGGCCCTGTTCAAACTTAGGCTATTTACTCTATCGTGCTTTTTTGGTGGTCTTTAGTGGATGTTGGCCAATATCATGTGGTGCATGGTTATTGGAATGCAAAGGTATTTTTTAAAATGTTAATGATAGGTTAGCTTGTGCTAGGGTTTTTGTTAGCGTTTGTGACACTCCAAAAATATATGTTTAAGACCAGTAAGCACTTGAACGTGAATATGGTATTTATACTTTAAGTTTCATATTATTTTTGAAAATATGAAAAACAGTTCTCGCGAGAACTTAACGTGAGTGGCTTTTATTATTGTCATGATAAGTGGTTTAAACCAGGGTGGCATAAATTAATTTATGCCAGCCGGTTTAATCCATGGTTTAAACCGGTTTAAACCAGAACGTGGCTTAAATTTGCCAACCCTGATCTGAATTGACCCAAGCTAAGAATTAAAAAATTGTACAAGTCATCAATGCTAATGTATGCCAAGTACAGTGGCACTAAGTGCCGCAATTATTTTTTAGTATCGTTGGCAAAACCCACAAGGGGGAAGGGGTGCGGGGTGCTGGAAACTCTCACCGGAGCGAGGGTTAAGTTAGTTTGTAGAATTGCTACTCATTGCCCAGAAACCAGTCGGCAGCTATTCCCTCTAAAAGTTGCGTTTCCATCTGTTTCAACCTATTGTTGTATTACAACTTACAGAAAACTGAGCCCGTACGCCAATTTGGTTGCAGAAAAACAAGAGTGTGATGAAAATAATCGTCGTTCTCTGAATATCTCCATGGTCTCTGAAATTGTGTTGCCAAATCTTCCATATTCAAAAATTTAAAATCGTGCATATTGCCAAGTTTATAGGCTAGACAATAAGCTTGACCCTGCATCGTATGGACCCTTTTTGTACACGCTTGGGGGCTTCGATCGGACCCTCTACAAGCTCGGGAACAGGAATTGATACGGAAAAATTGAAACGGCGCTAGAAACACCTTATCATCTTCTACTCTGGAATCACCTTTGACCCGTGACGTCACAGTGGGCCACAATGAGTCAAATTTAGACCGATTTAGAAAATCCCTTATAACTCTCGAACCATGAAACATAGAGCTAAACGAAAGACAAAAATATGTTTGCCTTGACTCAATCAATCACATGGTATTCCGCATGACGTTGTAAGGTCACATTATAACCTTGACCTGCGGTTGAGCTTAAATAGTGACCTTTCAAGGTTATGCTGCATATCATTAGAATCATCCCGGAGTCATGCTCATTACTGTGATACCAAATTTAATACTGTATCTTGTTCCGTTCAAAATTTATAGGCACAAACAATTGAAAAACCGTGACTTTTGGTGACCTTGGCAGATCTTGGTATTGACCTGACCTCAGAATGGATGGCATCACACAAATTGATCGTTTTAAGAGATCTTCAATGATCTTTAGAAACTTGGTCTAGCTCTCCTAGAAGCTGAGTTACACCCTGGTTTTGTCAGTCACATTTTTCAAGAACAGAATCACCGTATATGGGTTTGTAAATGACGTCAGAACTCGTTGACCTGACCTGACCTGATGCCAATGTTTTGTCATAAGTTGTCATATTTATCACCCTGAAAGCCTGTAAATCACCGCGTGCTCCATTTGAATCGGCTTGGAATCATTTGCGAAAAACGAAGGAAAGTCCGATCGGACCCCTCCAGATGGTGATAGGTTGAAATGAGCCATGCTATCGGAATTAACCGCCCAATGTCTACCTAGTACCGCATTTTTTCAGGGATGAGAAGTCTGAATGAATAACTTCATAAAAGATAAGAAATTATACACGGCAAGCGTGTATTAATTTTCATCCTGCGTATCTGAGCTCCCGTGTCAGACATCAGGTATTGATATGGTTCTGATATTGAGGTGTATAATTGAAGAGGACTTGCTCCCCGGTCCGCCTCCGCCAGAAACAGCTTACGTAAGCTCCTGAGCTTCGACAGTGGGAGACGAGGGAAGCGCGCCGCTCCAACTTGCGAATCAAAGACGATCTATACAATACTTTGGGCTCGATCTATATTTGTGTGCGTTTTCTCACTTCTACCACTGCCTACGTGAGTCGACGTATGAACATGTGTTGGTTGGTAAGGTGCATCGTCGGCAGGTAGTAGATTCGTCATGGGTGGAGATTTGTGGGGGAGGGGCGGTCACGACCCCTAGATTTTGGTCACCCATAGGCTATGTATAGGGCCTCTATTACCGTAGTATCATGGATGGAGATTCGTGGGGGAGGGGGTGGTCACGACCCCCTATATTTTGGTCACCCATAGGCTATGTATAGGGCCTCTATTACTGTAGTATCATGGGTGGAGGTTCGTGGGGGGGGGGCGGTCAGGACCTCTGGATTTTGGTCACCCATAGGCTATGTATAGGGCCTGTATCACCGTGCCAGCGTTAACCCATCCAGGCCCCCCCTCCCTCGGGTCGAGAAGAGATCTCTAGCCTTGGCCGATATGTTTAAAATTCACCTCCCCTTCCCCTCCTTCTCCCGGGTCATCATCAGAGCGGGTTACGTTACCACAACTAAAATCTCGTGGCGACGGTCGTGTGAGTTGCTCCTTTTTGTTTTATTTCTCTATGGTTTCGTTCGATTAGAATTTGCAAACATGCCTGAAATGTAGGCTTAAACAATGTGTTTATTCCAAAACTGATACATGAACACAGTTTTAGAGAATTTTCGAGGCCGGCTGACATGTGCACTGTGTTGGGGGTGGTGCAACAGCGGGGGACGCTGTTTTGGAGAATTTTGGGTCTGGCTGACATGTGCAGTGTGGTGGGGGTGGTGCAACAGCGGGGGACGCCGCTGCAGGTCCGGCAGCGGTGCACTGCTGGACAGGTTTGACCTGTCCCCGCCGCCGCGCCGCTCTTGACTGGGTCGTCTGGCTCTACCTCCCGATTGCACGTCTGAAGGCGGCTCACAGGCCGAGCTGGATCTCCAACTCCTCACGATGGGTTGTATTTCATATTTTGTCTAGAAATTCGTGCAATACTTGAAATTTGATCCCTAATCATGTGAATTATACTTGGGCTAGTATTGGTGTTTTTTCAACATCAGGGAGTATATTAGAGTTAGGGAGCATTGGACTATTTGACATCAATATTAATATAATAAATCATTTAACTGTAATATTTACTCAATGATAGTTTTATTTCTAGAGTTAATAATATGTAGTTGTGATGATAATGAGTAAATAAGAATACAATATTGGCAAAGAATTGGTTAACCAAGTTCTCCAAGTGAAGGTATCTAATAGAGAAACGGAAACATATATTAGACCAATACAAAGTCGTATTACGTGCCGTACAAAATATGTAATTCGATGGAGGGTTCATATAGCTTGAAAGCAGACATGTTAAGCTGCTTCTTCCATTTTCTAGGACACAAAACCTACAAGGGTATAGAACAGTCCATTAAATTTTCTTTTGAAAAGGTCATTGGAGAGCAGTACTCTCTTTGAACTTCACGCCAATTTAATATTTTATCTACCCATTCGGTTTGAATTATATTTCACTATTGAATTAGATGGTATAACTTGATAGCAATGCTCTCAGGACTTTAAATTGTTTGCTTTAAAGATCAAATAGGACAAAGTATCCGGGCTTGCCTGCGTCTTGTCAAAAGGAGGGTCATCAGCGCCCCAGTAAATTATACTGTTGAATTAAATACCGACGACCTGTTCTAAGGCCGGCTCGACCTCTACGGCACGCTTATTTTCTGTGTTTGAGTTGAGCCGGCATGCCCTTGAGTAACATGCGGTGCCTGCAAAGGGCCCAGTGTGTTTGTTTTAACACGCGAAAACAAATTGAATTAGGAGAAAAGCTTGTGCCAGTTGTAGGCCCTTTGACCAGATTACTATCCAAGAGTCCATTAGTCATTGTACCAATTGTCAACCGTAGTCACATTCCACTCTTGTGTTAGGCTTTATATATATATATATATATATATATATATATATATATATATGTATATGTATATATATACCATTCTTTATTCCAGTGTGACATCTCCCCGTCTCTACAAATCGCTGATTTTGATCTCCAGGTCTCCGGCGCTGGTAGTGCTCTAGCCAGCCGTTGAAGTCGCGCTCTGGCTTCAGCCTCGGTGGCGGTGCGGCGGGCTCCACCAGGATCAGCAGCGGCGGCGCTCCCCTCCGCCGCCCGGCGGCCCCGTCCGCCCCGCAGCAGCTGTGAGTCAGCCCCGCTCCGCCGCCGCCGCCGCCGCCGCTGCCGCTGCCGCTGCTGGGCTGAGTCAGAGGGCTGGGGCCGCCGCCGACCGAAACCGTCCCCACCCGAGACGCCACTTTTCCCAAATGAAGACCACATATAGAGGTCGTATTTTTGGATGCCGTTTAGACGTGGCGTCGTCAGTAAGTTGGGAGATGCACTCGTTATATTTTATGGACGCTGTTGGATTCGTGGGTTTGGTTGAGTTTGCCTGCTTCGTTTGACAAGAGAAAGAAAAAATGTTGTGAGGTCTAAATCAGTTAGAAGAATGCCAAGTTGAAAGCGTTTTGCCCTGCCATCCCTGCCTGCAATCTATTCGAGCAATGAGTTTTACTAATTGTAATTTCTTCAAAGATATGTGGCCAAGGTTATCCACTTCGTTCACTTCGCTCTACCGCATCCGACTTCGTTCTACTTCGTCCGCTTCGGTCTATTCTCCGTTGTGCTCTTATGATTCCGAAGGAAAATCATCAGTCCGATTTTGTTACATACCTCCAGCTCCTTATCTAGCGAAATTTTGTCTTCCATACATCCAAAACGAACAAACAGGCCACTTTGTGAGCGTCACCGGTCCCGAAAAGTGGCAGCTCTATCCAGCTGCGGTGCTGCCGCCGACTCAGAGCCGGAGTGAGAGCGGGTAGAGCGGTGGAGCGGCGCGGGAGAGAGCGGGGGGAGCGGCGGCGGGCCGGAGCCGCGGAGAGAGACCAGCCGAGCGCCAGGCAGGGCGTCCTCGCGTCGTCACTGGAACCGGCGCTGCCGCCGTCCGCCGCCTGGACGCGGCCAGCTGGAGGAAGCCGGCACTCCAGCCGTCCAGACGGCTGAAGTAGAGAGCTGGAGAGTCGACCTCACGGGGCGGCTGGAACTTGCCGTGAACTGGATATGATTGTACTCGGTTCAACGCGGGCGGTCTTGAAAAGCGAGCCATTTTCAATTCCATAGAAGGCAGCAGTATAGTGGGCACCAAGGGTTCCGCAGTGTATTTTAGTTGAGGATAGATATGTTGAGACATGGCGTAGCTAGGGGGACCTTTGCGAGTCCCTTCCCTATTGAGCGAGAGATGGTGTTAGTAGCTAACTTGGTTTTCCATACCATGTTACGCTACTGGCGTGCAGGTTGCCATAGGTCTTGGCTATCTTCTTTCGCGATTATTTCACTTCATACTGGTTATCATCGCGATTATTCAAAATTATTTAGCCTTATCAAAAATGAGGTGCTGACTATAAGTCAGGGTCAGAGCCGGACAGTGTGGAAAGTACGGAACACCAGGGAATAAGACGGGATGTGACAACATTTTCCAGGCCTTATCCGAAACGGACGGTCCCAAGTCTATTAGGTACTGACCTCTAATGAGCATCAATAAGTTAAAAACAATTCGCATCATATATGTATCTCAGATAGGTGTTTACTCTGCTGCTTTCCGGCACAAATTTTGGTTTTTCTTTTACTTTAAGAAGAAAAAACCCTGAGGTAAAGAACACTTCCAATTCTTGCAGCATATCAGAACTGTTGGTGGTAGCTTCATGAACGCGCTGTGTGATAGGCATGTAGGAAAAAATGGTTTTCTGGAGCGTAACCTGGTTCGCTGCTCCTGGTTTATAGCGCAGAACATTTCCACCATGCATCTGAAGGTATGTCACTGGTCCGGGGTGGGACGGTAAGCAGCTTGGTCGCCGTTGTATTCGCGATTAAATACTAAGCCAAACAGGAACTGTGACATTTAATTCAGCCTAATAGCATATTCTCTCCCCAGTTCTGACAAGTGCAAGAAAAATGTGGCCACGTCATGACCGTATTACGTCTTGCGTAAAATGCATTGATACGTAAGAGGAGCTAACAAAGTGCCGAGGGTTATGCCCCAAAATTGTCGATGTACCGAGGTAAATAGTTAGTAGAAACGATTGCATCCCAATGATCTGATGAAGCCAGGACCACATGACGACCATCTACTTACCAGGAATGAAGCTGGGTGCTGCTCAATCAGAAATCTGGGTCTGTGTCTTAACCCGAAGCCGTTTGGGTTCTTTTCATATACATCACCACCTGGAGGGTCCGACAGGACCTCCCAAACTATCTAAAGAATCGGAAGTGATTCGGAAAGATTTAAATAGTGCACCTTACCACCTTCCACTCTGGAGCCCCGTTTGGACCATATCCGTTGACGCGTGGCGTCAGTTTGGGTCTAGCATTTAGTGTTCGTTCCAAAGGAGTCGCCAATTTCGGGAGTCAAAGCAGAAAGCGACCTCCTGGTCCTAGGGGAGGGAGACCACCCCTTTCGTCCCCCCTTGGGTCCCTCTCTGACTCGAAAATGACTCTGAAGCTGCTCACTAATAATTCATTCTGCAACTTTTACCCGATCAATAAAACTATTTTCCGAAGGTTTGGCAACCAGCCCCTGGGGAGAACGGACCAATCTGAAGGCACCTCAGAGCAAAGAGAGAGAGACACCTTATTCAGGGGGCCCCCACTTGACCCACCTGCTTTTTGAGCCTGGAGGGAATGTCATTTGCGCTAGAGGCGCCAGTTCTTAACACACGCATTGACGGGGGTACCCACCCCTGAGTTTTCAAGGAGAGCATTAAAACGACGGCGCGTATTGCCGCCGTACTTGACATACCTTTTTGTTATCATTTCGACAACTTTTGTCAAAATTTTAAGGTTAGGTCACCTCAGGTCAGGTCATGACCCCAAAAAAGCTTAAGATAGCATAAGTTGGAACAAGGTGAATTTATCCGATTGAAACTCATAATGATGCCACCGAGTTCTCTAAAATTTGTTTTGGTATTTTTGATATCGATGACCTAAGGTCAGAAACGAGGTATGACCTCTCTATTGGAAGTACATGGGAAAATGGTTTTAACTGAATAACTTAGTATCGGATGGAGAAAGAGCGTTTATTTTAACTGCATTAGATTCGGCTTGTCTTTGCAATTCTAATGATATGCATTTTAACTAATTTGACCCTGACCTGAACTCAGGTCAGGTCAAATCATCAATTTGACCTAGCAGGGTTATTTTATATATCCTTCGATTCAGCTTGCTGCGGGAATTCATATAGTTCAAATTGTTTTGCTCTATCTTTAGGGGAAGTGGGGGTAAGCCCGCCACCATAAGGATTTGCTGTTCCCAAAAGCATATTTTGTGTTCAATGACAATTTCTTTACTTTCGATCCATTTTGAGATCAATTTGGCACCAAGGAATGCCTTCCTAATTTGACTTGTATCTTTAAAATGAAAAATAAATGACTTCAAAATGAGTAGTGCATTTCTAGTGTCTTAAAGTGAGGGCAACACCGCCGTGGGTGGCGGTGTTACCCCCTATTATGTCGGCGTTAACCCGTGACATATCACTTCTATTGCGTTCTAAGTTTGTGAATGCAAGTACCTATACATTTGTGTTTATATTGAAGTTTCTAGTCTCTACAGTAGTGCTAACGGTTCCAAGGACGATTATTAATCATATCTAAAAACGCGAATTTCGGTATTCGTGCGATACAAATTTCTGCCACAAATAAATGTGAAGAAGCTCGTATTTGAAAACTCACATAATGTATGTTACTGGCTTAACATCTAAGCTCATATCCAGTGAACTTCCAGGTATATTACAAATCAAGTCACAAAATCACACATGTCCCTAAAACATGAGGAACACAGTATGATAATCAGTGACGACGGAACGTCTGAATTTAAGGGGCCGCAATGGGCTTTTCAACTCATTTCCCTTCAGTCAACGCCATAGACTTAGTGCTAAAATTTATGTTTAAAGGGGGGCGGTGTACCGTGCACCGGTGCCTCCCGCAAGTTCCTACGCCAGTGATATAATGGTAATTAAGGAAATGAGCATTCATGTGCATGCACTAGCGAACTAGAAATTAAAACCAAAACCGCAGATTGTTGAGAGCGCTGAAATGCACAGAACCAAATTCTGAAATATAGTTCCGAAATGTTTTCTTTTCATATAAGAACACACACAAACCCCTTTGAACTTGACCCATCGCTGCAAGCCTCGTGTGTCCTGAGATTGCACGATCCACACTGCAACCGGAGTTCGTTCCGGCCGGTAACACCTTCTTCACAATACATGCAAATTTCCTCATTTTATTTCGGTAGGACACTTATGTCTCGCACCTTTTTCCCAGTTTTTTCTTGGTCTTATGTATGCGCGACTGCTTCCTTTCTTTTCCAGGCCCTTCCGTCGCCCTTTTTGCAGGAGAGCTTGTCAGCATTATTGAGCATAATTTTCTGCGGCGAGATGGTTTCCATTTTTTCTCGTTGAATTGCGTGATCGGGAGTACATCATCGATAGGAGATTTTTCAGAAGACTTGTTCAGAAGTAGTACTGAAAACCTTCATTCACATGTTATCCCTATAGCGGCATGTTTTGACCTCTAGTAAATATGTCCTGACAAAACAAAAATGGCTCAAATATTTCGATGGAAGAGTGGACGGGCTACCCAACGCCGTTTACCGTTTTTCGCTACCTAGCGTAGTTCTCGAGATCTTAAGGGAGTACCTGCCCCCCCGTCAAAGCGAAAGTGACTAAGAACCCCATCAATGCGCGTGTTAAGATGTGACCTATCAGAGGGCAGCCAAATTGCATCTTAAGGTGGAGGAGTGGGAAGTGACATTTCAGAGGGCACCAAGCGGTTCCAGGGGGCACTGAGGCGCAGTGCGGAGGGGTCCCGGTGGGATCGATCATGATGGGTGTGGAGGCCTCTTGGCTCCACCTATGGTTCAAAAACTGATATGGGGAGCTTTTCAAATGGTGGTCTGTCGGGCGGCTGAACGGTGGACTCTTGAGACAAATATAGACAGATATAGACAGGTGGATTTGGGCACAGGCTTCAGATGCCAAGCTGGGGTCTCAGTAGTCCGAGGAGTCTTCGAGTCTTGGATAAAGAACTCTTCAAGAGAAACCGTGGAGCTGTAGGCCCCAAAGATACACCTCAATTGAGGAGTAGAGCTCTCTATTTACTCCGCCTTTCATGCTCCCTAAATGCGTGGTCCTTGCCCATTCCCGCTGTATCCAGCAAATAAAAAAAATGAGTTGGGTCAGTGACGGACACAAGGAAAATGAGTTGGGTCAGTGGCGGACACAGGGAAAATGAGTTGGGTCAGTGGCGGACACAAGGAAAATGAGTTGGGTCAGTGGCGGACACAAGGAAAATGAGTTGGGTCAGTGGCGGACACAAGGAAAATGAGTTGGGTCAGTGGCGGACACAAGGAAAATGAGTTGGGTCAGTGGCGGACACAAGGAAAATGAGTTGGGTCAGTGGCGGACACAAGGAAAATGAGTTGGGTCAGTGGCGGACACAAGGGGGCTAGGGATCAAGCTCCCTCATGAAATGTCAGAGTGCCTATACCTAGTAAATGCATTGCCGGAGGCTGATCCTATGCAGTTGGGGGGAATCTCGAGCCCTCTACCCCCCTCATTAAGTCCTGGATCCGTCACTGGTATGGATGGTGCATTCGTTTACTGCAGAGTGTAAAAAGTTAGGACTTGATAAATCCGTTGAGATCACGGGAAAATATATGTATTTCAGGCCTGGAAAAATAGACGCCTCACCAAAAATAAGGGCAGATAAAAATGGCGACGCTTAACACGCGCATTGACGGGGGCGGGTACCCGCCCCCCTCGGGTTTTTCGGGGATAGCAGAAAAACGGCGACGCGTAGCGCCGCCGTACTTGGCATACCTTTTTTCTCATTATTTTACAACTTCTGTGAAAATTCTAAGGTTAGATCATCTCAGGTCAGGTCACCAGCACAGGTCAAGTGACCCGACCTCAAAAAAAGTTTAAGATAGCATAAGTCGGAGCAGGGTGAACTTATCCGATTGAAACTCATATCACATAATGGCCCCACCGAGTTGTCTAAAATATGTTCCGGTATTTCTGATATCGATGACCTAAGGTCAGGTACGAGGCATGACCTCTCCATTGGAAATACATGGGAAAATGGTTTTTACGGAATAACTCAGTAACAGATGGTGATAGAGCATTTAATTTTAGCTGCATTAGACTCGCCTGGGCTTTGCGGTCCTAATGATATGCATTTTATATAATTTGACCCTGACCTGACCTCAGGTCAGGTCAAATCCTTGATTTGACCTAGCAAGGTCAAATTATATATCATTCGATTTTGCTTGCTAAGAGGATTCATATAGTTTAAGTCGTTTTGCTCTATCTTTACTTGTTCAGATGTAATGGCCGAAAAACTGAATTTACATGTTATCCTTATGACGGGCATGTTTTGACCTCTCGTGACCTGACAAAAAATGGTACAAATGTTTTCGATGGAGAAGTGGATTGGCAGCCCAACGCCGTTTACCATTTTTCGCTACCTACCGTGGTTCTCGAGATCTTAGGGGCGGGTACCCGCCCCCCCGTCAATGCGAAGGTGGCTCAGACCCCCGTCAATGCGCGTGTTAAGCTTCGCCACCGTGTGGGGCAAATTTCATCTATTTGTACAAATGTTGTGAAAAAATATATTCATACATGATCAGTGGCGTAGTAGGATATAGAATATTGGGCCAATAAATGTCCCACCAAGCCTACAACCAAACTCGCATCTTGCTAATATAACTAATACATACATTTACCTTCGCCCCACCGAAGGTCCGGCTCCACCATTGCCCCACGGGGGCCATCGATGGCCCCTTCTAACTCCAAGAATATGAGGGTTACCGCAAATTTGCAAAATGCATTCGAAACCTCTTTTGAATTCAGTATGGTTTTAATTCTATGTTTTAACGCTCAGGTCAATGGTTTGACCTCCAGAGTCCAAGTTGCGTCACGATAGGCTTTTTGCGCTAAAATATCCAATGCCTAAGAAACCTGGGTATAGTTTTCATTCCATTAGAGCTATTGAGATCTGGTAAAGTACATGTTATAGGAAAACTTCAGGGCTCTCTCCACTATGTGAAATATAATGACCTCCCGTCGGTGGTTTGACCTCCAGAGGGCCCCTCTTGACCTAACATGACCTCATGTCACGAAAGACCATAAAGTGATCTTGCCATATTGCCGCACATCGAATGAAAGCCAGTGACGATGACACGATACACGATGATACACGATGACGTTTAGTTCAGCGCTCTAGCTTGATTAGGTCAAGATGTATCGTCAAAATCAGAAGTGTCGCCACCGGGAAAAAAGTGGGGGGGGGCCAGCCAATCTTCAAGCTGATGCTGACAAAAAACTTTCAACATCAGGACCAAAAATGTTCGAATTTTGGCTCCTCGTTGCCTTCCGCAGCGGCTGGATATAAGAATGTCTATCTTTCTCTCATTTTGACTGAGATCAGTAAATTTTTGGCCAAAAAGTGGGGGGCCAGGCCCCCTGGCCCCCCTTTTCCGACGCGTATGGTCAAAATACTGCATTTGACCCTGGTAACCTGTGATGACCTCAGGCAATTTAAAAGCCAAAGCTGCTAAGAATGCATTTCAAAGAATTCTGAGCATTTGCAATCATTTTTGTGACTTTTAGATCATATGGGAGCTTTTCTCTATGCTTTTACTTTCCCATGCATTGACGGGTGTACCCGTCCCTCGTGTTTTTTTAGAGATAAAATAAAAACCTCGGCGGGTGGCACATCCGGACTTCGCATACCTTTTCTCTGATAATTTCACAAATTAAAACCAAACTTTTAACGTTGGGTCATCCCAGGTCAGGTCACTAGTGCAGGTCAAGTGACATCACCTCCAAAATTGTTTAAGGTAGCATAAGTAAGAAGAGGGTGAACCTATCGAATTCGAACTTATAGCCCTTAATGGGCCTACCAGGTGCTCAAAATATATTTCGTAGTTTTTCATATCAATGACCCAGGGTCAGATACAGAGCATGACCTCTCCGTTGGAAATACATAGGCAAAACAAGAATTGGGCTGGATGTGTGTAGATACGGCTGAGAATACTTTCATATTCTCCAAATCGTGGTATCCTGGGCCCCTTTCCAGGTGCATGTTGCAATTTTTTCATGTGATCTATAAGAGGTCATATGGGCTACTTAGCAGGTTTTCAGACTTAGTCGATAACTTTGCAACAAATGACGATATGACGATAAAGCTTTGATTTTGATACCATTACGCTTGGATTGTTATTGCGAATAGATTTGTATGCATATTGACTATGCTAGGTTAGATGGTGGCCTCGACTTGATCTTTGGTCAGGTCATTATGCTTTGACCTAGTATAGTCATACAGGGTGTTTCAGAAAGAATTATATTTTTTAAATGTTCAGTAAAGTACTAAAAATCCTTTAAATCCGTTCACAAAACACTCATTTTAATGGTAAATTGTAGGACATTTTTATGTAAATATGTTTCATTTGCATCACATGTTTTCTCTCGTCCTAAATGTACTCGGAAAATGGTGCAAGAAACATAATATATGCCCGCTTATATTTGAGAAAACGGGCATATATTAAATATATATAACGTATATAGTATAATATATATAACGTTAATAGTATAATATATTTTATAAATATATATTATAACGGGCATATACAAAAATATCATTCTTTATGAAACACCCTGTATTATACATCGTTCGATTCACCGTAACAAGAGGAAGCTAATGGCGCCTAAAAATGATTCTAACTCAACCCTATCAGACGCTAGAGCCCAAAAACGATACTCTAACATGCCACCTTCTTTTGCCTGTGATGACCTCAATATTGACCTCAGCCAAAAAGTGACAAATGTAGTTTCCTCATTAATTTTTATGGGCTATCCAACAGCATTCGCGTTTTTTTTTCGTTATCCCGCATAGGAGCCAAGATCAAAGGGGGTGTTTGAACCCCCACCAGGGCGAAGGTGGCTTGGAGATCCATCGGGACGGGTGTTAAGTTCTACAATATAATTTTATTGTCACAGTGAACAGGGGTTACATCAAACTGCAAGGGGGAGGGGGCAGGGGCACGGTCTCTGCCTTTAATCCAGGAAATATATTTTTAGCTGAATTCGACTAAAATACACGATTCCCTCATGATGATGAGCAGATAGTACCAAGGATCAAATCCAAAAGTATTTAGTCTAAGAGGGCGATATGGTTATGTCTGACAACGACTTGAAGTTTCCCTGACAACTCTGGCTGTAAAACTGTTGGGCTTGCAACAACACTCTTTGCAGTTCAACTGAGGCTGATGGGTCTAAGGTATGGACGAGCGTTCCACCGACAGCACCAAGAGGCAGGGCTGTCCCTAAACGTAAACCAGTGCGAAGCTTATGGTAGGTCTTAGATACAAGTTTCGTCTAGGCTTTGCATGACCATGCGTAAACAGCATTACTGCTCAATAAAAGGCCAAACATGCAGACGTAAAATACCAAATATGCCACACTCACTTGGCAGTTTTCTAGCTGCAACATGCACTGCTACAAACGCTGATTGAATCTTAGAAGAAAAACTGCAAGCAAGTTTGGCAATTCCGGAGCTCTAGCTCAAAAATATGTTAGAGTGACAAACTTGCTTTCTGCGATTTAAAGGAATCGTGAGCGATTTTCTGGGAACGTTGTAGCTAAACAGGGTCGAAGGACCGAAATACGGTTCTGTTTAAATTTAAAACCTCAAACGTGATTCGCGTCATGGAATCAGTAATAACCACGCGTCGGTTGCAAAGACTAAGTGCAAAATGATCCTCATAGTAAGACACCGTCGTTTCTTATAACGCTTTAAGAAAAAATACTTTCATTAAATATCAGGACAGTGCTCATATTTAGATCTTGTCAAAACGCCCAAAACGTTTCATTCTTGGTTTCGTTGAAATAAATATTCCGTCACGAAAAGTTCCGTTTTGAAACTAACTATGGTAAATATTTCTAAATAGGAAGCGCAATGCATAACGAGTTGGGCTCGAATCGATTTGTTTTCAAGACAAGAGTCGGTTAGGGGTACAGATATCTTTTGGCACCATGATCTGAGTCGGGTTTAATTCAAACAAGATTATTTTTTCTGCGATCTTCTTACCATAGGCCGATCAAGGTTCTCCAGATCGGGGAGGACGTAGTCGGGGGAGGACGCAGTCGGATAGAGGCGCCTCCTGACGTCTCTATCCAGACCAGGAGGCGCCGATTCCGGGCACAAAATCCTATCAGGTGAGCGCCAAATCCCATCGTGGAGCGGAGATACCCGCACGTGGGGGGTGACCCATAGGAAGTGACATTTCAGGCAGGCGCCGTGATAATTTTAGGGGGCGCCGAGGATTGATCAGGAGAGAGGTAGGGGAAGTCCGTGCAAGAGTACGCACTTAACTTTCTAAAGGCCTTCACTTTTCTTCTATATGTGTATAACCGCTTAAATTTGTATATGGTTGTTTAGCCTTGTTTTGCATTGTCTAGAATGCATTGCATTGCATTGTCAAGAATTGTCTATGCATGGTCCATGTTTCAACTCGATGTCTCTGAAAGGAACTCGCCACGAGCCCGTGAAAAATAAAAAGTCACGTGCGTACTCTTGCCGGAGTGGGTCGGTAAGAGTACGCAAAAGAGGGAGCTGGATTACGCATTGATGCCTCGCAGTGCTCTAGGTGCATAGGCCATGTCGCGAAGTTTTTTTTGTCGCCAAACTAGGCAATTGTATGATTTTATATCGTTCTGAATATACAAGCACTATGTTGCAACGTCTGCTTTTTCAAATATGAATTACAGACTCTGTCCCGAGCAAAAATTAAATTTCCCTATTTCTTAAGCATGCGCACTCTTGCACAATGTTCTACTGTGTACTCTTACCGGACATGCTCCCTTGGAAATAAAGTCTTCATTAACGTGTTTACAGGTGTTTTAGCGTGAGCTCCAATCCTGCAGCTCAGTCCCAGCTCAGCTTTCCTTCTGATGACAGACCGTAATACAATACTTACTTTTGATAATAGAAGCATGGTCTACAAGTTTACCTAGTTAAAAGATATTATACATCAAGGGTGCCCAGAAACTTATTTTGGTCTGTGCTCCCGCGGAAAGAACAGGAGCACGTTGAATTTGTTTTTGCAGCCTAGGCACTGGCCTTCCTTTTGTATACCAGAGTATCCACTATCTCAGTGGCTGCTCAGAAACCAAAACAGCTTCTGCGTACTCTTATCCCCTGCATACTCTTACCCGCCCTTACTGGATCCACCTATGCTTGCTATTACTGAAGTTCGTATTGTGGATACATATGAAAGCATTTCTCGTTTGCATTTGGAATTAATTTTTCAAATAAACGGATTTGAGATAGCCTGGAGTTGCTCGCACCATATCACTTTTCTTTGCGGGTGATTTTCCGTATAAAATAATTGACCAAGTCTAAAACCGTGTAATGATGTTGGTTGAAGCCTTTAGGTACGCGTCCCATAACAGTGAAATATAATTTTTGGATAAACCTCATCGTCATCTATTTAAGTAGGTATACTAGAAAAATCCACGCGCAATGCTGCAAAACTTGAGAGAGAAAATCAGCCCAACTGTGATTTTGCTCGCCAACAAATATAATGGTTATGTCTCTTCATAGATTAATAATCAATATTTTTGGGGTGCTGCAGCAAACATTTTGTGATGTTGCAGCGAACAATAACGAAATTATCATTTTTATTCTTCTCCTGATAGATGTGTCTACTTTCGAATGAAACTCGTCTGTTGGAACCGCTGCAAACAATCTTTAAAGTCCTGTCCGAGACTATCGGTTAGAGGCGCACAAAATATATTTCGAAATTGGTGGCCGTGGCCGCTGATCTCAAACATGTGGCGGGGAGCGCCGCCGCGCCGCCGAGCTCGCCGGCTCACTCGCACGACCTCGTCCGGCGGCACTCTCCCGGCCCGGTGACGTCACGCTGGCTGTGACGTCACCGCCGATGGAGGGAGCGCGGTATCGGCGGCCGGCCGTGCCAACCGGAGGCCCACGTCGACTGAAGGGCGGCCGTCAGCGCCGGCGAGCAGCCGGCGGTACACAGCGGCGGGCAGCGGCCACCACTCTGGAAAGGCCCGGGAAAACTTTGGATGCGCATGACTATGATGAAAGCTCTGGTCAAGCAGCTTCATGTAGCGTTTTAATGGAAATACATGAAGAAAGGAAAACAAGGGCTGCCTACCATGATAGTTTAATAGCATTATGTTTCTACGTTCTACATTCTTACCATTAAAAAGGGGAGGTAAGGTTCCTGTAGAATTAGATTAAATGCTTCAGATAAGTCATTTAAAAAATCGATAGCTTGTCATTTTTTCCACATTGCTGAGGGAACAGTTATTTTTAATGCCAATGGCATTTATTAATAAGTAGGTATTGCGCATATCTGAGCCTTAGGAAAAACTTTTGAGTTTTCTTCTTATTTTGTCTGGAAGAAGCTTCAGATTCTTATATATTTCATTCTTCATTTAGTCTCAAATTTTCTATATTTTTATTTTGGTATCACCTACAATTTAGCTTAGTAATTACTATCATCATCGTTATGTTTCTATTATTTATGTTGCTTGTTTCAACCGTTTCTGCTGGTTTGCCCTTCATTCTTAACCCGCGCCCCAACGGGGGTCCAGTGCCATCTTCGCCCCACCGGGGGCCATAGATGGCCTCCCACCAACTCCGAAAATATGGGGTTAGCGCAAATCTACAGAGTGCATTGGAAAGCTCGTATGAATTCAGTAAGAAATTGCTTGGCATGTTTAAGCGCTCAGGTCAATTGTTTGACCTCCAGAGGTCAAGTTAGGTCACTATAGTCTATTTCCACTAAAATATGCAATGCTTAAGTAATCTGGGCATAGCTCTCATGCCATTAGAGCTATTGCAATCTGGTAAAGTACATTTGATAGGAAAATGTCAGACCTTTTTCCGCTAAGTGAAACATAATGACCTCCCGCCAGTGGTTTGACCTCCAGAGGTCACCTCATGACCTAATATGACCTGAGGTCACGAAAGGTCCTAAAGTAACCTTGCCGTATGTCAAATGAAAGCCAGTGATAAGACAAACACAATGGTGTTTGTTTCAGCGCTCTAGCTTAATTAGGTCAAAAGTTATTGTCAACATACTTTTTGACCCCTGGTGACCTTGGATGACCTTGGAGAGGTCAAAGGGAAAATATCACCCCTGGGATCCGTGGGCATGTGTCCAAAAACGCTTTTCTGAGCAGTCTGAGCATTTGCAATCATTTTTGTGACTTTAAGATCATAAGACAGCTTTTCCCCATGCTTTTCAATGGGAGAGGTCACCTCGTGACCTGACCTCAGGTCCCGAAATTTAAAAATCCCGGATATACGTCGTGTAAACCATGGAGGGTAATGAAGTGTAGGAAGTTCCAAATGAATCAACTTAGAAATGTAGCTCTTATAGAGCTCAAAAGTTGAAGTAAGGGGACCTCGCCTGGTGACCTGACCTTGCGTGACCCAGGGTAAAAAATTTCAGGGATGTTGGGAAAATGATGGGGTGAGAGATAGAGTCCTCAACCACGGTGCTGTGCCTCGTCGTTTTTCTGCTCTCCCGAAAAACCTTAGGGGCCATCGATGGCCCCCTGTGACGTCACAGCAAAGCAGATCAAAGTTCAAACCTGGTACCAAAGTGGAAGTAGATCAGAGATTTTTCAGCGCCTTTCCCTTTTTCCACATCATCATTGGTTTTCTATCTCATGGGGGTCCGAAATGACCCAGAAGCAGTCGTCAATGTGGAAATGGCTCTAACAGTCGTGGGTTGAAGGCAATGGACAACTTTGTTGGAATTACAAAAAGGACTATGGATAACATACGTTTGGAAATATGAAAACCACATCTTGTTTCCAATTTCATTGGCTCAGAACAAAAATATGATACTTGTTTCTTTCCACCCTGGGTTGACCTAAGCATCGGGTGTAATTACGAGACTGGCCGCTCGTAGAAGGTTTCGAGAGCGAGAGCCAGGTGTTAAATGTCACGTGTTTACATTTAACACGTGACGTGCGTGGCAAGATGGAAAAAATCCTTCATCGTTTGGGTTAGGGCCTTAACCCTCGCCCCACCGGGGGCATCGATGACCCCTTCTAAGGTTTTCCGAGATAGCAGAAAAACAACGAGACGCAGGACCGCAGTTGAGGGCTCTATCTCTCACCCCATTATTTTTCCACAATCCCTGAAATTTTTTACCCCGGGTCACCCAAGGTCAGGTCACCAGGCGAGGTCAACCAAGCTCACCTCACTTCAACTTTTGAGTTCTATAAGAGATACGTTTCTCAGTCCATCGATTTGAAACTTCCTACACTTCATGACCCAACCAGGGTCTACAAGGTATGTATCCTGGATTTTTCGATTTCGTGACCTTAAGTCAGGTCACGAGGTGACCTCTCCCATTGAAAAAGCATAGGAAAAAGCTGTCTTATGATCTAAAAGCCACAAAAACAATTGCAAATGCTTGGCTTGCTCAGAAAAGCGTTCTTGGACACCCTTTCACGGATCCTAGGGGTCATATTTTCCTTTTGGCCTCTCCGAGGTCATCCAAGGTCACCAGGGGTCAAAAACAGTATTTTGGCAATAACTTTTGATCTAATTAAGCTAGAGCGCGTAATCAAACACCATCGTGTATGTCTCATCACTAGCTTTCGTTTGATATACAGCAAGGTTACTTTCTGACATTAAGTGACCTCAGGTCATATGAGGTCACGATGTGACCTCTGGAGGTCAAACCACTGGCGGGAGGTCATTTTGTTCTGCATAGCGGAAAAAGGTCTTGTATTTTTCTATCCAATTTAGTTTACTAGATCTCTATAGCTCTAATGGCATAAGAGTTATGCCCAGTGTTTTAAGGCATTGCATATTTGAGTGAAAATAGCCTATCGTGACCTAACTTGACCTCTGGTGGTCAAACCATTGACCTGAGCGCTTAAACATGCAAGTGATTTCCTACTGAATTTACGGGAGCTTTCTAATGCACTTTGCAGATTTGTGCTAGCCCCCATATTTTCGGAGTTAGAGGGGGCCATCGATGTCCCCCGGTGGGGCGAAGGTGGCACCGAACCCCCGGTGGGGCTTGGAGTTAAGGCCCTTTATTTTGACATTTTTACAGTGCGAAAATTTAATACGGAGTGCTCTGGGTGAAATTTGTTCCAATACTGGTATCTCGACACTAATAAAAAACTGTTACTCAATTCAAAACCCATGAATAGAACGCTTCCTTTCGACAGAAATGCTTCAATGAGAATATCAGAAGTGTACTAATCTTAACTGGTGGGCCTCCGACCCATGCCTTCGCCATGGTGGAGGTGTTTGAACACCCCACCCCCCCCCTCCAACTCGGTTTCTATGCGGGATAGCAAAGAAACGTGAAAGCTGGTGGATAGCTCATACAAATTGTTGAAAAACTATATAGGTCACTTTTTGGCTCAGGTCAATATTGAGGTCATGACAGGTCAAAGATGGTTGTATGTTAGGGCAGTGTTTTTGGGCTCTAGAGGCTGACATGATTAATTTAAAATAATTTTAGGCACCATTCGCCTCCTCTCGTCACGGCGAATGGAATAATGTATAATACGATCATGCTAGGTCAAAACGCAAAAGTGACATGACCTCAAGTCAGGTCAAGGTCACTTGCTGACGTAGCATAGCCCATATGCATATCAAACGACTCGCAATAGCAATCCAAATGTAATGGTATTAAAATAAATTATGTATTATAATTTCCCTTTTGACAAGGGTATCGAACAAAACCCTATAATTGCTCTTTCTTTTCTCAAACGTGTGCATGCGAAACAAAAGCTATTGTAATATGATTTAGGGGCTTTCCCTGACGTCTGGTGATCTCAACACCTACCTCAACTAAATATCTTAGATACTGTGTCAATTTGAATTACCAAAAGCTTGGAAATAGCCAAAAATATTATATTCAAAGAATTTCAGCTGTGAATTAGAAAGTCTTTAAATCAAGTGCAACTGGTATTTCAGTTTGAAATAATATTTTCATAATGATTATGTTTTCCGACGTGTAGTGACCAAGACTCTGATCGGAAGAACGGAGAACATACCTTTTGCAGTATATTTTAAGAAACACCCACCGATTTCTCGAGTTCTGCTGTCATCCTAGTTTCAGAGGTAGGCAAGTGCTGAAATGTGCAGGATATGTACAGAGTTTACAATGTACTATATACCTACTCTTGATGATGCGACAGCACCGCTGGGATAAGAAATGGCCTGATGAATTTTGATAAAAATTCAATTCCCTAAACGAAATTGGTACAAAATTCAGGCAAACAAAATTATTAAGAATTCATCGGTTTCACGAGCAGATCTGTGATCTCCATGCCGCTCCGCTCAACCTAATTACAAGCTTTTCAGTCGGTGCACTCCAAAAAGCCCATCCTTTAGCTTTATTTCAACTCTACATCTCTGGGGTCGACCACCTGTTGAAGTTACGGACGGGTAACACACTATGGAAAGGGCTGAGAGGCGAGAGAAGCGGCGATTTCTTCTCCGAATACGCTTGTTTCTCGGCAAACGGTGGAACTGGGGCCAAACAAAATATCAGAATAGCTGTTTCTCTTTAGTGGATTCCACACGTAAAAGTTAATACGGAGCTCGCCTGTCCTTTAACGGTTGATTATCAAAACTTTGAAATGGGTATGGACTGGAGGCTGGGGCAGCCGATAGTCGGAGGACGGCGGATAGACTTTGCACGCGATTAATCGCTGCGTTAGTCATGAAGGTGTAAATACGACGCTGATAAATTCATTCATCATTGCAAGCTTGCACAATGCGCACAATGTAAATGGCACATCCAAGAGCCGGCAGTTGCTAAATTAGCGGCGGACATGACACCTGTTGCACAGTGACTCTGATACAGAGTCATAGTTTGGTTGTTGCTGCTGAAGGCATCACAAAAAAATGAACACCGATCCGGGACATTATGTCTAGCGAGCAGTGTCTACAAGCAAAGGTAAACAACCGATGCCTAGCCTGCGCCAACTTGAAATGCTTTTCATCAGGGCAATACGAGTTATAAGCATAAGGGCATATAATATATCTGCGTCTTGTTCTTGGTAATATTTGAAGAAAGCTGGAAAGAACGTGTGACACTGCACTGGCATGTTGTGCAGGCCAGTGGCCGGGTTGTTGACTTAAGCCTAATTCGAGCCGTAAATGGCAAGCTCTGACTCCCAGACTTAACTGGGAAAGTCAAAAGTAAGTAGGCCAGTTAGCACTGATATGGGGTATAGTGTGTCTATGTTACAGAGCCAACAAGATATCGAAATCAGAGACAGTGCTTTCCTGGCTCTCACTCCAACCCGATTCAAACACATGTTTTGCTCTGGAAAATAATTTAATAAATCCTGAATAGTCTATTTACTAAATCCTAAGTAATTTACTAAATAGTCTTACTAAGATTTTATTCCCACAAATATTGTAAGATAAGGATCAAGACAGAGTCACTTGCTTAAGACTCACCTAACTGAGTGGGGGACTCAAATGCTGCTCTTAATCAGATTGTGGCAGCCTTGAGTGATAAAAAATCTGCCCTGACCTGATCAAGATTCTCCAACTGCTTGAAATTTTACCAATATATATATATACATATATATATATATATATATATATATATATATATATATATATATATATATATATGTATATATATATATATATATATATATATATATTAGTATAAGACGGAAGCAAGTTATTATTAATACAGTGCTGGTTGAACGTCACCGCAGCTTTGGCTTTGTGTAGTTTTCTTTCTAGGGTTTCAATGTTCCTGATAAGTTTTCGGTTTTCTATGCTATGTTCGTGTAAAATTGTTCCGATATTCATGTCATATTAAAGAAAATTGAAGTAAAAACGCACCTAAAGTCGACCGGTTTCATTTATCTCACATAAACATTTTCAAGACTGAGGTACGTTGAATAGTAGTTGCAAAATTTAAGGTTTGAATTTTTGATGTCTCGCACAAGATCCCATGCATATGAGCACTAATCACTTCACATTGCGGCAAATAAACATGCAACACGATTAACACCACAGAGATTGATTAGATTGTCAAGATGAATAAATTGTCTAAAAGGAAAGCTTTACATTACGAGACAAGGACAAAATTCATAATACACTCTAAGCGTTACAATGAAAGTACACGTGAGGGGAGGGGCTACTCTATGATAGCCGAGGCCCCTCAAAAAGTAGGAGAGTTCCCCTGGCGTTCTGCTGTTTATTAATCAGTGGGTCGCGCTCCCTGATGCACACGGCCTCTAGTGCCGCCAGGCGTCGGACGTCCCGAGCTCGTCCAATGATGGTGGTGTTCTCTACCAATTGCTGCCTGGTCAGTCGCCTGTGATGTTCTTCCAGGGTGTGGGAGGATGGTGCTCCACTCTGCAGGTGCATTGTGAGTCTTCTTGATAGCGTTGTTGTCGTGTACCCAATATAATTACTGTTTGGGAGGAGTGCACAGTCTCCTATCTGACAATTATATTGGTACACGACGTTTGTTTGTTTCAGTGCCGATTTGTCCTCCGCCATGTTGTTCTTCATTACCAGGGATGAAGTTGACGGGCTCTGGTAATAAACTTGCAGCTTGATGTTTGCCTCGGGATCGGTTGGCTTGCAGTTCTTTGTGATTATCCTTTTTAGCACCTTTTCTTCGGTCTCGTAGCCTGCTGTCATTTGGCTTCTATAGAAGATGTTGATGGTGTTTGTTTGGTCTTTTGCTGCTGTTGCTGTTAAGTATTTGTTCAGAGTGTTGTTGATTTGTTGGTCTATAAATGCGATGTCGTAGCTGTTGTCCGCTAGCGTTTGTTTTATTCGTCTTAATTCTTTGTGCACGAGAGGCCATGAAGAACAGTGGGTGAGCGCCCGGTGAACGTATGCTCTCACCACACTGCTTTTGTAGCGTTGAGGGCACTGGCTCTTGTAATGTAGGCACCTTCCGGCGTCTGTCGTCTTGCGATGAACGCTGGTGACGAATGGTCCGTCAGCTGCGTCGATAGAAATGTCTAAGAAATTAATATTTTCTTCAACACTTTCTTCTACCGTGAAGGTAAGCCCCGACACTGCTTCTAGTCTCGACTTGAGGTGTTGCAAGTCATCTTGATCTCCAACAAGTGCACAAAGAATTAAGACGAATAAAACAAACGCTAGCGGACAACAGCTACGACATCGCATTTATAGACCAACAAATCAACAACACTCTGAACAAATACTTAACAGCAACAGCAGCAAAAGACCAAACAAACACCATCAACATCTTCTATAGAAGCCAAATGACAGCAGGCTACGAGACCGAAGAAAAGGTGCTAAAAAGGATAATCACAAAGAACTGCAAGCCAACCGATCCCGAGGCAAACATCAAGCTGCAAGTTTATTACCAGAGCCCGTCAACTTCATCCCTGGTAATGAAGAACAACATGGCGGAGGACAAATCGGCACTGAAACAAACAAACGTCGTGTACCAATATAATTGTCAGATAGGAGACTGTGCACTCCTCCCAAACAGTAATTATATTGGGTACACGACAACAACGCTATCAAGAAGACTCACAATGCACCTGCAGAGTGGAGCACCATCCTCCCACACCCTGGAAGAACATCACAGGCGACTGACCAGGCAGCAATTGGTAGAGAACACCACCATCATTGGACGAGCTCGGACGTCCGACGCCTGGCGGCACTAGAGGCCGTGTGCATCAGGGAGCGCGACCCACTGATTAATAAACAGCAGAACGCCAGGGGAACTCTCCTACTTTTTGAGGGGCCTCGGCTATCATAGAGTAGCCCCTCCCCTCACGTGTACTTTCATTGTAACGCTTAGAGTGTATTATGAATTTTGTCCTTGTCTCGTAATGTAAAGCTTTCCTTTTAGACAATTTATTCATCTTGACAATCTAATCAATCTCTGTGGTGTTAATCGTGTTGCATGTTTATTTGCCGCAATGTGAAGTGATTAGTGCTCATATGCATGGGATCTTGTGCGAGACATCAAAAATTCAAACCTTAAATTTTGCAACTACTATTCAACGTACCTCAGTCTTGAAAATGTTTATGTGAGATAAATGAAACCGGTCGACTTTAGGTGCGTTTTTACTTCAATTTTCTTTAATATGACATGAATATCGGAACAATTTTACACGAACATAGCATAGAAAACCGAAAACTTATCAGGAACATTGAAACCCTAGAAAGAAAACTACACAAAGCCAAAGCTGCGGTGACGTTCAACCAGCACTGTATTAATATATATATATATATATATATATATATATAAATATTTGATATAAATTTTTGATATATAAATGTTCGAATATTACGGAAAGAGTCGTTCTTTAATACAATCTTCCTTAAATATAACAGCTTCTTTGGCGTTGATTAGTTTCTTCGTGGTCGACTCGAGTTTTCGTATTAAGCTGCGGTCATTCTCGTCATATTGGTGTAAAATATTAGAAAAAGGCATAATTCGACGTTTCTTCTTACGTAAGGCATATTTATTATATTTCACAATACAAGTCACAAGTTGCATAATAATAAACACACAAGTAATATAGCAATGGATGATAATATGATAATATAATGGTAATATATATATATATATATATATATATATATATATATATATATATATATATATAACATTACTAATCAAGCCAACCAAGGTAGTATACCAATACTGCCGGGGACTGTGCAACCCGCGAGGTATACTACGTTGGTCACACAACCACTACACTCAGCTGCAGATTGACAATGCACCTCCAAGACGGTGCTCCTAAGAAACACACCCTTGACCAGCACAACATCACCCTCACCCGCAACATGCTCACATCTAACACTAAGATCATAGCACACTGCAATGTCCGGCGACGACTAACAACACTTGAAATCATCATCATTCGCAACACGTCGCCGGTATGTAATAAAGCATCACATGTAATATGTAATGTAACCATAAACTATTATTATTATTACATATTATTATTAATATGCATATATCACATGTATATGTAACAAAGCATCACACGATGGATCGTATTTCTTTGTTTTAATTCAAATGAGTGGAACGTTGCAGTCTGTTTTGTTAACCCTCTACTTAGCGGAAACAAAAATGTATAAATAAATATGCCCACTACAGTGTGAACTAAATTTTTCTATCTTAAAGTGGTAGTGTAGTGAGCTGTTTTGTCTGAATGTTTATGACCAGCGACTTGTTGCAAATGATAATGATTTCAAGCGTTGTTAGTTATCACCGGTCATTGCAGTGTGCTATGATCTTAGTGTTAGATGTGAGTATGTTGCGGGTGAGGGTGATGTTGTGCTGGTCAATGGTGTGTTTCTCAGGAGCACCGTCTTGGAGCCTGGAGGTGCATTGTCAGTCTGGGGCTGAGTGTAGTGGTTGTGTGACCAGTATACCTCGCGGGCTGCACAGTCCCCGGCAGTACATTTGTATTGGTATACTACGTTGGTTGGCTTCAGTGGTAATGTTCAGTGATATATATATATATATATATATATATATATATATATATATATATATATATATATATATATATATATTTATTTATGTATATACCAATTATAATCATTCTACTTCTACGTATAATAAAGATTATAATAAAAAATATATATATAATCATAGTACAGAAACATGAGAATGTCCCGGCAGAAAACTGCCGATCAATTCAGTATATGCACATTTACATTTATGGTATCGGCCGGCTAGCGGCCGGTCACACCCTCTGGATGGTGTAAAATTACGACACAAGCACACGATTGGATATAAAATTAAAAAAAAGATTCATGACTGTCTCTTGACCAGAGATGCTGTAGCAAGCGGCATTGCTTGCCTGAATTGTAAAGATGGTGTCTGGGCACAGAAAATCTTTTGAAAGTGCAAACGTTACCCATCAGTATGTGAAGCACTAGGCATGCTCGGGGTTATCAGGTACCTGTATCGATTTGAAATTGCAACGCATACATCTTCACCATGTAATATAAACATAAATGTTTCATGGGTCAACTCACTTACTGAAATCCATTCTTATCTGGATTTTATTCAAGGAAGTATATACCTAGTCTTCTAGGCATACATGATTATGAGTGCTGAGTCAGAGCAGCTCTGATTCACAACTGGCCTGAGCCGGAGTTGAGTCGGTTCACCTCCTACCACCAAATCAACCGGATGAGTTGATCAGAATCGGAGTTGGTCGCTGAGCCTTGATTTAGAGTTGAATCAACTCTTGAGATATTGAGTAACCAACCAGTTAGGAGGGACGCCAGCCGGCACTGGCAAAATCTCCCCCTCTCTCTATAATCACCGGCCCAGGTGAATATAGAGAGAGACGGGTTTCACTGGTGAGCAGCTTGCCCTTATCTTTGCAAAAAAAAAAAACGAAGTGGTGTGGGCTTATATCACTTCGGTGGTGCCCGGGTACTCTTGAGGAAACATAGAGTCAGTATTAAAATATCCTTAAAGTTTTTGTTTTTTTTATTTAAGTATTTTGTGTGGTTTTAAGGAGCTCAACAACTCTGTGGGAAGGCTAAGCACATTTTATATTTTACCTTCGTCTTTTGATATTTTGTTTATTGCCATTGTTTCAAATTTGGGAACACACAACTTTTTTCTCAAAGTCCACGGATCTGAATGAGAAGATTTGTTTTTAACAGAAAACATGTCATTCTATTTCCCATAGCATTCAAACATAATTATGCTGCATCAGTCATCTTGAAAAGCCTAAGGGAGGGGGAAATTAGCTTTTGTTCACGATTCACGGTACAAGTGGCCTCTATAGAGCCACCGTAGCAGCAGCGAATCCAAGAGGAGGGGGGCTCAAGCCCCTCCCTAAAATTTCCGAGCTCCTATAGTTAAAACATAGGCGAGAGGCTGCCCGAGGTACTGGCAGGTGAGGCTCGAGCCCCCTAGCCCCCCCTCCTGATAAAGTTCTAGATTCGCTACTGCGCCATAGCAATGTTTTATCTGCCACCACAAGGCTGCTAAAGGGAATGTGGCACCTTTATAACGTGATTTTAACTGAGATAGCCAAGTTATAAAGCATGCCGGAAACCCAGTACTCTACATATAATTTGCCTTGAAACTAAAAATTTCCGCAGAGGAAAGCTAAAAACCTGCCTGAAATGTACCCCTCAAGTACCTCAAGCAGCAGGCCACAGTTTTCAGGCTGTTGGTGTGACGACATACGCTGATTTCACGGTGAGTATCAGCCAATCGAAGCCCTTGAAGCCTATGGAATATGGTATTGGTGGACAGATCATGACATCATCCACAGGCAGATAATTATTTTTTTCTCTAGAGGCCCATTTTAAAAATCAAAATGTTGAGCTTATTTTACGATTTTCAGAGAAATCATGGACAATTCCATGATTTTCGGCTAAAAGTACTCCTAATTACACTAAATTCCAGGATTCGACCAAGGTGCCACATTCCCTTATGCTTACTGTCCGTATTAGCACGCGCATTGACGGGGGTCTGAGCCACCTTCGCTTTGACGGGGGTGCCCGCCCCCATCCTAAGATCTCGAGAACCACGTTAGGTAGCAAAAAATGGAAAACGGCTTTGGGCATCCCATCTACTTCTCCATCGAAAATATTTGGACAATTTTTTTGTCAGGTCACATTTAAGGCCACTAGAGGTCAAAACATGCCGTCATAGGGATAACATGTAAATGAAGGTTGTCGGCCATTACATGTGAACAAGTAAAGATAGAGCAAAACAGTTTGAACTATATGAATCCTCGCAGCAACCGAATCAAATGATGTATAATATCACCTTGCTAGGTCAAATTAGGTGGAATCATTAGAACCGCACAGACAAGGCAAATTCAATGCAATTAACATAAGCGCTCTATCACCAACCGTTACTAAGTTATTCAGTTAAAACCATTTTCCCATGTATTTCCAATGGAGAGATCATGTCTCGTACCTGACCTTAGGTCATCGATATAAAAAATACCGCGACATATTTTAGATAACTCGGTGGGCCCATTATGTGATATGAGTTGTAATCGGATAGGTTCACCCTGTTCCTACTTATGCCATCTTAAAATTGTTTCAGTTCAGGTCACTTGACCTGTACTGGTGACCTGACCTGAGATGATATTACCTTAAAATTTTGACAAAAGTTGTAAACATAATGAGAAAAAAGGTATGCTAAGTACGGCGGTGCTACGCGCCACCGTTTTTATGCCGTCTCCGAAAAACCCGAGGGGGCGGCTACCCATCCCCCGTCAATGTGCGTGTTAAAACATGTCAATGAAGTATATTCTTAGGGCTAACAATACTGTAAGTCTTTATCCAATGATTGCACTGTTGATAAATGTGAGCAAAACCTATGACCATTCGTAGCTATTGAAGTCGTCCATAAGCCAGACATTCAATAGCCTGCCAATGAGGCACCGGATATATTTGCATCTAGCCTCGAAGGTTTTCTTCCACTTATCCATCCCGTGTGGCTATCTAACCACAACCATGCATTAGCGTTAACCCCCGGGAGGGTGTGGAGAGCAATAAAGCACACATTGACGGGAGGCGGGTACCCACCCCCTCGTGGTTTTGGACACAGAATAAAAACGGTGGCGCGTAGCGCTACGGTACTAGGTATAACTTTTCTCTTGTCATTTTCAAAACTTAGGCCAAAATCTTAACACGCGCATTGACGGGGGTCTGAGCCACCTTCGCATTGACGGGGGCGGGTACCCGCCCCCCTAAGATCTCGAGAACCACGGTAGGTAGCGAAAAACAGTAAACGGCGTTGGGCTGCCCATCCACTTCTCCATCGAAAACATTTGAACCATTTTTTTGTCAGGTCACATTTAAGGTCACGAGAGGTCAAAACATGCCCGTCATAGGGATAACATGTAAAATTCAGTTTTTCGGGCATTGCATCTGAACAAGTAAAGATAGAGCAAAACGACTTAAACTATATGAATCCTCTTAGCAAGCCAAATCGAATGATATATAATTTGACCTTGCTAGGTCAAATCAAGGATTTGACCTGACCTGAGGTCAGGTCAGGGTCAAATTATATAAAATGCATATCATTAGAACCGCAAAGCCCAGGCGAGTCTAATGCAGCTAAAATAAATGCTCTATCACCATCCGTTACTGAGTTATTCCGTAAAAACCATTTTTCCCATGTATTTCCAATGGAGAGGTCATGCATCGTACCTGACCTTAGGTCATCGATATCAAAAATACCGGAACATATTTTAGAGAACTCGGTGGGGCCATTATGTGATATGAGTTTCAATCGGATAAGTTCACCCTGCTCCGACTTATGCTATCTTAAACTTTTTTTGAGGTCGGGTCACTTGACCTGTACTGGTGACCTGACCTGAGATGACCTAACCTTAAAATTTTCACAGAAGTTGTAAAAAGGATGAGGGAACAGGTATACCAAGTACGGCGGCGCTACGCGCCGCCGTTTTTCTACTATCTCCGAAAAACCCGAGGGGGGGCGCGTACCCGCCCCCGTCAATGCGCGTGTTAATGTTGGGTCATCTCAGGTCAGGTCACCAGTACAGGTCAAAAGATCTCACCTAAAAAATTAAGATAGCATAAGTCAGCTCAGGGCGAACCTGTCCAATTGAAACTCTTGTCACATAATGGTCCCACCCAGTTCTACAAAATATTCCACTATTTCTATATATCGATGACCTAAGGTCAGGTACGAGCATAACCTCTCCATTGGAAATGCATGGGACAAATGGTTTGAACTAAAAAAACTTAGTAATTGATGGTCGCAGAGCGTTTATCTTTGTAACATTAGGTTCGTCTTATCCTTGCGGTTCTAATGATATACATTTAGCCTAAATTAGCTTAGACCTTTTCTCAGGTCAGATCAAGTATTACATTTGACCCAGCAAGGTCACACCATGTATCATTCGATTGACTTTCTGCGAGGATTCCGATCGCCTAAATTGTTCTGCTCTATCAGACAATTGGCGTTGCTCTAGTTCAGATATAATGGCGGAAAACCTTCATCTACGTAGACATGTTGAAGCTGCATGTTATGCCTATGGATGTACGCCTTGACCTCTCGTGACCTTAAATGTGACCTGACAACAAATAGTTATGATATTTTCTATAGAGATTTGGATGGGCTATTGCCCATCGATATATTGAACGAAGTTTTCCGTTTTTTTTGCTACCTAACGTGGTTCCCGAGGTCTTAGAAATACTCGCCCCTTTCCTACGGGGGGCAGCGGGAATCCTTCCCCCCCGTCAAAGCAAAGGTGGCTCAGACCCTCCCCCCGTCAATGCGCGTGATGAGGAGAATTCTGTATTTTGATGACTTAGTAAAGTTTTTTATGGCTCAGTACCAGCCCATTCAGGATTCCCCGGATCAGGAAGATTTTCCAGTCACAGTGTCAAAGATGTGTGTTAAAATGATCGGTTAAGGACCTTTTGTGACTCCTTTTCTCGAGATTCTTAAGGGAATAAGTCAAGTTGTTTGTCTTAAAGGTAGTCATTTCTGTTCTCTGTTCCAGTTTTTTGTCTCATTTTGATAAAATAGATTAATAATGGGTATTATGACTAGCATTATGCAAATGTTTGCAAACACTGGGCTGTTACCCTATTTTGGGTCCCGGGCCCCCACGTGAGGGCCAACAACGCTCCAGGGAAAGCGTGTGAACATTTGTAGCCAGTACATTGGTAAGAGCATTGACACCAAAAATATTTACTGGTGTCCAAGGAGGAGTCATGTAGTCCTCTGACACGTGCATTGACGGGAGTCTGAGCCACCTTTGCTTTGATGGGAGAGGGCGGGTTCGCCCCCCCTCCTAAGATCTCGAGAACCACGCTAGGTAGCGAAAACGGTAAAGGGCGTTGGGTAGCCCATTCACTTCTCCATTGAAAATATTCAAACATTTTTGTGTCAAGCTACATTTAAGGTCACTGGAGGTCAAAAAATGTCATAGTAGGGATAACATGTAGATGAAGGTTTTCGGTCATTATATCTGAAGAAGTAAAGATAGAGCAAAACGATTTAACCCGCGCCCCACCGGGGGACCAGTGCCACCTTCGCCCCACCGGAGGGGCCATCGATGGCCCCCCTCTAACTCCGAAAATATGGGCGTTAGCGCAAATATGCGAAGTGCAATAGAAAGCTCGCGTGAATTCAGTAAGAAATTATTTCACATTTTTTAGTGCCCAGGTCAATGGTTTGACCTCCAGAGGTCAAATTAGGTCAAGATCGGCTATTTTCACTCAAATATGTAATGCTTAAGCAAACTGGGCATAACTCTTATGCCATTAGAGCTATTGAGGTCTGGTAAAGTACATTTGATAGGAAATTGTCAGTACTTTTTCCGCTATGTGAAATGTAAAGACCTCCCGCCAGTGGTTTGACCTCCAGAGGTCATCTCGTGACCTAAGATGACCTGAGGTCACGAAAGGTCAGAAAGTGACCTTGCCGTATATCAAATGAAAGCCAATGACGCGACAAACTTGATTTTGTTTGTTTCCGCGCTCTAGCTTATACAGGTCAAAAGTTATTGTCAAAATACTGTTTTTGACCCCTGGTGACCTTGAATGACCTTGGAGAGGTCAAAGGGCAAATATGGCCCCTGGAATCCGTGAAAGGGTGTCCAAGAACGCTTTTTTGATCAAGCTGAGCATTTTCAATCATTTTTGTGACTTTTAGATCATAAGACAGCTTTTCCCCATGCTTTTTCAATGGGAGAGGTCACCTCGTGACCTGACCTCAGGGCACGAAATCGAAAAATCACGGATATACACCTTGTAGACCCCGGACGGGCCATAAAGTGTAGGAAGTTT
The DNA here is from genome assembly GCA_034440635.1 of Lepas anatifera. Taxonomy (NCBI): domain Eukaryota; kingdom Metazoa; phylum Arthropoda; class Thecostraca; family Lepadidae; genus Lepas; species Lepas anatifera. The sequence continues at coordinate 157,017 of JAOTON010001627.1, read as the reverse complement.
CAAATCGATCGACTTCGAAATGTAGCTCTTACAGAGCTCTAAAGTTGAAGTGAGGTGACCCTGGTTGACCTCGTCTGGTGACCTGACCTTGGGTGGCCCGGGGTAAAAATTTCAGGGATGGTGGCAAAATGATGCAGTGAGAGGTAGAGTCTTCAACCGCGGTGCTGCGCCTCTTCGTTTTTCTGCTATCCTGGAAAAACCTTAGGGGGCCATCGATGGCCCCCGGTGGGGCGAGGGTTAAACTATGTGAATCCTCGCTGTAAGCCGAATCGAATGATATATAATATGAACTTGCTAGGTCAAATCAAAGATTTTACCTGACCTGAGCTCCGTTCGAGGTCACATTAGGTGAAATGCATATCATTATAACTGCAAAGACAAGGTAAATATAATGCAGTTGAAATAAACGCTCTATCACCATCCGTTCCTAAGTTATTCAGTTAAAACTCTGTTCTCCCGTGTATTTCCAATGGAGAGGTCATGGCTCGTACCTGACCTCAGGTCATCGATATCAAAGATACCGGAACATATTTTACAGAACCCTGTGGACCCATTATGTAATATAAGTTTCAATCGGATAAGTTCACCCTGTTCCGACTTATGCTATCTTAAACTTGTTTTGAGGTCAGGTCACTTGACCCATAGGCGTAGGAACCGGGGGCCAGGGGGCCACTGGTCCCCCCCACTTTTCTGGGATGGGCCCCCGCAACGGAGATAAGAATATTAACAACTGTAATATCAAGCAAGAAACTCAAACTGTCCCGATAGCTTGCCCCGGAACCCCGTTAAACTTACTTGTGCCCCTAAACTAAGTTGAGGTCCTATGAGCTGATTTTAAGGTCCCCTAAGCTTCTCGGGGCCCCTGAACTGGCCTCTGATGCCATACGAGCTAATCTGGGCCCTTTGAGCTGAACTGAGCGCCCCTAAGATGGTTTGGGCAGCATGAACTGTTCTAGGATGCCTAAACTGAGCTAGGAGCCGTGACCTTAAACAGGGCCCCGTGAGTTGGCCAGAACCTATATCCACCGACCTGGGGGCCCTGAGCTGAGCTGGGACCGTAAAGTTAATATTGCCCCTTGAGCTAATCTGGATCCCCTGTGATGCACAGAAGACCCTAAACTTATCTGAGGCCCCTGCACAGGAATAGGGCCCCCTGCTCTGAAATTTGGTTATAAGCTTTAATTGAAACCCTGAAATGTTCTGAAGCCCCAAATATGCCGACAAGGGGCCCCTGGATGATCCGGGCCTTTAAGTTTATCTGGTCATCAGAGCTAATATGGGCCTCTGTGTTGAACTGAGGGCCCCTGAGATGGTCTGGGACCCCTATAAGGCTTTAAAGCCACTGACCGGGCGGCCGAGAGCTTGAATGGGCCCCCTTGAGATGTTCTGACAGTGGTGTAGCCAGGGGAGGGGGGTCTCAGGGGTCCGCGGACCCCCTTGGGCTGACCTTATGCACTAAAAACACAAAAATTGATTTCGGGGGCCCCTGAGCCTGGTCTCGGGGGGCTCCCGAGCTTGGTCTCAGGAGGCCCCCGATAATCGGTATCGAGGGCTCCAGAGTACCGAATATTGATCTTGGGGACCCCTGTGCTCAGTCTCAGGGGGTCCCGAGCAAGGCCTCAGGGCCCCCGAGCTTGGTCTCAGGGCCCCTCCCCCGAGCTCGGTCTCACGGGCCTTCCGATCTTGGTCTCACGGGCCTTTCGATTTTGGTCTCAGGGGCCCCCCGAGCTTGGTCTCAGAGGCCCCGAGCTTGGTGTCTGGGGGCCCTCCGAGCTTGGTCTCAGGGAGCTCCCGAGCTTAGTCTCAGGGGGCCCTTCGAGTTTGGAATCAGGGCCCCCGAGCTTGGTCTCAGGGGCCCCCGAGCTTGGTCTCAGGGCCCACGAGCTTGGTCGCAGGGGACCCCCGAGCTTGGTCTCAGGGATGCCCCCCAAGCTTGGTCTCAGGCCCCCCTCTCCCCGAGCTTAGTGTCAGGGGCCCTCGAGCTTGGTCTCAGGGAGGCATCCGAGGGCATCTGATGCATAAGGCTGACCGTATGCACTGGAAAACACGAGCATTGGTCTCGGGGGCCCTGATCTTGGTCTCAGGGGGCCCGAGCTTGGTCTCAGGGGTTCAGGGCCCCCCTCGGGGTGCCCCCGACTATTGATATCGAGGGACTCATGAGTGAGGCACGAGCATTGACCTCATGAGACCCAGAGTTTGCTCCCAGGGGCCCCCAGGCCTGGGTTCAGGACCCCCGAGCATCGGTATCGAGGGGCTCCAGAGCACCGAGCATTAGTCTGGGGGGGCTCGAAATATTGATCTTGAGGGCCCCGGAACATCGGTGTCGAGTTACTCCTGAGAAAAGCGCGAGAATGGGTCTAAGGATGCCCCTGAGCCTGATCTAAGTGGGACCCCGAGCTTAGTCTTAGGACCCCCCGGCATCAGCATCAAGGGGCTCCGGAGTATTGGTCTAGGGGAGCAATTATTTTAGGAGCCTCCAAATGGTGATTTCAGAGGGCCCCCGAAAGTTTGGATGCAGTGGTGTAGCCAAGGGGGCCCTAGGCGTCCGCGGACCCCTACCCCTTGGGCCAATCTGAACCACTGCAAAGGCTTCTCTGATCACGGGGCCCCCAGAGTCAGTCTCAGGGGCCCCTGAAGATTCGTTCTCAGGGCGTCCCGAGTCGGCCTCACGGCCCCCGCCCTGAGAGTCGGTCTCAAGGCCCCCCGAAAGTAGAGTTTAGGGGCCCTAGAGGGTTGGTCTCGGGGCCCCAAAATTCGGTATCAGGGACCCCGGGGGTCTGTCTCAGGGGAGGGGGGCCAAGCTAGTCTCAGGGGCCCCCAGAGAGTGGTTCTCAGGGCCCTGCAACATAGTCTATTTCAGGGGGCCCCTGAGGGGTCAGTCTCAGAGAACCCCAAGAGTCGGTCAAGGGGACCCCAAGAGTCTGTCTTAGGGGACCCCGAGATTCAGTCTCGGGGTCCTCCTGAGAGTCTGTCTCAGAGAACCCCAAGAGTCAGTCTCAGAGCACCCCAAGAGTCGGTCTCAGGGGGCCCTCATAGTCTCACGGGCTTCTCTCTCAGGAGTCAATATTTAGTTTCAGGTGGCCCCGAGAGTTAATCCGGGGTCCGAGAGTTAGTCTAATTTGATCCGCAGAGTGCTGGTTTCAGGGGGCCCCAGAGGGGTAATTTTGGGAGCCCTCGAGATTTAGCCTCAGGCTGTGCCCCCCCCGAGTTTTGGTATAAGCGGCCCCGAGAGTCAATCTCAGGGAGCACCCAAAAGTTAGTCTCAGAGGGCTCCCGGTTGTCAGGCTCAGAGACATCCGAGCGTTAATCTCGGGGTTCTGAGAGTAATTTCCAGAGGTGCTCCCGAGTTTTGGTCTCACGGGCCCGGAGTTAGCCTTAGGCCCGCGAGAGCTAATCTGTAGCCTCCGAGTCAGTCTCAGGAACGCCAAAGACTCAGTCTCAGAGGTGATTCCACCCCCCCCTGGGTGTTTGTCTCAGGTGCGCCCTAGAGTAAGTCTCAGAGGGCTGTCGGAAGTCATTCCCAGCCACCCTCCCCACCCCAAAGACAGCCTCAGGGGACCCCAATAGCTAGTCTGGATGACCACGATACTCAGTCTCAGCCCCCCCCCTCCAGAGCAAATCTGTGGGGCCCAATAATTAGTCTCAGAGGTGCTGCCGATAACTAATCTCAGGAGCCCCGAGAGATTCTCAGAAGCCCCCAGTTTTGATCAAGAGGCGCCGTGAATCGGGCTCCGAGACCCACTGAGATCTAATCGGGAGAGCGGCCGAAAATGAGCTTTGTGAGCGCCGCCAAGTGTTGGACTTAGGTGGCCCCAGAGCTCAAATAAAAAATTTCAAAATCATATGCCTCGGAAAAAATGTACCTACCCCTATTGCGTACTAAAAAAGCACAAATTGAAACATGTCGATCAGGCACCATTATCGAAGGAAAGGCAAAAATTAATCTAATTTTACCATAAGAGCAAATCGAACAGGGAATTGGGCACTTTAGTCAATTTTTAATATTTTAGCTTAACACCAATAACTACATTCCTAAATATTCTGAAATAAACAACTTTCCAACATTTTCGTAGAAAACCAGACAAACAAGGGTAATGACAGAAATTGATGAGCATAATCCCAAAAAGAAAAATAGGTATGAAAGGTTGAAAATAACAATAACAGAGTGAGCCAAGGCGATAGATATCTTTGGCGCCTTTTGTCTGGGTAATTTGCTCGTTTACAAGAGAGCAAGGGTAAGAAAGTAACTGGATCTCAACAGGATCTGTCGACGGAATAGAGGTTATGTAACGTTCGGGACACACTACCATATCCCTTGTATCTTTATTCGTTTTTTTCGTTTCTTTGGAAATTTCCTGATTAAGAGTCCATGGATTCGACAACGGGATATAATTGCTAATCATTTCCCGTAGAAGATCATTTCTTCGTACTCAAAACGACTGACCTCCAATAACTTCATGTCTGATTACCCGAGTGAATTGAGGTAGACTCAGGTTTAACATCATGCGCGCATCAACATTGAACTTCCCGAAATATGGCTCAAAGCTGTTATTATAGCCACGCTCCCATATAAGGTATGGGTCATCCTTAATATTTGGTGACCTTAATTTACCAACACTTGGTCAGATCGAAAAAACCAAGCTATAAACAAAATAATAATGAATGCTTAAAAAGGCACAACGAAATTTCCTTCGTGTGAATGTTATAATGTTAAAATACTATACACAAGATATAGGAGATGGGCCCGGTTACTAAGGGGACCCCCGGCCTGGGGCCCCACGACGGTAGTCGGACCACTCCTTGGCTGAATCCTGGCTACGCCACTGTGTTCTGAGACTCTATATCAGCCACCCTGGGACCCCCTAAGCCTAGCTGGGGCCCTGAGCTAATCTGGGTACCGCTTTGCTTAACTGGGGCCTCTGATCTGGTATGCGGGCCCTGAACTGTTCTAGCATCATTGAGCTAAGCTGGGCTCCGTGAGCTTGAACAAGTCCCTTGAACTGTTTTGAGACCCTACATAAGTCGACCTGGGGACCTCCGAGCTGAACCGGGCCCCTAAGCTAATCTGGCACCCTGTGCGAATCTAGAACTCCCCTGTGATGAGCTTCTAGGGGTCCTGTGCTTATGTAGGGTCCCTTGATAAGCTGGTCCCGAGGCTAATGCACTGGTCTAGGCCCTTGAGCTGACTGATCTGGGTTCCTGAGCCATGGTCTGGACCTTGGGGCCCTCCGAGATAATTTAGCGGTCCCTGGGTGGCATAGGCATAGGAACCGGGGGCCAGGGAGATACTGCCCCCCCTTTGAGGTGGGCCCCCGCAACGAATATACAACTATCAGCAACTGTAATATAGAACAAGAAACCCAAACGGGCCCGACAGCTTGTCAGGGAACGTTCAAGTTCGGTAGTACGCTGCCTGCAAGCCCCTGGAGGAGGAGCGCTTCGTAAAAAGCCAAGGCACCTACTACCCGAGTGTTGCCAAATGAGTCCCGAGAACTGGGCCCAATCAAACTCCATCCCAATCCCAACACAAAATATGAATCGGACACAGACCCCGCACCAAATGCCGAGCAACAGTCGTCCCTGAGCCATCGAAAGGCGCGACGTCTTTCGATGCCAGGGTTATATGGCGTCGCCAACTCTTTCCCTGTTGGAGGGGTTTCTTGGGAGTCAAATCGCTCCTTGCACAAGGAATCTGCCGTGCTTTAAACCCGAGTTGGTCGCGTGGAAAGCAGGGCTGCTAACCACTATAACACCATTCCCACACCTCCTCGGCATCACAAAGCTGGCCATCAAGTACCTACATTGCACTTGCAGTCATTCTGAAACTCTGCATTTTAGGCATCGAAATATAGCTAGGCGTATTTATTGTGATCAGGCTTCACCTAAATCAATCCCTAATGATGGCAAGAAGAGATCTGTAATAACATAAATAAATGTTCCCATTTTCGTCATTGAATAAGAAAATACAAGTTGATTAGGCATAGCGAAATGAGGGTATTTGGTATCAAAGCATTGTCTGTAGTTTTCTAAACAGTTCCAAATTTTGTAAATGTGATGGAAAGTTTTGTAGATGTGATGCGTACTTAGCCGCGCCAATTTGTTTCAGTAACAAAATTGTCCCATTTTTTGCCCAATGGCTAAGTATCCTTGGACACCATGCAAACGTTACAAGCTTGCTTATGGTCTTGCGTGATGTCCAAGGAGATACCTAATTTAATGCTGGAGGTAGGAGGATGCCCTTGTTCATAAGCGTATTTAAATTAAAAAAAGAAGAAAAAAAAGAAAAAAAGGGCCTAAACATCTGTAAATATAAAAAACGCACTCGCGGTAAAAAAATGATTGAAATCCTCCAAAAAGCTTAAGAATGTATTTCGTATTTGAAATGGGTCTTGGTAAAAAACAAAAATGTTTTTTTGGCGTTTTACTATGATTTGGTATCAAATAGGTACAACTCAAAATCATAGGGCAAAATTTAATTTCTCAATTTTCCATATATTGACATCCTTGTGTGCATGCGTACCTAATTGACACCAAACGAGCTAACTAATGTTTTTTTATAATTATGGGTCCCCGTGGACTGGGGCCCCCTTGAGGTGGGCACCCTCTAAGGTTGGCCCCCCCACTTTTCAAACCGTTCCTACGCCCCTGACTTGACCTGTACTGGTGACCTGACCTGAGATGACCTAACTTTAAAATTTTGAAGAAAAAAAACTTTAAAATAATTAGTAATCAATGCACGTGTTAATATATCGTAAAATGAAGTGTGATCCGGCCAAGGCAGGTCAGAAATTGTTCAGAAAAACTCCGAAAACGACCACGCGTGAGGAAGATCAAGTGGCCACCCTGCAAAAGTATAAGAAAATTATATTGTGTTCAACCCTACACTTGGATATTTAGCCCTCCCTCGTTGGGGATGTTTGAACACCCTTCGGGTTGTCCCACCGGTGCTAGAAAACGGAGCCGCGAAGCCCCGTTGTTCTTGCTACATGTTATCTTTGATTGATTGCGTAACTTGAAAAAGTTTGGGTCATTGCAGGTCAGGTCACCAGGCCAGGTCAAGTGTCCCTGCCTCAAAAAAATATGTCGAGTCATTCTAGTGAAAACAATCTTAATCTAATGATCTAGATTATATTACATAATAGACCCAATGAATACCACAAGTTGAGGTAGCTGGATTTACCATATCGATGACCTAGGGTCAGATACGTGGCGTGATCTCTCCATTGGAAATACATGGGAAAACGAAAATTGACCAAAAACTTGTCCTATTAATGTTGAGACGGCTAATAATAACTTTTTATTTTCAAAACTGCAGTATCTTAGGCCAGCCTCCACGGTCATGTTGCCAGTTTGGATCTATGCTCTGAGAGGTCACATGGAACCGCTTAAACAGGTTTTCAGACGTGGGCGAATAACTTCGCGGGAGGTTGTGATAGGGCTTTTATTTTGATACCATTATAATTGCGAATTAATTGATATGCGTATTGACTATGATGGGTCAGATAATGACCTTGACCTGAACTTGGGTCAGGAGATTTTATATTTAGGCCTAGTATAGTCATGTGTGCACAACTTTACTGACCGAAACGAGAGGAATTGCATGACGCTTAAAAATGATTAACTCAGTCCTGTCAGACACTAGGGGTAAACATGTTTTCTAGCCTATCATATTCTTTAACCTGTCATCACTTCAATATTGACCCGAGCTAATTAATGACCGCCGTAGTTTCTTCACCATTTCATTATTGACCATTTGCCGCGGCTCACGTTTTTCGCTACCCCGCGTAGTAGCTGAGATCGAGGGGGATGTTAAAGCCACACCACCGGGGCAAAGGTGGATCGGAGGCCCACTGGGACAGTTGTTGATGGAGGTAACGTTTGGTCACCCCTATTTGACGCCAGGGGGCGACTATGGGTGACTTCACTGTAGTGAACAATCTGGCACCCTCTGCAATAGTGATTGTGAAATTTTTAGCCCTCATGACGTAATTTTTGTAGACTGTGGAAGTAGCAAACTCGAAGATTGCAGCCTTCAGCAGGTGTTGGGCCTTTAACTACTGGAAGTCGCCGTGGCGGGAGCAGTCTAGGGTACTGGGATCGGATAAACGCGAGTATTCTCCAGAGCACCACTGACCTTCACACCTCTCAGCTGACCTCAGACGTCAAAAAGCGAAGTGAATTGAGATTTCACCTCAGACAGAAGTGAAAATGTGAAATTTTTACGAGTGGCTGCTGGTGGGAAAGATTTAGGGGCTACATTTACCAGAGCGCTCCCCACGGCACCATCCTTAAATTAAACCGGTTTAGCAGCCTCCATTTCTAGCGCCTGATCCGTCGCTGATCCGTAAAATAAGTTTTCTTGAAACCTGGTTTACTTTTGTCGAATATATTTTTGCTAAGAAAAACTTTTTAATCCATGCATATCCCGAAGTAGCGCAGACGAAGTGTGGGGGAAATTTCGCTGAATGTCTCACGCCGCAACACGAAACTCACCCCGGACTGCTGCCCTTTCATGGTTGCTAGCGACACCTATCCCCAAAAGGAGAAACTACGCCACAGCAATAGGCAGCGCTCTAAGCGGGACCACCGAACTTTCCGCATGTGGTGTTAGAAACAGTCATATTTGGTTGCCCTAAATCGCTGAAAAGGAATTATTAATTCGGGTGACCAGGCAGTTTCAAAATACAGAACGATTTGCTAAAATAAACATACTGAGAACCTATGTTTTCGTAAATCAGATGCATATCAAAATGAAAATCTCGCTGTTTATAGTTATTGATGAAGTTTACCCGCCCAGAACCTTCCAATTACTAGCCTAGCTCCAGTGTGCTTGAGAAGGAGACTGATCCTGTTCCTGTATTTAACACGCGCATTGACGGGGGTCTGAGCCACCTTCGCATTGACGGGGGGTGCGGGTACCCACTCCCCCTAAGATCTCGAGAACCACGGTAGGTAGCGAAAAACGGTAAACGGCGTTGGGCTGCCCATCTGCTTCTCCATCGAAAACATTTGAACCATTTTTTTGTCAGGTCACATTTAAGGTCACGAGAGGTCAAAACGTGCCCGTCATAGGGATAACATGTAAACTCAGTTTTTCGGCCATTACATCTGAACAAGTAAAGATAGAGCAAAACGATTTAAACTATACAAATCCTCTTAGCAAGCCGAATCGAATGATATATAATTTGACCTTGCTAGGTCAAATCAAGGATTTGACCTGACCTGAGGTCAGATCAGGGTCAAATTATATAAAATGCATATCATTAGAACCGCAAAGCCCAGGCGAGTCTATTGCAGCTAAAATAAATGCTCTATCACCATCCGTTACTGAGTTATTCCGTAAAAACAAATTTTCCCATGTATTTCCAATGGAGAGGTCATGCCTCGTATCTGACCTTAGGTCATCGATATCAAAAATACCGGAATATATGTTAGAGAACTCGGTAAAGCCATTATGTGATATGAGTTTCGATCGGATAAGTTCACCCTGCTCCGACTTATGCTATCTCAAACTTTTTTTGAGGTCGGGTCACTTGACCTGTACTGGTGACCTGAACTGAGATGACCTAACCTTAAAATTTTCACAGAAGTTGTAAAACTGATGAGGAGAGAAGGTATACCAAGTACGGCGGCGCTACGCGCCGCCGTTTTTCTACTATTTCCAAAAAACCCGAGGGGGCGGGTACCCGCCCCCGTCAATGCGCGTGTTAAACTTTGTTTTGATTCAAACTTGTGTAAGACTAACTGCACCACCACAAACATGCTTCTAAAAAATATGCAGGACTCGCTGGGCTCATTTCTGAAAAAAACGCCAATAAATACCATTCGATTCGATGATGATCGGAGTTTTCGGGCTCGTCAGCTACCAAGGCTAAATTTGAGATCCGATCAAGAGAAGCAAAACTAAATACGCCAGGTACAAAACATCCGGCAGACTTCAAAATGTTAACACCCTTACTGGAAATGTGTCTGGCACTAGCGCGCAATGGAGTGGGGCAGGGGGACTGGAGACCCCGAGATCTAAAAAACTAAAGGGTTAAAAAATCCGGTTAGGGGTGGGTGGAGGCTATAGTGATCTAAGTCATAATTTGCTTTAATTAACCTAGGTCAACATATTCGAGGTCAAAGGAGGTCATAAATGTCAAATCTTGGCCGTGCGAGGGACTTATTGGGAAATACCGTACTCTTGCGGGAAAAAGTTGGGAACATTCTAAAGGTAGACCAGGGTCGTAGAGGGAGGTCACAAAATATTTACAAAGCATTAGGTCAAAGCCATTCAAGGTATTTGACCTATGACGCCGCAATATAGTTTAATCCCCTAATATACACTATATCTAACACTATAGCAGCCGTTGGACGGGAAATGGTAAGCGACCTTTTACTATGACCTTTGACCTTGACCCTTGACTCTGATTTATTTATCTTAAATATGCCATAATAGCATAATATACGTCAAAATGGTTAATGTCATTTGACCGGAAGCACTGGGGCCAATGACATTGAGAGTGCTGGTATGACCTTGACCTGTGACCTTAGAACTTAACATTGCCCTTCATGTGAGTTGAGCTTGACATATCATCCCGTTTATTTGACGTTATGACGCCACCACTCGGTCTTCAATGCAAGCAAACTGGTCCGGCTTCGGCTGGCCCCGCTCTTCCGACGCTCATGCTCTTATTACTCGTCATTGTTGGATATATTTGCTTCTAAATGAATTTATCTATTGTTGAGAGATTTGGAAGGAGGTGTTCAGAGCACATTCACGGCTTGGGTCCTACGGGGTGCGATAAGAGGCCTTCCATTTGGTTCTCGGTACTGAATACACTATTTTTTGGGGAACGGTTAAGGTGAATGAAACTTTTTTGACACGAAGCTATTAAAATTTGCAGCAGAACTAGAAATGAAATTATATTTTCATAGTCTTAGATATGCCACGGCAAACCGGGTGATAGAAGACATTGTTAATGGCAAGACATTTCTTATATTCTTAACCCGCGCCCCCACCGGGGGTCCGGCGCCACCTTCGCCCCACCGGGGAGCCATCGATGGCCCCCCTCTAACTCCGAAAATATGGGCGTTAGCGCAAATCTGCAAAGTGCAATAGAAAGCTCGCGTGAATTCAGTAAGAAATTACTTCGCATGTTTTAGTGCTCAGGTCAATGGTTTGACCTCCAGAGGTCAAATTAGGTCAAGATCGGCTATTTTCACTCAAATATGCAATGATTAAGCAAGCTGGGCATAACTCTTATGCCATTAGAGCTATTGAGACCTGGTAAAGTACATTTGATAGCAAATTGCCAGTACCTTTTCCGCTATGTGGAAGGTAAAGACCTCCCGCCAGTGGTTTGACCGCCAGAGGTCACCTCGTGACCTAATATGACCTGAGGTCACGAAAGGTCAAAAAGTGACCTTGCCGTATATCAAATGAAAGCCAGTGACAAGACAAACACGATGGTGTTTGTTTCACCGCTCTAGCTCAATTAGGTCAAAAGTTATTGTCAAAATACTGTTTTTGACCTCTGGTGACCTTGGATGACCTTGGAAAAGTCAAAGGGCAAATATGACCCCTGGGATCCGTGAAAGGGTGTCCAAAAACGTTGTTCTGAGCAGTCTGAGTATTTGCAATCATTTTTGTGGCTTTTATATCATGAAATAGCTTTTCCCCATGCTTTTCCAATGGGAGAGGTCGCCTCGTGACCTGACCTCAGGGCACGAAATAAAAAAATCCCAGATATACACCTTGTAGATCCTGGAGGGGTCATGAAGTGTAGGAAGTTTCAAATCGATCGACTTTGAAATGTAGCTCTTACAGAGCTCTAAAGTGAAGTGAGGTGACCTTGGTTGACCTCGTCTGGTGACCTGACCTTGGGTGACCCGGGGTAAAAAATTTCAGGGATGATGGGAAAATGATGCAGTGAGAGGTAGAGCCCTCAACCGCGGTGCTGCGCCTCGTCGTTTTTCTGCTATCCCGGAAAAACCTTAGGGGGCATCGATGGCCCCCCCGGTGGGGCGAGGGTTAACCCATCACTGCCTGAGGGACTGATCAGACCCCCTCGCTGTGTCGGCGGAACGTCCGAATTTAAGAGGGCACCACGGAATTTTCAGCCCATTTCTTTTTAGTCAATGCCATACGGTCAGTGTTAAAATTTATAATTTAACACGCGCATTGACGGGGGTCTGAGCCACCTTCGCATTGACGGGGGGCGGGTACCCGCCCCCCCTTAAGATCTCGAGAACCACGGTAGGTAGCGAAAAACGGTAAACGGCGTTGGGCTGCCCATCCACTTCTCCATCGAAAACATTTGAACCATTTTTTTGTCAGGTCACATTTAAGGTCACGAGAGGTCAAAACATACCCGTCATTGGGATAACATGTAAATTCAGTTTTTCGTCCATGAAATCTGAACAAGTAAAGATAGAGCAAAACGACTTGAACTATATGAATCCTCTTAGCAAGCCGAATCGAATGATATATAATTTGACCTTGCTAGGTCAAATCAAGGATTTGACCTGACCTGAGGTCAGGTCAGGGTCAAATTATATAAAATGCATATCATTAGAACCGCAAAGCCCAGGCGAGTCTAATGCAGCTAAAATAAATGCTCTATCACCATCCGTTACTGAGTTATTCTATAAAAACCATTTTTCCCATGTATTTCCAATGGAGAGGTCATGCCTCGTACCTGACCTCAGGTCATTGATATCAAAAATACCGGAACATATTTTAGAGAGAACTCGGTGGGGCCATTATGTGATGTGAGTTTCAATCGGATAAGTTCACCCTGCTCCGACTTATGCTATCTTAAACTTTTTTTGAGGTCGGGTCACTTGACCTGTACTGGTGACCTAACCTGAGATGACCTAACCTTAAAATTTTCACAGAAGTTGTAAAAATGATGAGGGAAAAGGTATACCAAGTACGGCGGCGCTACGCGCCGCCGTTTTTCTGCTGTATCCGAAAAACCCGAGAGGGGGCGGGTACCCGCCCCCCGTCAATGCGCGTGTTAAGGGGGCACTGTTCCCCCAGTTCTACTGCCCGTACCCTCCCCCTCCTCGGTTTTTCACAGATGATTCTAAGCTTATTCAAATGAGATGCGCATCGCTTTGCATGACTCTAGGATGATTAATTTGACAACTTATGGCCAAAAATCGACATCAGATCACGTCAACATGCTATGGCGTCATTTCTAAGCCCATGTAAGGCGATTCTGTTCTTCCGAAATGAGGCTGACAAACCAGAGTGAAAAATGTGGCAAATTGTTTTATAAAACTGGCGCGCCAGGTACCCACTTGATCTGCCTCGTATAATATTTTCCCCAGCCTCCATCAAATTTGTCGTGCGGTACAGTGCACCCACGGGCGAAACATGGGTTGCGGCACAGTATAACCACCCAGCACTGCCCGCACTTGCTCAGCGGCACAGCATACCACATAGTGCGGCAGAGCGGACAGACTCAGAGTAGAATTCGGGACATAAGTCTGCTTTTGTCTGAGGTCTGGATGAGGTATTCTTTAACCCTATTTCGGTTTGGGTGGTGGGGATAAATCCACTCACTTTTAATGCCCGCCACCAAATTAAACGGGTAGTAAGGCGTGCCCCCCACGATTCCAACGACAACACCTCACCATTTGATCACTGCCATTCGACTGTTTGGTCGTCCCTCTCCAGACTGAATGGTTACACTTTGCCCAAATATGTTTCGCTACTTTCCGGTGAGACTTTTGAGTCACCCTTCTCAAAAGTTGTGTCGGGAGGACACACCTTGGAATGCCCAAAGGCGCCCCCCGAGTGCTATATATCGCTCCCCTGAGACTTCACCCATCATCCCCTGCCGAAATCCTAGATCTGTCACTGTAGCTGCACCAAAAGCTTCAGTTTTTTTTACAGAGATCTTATAGTCGGAATAGGCAGAAGCAAATATTATTTCAGTGAAATGGTATGCACGCGTAAGTATTCATGGGGTAGGCTGGTTTGTCTTGCTACGCAACTTTCGGGTACTCTGCTCTCAACCTCAACAATATTGGACTTTATGACCCACCGAGTGCAGAGTTCATATGGTATTGCTAACTCTCAAATTGTTGGGCGGGTATTTTAGGGGCCGAAAATACTTATACAGAATACCCGCCTGGGGATTTTAACCCGGGTCAGCGGAGTAGAAGTGTAATACTCGTCCCTCTTCCCACCACATCCCCTGCAAGACATTCCATGATCATTTTCCCTTCTTTAGCCTTAGGTTTCTATACATTGTACGCACAAAAACATTCTAAAGTTACTTTCAACTACTTTAAAAAAACAATTTAGAAACCGCTTTTTAAACCAAGAGAGAACACAGGACGACATAACGCACGACGGTGAAACGTTTCTAAAGTAAACTTTGACTATTACAGAATAAACCCAAGCACTACTCTACATTTTCGAAGAGAATGAGCTAATATCCATTTGAATGGATCGTTTCATCTTTACAGGAGATGGTTTGATGCAGAGATATCACTATAAGATTCAAGTAGGTTGCCACCGCAAAGATAAATATTTCAACTAAACACTCCACGCCGCCGGAGAAGCAGCCAGTTTACTGCGCTTTGCCTACAACGGCTTCCAACTATGATACACCAACGAGCTCTGAGTCGTGATCATTGACGGCGTTAGAAAGCAGATTGCTCTGCAGTTCCCACGATGCTGGTGGAAGCGGGGTTCAGGTCGAATAAAACATTATGTTTGATTGTCTGTAGGCTATGTATCTACATTAGTTCCTCTAGCTGAAGCCTGCATAAGTCTTTCCGGTTCCCACGATATCCTCCCAACAGGGTGAGAGTTGGCGACGCCATATGACCTTGGCAGTTGGTACGTCGCAAAGCCCCAAAGTTGCTTTTAACATCGGTCAATATTAGCTAAGAGTGGGTAAAACTTGGCCGCTGGAAGAACCCAGAGCTGAACTGAAGCTCTGGGTCCGCTCCTGGACCAATCATGGCTTATGTTTTGTTCTTGCAATAATTGATGTTGTCTCCCCCGTCGTCTGCCCTGATGTCCCTCTCATTTCCACTGTCTTCCATCATTTCGTGTGCGCCATACGCGTCGGAAAAGGGGGGCCAGGGGGGCCTGGCCCCCCACTTTTTGGCCAAAAATTTCCTGATCTCAGTCAAAATGAGAGACAACCGGACATTCTTATATCCAGCCGCTGCGGAAGGCAGCGAGGAGCCCAAATTCGAACAGTTTTTGGTCCTGATGTTGAAAGTTTTTTGTCAGCATCAGGTTGAAGTTTGGCTGGCCCCCCCACTTTTTGCCGGTGGCGACACTTATGGTGTGCGCTGTTCTTTGTCCGCACTGAATCACCCCTCATATGACGTTCCCTCTCCGGCTGTATCATTCCCTAATGTCTTTGGTTTTATTCTATACATTATAAAAAATTACTACAAGAAACTTTAAACGAAAATAAGTATGTCAGAAGTGGAATCTCGACACCTCTATCAAACTGCTTTATCTCGAAATCCATCATAAAGATGAAATACTTACTTCCACCATGCTGGCCTCTTTTTATGTTATGTGTAGGTACTTTGCTCCTTACGATAAGTCACGTTAATAACAGGAGTCCACTATGAACCCATTTTCCACCTACACGAACGTATTGATGTCACGATCAAATTCAATCATATGCCTTGATCATATTTTACCTTGGGTTGAAAATTTAAAGGCAGTCAGAGGAGGGAACGGTTGGTGACGGCAAGCCACATGATGTTCAGACTTTACTTGGAACGATTTGTGCGCAGAAAAGTGTGGGTAGGGCAGATGATTCGATGCAGGTTCACGAGGAACGGGGAAGGGAAACCAAGCAGGAAAGGATAGGTGGGGGAAGGCAAGGCATACAAGGCATGATCAGAAATGAAGGGAAGGGGACATAAGGACAGGCAAGAACGGGTAGGATTCGTGCAGGCGAGGGCTGGTATATCCAAGGGGCCCCGGCTGTTGGCCAATTGTCCAGCAATCTTATGATTTTAACAGGAATGTTCTCCTAAATTTTTACTTACAATCACCTCTGGATTCATGTACTTACGTTCGAGGGAAATCTCAGCACATCTAGATAAAATAACACATAAAAGTGTTTTCTTCGCCAAACAGGCACTTACACTACCGACTCAGCGGCTTGCCGCGGCCGGCCCGGCGGCCGTGCCCGGACCGGCGGGAACCGATTTTACGACCCTAAGATAAATGTACTGGTCCAGTAGGGACACAAATATCTTCCCTTCATCGCAAGTGCATGCTGAAGAAGGAAACAGAAATACCCAAGCCAAATAAAAAATTGATACGTTCGTGCCTGATGTCCAGCGTCGTTTTGTAATAAGTTGGGGACCATACTTTGACGGGATTCACCGTCTCTTTGAGTTTTGCCCCCGTCTTTGCACGTTCGAGTATAGACGGCCACAGGCGGGCATCACTGAACACGACCATTTTTAACATTTTTGATGATTGTTAATTGTGGACGAGCGATCGAGAACAAAGTGATTTCGATAGGGTGTTTTCAGCATTGGGGGATCCAGGAGCAGCTTTTGAAGGGGGACAAACAAACGTTTGGGGGGCTAAATCGAGGAAAAATCGCAAAAACAGTACTTTTAAAGAAAAACGGTCAACATTTGGTCCCTTTGCGGAGCCAAATGATACTCTTTAAGGCTTTGGAAGGGCAACGGCCCCTTTGGCCTCCTTCACTTTCAATTGGATAAGTTCACCTTCTTCTGACTTATGCTATCTTAAACTTTTTTCGGGGCCAGGTCACTTGACCTGTACTGGTGACCTGGCCTGAGATGACTTAACATTATTTGTTTTACAAAAGTTGTAAAAATAATGGCAGACCTGGTTATGAAAACGCTATGTCCATATGCATCTATGTTCAGTCGCCTAGATAGGGAAATACACTTGTAGAAACCACCGATGCATGAAAATAGTAAACGGAAACATTTTCGTCCTTAGCTGTACATTTTCAATGATGCTCCAAACCAAAAGTGGTGGGTGGATCCCTTCCTTTTTCGGGAGTTGGGGGTTCGGTCCCCAGGCTTCCTTGGGGGCGACTCCTACATTGTTTTGAGAAGGGCAGCCAAACAACACTGTTCGAGAAAACGTTGCATTCATTCACCCCTGGAAATCATACAAACTTCCACTGCCCATTGCTCTCTATAGATGGCACTAGAATCGGCTGAGTTCGAGACAGAGTTCGTGATAACGGCGCGGAGCACCGTGCGTACCTTCAGTGCTGTTATCGCAGTCCGCAGGAGGGGTTGTAACGTTCCACCGCGTCGGCAGCGGTGAGTGTGAGGCGGCCACCCGACGCAAGGCGGCCCAGACCTCTACATCGGGGTGGGCGCGTCTGACCTGGGGTGTTTCCGACCGGTGGACACATTTAACGTACCGAGGTCCCGCGTGTTGGTGACGTCTGACACGGGTCCGGCGAGGACCGCAACTGCTGACCGTGAAAACAACGCGCCCGGTCACCCTGCACCTCAGCCTGGTACACAGGTGAGTCATGGGCAGCGCCGGTTTATAGCTCGGGGACCTTTGACGGATGATGATCTGCCCGCTGACATCAGGGTGCTTTCAGTACCTTATTTCTGCCGTGCACTTAAGTGTCGCTTTGTGTCACGGCGGACTTAATTACCCTGAGATGTATAATAGCGCGCTGCATGCGCAGCGAAAGTGAAACATTGTATTTCAAGTGTATGCAGTTGTATGTGATTATTTCCTAGGTGTGATTGCATTGAACGGAAGTTGCACCGCATGAATGTGTCGTCTAACTGTGACCTCATCTATTGACAGCTTGACGTCGTGTTGTAACAATCACAACTGTTTTATCACTGTGAATGACTCAGAATAAAGATTTGCCTTTGAGTCGTACAACCAGGGATGAAGTGCGATAAGAATCCATCAACTCGGACAATGGAATCAACTTCGTTACCGAGGCAGAACAATTAAATAAGAAGCTGTTTTCCTTACGAATTCTGACTGGGTCAAGGTTGTCCTTCCAGTTCTCTGAAATATTTTTAGAATGTTCAGCTGTTTTTAGATGCTGGCTTTATTTCATAGTAGTCCACAACTACTCCAAAATTTGCATCGCTGCTTGCTTCAAATCCACGCAGCAAAGCTTCCACGACCGTTTCAATATTCAGCCCTGAAATCTACATCTCTCATCGAGTTGGAATCCGAGAGCCAGCTGTCTTCCGTTGCGATTTGATTAGGCGTACAAGTACTGACGGTGACCCCCTTTCAGACACTGAGCCTGCCAGGCGGCCGATCATGACTGGTCGTCACGGCTGGAGCTCCAGTGATGTCGAGGACGACTGCACGCTCTACCCCATCCCCTCCACAGCCGTTATCCTGGCAGGTGAGGGCCGCCACATACCGAAGCCAGATGTCTGGGGTGAGGGAAGAAATTATCCGCTATAGTGGGAAAGTAGAACATTTCTGGACTTTAAGTATGCTTATACCGACTTTCCTATTGTTATGTTTGGACTCGATATGATCGAAATTATTGTCAAGCCCCTAAGCCCAGACAGCAATTATTCCGCTAATTTTCAAGATCCGTTGTTTCTTCAGCTGTAGTCTCAACCCATTAATAAGGTTATGCGCCTGCGTGGGCATTTTGAAGTGTATTTCTACACTGACTACCTGACGAGGCACTAGCCAGGATTGGTACGAGTTGCCGACTTACCCCAGACCCGCACTGTCGTGTTTTTCAGACCTGGGACCCTACCTGGTCACGCTGTGGACTGTGGTTAGCATCATCGTGGTGGTGCTGTACTCTCTCCTCATTCGAACCGTCGTCATCGTCAACCAGCGGGCACCCAAGAGGTGGCGCAGGCGGATCGTCTGGGTCGTCTCCATCTACCCGGTAGGTCGGTCAGCTGCCAGCTGCAGCACAAAAACCAGCCCCCACCATAGGCGGATCCAGCATCTCCGATCGAGGGGGAGCTCATGCTCGGGGGTAGCCACCCGGACCAGGGGGCACCACGCTTGAGAGAACAACTTATAAGGTGGATGCCAAAGCTTATCGCGTGGCAACGATACTCGCATCCTGATTTCAGTGGGATCCGAGTTTCGACGGGGGGCAAGCGCCCCCTTTCCCCATTGTACCTGCCTATGGCTCCAACCACTTGGTTTTAGTGATTTTACCTGTGCAAGGGTGGGGGCCGGCTTTACCCGTGGCGAGAGCGGGAGGGGCCAGCCGAACATTTCGTGTTAGAAAGGTGTGAAATAGATAATCTGTCACAACTGGAGTTACGTCTGTACTAGTTAATAATGTCAATATTGAGGTCAACAGAGGTAATCGACATTAATTTACTACATACAGGTATGCTGTTTTGCTCGAATAAAACAACACAAATACAAATTACCCAGTATTATACAGCAGGGACTCTTCTTTCCTTCTAAAAACGTCCGGGCTTGATTTCAACACCACACGACTGGTCCCCAGAAGAATTAAGACCGAGTTTCTTGGGAGCCATTCTCTCTCTCAAGCTCTCGGGAAGAAAAATCTACACTGCCCAAAAAGTTGAGGTCAGGGAGCGGCCTCCGCTTGTCGGAGAAGTTCGACAGGTGGGAATTGACCATTGTGTGACACCACACCACTACTGGTAGGGTCTGGCCGGGGGCCCGTGGCGGGGAGCCAAATCATGCCATCCCTCCTATCAATACTTAAACTCGATTTCTACCCTCTGTCTGTACTAAACAACTCATGTAAAGAACACATCCACAAACAACTTCTGATTTTGAGAATTACAAGCTGAAGTGAAGCATGCTTGATGGTTAAAAGACATTTCACAATTTCGCGATGGAGTTACGACGATGAGATCATGGACCTTATCTATCCTATCTCCGCTACTAAAGATTCTGAGCTGACGCATTGTAGCCCGGGGTGCTACCACGATCTCAAGTGCGGTTTCCGGAGTATCCGGTGGAAGTTTGCAGAACTGCGTTAGCTGAAGCCTTCAAGGAGGTGACGTCAATCGACCTGATCTGAGATGACGTGGACTATAGATTCGGTGGATGTTTGCAAGAAAAGGATCCGAGAAACAGCTATGCCAATAGCGACGAGGCCAGTTGCAACAGTGCCCTGGTCGTAGTAGGACCCCTCCGGATGGCCCGAATTCGAGAAGTATGCAGCTCTGTACAGAGAGGTGATTGTCGCATCGTCTTTGCAAGGTTCAGCGGGGGTAGACAAATCATTTTATTTCCACACAGGATGAAAATTTTCACCCGCGAGATAAGGAAGCTTAACCAAAAGAAGACGAATGAAGAGTTTACATGAGAAGATATGACTAGGCCCAATGCACAGAATAAGAAGATTAGCAATCAAATCGGGATGCTTTATTTTATTGAGACGGTGGCATAAGAGGCTATTCTTAGTAAAGGTCGGGTAGTGTTGAGCTCCCCTATTCCCTCCACCAAAAAAAACGTCTGGAATCGCCAACGTATTGAGGGTTAATTTGTACTCCAATGGGTGCCATTATTGGTTTAGGAACTGTTCAATCCTGTATTTCCCCGAGATCTCCCCCAGCCATGCTGACTAGATTGTTTTTTTTTTTGCTACTTCTGAGGCTCACCAATCGCAGTTAGTGTTGTGGCATCGCAGGCTTTGGCTCCATGAGATTTTGCTAGACCGCAAGTGTGTTGTGTGTGCAATGGGAAGTATAACATACTGGTGTGGTCAAAATCATTAATCAAGAACAGCTACGTTTAGATTTTTGCCGTCATTAAGTAAAGATAATCGCAACATCCATGCAATGACTGGTTTATTTGGCTAACGTGTCAGCGCTTTGCAGTCCTTAATTCAGTATTTTCAAAAGAGATAAATGATTTTTCATCAGTCCGGTGATTGAGTATCTGCTCACCCGCAGTTTATTTGCTTTCAGTTCATGTGTCTCATGTCCCTCGCAAGCCTGGTGGTTCCGGCGTCCGACGCTCTTCTCAACGGAGTTGGAATCATGTGAGTCGATGCTGCAGTTACATGAGTTTATGTTGCATCATGGGAGTCGATATTGCAATCACATGAGTCGATGTTGCATCATGTGAGTCGACGTTGCAGTCACATGAGTTGATGTTGCATCATGTGAGTTGACATTGCAACATATGAGTCGATGTTGCAGTCACAAAGTCGATGCCGCAGTCATATAAGTTGATGTCGCATCATGTGAGTCGACCTTGCATGCATGCACATGCAACTCGGTCTCGAGGAGCGAGAAGATTTCGGTTATCCACCAATCATTTACCGACTTGGTTTTTCACTAGAATCTCTTCTGACCAGCTGTTGCTGGGACTTGGGTGCAATGTTTTCGCTCAGAAGTTTCCTTTTCTTCCCAGACTGAACGTTACATCCGGCAGATAAATATTTTCTGTGGATTTTTTTGCTTCCGATGCTTGAAGTCCTATTTTACAACATAATATCTCCTGATGTTCACTCCTTAGATGTTTAAATATCTAGTAAGCTTCAAAGCCCTTATTTATCGAGATCCTAAGAATATTCTAAAAACCATTAATAGTTTTTCCGGATATGTTTGTGATTTGTAAGGAATGTTACCATGATACAATAATTTATGCAATATTAAACGATATTTTCTTTAATATTAAAAAATGAATGTTTGGAAATTTGCAAAATTTGAGTGGATATTTTTCGTAGCCATGAGAGAGAGTGAGGGCGCCCCGACCGTACCGCGCTGTCGGGAGCGATTCGGGGACAGACTGGGACTGCCACGGGTCTGGGGTTCAACTCGGGCTGGAACCCTTCATAGGTGTTGTACTTGTTAACCACACTTAAAGTCACTCAACGCAGCCGATTCTAAATTTGTTGATGTGTGTTTCCGGGATCGATCACTCTTCCAGCAGTTCACAAGGCATCTCAGGTGCGGGCCCACTGGGACTTGAACCCGAGACCTCCGGGTCCGGGAGCAGACTCTCTTGTACTGAGCACCGCTACACCGTGGTCTGAATGCTTGTGATTGTCATTTATAACGTAAAACCTACTTTTCGTATATAGGTGGTTAGATTTTGACAGCTCTGTAAGACACAGCTCACGTGGGACTCGCTCAGCTCGTAGCCCGGTGCAAAGGCTACAGAATCAACACTATGGTATTGACACTCGGCATGCCGTAAGCTCTCATGGCCATAGCCATCGGAGCAGGGAGGCAGGGTCCATGGCTGCACATTGTCCATATTCTTAAACGTTAACCCCTCGATACTTAATGGATAAATGACCCAGCCCCCTTACACCCCACGTTCCGCAATTCGGCATGTTCCTACGTCAATGCTGGCGGCTGAAGATGTGCGGGCCCGGCACTGTATCTACGGGCATGGTATAACCTTTTTTAGATTTTGGTCGTTTCGGCCCTCTTAACTCAAACCATCACAAATTGGCATGTCTACGTCTGACGCTGTACGGATCTAACAAGAAGGAAAACAACAATGTTTGAAGTTCCCAGCCACGAGAAAGCACAGCTGCCGAGACTCCTCCCAGAAGCTAAACTGATGAATGGTGCAGATATTTCTTCTACAATCTACCTTTGTGCACTTTGTCTGGCCTTCACACGGACAGCAAATATGAGCAGCATACAGAGCACTAACCAGTCATGTAAATACTTTTTCCTTGCCTTCTACCCAATATCTTTCCTACCTTCCCACCCTCTCTCTTTTCTCTCTCTCTCTCCCCCTCTCTCTCTCTCTCTCTCACTCTCACTCTCACTCCCTCCCTCCCTCCCTCCCTCCCTCCCTCCCTCCCTCTCTCTCTCTCTCTCTCCACAGCCTCTGCGTCCTACCCGCCCTTTACACAATGGGAAGTGAATCAGAGAGGCCCGATGTTGTTTTCTCACACAACATTCAAGGTGATCTGCACTATGGGTCTTTCATTCAGCCCTTGTCGCATCAAACGTACGTCAGGTACGCGCCGCTCGATAGAATAAATCGCTCTCAAAGCTTGAAATTATGATCTACGGTATATGGAAAAACAACACGCCACATCTTGATAAATACATACGTGCTCAAACGTTTCAAGCTCCGAAGATTGCCGCTGATACTACGTAATCCTTCACATCTATAACGGAGCCTATACTGTTCGTTACCCCATCCGTAAGACATCTCGCTGATCGAATATTAAATACAATGCTTGAACGCTAGGGAATACGTATTTTCTACATGAAAGATGATTCTAAATTTATTTATACGGTTATACGGTCTATGGGTATTCTAAACTTTTGAAATTTAATTTCGACACACAATATGAACATTTTTCTTCCGTGTGCATCGTGATTCCAATCATTTGAAAAAGGTGAAAAATATGAATTTTGGCACGTCTGATATTGTATCTGACCCATTGTGCAGGGGTCCACGGATTTATCCACCCATCCCTTGCTGAGCATGACAATGAGGCCATTACCCTGCCGAAGGTTAACACGTGCCAGTCGCTAGCTCAGCTGTTTGGGGTCTCGCCACACCAGATAAAATTAGAAATAAATCCACAGGTCAGGACATTCGAGGCAATCTGTGTCAATCTGAGCACATTTTGTAGCATTTCGGAGCTGTTTCATGGCCATTGCCAGAATCCTGCCGCATCGGTGAAGTGACTGTTAAATACGAGACAAGTCCTGCAAACTGTAAGCAATGCTGACTTTCTCTGGGTCTCAAACGGGAAATGCTGGCCCACTATCGCTTGGGCACGCTCTACGTGTATGTGCATAGCAAACACGCACGAGTGAGGTCGGGAAGGGGAGGCACCTCCCAAACGCTGGGAACCATGTTGCAGCCGCAGCTGACGGTCCAGCTCTCCTCGGGACGGGCTGCAACAACGTCTGCCGCGAATGCAGTTCAGACAATTCCGCTTGTCGTGTGGCAAGAGCGCCTAAAATGTGATCTTGTCTAGATCATGTAATCATCCTTGTTATAGCTAAGTCAAACGTCTGCGTGGCCAGGATTTTTTAAATGGGAACGGGGGTATTGGTTATGCGTTTTCAAAAGTGGCCACCCTCTCAACAGTGGAGTCGGGGACACCGTCCATAGCTTTGGCGTCTTTGAACCCCAACAACTATGATCAACCATACAAATAAAAACAGACCACCATAAGGAAATCAATGGCAAGGATTCGGGAGATCGCACCACGCACGTGTTTTATTTTCGGGAGTTCGCGCCGCGGTATTTCAGGCACCCACACGCACCCTGCGCCACCCTCCGACGCCGCGGCCCCCCTGCTACCGTGCTGACGCGGCCTCTCCTCCGCAGCTACATGAGTATTGGCGTGTCCCACTTCCTGGATCTGAGCATACTCTATTTCGGCGGGGAGGCCCGACTGCTGGAGTCGGTGGGAGAGGCGAACCTGCCGCTGGCGGTGCCCCCCGTCTGCTGCTGCTGCGGCCTCTGCTGCCCTAAACTGCCGCTCGACAAGTAGGTACACCGGACAGAACCTGTCGAGATACATATCTGTAATTTGTACAGTAATGACTGTAGAAAATGGACAGGTAATAGTCCAGAATCTGTAGAAACTGCTTCCAGTGTGAAGTTTTCAGTGATTACTTCCAAAAATCAAATTTCTGCCTGAATTTCGAAAAAGAGCAAACTCTTGAAGTTGACTTTTACTATGACGCAACAGTTCAGCCAATTCGCAATTCCACATAATTATCTGAGGCTCTTTCCTGTCAAACGTGAGGCCCTTTGCTGTCACGTCGCAAAATTTCAGGTCTGATCAGCACAAATCATGAAGTCGTTCATTCAAGGTGGTTGTTGGACATTCTCACCTTTGTTCGTAACAGCACGGTAGGTTGAAGCCGGGTTATAGGTGACCTCCACAAAGTAGCTGCAGAGGTTGTTGACCGTGGCACTGTGCGCAGGTCCGGACTCCGCTTCATGAAGGTACTGGTGCACCAGCTGCCCTTCACCCAAAGCGCTTACTTCGTGATGACGCTGTACCTCTTCACCGCCGGCGAGTTTGTACCCGGTCAGGTAGGTGCGGGCGAGTTCGTGCTCGGTCAGGTAGGCGCGGGCGAGTTCGTCCCCCGGTCAGGTAGGTGCGGGCGAGTTCGTCCCCCGGTCAGGTAGGTGCGGGCAAGTTCGTGCCCGGTCAGGTAGGTGCGGGCGAGTTCGTGCCCGGTCAGGTAGGTGCGGCCGAGTTCGTGCCCGGTCAGATAGGTGCGGGCGAGTTCGTGCTCGGTCAGGTAGATGCGGGCGAGTTCGTGCCCGGTCAGGTAGGTGCGGGCAAGTTCGTGCTCGGTCAGGTAGGTTCAGGCGAGTTCGTGCCCGGTCAGGTAGCTGCGGGCGAGTTCGTGCCCGGCAGGTAGGTTCAGGCGAGTTCATGGCCGGTCAGGTAGCAACAGGCGAGTTCGTGCCCGGCAGGTAGGTTCAGGCGAGTTCATGGCCGGTCAGGTAGCAACGGGCGAGTTCGTGCCCGGTCAGGTAGGTGCGCGCTATCTAGGCTGAAGTAAAGGGCGCTGCAGAACCCCGGCGGGGCGCTACAGCGGTCCTGTCCATCAGTCGTGGTTCTTCATTCCCTGTAGTCGATTCTACGTCTCGTGCATTTTTTTAACTTCGAATATCGTACATTTCATTCTTGCATCTGCAATATAAATCTCACTTAGTCTATTTACCTATTAATGAAAATTTAATTTCTAAGAGTGAGTTTCTATTGTAAGAAAACTAAATGTTTAGCTGGGCACATAATTCAAACTCGTGATTATGAATGCTGGAAGTGTCCAAAACTTAAGTAATAGAAACATGGCGTGTCTTTACTTCATTTGCTTTCTATATCACAGACAATCTAAACGGGCACACTTGACCAGTTAGATAAACCATTGGCAAAGGTTCTCCACCGGGTCAGCTGAAACACAGGAGGCGGTGTTCCGCTGTGCAGATGGACCCTTCATTAATCCACTTTTCCACTATCAAGAGAAAGGCAGCGAAGTCACCAGATCGTTCGCCCCCCCCTCCCTTAAATACACGGTCAGGATGAACAACACTGCAGAAGGCGCGTGAACAGCTTTGGTGCAGGCAACCCCATGCACGCGGATCGCGATAGCCAACGCTCGAAGACAGTATACTCCCCGACATGCGAGTCACCGGGAAGAACGAGCTGCTCGCACACCAACTGTAACTCACTGCCACACTGACACGAACTGAAGCTCTCCGCCCCTGGCAACGGTCCAAGGACACGAAAACACGCTCTGTGGAACCCCGTTGTTATACTGTTGCACAACGCTGTTCAAGACTGATAAAAACATGTTCAATATATTCCAATCATCTATTCACCATTTAGATACATTTCTATGCTCTTTCCCAACTTTTTTCACTCTATCAAAGGCAATTTAACCGGATCAGACACAAGTCTCACCTCCGTCGGAGATTGGGAGCTGACCCATGCTCACAGTGGACACGGGAGCTGACCCGTGCTCGCAGCGGACACGGGAGCTGACCCTTCCTCACGGGAGCTGACCCATGCTCACAGTGGACACGGGAGTTGACCCGTGCTCACGGGAGCTGACCCGTGTTCACAGTGGACACGAGAGCTGACCCGTGGACACGGTGGACTCAGGAGCTGAGTGTTCACAGTGGACTCAGGAGCTGACCGGTGCTCACGGTGGATGACGCGTGCTCACAGTGGACATATGCAAACCAGCCGCAGGGGCGGATAACGCTATCCTGGTCTTGCGATGAAGTCTCTGTTTAGCGGGCCTCAGTTATCGGAGGTGGCCGAGTACGCTGAAAAGGACCTCTCTGAGCGGTGAACTCTGATGGTAGATACACGGTGACGATTAGAGGCCAGTGACTCCCTGGCGGTGTGTTATGACCCCTTCTTTGGGGTGCACAGAACACTTAGACTGGTATATCAAAGGCTTATGTATTGTACAATAGAGGCATTTATGCTGCACAAATACTTACATTTTTTCGGCTGAGGTCCATGACAACGAAGGCGATTTCCACCTGGTCACGTCGCAGAATAAAACAGCCCAGGCAATGACGGCTAAGAGGAAGTAAACACATGTACTCGATAGTCACTCCGTGCAACCAGTTTTCATGCCTCCATAATTGATTGGTGTTTGCAAACCTTCACTCGACCTACCAAGAACCGCGGACGTGCTCAGCGATGAGTACATCGGTGCTAAACGATTCAATCATTCATTGTTGCTGGGGCAGTCATTTGGCTTGCATTATGACGTCGCTAATAACACATCTTTGGGAAACAGCTCGCCAAAATTGGGGAGGGGTAACATTTCTAGATTTCCGATATTTCAAAAGAAGGATGTGAAGAAGAGCACATATCTCATTGCGAAACAATGAGCCGCTTTTTCATAAATTCGTGTACGTTTTGAAATGTTACGTTTTCTAGATAAACCATAAATAAATCCCATTATGCCGTGCCGGTGCCCGTAGGGACGTAAGGTCTCCGTTGGCAGCCCTGCTTTGGGGGCCGAGATGCCAGTGAAGTGAATTTCCTGTAGGTCTGGGGCGTGCAGCGCTCATTCCCCTACCTGCTCCCCTCAACCACCCGTGGTAGTACAGCGTGTGGGCTAATACCGTGTGTTCTTTGTTTGTTGATGCCCCGCCGGTGCTGATTTAGTTGGGTGTGCTGCTGCTGTGTTCATCGATAAACGTGTACCAGCGGCGGACCCAGGGCTTCATACCAGGGGAGGGGGGTAGGGGACTCGAGCCTCTCCAGTCATTGCCTCGGAACAGCCTCCGGCTATGCAATTACTATAGGCACTGAAATTTCGGGGGAGGGTTTGAGCCCCTAGCCCCACCCTTGTATCCGCCACTGCCGTCTACGGTACCGAGTGTGTGATTATTCCCCCTCCGACTGTTGGGAAATGGGAATCAGTTCGGGAGGGCCGAAAACATTATGGACGGCGATGGTCCATAATGTTTTGTTGAAAACATAATGTTGATGATTTAGACAACCCAAGCACGCGCGGTCGCTAAATTCTGTGATTCTGAGTTCACGTACGCACTCAGAAGCGTGATTGGTCGCTTCTCCCAGTCGTCTTGCACACCTGGCCTCTGTCTCGCCAGGGCTTCCCCAAGAGCATCTTCATCCCGATGACGGCGTTCAACATCGCGTCCTTCGTGTCGGCCATGTACGGCCTCAGCATGTTCATCCGGGCCATGAGAGGGCAGCTGCCGGAGTATCATTACAGGGTATGTACAGATGAGTGCTGGATGACCTCTGGAATGTCACCGGGAGACAAAAGGGAGGGAGTAAAATACCAACGGAGCGCCAACTTACAAACTGCGGGCGCGCTGACGACAATTCTTTTGTTTTTTTGTTTTTTTTAACGAGGCGAACATTCCAAAGGTCTCATCGGGAAGCAACACTGATCTAGAATGTCGGCGTAGTGATTGGTATGGCGCCGGTGACTGATGAGGGGCGTGCACATCTAAGGCAGTAAGGTGTAGGGCTACCGCGGATGTGAAGACGGCCAACGGCACTGAAGCCACGCTCCGCTGGCCGCCGGGGAGTTCCACGTCAAAGAAGGAAAGTTTCAAACAAGAAAGAAGGGAGTTTCAAACACCCCCCCACCGGGGCGAGGGTTAATACATGTCTCATCAATTATTTCCTATTAAAATTACCCAAGCTAGTCCTCTTAAATAAACCTTGCAGTTAACATTTCGACCACAGTGGCTGCGCAGCGGCAGCAGCCCGGCGTCTCAGGTACAGTGCGGTATCAGGTACCGCGCCGGGGCGGCCCACCGCCGCGTGCTGGCTCAGCGCCGCAGCGCAGGCGTCAGCTGGTGAGGCATGACGGGGAGCACGCGTGGAGGCTGCAACAATCAGTCCGGAAAACAGGCCGCATAAAACGACGGTTCTGCTAAGGTGATATCGTAGGTATTCAACGTCCCTGATCCAGCTTATAGATGTCAGGTAATGTCAATGCTTAGGTCTATTTCCGTCACTGTCCGCGAAATGCTGCCAGTGGTTCATTGTTCTGGAAATGTTTTCACTTCTGCCTTTACCTTCCTGCTGATTGTTACCGCGCAACAAAACAATGAGAATGGTCGTCCTACCGTCCGCTAGTCGCGCTGACGAGCCCTGTCTGTGTCAGACAAGTGCAGAGGCCGGGACGCACGCCGCTGCTGCAAGGCGCGAGCGGAAAGGCGCGAACATCGCCCCCACTTAAATTCGCATTGTAAAAATTCGAAAGCTATGTTCTTCCTGTTTATCGAGAATGATAAGAAATCGCAGAAAAACAGCTGCCCGGAGTATTATCTTCCAGACGGTCAATTAGCGGTAGGTATTCGTAAGGGGAAGCGGGAGGGGGGAGAAAAACAGCACTGCCGGCAGGGCACGGGTTAACATGTGCCCGTTACTGGAAAGAAGCCGGAAAACGTACTGCTTGTGCCTGGGCCACCTTCTATTAGACAAACTTGCGATCCATCCGGTGTCTAAGATGCATAATCCCGTTGTTTTAGGACAGCGGAGTCTATAAAACTAAAGGTCGACCGCGGTGTCCTACAATTCTTACATACACGTGGCTCCATCACTTTGATGAACGCACTAAGCCATCATCAGGAAGATAAGGCCGGAGAGCCGATGAAACGCACTTCTTTCCGGCGATGTTGATAGAGACTTGTTTCAAGACCCCCTCTCCCCCGACAGGCGAAGGCGACACTGATGAAGCTGACGCTGATAGCAGTGAAGTTTCAGGAACTGGTCTTCGGCATTTGCATCAACTTTGGAGCCGTATCCTGTGGCTCCGTGATGCCACCAAAGGCCAACGGGGAGTGTGAGTACCTACTGCTCCAACCATCAAAATACTGAAATCAAGCTGTGCTAATACCGGCCCAGTTCCAGTGTGGCCTCGGTCCTTAGTGAAGCTGACCCCGCTCCAACGCTGGAAGCAGCTCTCACCATGTTAGGTCAAAGGGATAACACTGCATGTGCTTCCTCAAAATTCGTTAGCATGCTCAAAAGTAATGGATGCCAATGGATGTTTGTATCTCTCGATGGGACCAGTGTCTTCATCCACGTCCCAGAAGGGAAGAATCTAGTTGAATGTTTTTCAACATTTAGTATTGCATGCCACAAAACTTGGCGAAACTTTGAGGATACACACTTGCCTTAAGGACCCCCTCACATTGTTTTTCTATGGGTTCGCTCACGATCTAAAATAAGGAGCAAAAAACAAACTTAGCTGAGATTTAATATGTCATATAATTATTTCTATCTGGTGTCAGCTTCACTAAAAACAACAGCTACTTCGTATCAGGATAACTACTCACCAGTGCTAATGTTAATTGTGATATCAATATCGTATATGTGTCTTAGCTTCAAGCTGAGCACTGAGAACATAAGCCCCGTAAGCATATGCTCCCAAAGAAGCGCGTAAGATATCTTTCACGAATACTTTCCCCAAGAAAGCAGTGTCAGTAGACATTTTAAGTGAAGTATAAGCACTCGTTTAGCCTCGTTAGCGCATCAGTGACTTGGTACCGCAGTGAGATCCCGGCGGGGACCAGAAACGTCCCACTGTTCGACCGCTGATGGGACATACCCCCTCCTCCCTGTCGCAGTTATCCAGAACATAGTGCTGGTGGGGGAGATGGTGATTTTCGGCGGGCTGGCGTACTGGCTGTACGGCCGACCCGGCCAGTACCAGTCCGCGGCCGAGTACGCCGCCGTACCTCTCGGTCCAGTCACCGAGCTGCGCACCAGCAGCGACGGCGCGCCAGAAAAAGCGCGCGCCGCCGCCAAATGAGCCGCAGCGGAGCACGGCAGGGTTCGGAGACTGCGGAAATGGGAACGGAAGCTGGCGAGACTGTTACAGAGGTGGCGAACCAGTGCAGTGACGTAGTGTGACGGTGCGAGGCCAGGGAAGAGTGCGATTATAAACGTGCGTGTGAAGACTCCGTGGAAGGTGGGTGCCAGTCACGGACAGTATTGTTGGTAGCTCAGGGTTTACTGTGAATTCGCGTTTATGCCTGCAGTCCACAGCGTGTTTTTTTATATTCCTGAGAGGTACTTTAAAATGTGTCGTATCCTAGCATCTGAGCACGAGGGTCCAGCATGTCAAACAACTATAATTTTTTAATCGAGTCGACTTGCAGAGGCAAATTTGTATTCGTGTTTTTAACCCATCTGGGAAAGGCCTCTAACACCGTTGGGCACTATCCGCCCATCGCCAGGCTCCGGTCTGCGGAAGAGCTGCTCTTCTTAGTATTGTTTACGAACTTTTTTACAATATACGTCCGTTTCAGTGCAAGCGAGGAATCGCAGGAAAAACAGGAAAAGGACTGAGTGGAGTTCAGACCATAATGAACATAACGCGTGCCATTGCGGCGCACGCAATGTCACCACGCACTGTGTACAGGGGACTGGTGCCCCGGCCGTCTGCTGGCACGAGCTGGAGACGGGCGGAACCAGGGGGATCAACGACTCCAGAGTCTCTGCCCATGACGTCACCAGCATCGTGATGGTTACGCCGTACGTTTGGCCGGGGCTACTCAGAATTGAGATTTGACGGAAGGTTCGGTTGCTTGCAAACATTTGAAGCATCGATCCAAATCAATTCTGAATAAGTATAACATACACTCAATTCCGGAATGGATGGTTTCGAATAGAGTGAGTAGTTAATTGTTTGATTGGTTCATTCATCCTTCATATTCCTTTATACCTACATAGCATCCAATAGCCTACATAGCCTACCTAAATACCTACATAGTCACCCATCCATTAAAAAAAACATGAATCATGTTGGTCCAGACCTGGGTTTCATTCACTGATGATTTGTACCGCTGCTATTTTCATTTTTGCATACATTACCTGAACCATTTCTGAATCCAGTACTACTATTGGGGATGCGAAGAAATTGATTGATATCGAAATATAAACGGAATTGTCCCCTGCTTCACAGTTTATATTACACCTATTCTGCCTTAATTTACATTTGAAGCACATGCAAAAAATACACGATTCATAGATCCATTGCCGAGCACCGTCCTTCTTTCCTTGCTTCCCTTGAATTAAGGATTGATTTGATAATATTTTAGGCATTGTTTGCGTTCAATTTGTCACGATAAAAATGCACTTGCGGCCATACTTGCGGCCACGTGATAACGTCGATTAGGGCACCTAAAATGATTTAATTGACTAGCCTATAAAGTAAAGGAATCTTGGGTCGGAGCACCAGAGCACGGTCGCGCCATTCTGTACACTAGGGTCAGGCACCCACCCAGGCATAGCCGGTCGCTGCCGGTTTATCGCCTCCTCCCCCTCCCACCACGCCATCAGCTAAACACAGAGGGCTGAGACCCCAAAACAAAAAGGAAATCAAAACTGAAAAAATTATATCAAGAATTAAAATTATGATAATCATAAAATGTTGATAGCTTTTGGAGTGCTGCGGCGAGGAGCATGAGGATAAGTTGATAAGATGTTCACTGGCCTGTCCCCTCGAATCCGGATGTAAAAAAAACACTGAAGATAGATCTTAGAGGTACCAAGATCGTTGCTGTCACGACATTCAATTTTTTAAACAATTATTTCTAAAAGGCATTTGTGTGAAGCTCAATTCAAGTTCTGGCTACACTAGGACTGAGAACTGTTGAGATTTACTACATGATTCTGATGAAGGGCTGTGCCCGAATATACAATCTTCAGTGTTTTTTACATCCGGATTCGAGCGGACAGGCCAGTGAACACCTTATCAACATATAATCATAAAATGACAAACTACGGATCTACTACAAATATTCACATAGAAGGGTAGGTTATTCGCTTTAGATGCGGGTTAAAACGCACTCCTTGGTCGCATTGCTGGCACCAGTCATTCTCGAAATTTTGCAACAATACATAAGTCGAGCGAAATATATCAGAGAACTTATGCATGATTCAATTGAGCTTTATTTCCCTCAAAGCACAGTGCTGGCCCGGCACGCCTGCTCAATAACCCACCCACAGACCACTCCTCTGTGGTCCGTGGTCAGCACAATCAGCTGCCGCGCGACGGTCACGTGACAAATCCGGTGTGACCGGGGGAGAGCGAGAGTGAGGCCTCCTGCGCTTAGGACGGAACTGTGGTAAACACGTGCAACACAATCACACCTCGTCGACAGTTCGAAAGTAAAATAGGGTTTTTCATAAAAATAATATTAATTGGAATTCGTGTCATGTCCACCGATGCAATTGCCAATGCCTGGAATTCACTACAGCTGGCGAAAATTATTTACCCGGATCGAAATCTCCCATCAACTACGACTATACAGTCGGGGGTGGTGCGTAATGCACTAGCGTCCGACGCAAAGGTCCAAACTAAGCCCACAGGCGTCGAACGCCTAAGACTCGAGGTTCTAGACATATCGAAACCAGTCCGAGTCAGTTCTAACTCTCTTAATTCGCCGTAACGATTTGTACACTAACTACCACAAGGCCTATTTAGATGATTAAGCGAGGCATTTCCCTGATACCATCCCGGACCGTGCCGCCGGACCGTGGCCGCGCTATAGCAATGATCCGTGATGTCCAACCCGAGTCAACGTGATGGCAGTTTTCAACGCCTTCCAGCGTGAACTGATCCACCAACACACAGATGGTGCGGAGATCGACCTCGATAAAATGATAACTGTCTACCACTCCTTAAACCACTTTCCTTCATCAAACATTACAAATGATCACGATATCAAAAACTGGCCACGGGCGAGGTCTCGAATCATACACGGCATTTACGGCAGGGCCCACCCGCGTGACCGGGTCACAGCTCCACCGCGTGCGTGAAGGGCCCGTTGGTGGTCATGCTGAGCACCTGTCGGGCGCCGAACACTCCACACCTCACCCTGCAGCCCGCCTCACGCCACCCCTCCACCGCACAGGCGCCCTCTGCCAGCGCTGACACGAACTGGGCGTACAGGCCCGCTCCAGCGGCCTTATCCACGTTACCGTGGTACTGGAACTGACGCCCCTTCACGCGACCTCCCAGCGTGGCCTGCGGCACCACCAGCACGTCACCCGCCGCTAGAGTGACTGACGTCCGTCTGGCGGCGCCACCGTCGCCGGCAGGCGGCGGCTCGCTCAGGCGGAGGCTCAGCGCAGTGTTGGCTGCGCGTGTGACATCGGCGGCCTCGCAGCCCGACAGGAAGCACACGAACACCACCAGGCCACGGCCGATCTGCCGGGCACGGAGAGTGACGTCACAGATGCTGGAACGACGTCACTCATACTAGATGTCATCGCAGGCTAGCATGTTGCACATCTCCAAGTCGCCAAACACACCTGAATTCACCAAACTACGCAAGAAATCTTCACATTTGAATCATCCAAACTTGTTTACGTCACGAAGCAGCACTCTCAGCCTGGATTGTGATGTGACTGTCACGATCTCACCGCGTAGTGACGGCACTCACCCGCACCACGCCGTCCGGGTCGGGAGCACCGCTCTCCCGCAGTGCGGAGACGTCCGAGTCCGGCTGTGGCCCCGGCAGGCGCAGCTCGGCAGACGTACACTGCTGCAGCAGCAGCTTCACCCTGGCCTCCGACATCACCTCTCAGTGCTCGTCCGGGGAGTGCGGAGCGTGAGGAGGGCAGGCAGAGAGGCGCGGCCGCCCGCAGCGCAGAGCAGCGGCAGCAGAGGACGGGCGGGTTGGAGCGTGGGGCAGGGAACGATGGGTGAACTGTTACCCAGTGAATTCGCAGGTGTTCCGACCGAGTATTTACCGTGTCCTGTGAAGAAAATTCAAGTGACCGCACGTATTTATTCATAATTTGGCAATATACCACTCCAAAATTCAAACGGCCTAATTATCTCCGTTCTTGCATTCATACCAATGCCGAAAATAACGCAAGCAATTCCGAGCTTTGGCATCGGATCCACCTGAGGCGATTGGCTTGGACATGCTCAATGCCGGGGTCAATCCGTAGCAACGCAACATCTCATGGCAGCCGCGACTAGTGAACTCCAGTGCTGGAGCGGGCAAACATGACAGGGTCAGAAGCCCCGCCCCCGAGAGGCGCTGTCCCTGCCCAATCGATAGCAACATGCGCTACCCTTGACTCAGAAGTGAAAGAGCCGACGATAAGTCCGAGAGCGCGCGGTATTCCCCGCCCTCCCGAGAATGGCGGGGCTTATCAATGGAATTCGAGCCAAGCTGGTGCCTACACAAATGACATGTGCTTCCACGTTTATATCTTCCACAAGAAGTTATTCATTAACATGAAACTGCACTTTTTCTACGCGTCAGACGTAGCTCTCGTGTTGGGTAAACTAAAATCGAGAATCATTGTCATATATTTTTTCTGTCCTTACCACTGTGCAATCCCCGCTATGCACACGATGGCTTTATAACATCGATTAACAATTTAAATGATAGGCATATACAACTATGTTCACACTTCTAATTGCAGATATGTTCGCCAACAAAAATCTACCAGACTCCTTCATACACATGTTTGGACAAGCTTTTGGGGTATATAACAAATAAAGTGAAAACCCCTCGCGACGATATCATGCATTCTGAGTTTATCTAGCCAAGAAACGATAACAGAGCTCAGTTAACAATGAAACGATCAGTATAATCCCGGCATATCGAACAAAGACATCGAATTAACGATAACGTCAGAGGCTATGGTTAGTTAACCTCCACAGTTAACGTTCTATCTCAGAAAGCATACGCCAATCAGTGACCACATTGCACAGATAAATGGGTGAAACTCTTCAGAAGTGGGCCACCACAAACTCGTAAATGTAGACGCTCAAAGCGTATTTGTCACAGACACATTACTTTTTCTCCACATATGACAGACTTGTCTACTCTTAAATGGCATGTATACTTTCCTGACACTTGACGTTTCGGTTAGTAGAACCATGACATCTTAACACCAACACCTTTTCTGGATCCCGTCTTCTAGATTGAATATTTATTTTCACGGCTGAATTTTTATATATGTGCTAAGCCGCCACACCGTAACAAGTTCTAGTCAGTCCAACATCCAGAAGAGTATCCGCACATGCCTTGCCGTTTTTGGAGGGAAAATCTCTCGAGGTGACAGCCGTATTGACTGGATGTGAATCAGTTCAGTTCCACCTGGTCCCGGCCCTGCCTCCCGTTCGCAGCACCAGTGGTTTCCTCACGAGTGGAGGAGCCGGCGCGGTCTGCTGCCCAGAGCCTGCTCCAGCTGCGTGGTGATGCGGCGCAGGTCCTCGGGAGCCACTTCCAGCGTGGTGCGCCGCTGCCGTCCGTCAGCGTCCTCCTCAGTCAGTCGCAGCAGCAGCTCGGGCCGCAGACACACCGGCAGAGCGCGAGTGCCCACCTCCGCCGACAGCCTCCACTCTAGCCCCACCAGCGACGCCGCCGGCCGCTGCCCCGCCAGCAGAGCGCGCCGGGTGCGGTCCAGGCGGCCGGCCACCTCGGCCAGCAGCGGCTCCACCAGCGGCGGCGGCAGGTCGGCAGCCAGCAGCGCTGCACGCAGCTGCGGCCCGGCGCCGTCGGCAGCACGCGCAGCCGCCAGGAGTACCGCCAGCAGCGCCAGCTGGGCGTCAGAGGCGGCGCCGCCGCCGGAGGAGCCCTCCAGTCGGCAGCTGACCTGCTCCGCCAGGGCCTCCAGCTGGTCCGGGGAGACCGAGGAGAGCGCTGCCGCCTGAGCCGACGTCACCTGCATAGTGTCGCCGGCGGGACTCTCGGTACTGCACTGTCACTGTCGCTGGCGGGGCCCTCAGCACTGCACTGTCACTGTCGCCGGTGGGGCCCCTCAGCACTGCACTGTCACTGTCGCCGGCGGGGCC
Organism: Lepas anatifera; assembly: GCA_034440635.1. NCBI lineage: Eukaryota > Metazoa > Arthropoda > Thecostraca > Lepadidae > Lepas > Lepas anatifera. The sequence continues at coordinate 120,300 of JAOTON010001627.1, read as the reverse complement.
CTCAGCACGTTCTATCACTGCCGCCGTCGGGACTTGGTACAAGATCCTGCTGGTGAGCTGACCAAAATCCTTGGCAGCTGAGGATTATTGATGTTTGCACGTTTCAGTGTCTGGAAAACGAACTGCCAATGATCCATGTGTGTTTTACATAGCTAATATGGAGGAGCAAAAAGAAACATCCGCAGCGTGGACAACATGACAAACATTTGTACATCAAAGTTGGCTCCACTTTGTTCACCATTTTTCTGTGCGACACTTCTGTCTCTATGATTATTTAAACATAGACAAATTGTGACATCTATTGATTCTGAAAGGCTGTCCAATGGCATCAGCTGATGATAAAAATGGATAATCAACCATCAGGAAGCAGAGTTAACCTAACAAAAAATGGAGTGATGAGAGCCAAGAGGATGTGTTTAGCATCTTGCTCAACTGAGTTCATCTCTAAACGCATCATCGCCCACAACAGGTCAGCCAGGCAGATAGGATTGAGGTAATCTGGCAGGATGTTGTGGGCCCTTGACAAGAATCTGTGATAGGTGGATAAATTTGCTAAGTTGGCATATGGTTGGTCTGTATACAGTATCTGCACAAAAATATACATTTTCCAGTAAATAATAGGTACTTTATTTATTCATCAATGATTCAGTGGTGCTGGCATTTTATTTAAAAAAGGATTGTTGATAAGGAACTGCAAGTTTATTACATATAATGCAATTAATTATGTGCTTCTCTCAGTTAAACTACACAAATAGTCACTGTTGTTGATATAGGTACCTACCAAACTCTGAAGTGAGCAGGAACCCAAATCCAAAGTGGGCAAGAACCACAATCTGAAGTTCAGGGTTTAGAGTGAGAGATAAGGGAAATGATTAGTCTGCAACAAACTGAAGCATATTGGGGAAAGCTCAAATGAATGCTAAAGGAATGTAGCATGTTGAAACTGAGAGTAAAGTTCTGACCAGCAGGCTCTGATGTGAGCTTTCAGTGACTGGTAGAAGACTGGTGCAGGGATTCTCAGATTACTGGTGCATCCAATCAGCACCAGTGCCACTGTGCAGACTGATTTTTTACCATTCCCATCATTTGCTGGGAGCCTTGGTGTCATCACTGGCCATACTAGGTCATCCATACCAGATGTGAAAAATGAGCAGACCTACAAGCGTTCACACAGACGAGAGCTTAACAGAAGTGTCATACTTTGCAGACTGGGATTTAGAGTGGGGAGGGTCCTGTTAGTAGGAGGATGAAAGCCAACTGGCTACTTCTTTAGCCTAGTTTTCATGACCAAATTGTGATCTGGATCAGGCTGTTGATTAGGATACACCAGCCATCCAGTTCATCAAGTATTATTTCTACAGCACAAGTGATATAGTGCTGGTAATATAATGTTTGATGGCCTTGTTCTTCTGTGTATCTTGATTGATAAACCAGACAAGACCACATTGACAGCTAGGGAAAGTGATTTTACATTCAGATTTCACTCATATATTTTACTGGACCAAGAAATTGTAAAGTAGCTCCAGGTAGAATGAATGGCTATGTTGGAAGGTAGATTTGAAACTTTCCACGTCTATTTGCCAACAACAAGAACAGGAAACACACACATGGGCCCAAAGTTAGCATGGCATCCTCTCATCATCATGTTCCCCATAAATTTACAATTGAGGGCCTCCATTTAGGCTGGGGAGCAAAGTGAGGGATTGGCCAAAAAGGGTCATTGATAAAGATACACAGGTAGATTTAATTAGTAAGAATAAATTACCATACCACATTCCCATAAATTCCAATTGGTTGACTCTATAGTGGATTGAGGTTAGAGACGAGTGATTGAAATAAAAAGTATAGTTAATAAATTGTCAAATCCCTAATAGGTAAATAGGACAAGCAATATCATGTCACAAGTTGCTACGAATAACGCAACAACTCGGCAAAAAGCAAGCAGGCAATAGATACTGAGCTTAATATTCATACACACGCACACACTCAGTAACCACTCCCAAAAAAACAAATAATAGGCTAGGTACATACAATACCTTCCTTTCCCCTTGGGTACAACAATAATAATAATGGTATGCAACACGGGACATGCTACTACACTGCCGACTCCAACTGCCAAAACTCAAAATCTGAACCATTGAAGCAACTGCTTAGCTTTTCAGTATGACAATAGATGACTACCTTTTCTACAAATTTGTATCTTTTGGTGAGGTTTCGTTCACTAGAAACTGTTTTATTAGACTTTTTGTTACCCGGAAATAGGGTCGGTTACAGCCAGAACTAGGTGCCAAAACTCAACTCACGAAGGAATGTAACAATCGCTTAGAAAAGCCTTGTACCGAGCTAAAAATAGCAATTCTTAAAATTTGTACCTTTTCACGATGTTCCTTTCCAGGACAACTGTAAAATCATCGATTAAAAATGTTACTACTTTATTACAGAGGAATATTTTCTGTTGCTCCTGGTGTTCATGCCCGGAACCGAAGGCTGCATACCAGATCAGAAATAACCCAACATTCTTCCCCATATCCCAAGATATCAATAATTCCCCATACCAGGAGCAGGGGCGTACTTAAAACGTTGTCAACACAACAGAGAACGACAGCGCATTGGCGGATTCAGGATTTCCGACGGGGGCACCATCCGGAACAGGGGGCACCACTTTTGACCGGCAAAACCTATCAGGTGAGCACAAAATCTTATTGGTGGGTGCTGATTTTCGCAACCGGAGCGGGGATGGGAAGCTATATTTCAGGGGGGTGACTATAGACCTTGCAGGGGGGTGCTGAGGGCTGATCGGGGGAGGGCGCGGGACCTCTGCCCCCTGGATTCGCCTGTGCGACAGAGGCGTGCTAAGACTGCTGGAAAGGGGTGCAGTTGGAAAAGGCGTTCAAAAGAGACTGCTGGCAACGAGATGTATTCTACAGAGGCGTGCTCGAAGGTTAGGAAAAGGGTACAGTTGGCAAAGGCGTGTCCAAGAGACTGCTAGTAGGAACATGTAATGCAGACAGGCGTGCTCAGAGTGCTAAAAAAGATATAGAGTACAAAAAGCGATCTCAGAGTGTTGGAAAAGAGTGCATTGTACAGAGGTGGTCTCAGACTGTTAGGAAGGGGTTCAAGTGGAAAAGGCGTCTCCAGAAGACTACTGGTGGGGGATGATTTATTCAGAGGCGTGTTCAGAATGCTGGGAAGAGGTGCAATTGGCAAAGACGTGTCCAGATCAGTGGCGTAGCCAGAGGAGTCGTTGGGGACCACGGACCCCCTTGGGCAGATCTTGTGCACTGGAAAACACGAGCATTCAACTCGAGGGCCCCTGAGCTTGGTCGCACGGGACCCCCGACCTTAGTCTCAGAGGGCCCCCGGGCTTGATCTCAGGGGCCCCGGAGCTTAGTGTACCACTGCCCTCCGAGCTCAATCTCGGGGACCCCCGAGCTTATTGTCAGGTTGCCCTCCAAACTTGATCTCGGGGACCCCGAGCTTGGTCTCAGTGGCCCTTGGTTGGTCTCGGGGAGTTCCCCGAGCCTGGTCTCAGGGGTACTCCGGTATCGAGGGCTCCGAAGTATCGAACATTGACCTTGGGGCCAACTGAGCTTGGTCTCAGGGGGCCCTGAGTTGGTCTCAGGTGCCCCCCGAGCTTTGTTTCAGGAAACCCCCGAGCTTGGTTTCAGTGGACCCCCAAAACTTAGTCTCAGAGGACCCCCAAGCTTGGTGTCAGTGGCCTGAGCTTGGTCTCAGTGGGCTCCATGAGCGTGGTCTCAGGGGCACCTCGATCATCGGTATCAAGGGCTCCGGATTATCGAACATTGATATCGGGGGCACCTGAGCGTGGTCTCAGGGGCCCTGAGTGGGTCTCAGGAGCCTAAACATGGTCCCAGGGGCCTCAATTGGGCCCCTGGGATCTTAGTCTTAAGATGTTAAGAAGGTCCGTGAGACCAATCTTAAGATTGGTCCCACGGGCATTTTGATCTTGGTCTCACGGTCTTTCGGTCTTGGTCTCAGGGAGCCCCCGAGCTTGGTCTCAGGGCCCCCAAGCTTGGTGTCAGGGGACCCCGAACTTAGTTGCAGGGGACCCCGGAGCTTGGTCTCAGAGGATCCCCAAAATTAGTCTCAGAGGACCCCCAAGCTTGGTCTTAGTGGCCTGAGCTTGGTCTCAGTGGGCTCCACGAGCTTGGTTTCAGGGGACCCCCGAGCTTTGTTTCAGGAAACCCCCGAACTTGGTCCCAGGGGACCCCCGAGCTTGGTTTCAGTGGCCCGAACTTGGCCTCAGGGGCTCCCCGAGCTTAGTGTCAGGGGTCCCTCGATCATCGCTATCGAGGGCTCCGGATTATCGAACATTGATCTTGGGGCCCCTGATCTTGGTCTCAGAAGCCCCCCGAGCTTAGTCTCAGGGGCCCCCCAGCCTGGTCTCAGGGGACCCCCGAGCTTGTCCTCCGGTGGTCTGAGCTTGGTCTCAGGGGGCTTCACAAGCTTGGTCTTAGGGGCCCTCGATCATCGATATCAAGGGCTCTGGATTATCGAACATTGATCTCCGGGGCCCTGAGCTTGGTCTCAGCGGGGCCCCGAGCTTGGTCTCAGGGGCCCCAAACTTGGTCCCACGGGCCTTTTGATCTTGGTCTCACGGTCTTTTGGTCTTGGTATCAGTGGTTCCCCGAGCTTGGTCTCAGGGCCCCCGAGCTTGGTCTCAGAGGACCCCCAAAACTTAGTCTCAGAGGACCGCAAGCTTGGTGTCAGTGGCCTGAGCTTGGTCTCAGTGGGCTCCACGAGCGTGGTCTCAGGGGCACCTCGATCATCGGTATCAGGGGCTCCGGATTATCGAGCATTGATCTCGGGGGCCCTAACCTTGGTCTCAGGGGGCCCTGAGTTGTTTTCAGGGGCCCCGGCTTGGTCTCAGGGCCCCAAAAACTTGGTCCCATGGGCCTTTCGATATTGGTCCCAAGGACCTTTCGGTCTTGGTTTCAGGAGGAATTTGAGCTTGGTCTCAGGGGCCCACGAGCCTGGTCTCTGGGGACCCCGAGCTTGTCTTCAATGGCATGGGCTTGGTCTCAAAGGGCTCCACAAGCTTGGTCTCAGGGGCCCTCGATCATCGATATCAAGGGCTCCGGATTATCAAACATTGATATCGGGGCCCCCTGAGCCTGGTCTCAGGCGCCCTGAGTTAGTCTCAGGCGCCCGAGCTTGGTCTCAAGGGGGCCCAGAGCTTGGTCTCAAGGTCCCCCTCGAGCTTGGTCTCAGGGATTCCGAGCTGGTCTCAGGGGCCGAGCTTGACCTCGGGGCCCCAAACTTGGTCCCACGGGCCTTTTGATCCTGGTCCCATGGGCCTTTCGATATTGGTCTCACGGGCCCTTTTGCCTTGGTCTCATGGGCTCCCGAGCTTGGTCTCAGGGGGCCCTGAGCTTGGTCTCAGGGGCCCTCCGAGATTCATCTCAGGGGTTCCCCGAACTTGGTGTCAGGGATCCTCCGAACTTGGTTTCAGGGCCCTTCCCTCCGGGCTTTGTCTCAGGGGCCCCGAGCTTGGTCCCCCGAGCATCGGTAGCGATGGCACTGGAGTGCCGAACATTGATCTCAAGGGGGGGGCAATATTGATATCGGAGTACCCCCAACTATCGATATCGATGGCCTCACGAGTGAGGAACGCGCATTGGCCTCACAGAATGTTGTGTTTCGTCTCAGAAGCCCCAGGCTTCAGGGGCCCCCAAGCATCGGTATCGAGGGGCTCCAGAGTACAGAGCATCAGTCTCGAGGGGCTCCGAATATTTATCTGGGGAGCCCCCGAACATGGGTGTCGAGTTACTCCTGAGGTAAGCGCGAGCACGACCCTAAGGGTGTCTCCGAGCCTGATCTAAGTGGGACCCTGAGCTTGGTCTTAGGAGCCCCCGTGCATTACTATCAAGGGCCTCAGTAGTATTGGTCTCGGTGGGGGGGGGGCAAGCAATGATTTCAGGGGCATTCAAATGTTGATCCCGGAGGGCCCTCGAATGTGCGGATGCAGTGACATAGCCAAGGGGGTCCTAGGAGTCTGCGGACCCCCTTTGGCTAATTTGAGCCACTGCAAATGATTCTCTGATCACTGTGCCCCCTGAGTCAGTCTCAGGGGACCCTGAAGATTCGTTTTCAGGGCGTCTCGAGTCGGCTTTAGGGCCCCCGCCCTGAGAGTCGGTCTCAAGGCCCCCAAAAGTAGATTTCAGGGGGCCCCTGAGAGTTGGTCTCAGGGGGGCCGAGTGTCGGTCTCAGTGGGCCCTGAGAGTCGGTATCAGTGGGGGCCGAGCTAGTCCCAGAGGCCCCAGAGAATGGTTCTCAGGGCCCGCGAAAGTCTATTTCAGCGAGTCCCCTAAGAGTCAGTCTCTAAGAACTTCAAAAGTCGGTCAAGGGGACCCCAAGAGTCAGTTTTAGGGGACTTCTGAAATTTGGTCTCAGGGGTCCCTCCCCACGAGTGTCGGTCTCAGGGGGCCCATAGTCTCACGGGCGTCTCTCTCAGGAGTAAATATTTACTTTCAGGTGGCCCGAGATTAATCTGAGGGCCCGAGAGATAGTCTCACTTGATGCGCAGAGTGCTGGTCTCAGGGGGCCCCCAGGGACAATACTGGAAGCCCTTGAGACTTATCCTCAGGCTGTGCCCCCATTTTTGTATAAGGGGCCCCGAGAGCAAATCTCAGGGAGCACCCAAAAGTTAGTCTCAGGTTGCCTCCGAGAGTCAGTCTCAGCGACATCCGGAAGTTAGTCTTGGGGTTCAGAAACCTCTGAGACCAGGCCCGTGGAGCCCCCTGAGACCAAACTCGGGGGCTCTGAGACCAAGCTCGGGGAACCCCTGATACCAAGACCGAAAGGCCGTGAGACCAATAAAAGGCCGTGGGACCAAGATCAAAAGTTCCCGGGGCACCAAGTTTGAAGCCCCTGAGACCAAGCTCGGGGCCCCTGAGACCAAGCTCAGGGGCTCCCGAAATCAATGTTCGATAATCCGGAGACCTTGATACCGATAATTGAGGTGCCCCTGAGATCATGCTCGTGGAGCACACTGAAGCCAAGCTCAGGCCACTGAGACCAAGCTTGTGGGTCCTCTGAGACCAAGCTCGCGGGTCCCCTGAGACCAAACTCGGGGGCCCTGAGACCAAGCTCGGGGAACCCCTGATACCAAGACCGAAAGACCGTGAGACCAAGATCGAAAAGCCCGTGGGACCAAGATCAAAAGTGCCCGGGGCACCACGTTTGAAGCCCCTGAGACCAAGCTCGAAGGGGGCCCTGAGACCAGGCTCTGGACCCCCTTGAGATCAAGCTCAGGATCCCATGAGACCAAGACCAAAAGGCCCGTGAGACCAAGATCGAAAGGCCCATGGGACCAGTGGCGTAGCCAAGGGGGGGTCCTTGGGGTCCGCGGACCACCCCTTGGGCTGATCTTATGCACTGGAAAACACGAGCATTGGTCTCAGGTGCCCCCTTGAGCTTGGCCTCAGGGGCCCTCCGAGCTCGATATCAGGCCCCCGAGGTTGGTCTCAAGGGACCTCCGAGCTTGGTCTCAGGGCCCCCAAGCTTGGTCTTACGGGCCCCCTGGTCTTGGTCTCAGGGGGCCCCCCGAGCTCGGTCTCAGGGGCCCCCGAGCTTGGTCTCAGGGAGCGCTCAAGCTTGGTCTCAAGGGACCTCCGAACTTGGTCTCAGGGGCCCCCGAGCTTGGTCTCAGGGGGCCCCCGAGCTTGGTCTCACGGGCTTTCCGAGCTTGGTCTCAGGGGCCCCCGATCATCGGTATTGAGGACATCAGAGTATCGAACATTGATCTCGGGGGGCCCTGAGCTTGGTCTCAGGGGGCCCCGAGCTTTGTCTCAAGGGCCCCCCGAGCTTGGTCTCAAGGGACCTCCGAAATTGGTCTCAGGGGCCCCTGATCATCGGTATCGAGACTCTAGGTAACCAGACATTGATCTCGGGGGGCCCCCTGAGCTTGGTCTCAGGGGGCCCCTGAGCTCGGTCTCAGGGGGCCCCGAGCTTGGTCTCAGGGCCTCTGAGCTTGGTCTCAAGGGACCTCCGAACTTGGTCTCAGGGGCTTTCCGAGCCTGGTCTCAGGGGCCCCCGATCATCGGTATCGAGGGCTGCAGAGTACCAAACATGGATCCCGGGGGCCCCTGAGCTCGGTCTCAGGGGCCCCTGAGCTTAATCTCACGGGATTTTCGATCTTGGTCTCAGAGGCCCCCCGAGCTTGGTCTTAGGGGCCCCTGAGCTCGTTGTCAGGGCCCCCAGGTTGGTCTCAGGGGACCCCCGAACTTGGTCTCAGGGGCCCCTGATCATCAGTATCGAGACTCTAGGGAACCAGACATTGTTCTCGGGGGGCCCACTGAGCTCGGTCTCAGGGGCCCCCCGAGTTTTAGTCTCACGGGCCTTTCGATCTTGGTCTCAGGGTCCCCCTAGCCTGGTCTCAGGGACCCCGAGCTTATTCTCAGGGGCCTTTCTATCTTGGTCTCAGGGGGCCCTCCGAGTTTGGTCTCAGGGGACCTCAGAGCTCGGTCTCAGGGGCCCCTGAGCTTTGTCTCAGTGGACCCCCGAACTTGGTCTCAGGGGGCCCCTGATCATCGGTGTCGAACTCTAGGGAACCAGATATTGTTCTCGGGGGGGAAGGGGCACTGAGCTCGGTCTCAGGGGCCCCCCGAGCTTGGTCTCAGGGACCCCCGAGCTTTAGTCTCACGGGCCTTTCGATCTTGCTCTCAGGGTCCCCTAACTTGGTCTCAGGGACCCCGAGCTTAGTCTCAGGGGCCTTTCTATCTTGGTCTCAGGGGCCCTCCGAGTTTTGTCTCAGGGGGCCTCAGAGCTCGGTCTCAGGGGCCCCCGAGCTTGGTCTCAGGGGACCCCCAAACTTGATCTCAGGGGCTCCCGAGCTTGGTCTCACGGACCTTTCGACTTGGTCTCAGGCGGCACCCTAGCTTGGTCTCAGGGACCCTCGAGCTTAGTTTCAGGGGCCTTTCTATCTTAGTCTCAGGGGACCCTCCGAGTTTGGTCTCAGGGGCCCCTGAGCTTGGTCTCAAGGGCCCCCCGAGCTTAGTCTCAGGCCCCCCCAAGCTTTAGTCTCACGGGCCTTTCGATCTTGGTCTCAGGGGCCCCGAACTTGGTGTCACGAGGCCCTCCGAGTTTAATACCAGGGGACCCCGAGCTTGGTCTCAGGCCCCCCGAGTTTGGTCTCAGGGGCTCCTCGAGCTTGGTCTCAGGTCCCCCAAGCCTGGTCTCAGGGCCCCCAAGGTTTGCATCAGGGGCCCGAGCTTGGTCTCACGGGCCTTCCGAGCTTGGTCTCAGGGGGCCCCGAGCTTGGTCTCACGGGTCTTTCGATCTTGGTCTTAGGGGGCCCCAGAGCTGTTCTCAGGGATCCCCCGAGCATTGGTATCGATGGCTCCGGAGCAGCGAACATTGATCTCGGGGAGTGGGGGGGGACAATATTGATCTCGGGGTGTCCCCCGGCTATCGATATCGAGGGGACTTATGAGCGAGGCCCGAGAATTGGCCCCATGGGACCCAGAGTTTGGTCTCAGGGGCCGAGGCTTGGGCTCAGGGTCCCCGAGCATTGGTATCGAGGGGCTCCAGAGTACCGAGCATTAGTCTCGGGGGGGGCCTTCGAATGTTGATCTGCTCCCCCCCAAACAACGGTGTCGAGTTACTCCTGAGAAAAGCGCAAGCATAGGCCTAAGTGTGCCCCCGAACCTGATCTAAGTGGAACCCCGAGCTTGGTCTTAGGAGCCCCGTGCATCAGTATCCAGGGGCTCCGGAGTATTGGTATCGGGGGCAAGCAATGATTTCAGGGGCCTCCAAGTGCTGATCTCGGCGGGCCCCCGAATGTGTGGATGCAGTGGCGTAGCCAAGGGGTTCTAGGAGTCCGAGGACCCCCTTTGGGCCAATCTAAACCACTGCAAAGCATTCTCTGATAACGGGGCCCCCAGAATCAGTCTCAGAAGCACCTGAAGATTCGTTCTCAGGGCGTCCCGAGTCGGCCTCAGGGCCCCGCCCTGAGGGTCAGTCTCAAGACCCCCAAAAGTAGATTTCAGGGGGTCCCTGAGAGTTAGTCTCAGGGGATCCCGAAAGTCGGTCTCAGGGGCCCCGAGAGTCGGTCTCAGGGGGCCGAGCTCGTCCCAGGGTCCCCAGAGAGTGGTTCTCAGGGCCCCGCGACAGACTATTTCAGGGGGCTCCATGAGAGTCAGTCTCAGAGAACCCCAAGGGTCGGTCAAGGGGACCCTGAGATTCAGTCTTAGAGGACCCCCGATATTCGGTCCCATAGTCTTACGGGCGTCTCTCTCAGGAGTCAATATTTACTTTCAGGTGGCTCCGAGAATTAATCTAGGGGTCCGAGAGCTAGTCTCATTTGATCCGCAGAGTGCTGATCTCAGGAGGCCCCTGAGGGGTAATCTTGGGAAGCCTCGAGATTTAGCCTGAGGCTGTGCCCCCCCCTAGTTGTTGCATAAGAGGCCCCGAGAGTCAATCTCAGGGAGCACCTAAAAGATAGTCTCAGAGTGCTCCCGGGAGCTAGTCTCCGGTTCGTCCAAGAGCTAATTTTGGGGCTTTGAGAGTAATTCCCAGAGGTGCTCCCGAATTTTGGTCTCACGGCTCCGATTTAGCCTTAGACCTCTGAGGGCTAATCTGGGCTTCCGAGAGTCAGTCTCGGGAGTGCCGTGCCAAATACTCAGTTTCAGGGGTGGTTCCACGCCTGCCTCATCGAGTGTTAGTCTCGGGGGCGACCCAGGGTTAGTCTCAGAGGGCTGTCGGAAGTCATTCCCAGCCCCCCGCCTCACCCCAGAGACAACCTCAGGGGATCCCCAAGAGCTAATCTGGATGGCCCCGAGTGTCAGTCTCAGCCCCCTCCCCCAGAGCAAATCTGGGGGGGCCGATAAATAGGCCCAGAGGTGCTGCCGATAACTAATCTAGGGAGCCCCGAGAGATTCTCAGGAGTCCACAATTTTGGTCAAGAGGCGCCGTGAATCAGTATCAGAGACTCCCTGAGATCTAATCGGGAGAGGGGCCGGAAATTAACCTTGTGATTAGCGCCAAGTGTTGGTCTTGACGGCCCCAGAGCTAGTCTCAGGTCCCCCAAGAACTGATCTCGGAAGCCCGAGTTATATTCAGGGGACCTTGCAGTTCTAGTGTAAGGAGGGCTGGAAAGCTAATCTCAGAGATCCGACAATTAGTCTCACGAGGTCTCCAGGAGTTAGTCTCAGGGGTTCCCAGAAGCTGCCCTCAAGTGTCCCCAAAAGCTAGTCTCAGCGAGCATTCCTCTCCTTCCTCCCCTCCCCTCAAAGTTATCCTCAGGGCCTCACGAGAGTAAGTTCCAGGGAGTCCCAGTAGGTAGTCTCATGGTACCCCCAAATGCTGGTTTTGGGGGACGTAAGTACTGATTTGCGGGAAAAGTGTTGTTTTCGGGGGTCCCAGATACTGGTTTCTGCGCCGTGTCAAGTGCTAGGCCCCTGGAGATCTCTGCTCGACCCAGGAGTCAGGGGACGGGGGGCGGTGGGTGATGGTCCTGGATGGCTTAACACTGGCATAGCAATACAAGCCCTGTACAAAGCCTATCAGAGACCTAAAGTCCAAGGAAGTACTCACCTCCCCAAGCCCCCGGGATCTCCAACCAATGGCTAGGGAGGAGTAAGTGAGCGGTTTCATCAGTAGGACTGTCCATGGAATAGGTTTTATATAGCATCTGGGGCACACTCATATATCCTTTTTATTGAGCGTCCTTTTTCCTTTCCGTTTCTTTTAGATGCTAGAATACAATCCAGAGATATCGCTTGAGATCCTAGGCTCAAAGAAGATTTCGAAAATCATATGCCTCTGAAAAATTTATATATTCCCATTGCGTACCAAAAAAGGCAAATTGAAACATATTGATCAGGCACCATTCCTGAAGGAAAGGCAAAAATTAATCTAATTTTAGCATCCATAATAGCCAGTCGAACAGGGAATTTGGAACTTAAGCTGGTTTTTCAATCTATTAGCTTAGTCCCAATAACTACCGTCCTAAATATTCTGAAATAAACAACTTTCAAATATTTTCGTAGGAAACCAGAAAAACAAGGAGAATGACACACATTGATGAGCATAATCCCAAAAAGAAAAATAGGTATGCAAGGTTTAAAATAACAATGACATAGTAATCCAAGGCGATAATTATCTCAGGGGCCTATTGTTTCGGTAATTTGCTCATTTACAACATAGCAAGGGTAAGAAAGTAACTCTGGTGAATTCATCAAGATCTTTCCGCGGAATAGACGGTATATGACGTCCGGAATACACCACCATCCACCATATCCCTTGTATTTTTATTCATTTTTCCATTTCTTTGGAAACTTTCTGATTAAAGAGTTCATTAATTCGACACCCGGAAAAAATTGGTAATCATTTTCCGTAGAAGACCATTTATTCGTACTCAAAACGACTGACCTTCAATGACTTCATAGCTGATTACCAGAGTGAATTGAGGTAAAGTCAGGTTTAACATCATGCACGCAGCAGCATTTGATTTCCGAAATGTGCCACAAAACTGTTATTATAGCCACGCTGTCATATAGGTATGGGCCAGCCTTAATATTTGGTGACCTAAACTTACCAACACTTGGTCGGATCGAGAAAAATCAAACTATAAACAAAATAATAACAAACACTTAAAAATGGATAGAAAAATTTCCGTCGTGTAAATGTTATAATGCCAAAATATTATACGACACATATAGGAGATAGGCCCCGACTACTAAGGGGGCCCCGGCCTGGGGGCCTCCCGACGGTAGTCGGACCCCCTTGGCCGAATCCTGGCTACGCCACTGCATGGGACCAAGATCAAAAGGCCCGTGGGACCAATCTTGAGGCCCCTGGGACCAAGTTCAGGACCCTGAGACCAACTCAGGGCCCCTGAGACCAAGGTCAGGGCCCTCGAGATCAATGTTCGATAATCCGGAGCTCTTGATATCGATGATCAAGGGCCCCTGAGACCATGCTCGTGGAGCACACTGAGACCAAGCTTGGGGATCCTCTGAGACCAAGCTCGGGGCCCCCCGAGACCAGGATCCAAAGGCCCGTGAGACCAAGATAGAAAGGATCGTGGGACCAAGTTTGGGGCCCTGAGACCAAGCTCAGGCCCCTTAGACCAACTCGGGGCCCCTGAGACCAAGCTCGGGAGCCCATGAGACCCAGATCGAAAGGCCCGTGAGACCAAGATCGAAAGGCCCGTGGGACCAATCTTGGGGCCCCTGGGACTAAGTTCGGGCCCCTGAGACCAACTCAGGGCCCCTGAGACCAAGCTCAGGGGCCCTGATATCAATGTTCAATAATCCGGAGCCCTTGATACCGATGATCGAGGTGCCCCTGAGACCGCGCTCGTGGAACCCACTGAGACCAAGCTTGGTGTCCTCTGAGACTAAGGTTTGGGCGTCCTCTGAGACCAAGCTCGGGGGCCCTTGAGACCAAGCTCGGAGGCCCCCTGAAACCAAGACCGAAAAGCCCGTGAGACCACGATCGAAAATCCCGTGGGAACAAGATCAAAAGGCCCGTGGCATCGAGTTTGAAGCCCCTGAGACCAAGCTCGGGGGTCCCCTGAAACCAAGCTCAGGCTGCCCTGATACCAAGTTCAGGAAGTCCCCTGAGACCAAGCTCAGGCCACCCTGAGATCTGGTTCAGGGGTCCCAGGATCAATGTTCAATACTTCGGAGCCCCCGATACCGACGATCATGGGGCCCCTGAGACCAAGCCCATGGCGCCCCCTGACACTAGGCTCCGGCCACTGAGACCAAGCTCGGGGGATACCAAGACCGAAAGGCCGTGAGACCAAGATCAAAAGGCCCGTGGGACCAATCTTGTGGCCCCTGAGACCAGGCTCGGGTTCCTGAGACTAACTCGGGGCGCCTGAGACCAAGCTCAGGGGCCCCCGATATCAATGTTTGATAATCCTGAGCCCTTGATACCGATGATCGAGGGCCCCTGGGACCAAGCTTGTGGAGCCCCCTGAGACCAAGCTCAGGCCACTGAGGACAAGCTCGGGGGTCCCCTGAGACCAAACTCGTGGAGCCCACTGAGATCAAGCTCAGGCCACTAAGACCAAGCTTGGGGGTCTTCTGAGACTAAGTTTGGGGAGTCCTCTGAGACCAAGCTCGGGGGTCCCCTGCAACTAAGTTCAGGGGTCCCCTGACACCAAGCTTTGGAGGCCCTGAGACCAAGCTCGGGGGCTCCCTGAGACCAAGACCGACTTTTTTTTTCAACTCGGGGGCTCCCTGAGACCAAGACCGAAAGACCGTGAGACCAAGATCAAAACGCCCGTGGAACCAATCTTAAGATCAGTCCCACGGGCCTTCTTAAAATCTTAATACTAAGATCCCAGGGGCCCCAATTTGGGCCCCTGGGCCAAGTTCAGAACCCTGAGACCAACTCAGGGCCCATAACCCTCGCCCCACCGGGGGGCCATCGATGGCCCCCCTAAGGTTTTTCCGGGATAGCAGAAAAACGACGACGCGCAGCACCGCGTTTGAGAGCTCTACCTCTCACTGCATCATTTTCCCATCATCCCTGAAATTTTTTACCCCGGATCACCCAAGGTCAGGTCACCAGACGAGGTCAAACAAGGTCACCTCACTTCACCTTTAGAGCTCTGTAAGAGCTACATTTCAAAGTCGATCGATTTGAAACTTCCTACACTTCATGAACCCTCCAGGGTCTACAAGGTGTATATCCGGGATTTTTCGATTTCGTGCCCTGAGGTCAGGTCACGAGGCGACCTCTCCCATTGGAAAAGCATGGGGAAAAGCTATTTCATGATATAAAAGCCACAAAAATGATTGCAAATACTCAGACTGCTCAGAACAACGTTTTTGGACACCCTTTCACGGATCCCAGGGGTCATATTTGCCCTTTGACTTTTCCAAGGTCATCCAAGGTCACCAGAGGTCAAAAGCAGTATTTTGACAATAACTTTTGACCTAATTGAGCTAGAGCGGTGAAACAAACACCATCGTGTTTGTCTTGTCACTGGCTTTCATTTGATATACGGCAAGGTCACTTTTTGACCTTTCATGACCTCAGGTCATATTAGGTCACGAGGTGACCTCTGGCGGTCAAACCACTGGCGGGAGGTCTTTACGTTCCACATAGCGGAAAAAGTACTGGCAATTTGCTATCAAATGTACTTTACCAGGCCTCAATAGCTCTAATGACATAAGAGTTATGCCCAGTTTGATTAATCATTGCATATTTGAGTGAAAATAGCCGATCTTGACCTAATTTGACCTCTGGAGGTCAAACCATTGACCTGAGCACTAAAACATGCGAAGTAATTTCTTACTGAATTCACGCGAGCTTTCTATTGCACTTTGCAGATTTGCGCTAACGCCCATATTTTCGGAGTTAGAGGGGGGCCATTGATGGCCCCCCGGTGGGGCGAAGGTGGCGCCGGACCCCCGGTGGGGCGCGGGATAAGACCAAGCTCAGGTGCCCCCGATATCAATGTTCGCTAATCCGGAGCCCTCGATAGCGATGATCGAGGGACCCCTGACACCAAGCTCGGGGAGCCCCTGAGGCCAAGTTCGGGCCACTGAAACCAAGCTCGGTGGTCCCCTGGGACCAAGTTCGGGGGTTTCCTGAAACAAAGATCGGGGGGCACCTGAGACCAAGCTTGGGATCCCAGAGACCAAGCTCGAGGGACCCCTGACCCCACGCTCGGGGCCCCTGAGACCAAGATCGAAAGGCCCGTGAGATCAAGACCGAAAGGCTGGTGGGACAAAGAAGAAAAGGTCCGTGGGACCAAGCTTGGGCCCCCAGAGACCAAGCTCGGGGTCCCTGAGACCAACTCGGGGCCCCCTGAGACTAAGCTCAGTTGGCCCCAAGATCAATGTTTGATACTTCGGAGCCCTCGATACCGGAGTACCCCTGAGACCAGGCTCGGGGAACTCCCCGAGACCAACCAAGGGCCACTGAGACCAAGCTCGGGGACCCCGAGATCGAGTTTGGAGGGCAATCTGACATTAAGCTCGGGGGTCCCCGAGATTAAGCTCGGAGGGCAGTCGTACACTAAGCTCCGGGGCCCCTGAGATCAAGCCCAGGGGCCCTCTGAAACTAAGTTCGGGGGTCCCGTGCGACCATGCTCAGGGGCCGTCCAGTTCAATGCTCGTGTTTTCCAGTGCACAAGATCTGCTCAAGGGGGTCCGTGGTCCCCAACGACTCCTCTGGCTACGCCACTGATCTGGACACGTCTTTGCCAATTGCACCTCTTCCCAGCTTTCTGAACACGCCGCTGAATAAATCATCCCCACCAGCAGTCTTTTGGAGACGCCTTTTCCTCTTTCAACCCCTTCCGAACAGTCTGAGACCATTCTGTACAATGTACTCTTTTCCAACACTCTGAGATCGCTTTTGTACTATATATCTTTTTTAGCACTCTGAGCACGCCTGTCTGCATTACATGTTCCTACTAGCAGTCTCCTGGACACGCCTTTGCCAACTGTACCCTTTTCCTAACCTTCGAGCACGCCTCTGTAGAATACATCTCGTTGCCAGCAGTCTCTTTTGAACGCCTTTTCCAACTGCACCCCTTTCCAGCAGTCTTAGCACGCCTCTGTCGCACAGGCGAATCCAGGGGGCAGAGGTCCCGCGCCCTCCCCCCGATCAGCCCTCAGCACCCCCTGCAAGGTCTATAGTCCCCCCCCTGAAATATAGCTTCCCATCCCCGCTCCGGTTGCGAAAATCAGCACCCACCAATAAGATTTTGTGCTCACCTGATAGGTTTTGCCGGTCAAAAGTGGTGCCCCTTGTTCCGGATGGTGCCCCCGTCGGAAATCCTGAATCCGCCTATGCGCTGTCGTTCTCTGTTGTGTTGACAACGTTTTAAGTACGCCCCTGCTCCTGGTATGGGGAATTATTGATGTCTTGGGATATGGGGAAGAATGTTGGGTTATTTCTGATCTGGTATGCAGCCTTCGGTTCCGGGCATGAACACCAGGAGCAACAGAAAATATTCCTCTGTAATAGAGTAGTGACATTTTTAATCGATGATTTTTCAGTTGTCCTGGAAAGAAACATCGTGAAAAGGTACAAATTTTAAGAATTGCTATTTTTAGCTCGGCACAAAGCTTTTCTAAGCGATTGTTGTATTTATTCACGAGTTGAGTTTTGGCCCCCAGCTCTGGTAGTCATAGATCCTACTTCCGGTTAACAAAAAGTCTAATAAAACAGTTTCTAGTGAACGAAACTTCACCAAAAGATACAAATCTGTAGAAAAGGCAGACATATATTTCAAGACGAAAAAGCTAAGTAGTTGTTGCAATGGTTCGGATTTTGAGTTTTGGCAGTAGCATGAACACTAACGGCACCAAAAATTATTCCGCCGTAATAGAAGTAGTGTAATTTTAACCTACAATTTTACAGTTGCCATGGAAAGAAATATCGTGAAAGGTACAAATTTTAAGCATTAATAGTAATGCTTAAAATTTGTACCTTTCACGATATTTCTTTCCATGGCAACTGTAAAATTGTAGGTTAAAATTACACTACTTCTATTACGGCGGAATAATTTTTGGCGCCGTTAGTGTTCATGCTACTGCCAAAACTCAAAATCCGAACCATTGCAACAACTACTTAGCTTTTTCGTCTTGAAATATATGTCTGCCTTTTCTACAGATTTGTATCTTTTGGTGAAGTTTCGTTCACTAGAAAGTTTCGTTCACTGTAGTCGGCTCGTGCGGCTGCTCCCGGTCAGCGCCCCTGCCGGGCGGTCGGCTGGTCGCCGTCCCCTGCCCGCACCCCTGTCGGGCGCCTGACCGGTCACCCTCCCCTGCTCTGTGCGTGGGCTGGCTTGCGCCGAGGCGTGGCTGGGCGTGGGGCCGATTGGGGCAATTCGGTATAGTGAGTGCGGCGTGGTCATGTGTGCGCCCCTGCGCGAGCGCTGGCCATAGCCCGGGGCGGGGTGACCCGTCGCAAGTGAGACCTGTGGAGGCGGGGGGCATTGGAAACCCGGTGCTGGAGCGTGACGGTCATGTTGTGTTGCCAGTGCGTGGCCTAATATACTCAGGACTAGGCTCAGATTGTCTACAATGGTGACAGCGATTAGTGCTTATCTATGATTTGCACTATTCGTCCCATACGCGTCGGAAAAGGGGGGGCCAGGGGGGCCTGGCCCCCCACTTTTTGGCCAAAAATTTCCTGATCTCAGTCAAAATGAGAGAAAACCGGACATTCTTATATCCAGCCGCTGCGGGAGGCAACGAAGAGCCCAAATTCGAACAGTTTTTGGTCCTGACGTTGAAAGTTTTCTGTCAGCATCAGGTTGAAGTTTGGCTGGCCCCCCCCACTTTTTTGCCGGTGGCGACACTTATGATTCGTCCCACGCCTTTTATTTTCAAATTAGCATGTTTCTAGCTGTGGCAGCCCTGCCGCTAGACATGTTGGATCGCACCTCGCTCCGCGTCACTGTCAGCCAGAAACAGTGACTGAAGTTGAAGTAACTGAAGAGGCTACCAGTCTTCAGTGATTTTGCTGTTATTATCGGCTCCTTCAGCCTTCTGTGTTTCATTAGGCTGGGGCGTGTCTTCGATGGACTGCGATGATGCTGCCCCTCTACAGTACGTCGATTGGTTTCTGTACCACCGTTGGTGCCTCTGAGCCTTCTGCGCCTTCATGGAGGGACATCACGATGCTCCACTCCTTCAGTAGCTGCTGAGACTGCTGCATCTCTACAGCTGTTCCTGAAGTTGTTGAACCTTTTTGGTGGTTCTGCGCTGCGTGAAGCTGCTTCACTGGTGGTACCTGCTGCTGCTTCACTGGTGGTACCTGCTGCTGCTTCACTGGTGGTACCTGCTGCTGCTTCACTGGTGGTACCTGCTGCTGCTTCACTGGTGGTGCCTGCTGTTGCTTCACTGGTGATACCGGCTGCTACATTACGTCACCAGTGGTGGGTGAGCCTGCCTCTCTTCTTCGGTGGTGACTGGCATTGCTGCACGTTCCGGTTGGAGCAAGTCTGCGGTTGCTTCTCGTCTTCGGTGGATTCTGCCGCGGCTAGCTGTTTCTGGC
The DNA here is from genome assembly GCA_034440635.1 of Lepas anatifera. Taxonomy (NCBI): domain Eukaryota; kingdom Metazoa; phylum Arthropoda; class Thecostraca; family Lepadidae; genus Lepas; species Lepas anatifera. The sequence goes on along the minus strand of JAOTON010001627.1, from coordinate 101,304 downwards.
CGCCCCTGGCGTTGCTGCGGGTTCCACCGGCTACTGAGACTGCCTTCGCTGGATTTTCCGGCCTGCTGCTGATCCGGCCACTGCTGTATGATGCTTCCCGCCGTCCCGCGTGGCGTCTGAAGACTACGAAAAGATAAGTTGTTTGTGCTTTTGTGTTTGGTTGTTTATCTATTTGTTTGTTTTCACTGTGTGATGGCTATGAAATCTGATGCTGAGGTAGCTGGGGTGGGACCTAGCTGTGGTACTAGTAGCTTCTCTTTTCCGGCCCCAAAGTTTTCAGGGGATGGATCATTTGTCAGATTCAAATCTGATTTGGACACGTTCTACACAATTCATAACTTCAATGATGATCTAAAGCTTCGATTTCTTCCCCTTTGCCTCACTGGGGTCGCACGAGATGCTTTTGAGTCGCTCACATCTGAGCACAGGAGATCATATGATGCTGCAGTTGAGAGTTTGACCAAATTTTTCGTCAGACCATGCGCACTGGATGCCCATGCAAAGCTTCGGGAGTTAAAATTTGAGGCATCCATGTCACTTGATGCTTTCATCATCCAGTTCAAACATTTGATGGGCCAGGCTTTTCCTGGTCACGTAAGCGATCAGGTGCTGTTCCATAGTCTCCTGCCCACCCTTCCCATTAAGTACCAGGAACAGATAATAGCTCAAGGTTTAGAAACTTTCGATGACGCCGTGAGCAAAGTGAGGAACTTGATTCGCAGTGAGTGCTTCCAGACACCAGTTAGACAGGTGAGAAGGGAAGAAAGCACAGCGATGGAACAAATTTTGCAGCGTATCGAGTCCATCGAGCGTCGCTTAAGTCACGGTCAGGGGGGCCAACGAGGTGGGAATCTGGGCAGTCACACCAGACGCCCTGATACTTCATCTGCTCCGAGACGAGCCTGCTACTGTTGTGGCAGCTTATCTCATCTTAGAGCGACATGTCCTCTGCGTGACACGTGTTGTTCAAGATGTGGCCGACGTAGCCACACCTCTGATGTGTGTCCGTTGCGGGGAAACGGACACGGGGGCGTGGTTCCGCAGAGCGCAGAACAGCGCCCCCCGAGTCAGCACCAGCAATAGGTGCCACTGTTTCTGAGCCTGTTGATTGTGGCACAGATGAAAGCAGTGTTGCGCTCCATACTGACACGATCTTTTCAGGACCAACAATGGTAGGTTCCGCAGATCCTGAAGCCAGCGGATCGGGGCCGGCCGAGGGCAGGGTTGCCCTTGATGACAGCATGACTTTTTCAGGCTCTATCTCTGGTACCTCTTGTAAATTTTTGCTTGACACTGGGTCTTCCATAAGTGTTCTTAACAAATCTGTGTATGATTTGCTATCAGGTCTTCATCTTCATGAAACTTCAACTAAAGCGAAAACAGCGTCTCAAGCTGAATTACCCCTCTTGGGGAGAGTGTCTGTCCCTATTAAGGTTGCTGGTAAAACCCATATAGTAAAAATGTACGTCTCTGACAGCATTGATGTGCCGTGCCTTCTCGGTCTAGATTTCCTTAAATCTGTCCCTTGTGTCATTGATCTCCCTGGTAAAGAGTTAGTTATTGTGGATAATCAGAATATTCGCTCCATATCTGCTGATAGCACATCTGTGGGTGGTGCTGTTCTTGGCAGTGATGTCTCGCTTCCCCCAGGATCGGAGTGTTTTGTGACAGGACGTGTCCACAATTGTGACTATGAGGGCTTGATTGTTGTGGAACCGAGTCTAGATATGCCTGGCGTGGAGGTGGTGAGGTGTGTTGCCCACTTAGAAAAGTCATCTGTACCACTATTGATTCGTAATGTAACGACAGATAACATTACCTTGCCAAAACATGCACATATGGCAGATTTGGAGGTCGGTTTCGTGGAGGAGGACATGCAAAAACCAGGGGTGCCGGGTGATGCCGTGGACATCGAGTCACTTGTTGACCTAACTGGCGCTGATATATCAGACCATCAGCAGCGTGCATTGATATCTGTGCTTAAGAAACACGAGTCTATGTTTGATGGTCACATTGGGCACACTTCACTCGTTACGCACAAAATAGACACAGGCGATAGCCCCCCCGATCCGCCAGAGCCCCCGGCGAATTCCTCCACACTTGACAGGACAAGTTCGGGACGAGCTTGATAAGTTGGTAAGTCAGGGAATCCTGGAGAAGTCTGAAAGTGGATGGGCGTCCCCCATCTGCTTGGTCAAAAAGAAGTCGGGTGAGCTGAGAATTTGTGCTGATATGCGTAAGCTGAACTCTGTAACACGACTTCCAGCTTTCCCGATCCCACGAATTGACGACACGCTTGAAGCGCTTGCGGGTTCATCACTCTTCTGTGTGTTGGACATGAACGCAGCGTATCATCAGGTGGAAATTGATCCCAGTGATAGGGACAAGGCCACCATAACTACTCCTCTCGGAAACTGGAGATATAGGCGTATGTGCTTTGGTTTGAGCTCTGCACCCTTCACCTGCTGTAAGCTTCTGAATCTTGTCCTTGGTGATATGCCCAAAGACTCTTGTGTTCATTATTTTGACGACATAATCGTGCACGGGAAGTCGTTTGATGAGGTGCTGACGTCACTGGATGGGACTTTGCATCGCCTGCGGGCGGCTGGTCTGACTTTAAATTTGGCTAAATGTCAGTTCTTTGCGCCAGAAGTAGTTTTTTTGGGCCATGTTATTTCCAGTAGCGGCATGGCTACAGATCCCGAGAAGGTGTCCAAAGCTCGTGACTGGCCTCAGCCTCGGACCAAGAAAGAATTGGCTAGCTTCCTTGGCCTCTGCTCATACTTCAGGAAGTATGTTAAAAACTTTGCCCACATAGCCGCACCACTGTTTGATTTGACGCGAAAGGAGGTGTCATTTCAGTGGTCACAGGGCGCTGATCAGGCATTTCAGGGATTAAAGGCGGCACTTTGTGAGGCTCCCGTTGTTGCGTTTCCCAACTTCGGCGACGATGCTGGCAACTTCACCCTTGACTGCGATGCCAGCAACGAGGGTGTGGGGGCTGTTCTGATGCAGGAGCAGGCGGGCACTGACCGTGTGATTGCGTATGGGAGTCACCGTTTGACTAAATCCCAGAGAAACTACTCTACCACTAAGAAAGAGCTTCTGGCCTGCGTGATTTTTGTGCAGGAGTTCTCTCATTATTTAATGGGGAAGTCGTTCCGACTCAGGACGGATCATAGTAGCCTCCAGTGGCTGCTGAACTTTAAGAATCCTTCCGGAATGTTGGCACGTTGGTTGGAGATCCTGGGGAATTTTCAGTTTCAAATCCAGTATCGACCTGGGGCTGAGAATTCGGCAGCTGACGCCCTGAGCAGGCGACCCTCTGAGCTGACAGATGTTGGATGCCAAACGGAACCCTGCTGCAGGTTAACGGCAGGGCAGAATCCCCTTGGCACGGTGCAGAAACGGCCTGAACTAAGCCAGCACTCTCCGGGGTCCATCCAAGGATTTGATCACCGATCTAGGGCTTTCGCCGTCGAGAACCCTGCAGACAGAGACGCATTGCCTGATAGGTCCATCTCTGTGTGTGATAAGCCTGATGAATGTTCCTCCTCAACGTCAGCTCCGGATCACAGAGGGGAACATTGTGCACGCGTGGCTGCTTGGGATTGGCCCTTGAGCTTCATCCAGGAAGAGCAGAGCAAGGACGAGTCTTTGGCTGAGATTGCGATCGTTTTGGCCAGTGGTGAGAACCCGTCCCGCAACAGTGTCTCTGCTCGGCTAAGACCTTGGCTGAAGCATTGGCCTCGGCTCCGCCTTGTGCGGGGAGTGGTCTTTCGTATATATCGCAGGCGGGCTGGTGCCCCTGAACAGCTGCAAGTTGTTATCCCTCCTGGCTTAGTTGGTGGGGTCCTTGCCTCGCTACATGGGGGGTCCTTGCGGTGGACATTTTGGCTCTGATAAGATGGTCAAGCAGGTGCAAAGTCGGTTTTTCTGGCTCGGCATGACCTCTGATGTGGAACGTTACTGTGCTCAGTGTGACCGCTGCATGGGTCGCAACTCACCCAATCCACAGCCAAGGGCACCCATGGGAGAGTTGTTCTCATCAGAACCATGGGAGGTGATGTCGATTGATTTCCTGACAGATCTGCCAGTGACGGAACGCGGGAACAAGCATCTGCTTGTCTGTTGTGACCATTTCACACGCTGGGTTGAGGTGTTTCCCTTGCCGGACATGTCAGCCATAACTGTAGCAAAAACTTTGGCCACTGAGCTTTTCTCCCGCTATGGTTGTCCCTCACGCTTGCACTCAGACTGTGCCGCGAACTTCAAGAGCCAGCTGATTGCCGAGTTGTGTCGCATCATGGGCATTCAGAAGTCCAACACGACTGCCTTCCATCCGGAGGGGAACAGTCGCTGTGAACGGGTTAACCGGACTGTTCTAAACATGCTGGCCAAATATTTGTCGGACAACCACTCTGAGTGGGATAAGCACCTTCCTCTCTTGATGTTGGGGTATCGTGCCCAGATTCACAGGTCATTGGGATACTCACCGTTCTATCTCATGTTTGGGCGCTCACCAAGGCTGCCCATAGATGTTGAGATCGATGCACCCCACAGCGTGCGCTCTAAGCCAGCGGCACAGTACATCGACGAGCTCTGTGATGGACTTCGAGATGTGTATCGAGACGCTCTCAAAGTCTCGAATCACAGCCACAAGCGTAATAAGAGTTTGTACGAGCAGAAACTTAACTCATTCACCTACAACCAGGGAGACTTGGTCATGCTGTTCCGTGGAGTGGCGAAGAGAGGTGAGTACCATAAGTTTCTGCGACCATGGAAGCCAGCTGTCGTACTGGCTCGCAAAGGTGAGCTGAACTACTGGGTGCGCTTGGGGGACGGCAAAAGGTTGTGTGTTCACCATAACCGGCCTTAAGCCACGCAGTGTCCGGCAGGGTGACGTTCCGACAGTGGATCAGTCCCATGATGCACCTGTGCATGGTGCAGTGAATCTGGGCAGTACCACGGTCGACAGTGATCTGGGAAGGGTCCCAGACGTGGTTTGTGATTCCCCGGATGTGGCTGGTGATGTGACTGGTGGTTCTTGTCGTGAAACAGATGCGGTTCCAGAGACATCATCACCAGAACCTTCTCAAGTGGGGTCAACTGATGCGCCAGTGAGTAACACTGACAACAGGGTAGACTCTTCTTTCCGGGAGCAGATGAGAACCCCTCCTGAATCAGCGTCAGATGACGTCTTTCATTCACCCTGTCCTCATCCTGAAGATAGCGAGGGTGAGGGCACCGATGCTTCCATCACGATTCCGGGAGCCGAGTGCTCTCCGGGCGGACTGATGCCGAGGCGCTCAGTCAGGGAGCGGCGTCCGCCTGATCGCTTATGTCTGTACATTTTCAGCGAGTCCTTCTAGGGCCCGCTTCATTGAGTGTTGTCAAATCCATCTTTGTGGACGTATCTGCGATCGTATGCTCTCTTGCTCACTCATCTCGTGCACTCGTTTCCCTGAATGTGTTGGTAAATAATGTTTGTTCTATTTGTGTGAGGCATTGTCTCACACCATACTCTGGTCCCCAGGGGGGATCGCGAGTCTTCAAAGGAAGGAAGAATGTAGTCGGCTCGTGCGGCTGCTCCCGGTCAGCGCCCTGCCGGGCGGTCGGCTGGTCGCCGTCCCCTGCCCGCACCCCCTGTCGGGCGCCTGACCGGTCACCCTCCCCTGCTCTGTGCGTGGGCTGGCTTGCGCCGAGGCGTGGCTGGGCGTGGGGCCGATTGGGGCAATTCGGTATAGTGAGTGCGGCGTGGTCATGTGTGCGCCCCTGCGCGAGCGCTGGCCATAGCCCGGGGCGGGGTGACCCGTCGCAAGTGAGACCTGTGGAGGCGGGGGCATTGGAAACCCGGTGCTGGAGCGTGACGGTCATGTTGTGTTGCCAGTGCGTGGCCTAATATACTCAGGACTAGGCTCAGATTGTCTACACTATTTCTAGGTCGGCATAAAGATTTTCTAAGCGATTGTTACATTCTTTCGTGAGTTGAGTTTTGGCACCTAGTTCTGGCAGTAACCGACCCTACTTCCGGTTAACAAAAAGTCTAATAAAACAGTTTCTAGTAAACGAAGCCTCACCAAAAGATACAAATTTGTGGAAAAGGTAGTAATCTATTAGCATGCTGAAAAGCTAACCAGTTACTGCAACGGTTCAGATTTTGAGTTTTGGCAGTTGGAGTCGGCAGTGTAGTAGCATATCCCATGCAACACTACCTACACACCAAGGCCTTTACACCACAAAACTGAGTAACGTGGTTCATAGCTATAAGTAACTGGAAGGCATTTACGGGCTAATTATGCTTATGTAGCAAGGCCTTTAAATGAGGTTATGTAGACAATGTGACTTTTCCCTATGCCTTGCAGCTGTCTTGAAATATTTCGTTTATAAACACGTGACTGTAAAGTCCATCTGATATTGTCTGCTATGCGCAGTTTTCGCCTAAGCAAACATTTATGTTCTGAAAATACACATGCTGTGTTTTTTCTCCTCGTTATTGGCCTCGGTCATCGAAAGTGTTGGCACCTCGCGGATTTTTGGGAAACGCCAGGAGAGGGACTGCCGTCTGGCGTGGCTGCTTCATATCCGGCGCATCTGTAAACAAACCTTGGTTTCTATACGGTTCCTATAGTAACGGATTTTCAGTCGTGGTAAACTCGTGAAAGAGCGTGGTTATACGTGACGTTGGGTGGACGTGAATATTGAAGACTGGCGTTATTTTCTTGTTTGTTATAATCTTGGAAAGTTCAAAGAAAATGGAGAAGAGACGGATAACCATTAGATCCAATCAGAACTGCTGCGTTCCTCAGTGTGTATCCTTCCGAAGAAACTGTCGAAGTCTCAGCTTTCACAAGTTTCCTCAGAATAAGGTGCTGTCCAAGCAGTGGAAGTTGAAACTGAGAATTCGGAAGAAGATAGGCTCAAATGCTGCTGTCTGTTGCAGAACTTTTCAGCCATCTGACTTCCATTCAAATCCACCTGGTAAGCGGCTGTGAGGCCAGTGTACAAAGTATGGCATTTTCGACGAGATCTCGTCGGTGCGAGTGCCCTTGGAGACAGGACCGAGTGGTGTGAATTTTATCAACCTGGTGCGAATTTGCGAGGTTAGTGACACTTAAAATAAACAAATAATGGCTGAATGGCTATTAAGACACAGGAGGGGCCCTATAAAAAGCCCTTAATTAACTGAATAATGATTGAGGTAGCATTGCATTGCAGGGGTAGGAATGGGTGCATTTTTTCCCTGGTATGTGGCATATTGGTGCAAATTTTTGGAGGATGGTGGTGCGAGAATTTTAGATGGCTGGTGCGACTCGTCTGGCCTGCTGCCATACTTTGCAGACTGGCTGTGGGGCAATCTCCAGTTCCGCTTATGCCTCCTTCCACTCCCTTGAGCCTGCTTCTAGCAGGAGTAGGCCTTTATCCTTGGGCCGTCATCAAAGGCGGATCCAAGATTGCCGATCGGGGGCACCTTCCCGGGGGCGAGGCGCCATTCTTGACCGAGAAACCCTATCGAATGGGAGCAAAACCCTATCGGTGGGAGCCGACTTTCGCATCCTGGGGTGGGGGGGGGGGGGAAGCGAAATTTCAGGGGGCGTGGCCATTTCAGGGGGCGCCGAGGGTCAATGGCGGGGGCGCATACTCGCTTTGCCCCTGGATCTGCCTATGGGGCACATGCCCACTTTGCTGTCCCCTTGGATCCGCCTATGGCTGCATTCCTTTTAGCCCAGGAAACTGACATATTGAAATGATTCGGTAGATATACTCATTTATTCGTTTCAAGCTGTTTGAAATTCCAGTTTGAATGTACGATGAAAAATGCGTTTCCAAACATAAGCGTCGCCACCGGCAAAAAAGTGGGGGTGCAGCAAACTTTAACCTGATCCTGACTACAAGCTTTGCTCCTTGGGACCAAAAACTCCTCGAATTTGGGCTCCTCACTGCCTTCCGCAGCGGCTGGTTATAAGCCACTGCCACATACCAGGCATAAAACACGTATAATTCACCGTTTACCATGCTATTCCCTGGCCCACTAACGTTGTTTACATTTCGGAGTCCCTCTTTCGCGGCCATCTTGGATGGCACACTAGCGCCTCTGGTGAGCGTGACCGGGGTCAATAACAAAAAAGTAAGTACCTAGCTAGCTAGCAGGTAAGTAAGGAACAATTTCAGATAATTTGTGTTAAAAAATGTTTGCGGGCTGTCTATTTGTAATATAAAGGATATCAGTGACGGACTTGGGATAACGTGGAAATTTAAAATCATTATTCTATTGGTAGTTTTGTTTACGAACCTGACGCCGGTAACGTTGTTTTTTAACCTGGCTCGAATAAAAGTTTGCGAAAGCATTACCTACATCAGTCTATACTTTAAAATAGCACTGTAATATATTTAAGCATGCCTCAAAAATTTCATTTCATGTAAATTCCTCCCATAATGCTACCAAAAATAAATTTATCTGCGCCTACCCCCTAGGTATGCCACAGGTGTGTGTTTCTTAGTGAGCTCCCATCTGATCCAGCAGACTGACTGCTGATTCCAGTTTGGCTTCCCTATCTGCACAACTGACCATATTTTTCAAATTACTTCCATTGCTTGTCAAGTCCTACATATTTACCTACTTGAAACGTTTGGACATGTTCATCCTTGTGCCTGTATGTTTTGCTGTGTTTGTATTTTTAACAAGTGTGCTCTGTGATATGAATATAGATGTATGGATTCAAATAAATTTTGCAACTCTGTTACCAAAAAAAGCCATGATGATATCACTGGCGGGAATTTTTCTGAAAGCAATGAATGGGTGACACCGCGTAATAGAGACTGCCCTGGCATGTAAAGGGAATATATAACTTTGTCAAAATTCTTAAAAGGACACTCTATGGAAAAATTAGATCTGATGAACTGGATGCAAGAATATATTTTCCCCCTTTTCTAATTGCTCAATTTGCTTAAATCATGATTTCCTTGTGACAGTTTTCTTGTTTCAAATGCTCATTGATTGTTTTCTTTATGTATATAAAATCAAACATCAGTGCAGTGTCACATCTAGAGTAGAGTGATAATTTTTTAATACACCACTCCAAAAATGTGGAAAAATTTTACAAAGTGGAAGTTTTTTTCCTAACAAAATCTTTCAAACAGGATTTGTTTTGGAAAATCTCTGCTGCCTTCTGTATCTGCCCCTAACTATGTGGATATTTATTTGATGACAAGGGCTCTAAACTTAAAGCTTCTGAAAAATGTTCCAGGATCAATTATTGTTGTGTGTATTGAATTATGTTTTGTCAAAATGTATGGTACCAGGGATGTGGATTTATACTATTGTGTGTGGTGCCTTGGCACCCCAATAAAAATTCAAAGTGGTGTTGAAATATCCTGTCAGTATTCAAATTTTTCATTTTGTTGAGTTTAGATTGATCTTATGCAGTTCAGCAGACCAGTTGGAGGACTGAAACAGACATCATAGTATACCATTCTTTGTGATAAGGTATTTATGAATATTTTCACATTTGGGCACCTCCAGTTATTGTTTTTAAAACACCATGCTTCTGTTAGGTACCAATTAAATATCAGTAAACCATTGGTGAGCAGAATAAAACTGGTTCATAAATGAGTACTTTTTATGAATTTATGGAATCATAAGGTAAAAAGAAGAGTTAGTACCTACCTAATGGGGAAAATTAGATAAGTAAAATAATGAAGATGATGGGGAATAGAAAAGAAAAATGAACAAATAAAATGTAGATAATGGTATTTCCTTGTATTCTGTAATAAATATACATTTTGTGAAGAAGTACTGGTAAACAGTTCATTGATATTGCTAGTGATCAGCACCAACTGAGCATCTCGACCTGTATCATGTGCTTTTGTTGCCTCCAAACACAGACAGCATGGAGGTAGAATTTCTCAAGTGGTCGGGTCACCCAGATCTGTTTTTTTGTGTACCCCTTTCTTTGAAGAAAAGATGCAGCTACAACTGACCATTTGTATATTTTTGTTTCAAATTTTTTTGGCATGTTTTATCTAAAAAAATATGGCAATGAAAACATTTATGAGTGGGAAGCATAAGCGTCGGAAAGGGGAAGGCTAAGGGGACGCCCACCCCTCCCCCACTTTTTGACCCAAATTTCCCTGATCTCTGTCGAAATGGCAGAAAACCGAACATGTTTATAACCAACTGGTGCTGCAGGCAAGGAGGGTCCAAATTCTAAGTTTTTGATAACTTGGAAAGTTTATTGTCAGCATCAGGTTGAAGTTTGGCTGGCTCCCTCACTTATTTTGCTGGTGGCGATGCTTTTGGTGGGAAGTACGGTTCATAGATCGATATGATATCTGTATTTTGTTTTCAGGTAAAAGAAAATGTTTCACAGGAAGCTGAAAGCTCTCGGTTACCCTGAGGTGGACAAATTTGATCACACAGGTAAGTTGCTTGCTTAGTTTGATTATTTTCAGACTATCTTACTATATAGGTGTGCTTATTATAGGTTACTATATAGGTACTTAATATACTATATAGGTAGGTTACTTATAGGTGTAGCAGGTAGCAGCGATGGTGTGAGGTGCTGTCGCCAGAGGAGGGTTGGGTGTGACGCCGTTGTCATGGTTTCAAAGGTGCAGCAGTGCCGGTTGGCGACGCTGTGGCTGGAGCTTTGTTGAGTGTGACACCGTTGCTATGGTTACAGTGGTGCAGCGGTGCTGTGACTGGAGTTATGTTGGGTGTGCCACCGTTATCATGGTTAAAGAGGTGCAGCAAGGCTGTGGCTGGAGTTGTGCTGAATGTGACACCGTTGCCATGGTTACAGAGGTGCAGCAGCTCCGGTCAGCGGCGCTATGGCTGGAGATTAGTTGGGTGTGACACCAGTACCATGGTTACAGAGGTGCAGCAGCGCCGGTGGCGGTGCTATGACTGGAGATTAGTTGGGTGTGACACCGTTGCCATGGTTACAGAGGTGCAGCAGCGCCGGTCGGCGGCGCTATGGCTGGAGATTAGTTGGGTGTGACACGGTTGCCATGGTTACAGAGGCGCAGCAGCGCCGGTGGCGGTGCTATATCTTGAATTGTCTGGGTACCTGACACCAGTACCATGGTTACAGAGGTGCAGCAGCGCCGGTCGGCGGCGCTATGGCTGGAGATTAGTTGGGTGTGACACCGTTGCCATCGTTACAGAGGTGCAGCAGCGCTGGTCGGCGGCGCTATGGCTGGAGATTAGTTGGGTGTGACACCGTTGTCATGGTTACAGAGGCGCAGCAGCGCCGGTGGCGGTGCTATGTCTTGAGTTGTCTGGGTATGTGACACCGTTGCCATGGTTACAGAGGTGCAGCAGCGCCGGCCGGCGGCGCTATGGCTAGAGATTAGTTGGGTGTGACACGGTTGCCATGGTTACAGAGGCGCAGCAGCGCCGGTGGCGGTGCTATATCTTGAATTGTCTGGGTACCTGACACCAGTACCATGGTTACAGAGGTGCAGCAGCGCCGGTCGGCGGCGCTATGGCTGGAGATTAGTTGGGTGTGACACCGTTGCCATCGTTACAGAGGTGCAGCAGCGCTGGTCGGCGGCGCTATGGCTGGAGATTAGTTGGGTGTGACACCGTTGTCATGGTTACAGAGGTGCAGCAGCGCCGGTCGGCGGCGCTATGGCTGGAGATTAGTTGGGTGTGACACCGTTGCCATGGTTACAGAGGTGCAGCAGCGCCGGTCGGCGGCGCTATGGCTGGAGATTAGTTGGGTGTGACACCGTTGCCATGGTTACAGAGGTGCAGCAGCGCCGGTCGGCGGCGCTATGGCTGGAGATTAGTTGGGTGTGACACCGTTGCCATGGTTACAGAGGTGCAGCAGCGCCGGTCGGCGGCGCTATGGCTGGAGATTAGTTGGGTGTGACACCGTTGCCATGGTTACAGAGGTGCAGCAGCGCTGGTCGGCGGCGCTATGGCTGGAGTTTAGTTGGGTGTGACACCAGTACCATGGTTAGAGAGGTGCAGCAGCGCCGGTCGGCGGCGCTATGGCTGGAGATTAGTTGGGTGTGACACCGTTGCCATGGTTACAGAGGTGCAGCAGCGCCGGTCGGCGGCGCTATGGCTGGAGATTAGTTGGGTGTGACACCGTTGCCATGGTTACAGAGGTGCAGCAGCGCTGGTCGGCGGCGCTATGGCTGGAGTTTAGTTGGGTGTGACACCAGTACCATGGTTAGAGAGGTGCAGCAGCGCCGGTGGCGGTGCTATGACTGGAGATTAGCTGGGTGTGACACCGTTGTCATGGTTACAGAGGTGCAGCAGCGCCGGTCGGCGGCGCTGTGGCTGGGGATTAGTTGGGTGTGACACCGTTGCCATGGTTACAGAGGTGCAGCAGCGCCGGTCGGCGGTGCTATGACTGGAGATTAGCTGGGTGTGACACCGTTGTCATGGTTACAGAGGTGCAGCAGCGCCGGTCGGCGGCGCTGTGGCTGGGGATTAGTTGGGTGTGACACCGTCACCATGGTTACAGAGGTGCAGCAGCGCCGGTCGGCGGCGCTATGGCTGGAGATTAGTTGGGTGTGACACCGTTGCCATCGTTACAGAGGTGCAGCAGCGCCGGTCGGCGGCGCTATGTCTTAAATTGTCTGGGTATGTGACACCAGTACTATGGTTACAGAGGTGCAGCAGCGCCGGTCGGCGGCGCTATGGCTGGAGGAGCAGCGGATCCGACACTACCCGGTAGGGGACCGACAGCCACTGCGACAGCTGGACTCTGAGGAGTGGCCGGCGGCCTTCCAGAAGTACCTGACGGACCTGGCGGCGCCGGTGGACGCGCAGGACCTGGACGGGGCTCTGGATTGGCTGCTGGGCCGCGCTGTCCGACTCGTGAGTGTGGTCGCACCGAGCCCCCAGGGCATAGGTACCTCGCGGTATTCACAGTCGGGCGGTACTCATGGTAGGGGCTGAGGGGCGCGCCGACATCAAATGTCATACGGCATGTAACCTATAATGTCGGCGCTCCCCAACGCACATCAGCTCTGAGTTTCAAATTGTTAGTGCTCCCTTCTTTATCTTTTGATGTATTTCTGACGAAAGCATCAGTGGGGATGACGCTTTTCTAGTTGAAACACCGCGGTAGCATAAGCCAGGCGGCTATTCGCCACGTTTCGTGCAGGATCTCTTTAGTGCTCGGGCAGAAAACCGGACTTTGCCGTTGTGTTACGTTCTTTTTAACTCTATCACTCGACTTCCATCCCTGGGAAAACGTTCTCGTGCTGTGTGCTCCCTCTGTGTTGCCACCAGCCCTCCGGGGTGAACTTTCTCACCAGCCCCGTATTCAGTATGCAGTTCCGGTCCGCTAACGCGTCGCCTGGTCTGTAGACGTACGGTGAGAACCTGAAGAAGTACCAGAGCGTGACGGCGAACGGGGCGCCGGAGCCGGCGTCCAAGCCGCCCTCGCAGAACCCGCTGGACAACCTCGACTGTGAGTACCGCGCTCGTGCTGGGCCGAGGCCCGACAGAATCGCTAATGTACACCGATATCCGGATCAACACAGAGCAGTGTGTTGTTTTTTATTTTTTTAGGAGCCGTGTGTTGTTTATTGTTGGTCTCTGCTACCGAAATTATATCGTGATTAACTTCCGTTGTTTTCATTAAAAGCTAGTTGTTATTCCTAAATTCTGAGAAACCATTTATTTGGTGGCAGTGGCACTGCCTACTTCTGTAAGGCCTTCAGGCTTGGGGATCTTATCTGGAAAAATAAATTGTCATCGCTTATAACATATAGTGAGGAAAATATGCTCGCTTATGTCATACAATGCCGAACTACAGACCCTCCACAAGATGTTTGAAATTGTGTTACGTTATTGCTGAATAAGGCACTGTAATTACACGGTCCTTGAATATCACATTCGCACGTGGCAGTAAACGTTGAGACTTGCATCACGCATCATCATCGGATGGAAACCTCAAATTCGACTTGTCGGAAGGTCTTAAATAGCTCTACATACCCAGTCGTAACGTAAGTTTGCCAAGGTTTCTGCGCAGGTTGTGACTCGTATTCCTGTGAGCGTCGGTGCGGGTTGTGACCTGTGTTCGTGAAAGTGGAGTTACGCGTTGTGACTCGAGTACGCCACAGTCAACAGCGCCGAGTTCGTCGCGGGCGTGGAGAGGCTGGCGGCGCTGTTGAACGTGCCGAAACACCCGGACCACCTCATCACCCTGCAGGCGGTCAGCAGCGTCGTCTGTGACCGGCTCAACAAGACCGCGCTCGCCGACCCCTCCACCGTGGTGGTCAAGGTAAATCAGACCCCTCCACCGTGGTGGTCAAGGTAAATCAGACCCCTTCCCCGTGGTTGTCAAGGTAAATCAGACGTCTCCACCGTGGTGGTCAAGGTAAATCAGACCCCTCCACCGTGGTGGTCAAGGTAAATCAGACCCCTCCACTGTGGTGGTCAAGGTAAATCAGACCCCTCCACTGTGGTGGTCAAGGTAAATCAGACCCCTCCACTGTGGTGGTCAAGGTAAATCAGACCCCCCTGTTGTTGTGGTCAAGGTAATTCAGACTGCTACACCGTGGTTTTGTCGTTAGTTAAATATGTGGGTCCGGCATTTGTTTTCGTGAGCTCCTGTTTGCCTTTGTGACTATACTTGTTATGGCAAAATTTAAGGTGAGAAATAACTGTTAAAAGCACGTTGAATAGATTTAGCCGGCCTTCGTATTGCTTCTCATGTTGTTCCGCCGCCTATGGATAGCAATTCAGTCCAATAACTCCACGCTGCATCAATACCCATTAATGGTGGGGTGAGGTGCAGGGTCGAGGTTGTAGTTCCGTGCAGGGGGGGGTTATGTCGCGCGGGGTGGGGTGCAGTGCTGTGTGAGTGAAGGGGTGCTGTGCCGTACTGTGGTGCCGAGCCGATGGTTACACTCCCGCACCTGCGGCAGGGCACGCCGTTCCCGCTGGAGTCGACCGACCTGGGCTTCGACACGGGCGACCCGGTGTTGAACGAGGCGGCCAAGGTGCTGCGGCTGCTGTACATCCGGGACCTGCGGCAGCTGCAGACGCGCATCAACGAGACGCTGGTGGCTGTGCAGAACCTCATCGCCGACCCTCGCACCGACACCAGGCTGGGCAAGGTCGGACGCTAGTGGCGCCGCTCCTGACGCAGTGGTGCCACTCCAGTGCTGCCCGCCGCAGCCCGGCTCAGACTGCTGGAGGGTCAGTCAGCGCGTGTCGGTCTCACTGTCGCCAGGTCAGGTCACGTCAGCTAGTACTCGGCCGCGTCAGCCTTCACTGGGTCGTGTCAGCTTGTACTGGACCGTGTCAGCCTGTACTGGGCCACATCAGCTTGTACTGGATAGTGTCAGCTTGTATGGGACCGCCTTAGTTCAGGTCAGTCTGTCGTGGGCCGCGTTAGGGCATGTCTTTTTGCTGGTCAGCCTAGGTCACTGTTATCACTTTCTGTTGACTTATATCAGTTTCAGGTATTTATTAAGTATGCAAGTACACTGCCGGTTATGTCATAGTTTGTCTGGTTATAAAGCTGTATCTGAAAAAGAACCACAATCTTGTTCCTGACGAAAACATGTGAAATTTATGTTGGGTGTGCTACTGATTGTGTCGACTCGATTAGGATGGCATTATGGGGGGTTTTCAACGGGGTGATGTAGATACTGTTGTAACTTCTATGTCAGTGCTAAAGGCTCCAGTGACTACGAACTATTCCCAAAACGACTCGAAGGCGAACAAGTTTGCCGCAGTTTGCGAAGCTCTAGAAAATATAGATTTCTAGTGGTGAGTTCACCGTATAGTAGACTTCCCCCACGGTGAGAAAATGTTGTGGTACATAAATTGAAAGGATTCTCGATAGCTTGTCACGTAGACCCCAAAGCGACGTACTACATCATTATTAGGAGCCAGATCTCCAACCTAGCCTCTTTGTTTCTGCTAGCTTTACTGACAATACGATTCCGTTCCCGCTCGAATAGTGACACACTGCTAATGTAGGGGTAAAGTGCTGTACCAAGTTCTTATTTTGGGCGTTGAACTAATCTCTAATCTCAGGGGCTGCCGCTTCGGCGATTGCCAAGTACTGTTGCGCGGTTGCTTCTCGGTTTTTCACAGATCTTTTCTGATCGTATGGAGTGTTGCTGGTGGGATTGAATGGCCAGTGGGGTCCTCAGCTGTTGTTTCCTGAATACCGGAGTCGGCTGCCTTCCCCTGTCGGTCCCGTGCTGTTGGGTACCCCGGAGGGGCGATATGTTGGGGAGAGCTCCCCTGTGCTGTAAAATCAGCGCACAAAACCCGAGACCATCATTCTGAGGTTAATATCTAAAGCTTACGAAAAAGACATATAGCCCTGCCGCAAATCAGCCAAATGGTGCGCTCCAAAACAGGTTTGTATTGGTTAATGCTCTCCGTAACCACCCCAGCACGTCTTACCACCGTAGCCAGTTTCCGCTGGTGCTGCCACCTGTCATCATAGGACAGCTGCATTTCACACGTGCCCGCGCCGGCAACACTAAAGCCAACCGCGGCTGATCTGCGGGAGTTGCGACATGATCTGTATCTACTGTCCGGCTAATTCCGCTCGTGAGTGGCCGTATTCAGTGTAACAGCTGTCCAGTACCGAGTCACGTGAGCTGGTTGGGCCGTGGCTCTTCTGTCTGGGAGGATGAGCTGTTTCTACCGGTCTAACCGCGCCCGGGACGTGTCTGCCGGTTGTGTTTGGCCCCAGAGGAGGAGAGGCTGAGTAGGTGTGCGGTGATTTGTATTAAAGGGTGTCACACTGTGGGAGAACGCCGGGCCGTGGGATCTGTCGACGTTTGAGGCGTGCGTTCGACACCTGCGGACCGGGAAGATGGTCCGGGATTCGAGTGAATGCTGGGCCACTACAGTGATTATTTCGTCGGCTTGTGACGTGTTGATTTGCGGGATTTGAGTGCACATTGGATTGCTGCCATGATTCTTGTGTTGTCTGATGACGTGTTCCTCCTTTGATAAGCAGCTGAAGTCTTCGGAAACCAGGCATCTGTACCTCCCCGTTTATGCACTGGCCCCCTCTGTGTCGCGCTCTCGCTCTGAGGCGGCTGTAAAGTGAGCAGGCTGCGAAGTGGACGCTGTTGTCGCCCCAAAAGACCCCCGATTACCTCCCCTGCTGGCTGCTCCTGTGATAATATAACAAGACCGTGTTGATTGTTGTTTTCTGCGCTATCTCTTCTGGGTCCGGCGTTCGATCAAATTTGATTGGTTTGATTTGATTTGATTGAACCAATGCGGTATTGCAAAAAGAAGAATGCCAAACAGTGGAGCTTAATGCGTGGGGAGATTGGTTTGTGAAAGATTTGACGTCACTGAACGCGTTCATTTTAACTTTTGCTGCCCCCCCACCCATGTTCTTTTTGTTTTGTGCGCATATCGTAAAACCATCAATGGACTGTTCCATATCAATAATATACCTCCGATTAACTTGCTTATCACATTAAACTTAGAGCCGAGAGATCAACAAGTCGCGAAATCAGTACAGATCAGCTAATATCCTCGGAGCCGTTATGTTCTCTTAGACATTGTTGTTGAAGACCATCCGAGTTTGGAGACACGGAATGATGCATCGGAGAGGTTCAGCTCAGCACCTGCGTGTCTGTACAGCAGCTGCGTAACAGCTTGTTTGTCAGTTGAAACAACGACAGCTGCTTGAGAGAGCGGAAAATGTTTTCTTTGGCATTAGCTTGTCTATAAAGGCGAAATTTTGACACCAGTTTGCTCCAGTTCATGCGCATCATGATGGTAATCCTCGGGCGGATCGGGGGGATCCGGTCATTCCACCAAAGCGAAATAGAACAGGCCCAAATCCCGTTTGGACCCCACTATCCCCAAAGCAAATTAGTCTGTCATAATTGATCAATCACGGGGAGTGTGTCCTTCAGTAAGATACAGTTTTGGGCATCGTATATGCACAAGGTACCTCTAAGAAGGTGAAACATTGATTCGCGGCACCAATGTAATCCTGCCGGCCGCTGCCTCCGCCGCTCAACCCTTTTGTCTCGCCGTCACAGGTTTGCCCCTAAACCAGCTGGCTGGATCCGCCCCCGGCAATCTTTCAAATAAATCAAAACCTCTCGCTCTATGTGAAAAGCCGTGAAGTCAGAACAAAGTTAGTGTCCATTGTTTGTCATTGTTTGTTTGACTGGGTCGAAATACAGGCGCTGCGTCAGTCCATAATATAATGCAGTACCAATTTAAAATTTTCATTTTTCAATTTGTTTTTGTCTCAGTCTACATGCAATGTATGGTTCAGGTTCCTAAAACGCCCGGGATGAGAGCAATTGTACAAACTGCTGACAACTCTTGTGAAAAGTTTTCTGTTACAGGAGGTAACTCGTGGAGAACCATGCCTACCACGTCTGGGAAAGAGGAAGGGTTCAGAGACCGCTGGGTGGGCTTACCACTCGCATTGCTGGGGGGCGGGTACTCGCCGCCCTCGGGTTATTTTTGGAGAGAGTATAAAAACGGCGGTGGCTGGCGCCTGGGGCCGCCGTACTTAGCCTACCTTGTTTCTAATCATTTTTTCAACTTCTGTCAAAATTCTAAGGTTAGGTCATTTCAAGTCAGGTCACCTGAACAGGTCAAGTGACCTGACCTCAAAAGTTTAAGACAACATAAGTCAGAACAGGGTGAACCTATCCGATTGAAACTCATCGCATAATGGGCCCACCGAGTTCTCTAAAATATGTTCCGGTATTTTTTATATAGATGACCTACGGTCAGGTGTGAGTCATGACCTCTATATTGGAAATAGTTGGGGAAATGGTTTTAACTGAATAACTTAGTAATGGATGATGATGGGTGATAGAGTGTTTATTTTAACTGCGTTGGATTTCCTCGCCTGTGCGGTTCTGATGATATGCATTTCACCTCATTTAAGCTTGACCTGACCTCAGTTCAGATCAAATCCTTGATTTGACCTGATTTAACCCAGCAAGGTCGTATTATGTCATTCGATTCTACCTGCTGCGAGGATTCCAATGGTCTAAATTGTTTTGCTCTATTTTTACTTGTTCAGATGTAATGACCGGAAACCTTCATTTACATGTTATCCCTAGTATGGCATGTCTTGACCTCTAAAGTCTTTAAATGTGACCTGACAAAAATGGTTCAAGTATTTTCAATAGAGAAGTGGATGACCTACCCAAAGCTGCCTACCGTTTTTCGCTATCTAGCGTTGTTCTCGATATCTTGGAGGGGTACCCGTCCCCCTCGTCAAAGCAAAGCTCAGACCCCCGTCAATACGCGTATTAAACAGTTTGCCAGAGTTCCTGGCCTTATACTCAGATTGGGTAACGTCGATGACCTCCCCACAACGCGGCATTTATGCTCACAATAACTGCGTCATGCATGGTGGCGTGATTGTAGCATACACCACGAGCTGGCTATTCAGACCAAACGGGATCTGCTGGGGCATTAGCGGTGGCCAGTGTCTGTCCCTCGCCCCGCTCCGTGTCTCTCCCTCGTCCCGGCCCGTGTCTGTCCCTCGCCCCGCTCCGTGTCTTTCCCTCGTCCCGGCCCGTGTCTGTCCCTCGCCCCGCTCCGTGTCTTTCCCTCGTCCCGGTCCGTGTCTGTCCCTTGTCCCGCTCCAGTGTCCCGTCCGGCTCCGTGTCTGCCCCGCGCCCTGTGTCTGCCACTGCAGTGGTTTGTTTGCACTGTAGCAGACGGAAGGCAGGCCTCCGGGCTCTGAAGTTTACCTCCGCACGTCTCGGCTGTAGTGAGTACAGACTGGTCCGCGACCTTGACTCGTCTACCGCTAAATCACCGGTCCGTCCTCTGCATTCTCGGAGCTCTCACGCAGTACCCGCTGCTCGAGCCCGCAGTCAAACCATCGCACCCGGCCCGCAAACCTCCCCCATCGCGTGCCGAGTTGTAGCGGGCCGCACCGCGCGGTTACCAGGCCGTGTACAGCCGCCGCCCCGGTCCCGGAAGCAGAGCTGCCACCAGGAAGCCGGGAGCAGCCAGAGGTGGCAGGGCGCCCGAGGCCACGCCGTCGGCCATGGCGCCGCCTGCACAATCCAGCCGTGATTAGCGACTGTTTGTCGGCGCTCCTGGGCTGAATGTTTATTGCTCGGATGCGGACTTCGTAAGCCAGACAGAAGAGTATATAAGGGCGAAAAAATAATTCAGAGCATGTAATTTGATTTGGAGGTATGCTGTCAGCTAGCGTAGGCTCGCGATACTATAATGAAAATGGTGCAACCAGTGAGGACCGGCCGCCGGTCTCGGTTTTCCTAATTTCGTAGACCTGGTGAGAGCGCTATTCGCCGCTCCTGCCGGTGCGTCTGACGACCATCTTTTTAGGCAAATCTATTCCACCCATGCGTGTCAGCCGCGTTCGTTTGATTTAGTGCCGTTTATCTGCTGACTAGCCTCAACGCGCCATGTCACTGCTGCTTTACATAACGTAGGCGCCACGCGTTGTCAGCAGCGACACTTGTCAGGGGTGCCAGAAGGTCACCAGCCACAGGCCGGGAGGCCCGCTCTCCTGATTGACACCCGCCCCGGTGGGCCTCCGAGCCACCTTCGCCCTGGTGGGGGGGGGTTCAAACACCCCCCTCTCTCGAACTCGGCTCCTATATATGATAGCGAAGACAACGCAAACGCTGGTAGATAACCATACAAATTCATGAAGAAACTACATCGGTCACTTTTTGGCTCAGGTCAATATTGAGGTCGTGACAGGTCAAAGAAGGTTGCATATAAGAGTAGTTATTTGGCTCCAGCGTCCTTTCCAGGTCCAAAGTTGCAACGTGAACCTGGAAAGGAGCCTAGGATACTATAATTTGGGAATATAAAGGTATTTTCAGCTGCTTCTACACAAATACAGGCCAATTCTTGTTTTCCTCATACATTTCCAACTGACCCTAGGCCATCGATATGAAAAATCCCGGAATATATTGTGTAGTACTCGGTGGGCCCATTATGTGGTATACGTTTCAATTAGATAGATTCACCTTTTTCTTACTTATGCCATCTTAAACATTTTTGGAGGTGAGGTCACTTGACCTGCACTGGTGACCTGACCTTAGATGACTCAACCTTAAACGTTTGGGGAAAGTTGCGGAACTGATCAAGGATAAAGTGTGCCAATTACGGCGGGGCTTCGGGCCGCCGTTTGTTCGTGCTGCCAGAAAAACCCGGGGGGGTGCTCAAACACCCTTCCCCACCGGGGTGAGGGTTAATTACCAGAGTTCGGTGCACTCGTCCTAACTGGCCCGGTTAGCTGTTGGCAACGGTGAATACTGCTTCATCAAATTTTGTTGTTTTAACCTTCCACTGATGGAGCGTCCAAGCTACTTTTGGACTGGTGCGCGTCGAATTGGGAGCTTCGATTAAAAAGCCAATAGGGTTCTGAACATAGGCTATAAATTTTGAAAGGTACGTAACAATAGCAACCGAGGCTTCTTGAACGGTCTTGGGCCATCTTCTGACCTTTTCCTTGAAGCCCTGATCTTGCCTCGGATCCAATACCCAGGGGGTCCGCGGAGTACTCCACTTGTTAACAGAAAATACGAAAAACAGTTGCGTCAGAAAGGGTGGGTACTTTCTTTTGACGCTTGTCCCGGTTTGTACATGTTTTAATGTCGTTGCCATCGGACAGTTTTCTAGTGAGACGCCGGCGGAGGCCCTGCCCTCGCCCGGGGCCGACCCTCGTGGTGCCAACACCAGTTCCGAACACACGTGTAGTCCCCACTCCGCAGTTGAAGGTGCAGTGCAGGCAGACGCTCAGTTTACGGCTGTGTGGTCGCGCTCTGGCAGTTGATAGCAGAGACAGCCTTGGGGTTGGGAAGCTCGGCTGGTCGCGTGCCCCCGGCGCTGACCAATAGGGGTGCCGGACCGATTGAGCCAAGGTCACGCACCCCGGTGGTGACGTCACCCCGGCGGGCGGCCCCCTGCTGAGACCGCCCGTGACGGGACCGGCGGGCGGCCCACAGTGGCTTTTTAGAGTGCGAGCGAGCGGGAGGCTGCGCTACTGCTGAGGTAAGTGTCGAAATCGCAGCTACAACAACACTTGTGACATGTTTAGATAAGGCACTGACGTCGATTGTGCCAGCGCAGCATTTCCGCCACTACTGAGATTGGGGCTGGTCGGCGGTGTTGGCCCGGGGTAAACAGTAAAAGACGCAGGCACGTGACCAGATGTCACGTGCGGGTGACAGCTGAGCTCGACAGAACACGCGAGCTGTCCGTGCGACCTCTGGGGGTGTGGCTGTGACCATGGCCACTTCACTTCACTGTAGATTCTGGCTTTTTAGGTGCTTATCTGTCGTCTATGGGTTACGAATGGAAATTAGTTTGAGACTTTTGCAAAAGGCAGATTACTGAACGGGAGGATCATTTGGACCTAAAAGGCGCCACGTTTTGACAGTGAAACTTATATGAGGGACGCCAAATCGAATTGGATGCCCGAGGAAAATTAGGTTTCAGGAAGCTCCTTCCACCCTTTGTATCCCTGTTTCTACATGTTTTGTGCGTGGCATTTGGGCATTAAACCTTTACTGGGGACCATTAAAAGAAATAGTTACTTTGAGGGTTCAAAGGGGCATATCTAGATAATTACGAAAGGGTAGATACCTTCTTACGGAGGACCTTCTGTTCCGGACACTTCCGCTTTTTTCGGCAAAATAAAGGTTATCATGACCTCATAAGGGACTGCAGGAGAGAGCACAATAATTTTCCCTAAGAAGAATAGGTTTGTTTATTTTGGTCCATGGCGGCATGTGATCCTCTCCTGGGAGAATCCTGGGACTAGGATTTGGAGACCAATAGTTATCTCCTGTTAGCATAAAAATGTCATGAATGACATGTTTCATTTCAGACTTTCCCCTCCTCGAATGACCGTCATCTCCCTGCGTTTACGGGGCGAATACGGGGCTGCGTTCAATGGGACGTCACTCACGCACCTGCGCTGACCCTGAATTGTCCCCCGGCGTGTTGCGTGGAGCTCCCCCGGCGTGTTGCGTGGAGCTCCCCCGCTGTGTGTGCCGCGTACGTGGGCGGCTGGCCTCGGCTGGTCCGCGGGGGTCAGTGATCGTTTTGTTCGGGTGGGAGGTCAAGGACGCCACAGAGACAGCCGGTCGGATACGCTCGATGTGGGAACTATTTGTGTGCGACGCTCCTTAAGCTGTGTTAAAACCCCGGCCGAGAGCAAATCTGGAGCACTGGCTGAAGCTTTTTATTTTCTTGATGAGAAGGCGAATAGAAACGGATGGGGAAGTCGCCCAGTAATTATAATTGCTGGACGACCTTCAAGCTGCATCAGTTCTAATTGCTGGCCGACCTTACAGCTGCAGCAGTTCCGATTTCTGGCATCCTTATTAGTGCAGCAAGCATGACTGCTAGGCATGAACTGCCGGTATTTGAGTAATTTGTAATGTATCGACACATTTCTGGTGTCTCTCGCCAAAGGAGCTATTCGAAATCGTCTGAATTCATTTGCGTTCTCGCCATTCAAAAAGGGTGGATTTCAGAGAACCTCTAACCCTTTAGTGATAGGTAGCCCCAGAAGAATCTAGTACCACCAATTTTTAACATTGTTGTTCCTTATTACCTTCTGTTCATGCTCCGTGCAAAACTGCGATCTTCTCACGCTGTGGCTAAAACTGGAGAAAATGAAGCACGAAATTTCGGCACTGGCGGCAGGGGCGATGTGGTACTGCTCCGGAGTCCCCGTAGACGTCTCTGGGTCCTGTTTTTGTTGCTGGTGGTCCGTGCTGCGCCTCCGAAGAAGCACAGTTTCCTGGCCCCATTCCTTATCACAACGGCGCAGTTTGAGTCCATGTTAGAGATGCCACGCATTGGTCCGGGCTTTGCCGTAGACGAAACAACGGCAGTTCCAGTAAACAGCTACCGTTAGAATTGTACCGGTTTCACTGCGAGTAATTAGTGGCCTTAAAATGATCGTTAGTGGATGGCTTGAGTAATTAAAACGCATGTCCTGTAAATGTGTCATCGTGGTATCCAACACACCCAAGGCAGTACAAGTGAATAGGTGGTGTTGCTTGTTTTCGGGCCCGTTCTTTAGACGGTGCGGGTTTCGTTGTACTAAACTGCGTCTCCAGTCCGAGTTCTCGGTGAAAGGCTTTTGCCGTTTCTAGTGTGCGGGGCGTGAAGTGAAGGCGCGCCAGTCGCCACTTTGGCGTTGCTGGAGTGAACTCTGAACAGCCTGCACCGCTGCCCATCTGATATAACAAGTCGAACTCGGCTGCCTGCGTTCTGTGGCGGTAGGTACGGAACACAGGATACCGTGTAGTTTGTACTGCCGCTTATGTCCTTGACGATGAGTGTGAAACCCGGGACACAAGACTGCAGGCCTTTAATTTGCCCCAGATCTTGTGAGGAATTAAGACACATTGTTCATATATAGGGGAGAGGTTTGTAAAGAATCGGAATATTGTTTGCATGCAGTGATGGACTATTTTGATTTCCAGTCCTTCCCCATGGGTCCGCGGGCTGTCTGATTTTTTTGCGCACCGTGGATCAGTGCTTATGTCTCGGATCAGAACTTTGAGTGCTCAAAATTTTGCACCGTATACCAGCCATATTTTAAAGCTAAGCTTTTGGACTTCGCTGCATTGGATCAGTAGCATGTGCGGATTTGTGGCCCAGAAAGCAGGAACTTAGGCTCTCTGGTTTATAATTCAGTTGATCGTAAGACTGCAATCCCACTCGCTCCGAATGTATAGGTTGAGGGTCGTCGTTTTAGCTTGAAGAGTGAGTACCTAGCCCTAGTAGAATTGAAGGGAAAAGGCTTGAGTTCGCATGCGTAATCGAAATAAACTGAGAATAGAAATTTCTACTATCAGCTTGAACCAATTTGTGCCAGTTTCGGCTCAGGCAGTAGACTTGCAGATCATAACCAGGCGTCAGGTTATGTCAGCGCTTTGCCGCCAGTTGCTGCACTGGTCCTGAGACCCACCTCTATTTCTAGTCCACGTGCTGCAAAGGTCCTGAGATCCACCTCTATTTCCAGTCCACGTTCTGCAATGGTTCTGAGACTCATCTCTATTTCCAGCGCCGACATTTCTCTCTATTTCCTGCTGGTCTCAGCCCCACTCCTTTCACTTTGTGCTGGTATGGAACTCTGAGGGTCTAAGAACATCGCTTTTTAGGGTATTTCTTGCAATTCCTTTGCTATTTTCGTAAGTTCTTGGATCATTAGTTCTAGACTGAGCGCCGACAAAATAAAAGATTGAGTAGAATTCGGATTGCTTTGGATATTTTGCAACTTGTTCCATTAAAGATGAATGACAAACATAAATGCAGAGAGACTAACGTTGGAAACTGCCAGCTTATCAATAGCAGCTACTCCAACTTCAACATTAATTATTTCCAAATATGTTTTCATTCACGACACTCGTGTGGATTGTTTCTTAATATACTATCTTCTATCTTTGAAAGTTATGCTGCGGAATTTGTAAGAAAACGGTTCCAAATTTACGGGTATTGTTCTCAAAATAAGGGGAATGAGGGAAACAGATCACTTGCATTCCACCGTAAGTGATTTCCACGGGCCGACGACCGAATCCCTCTATTATAGATTGAAATATTAAACATTTTCACTTCAATATTCCGTTTTGGATTGCTGCTGAGTTATGCTAATACTAGGGATAAATCCAACTGGTTTTGGTGAGGAAATCCACTGACCTCCGCCTGATTGAGGGAACACGCATCCGTTGCACCACACTTTGGCGTGCGGGGCCGGTAACCGTCCACCCCGCTTCCGCCTCCGTGGCCAGTGCCCGTCCGTTCGTCCCCTGCGGACCGATCGGTCCTCAGTGCTAATGTCAACGGCACAGAGCCGGTTCAGTGGCCGCTAATCAGAACCGGGGAGGGGTGGTGTGCTGGAAATTCGGAAACGCGTAGACAACTCCGGGAGGACAGACCATCCAAAGCGTTTTTTAGGTTTTAGGGGATACCTTGTGTTAAATAAGGATTAGCTATGGTGTGTATTTTTTCGGATGCTTCTGCTTACTTCTCAGTCAATGTAACCGAGCCAATTGGGTGCCTTCACCTAACTGGCCTCTCTCGCTTCTGAGCTCTTGTCCTCCGAAGTGGGTGCGAGAATCAATGATATCTCATATAATTTTTGGGGTCACTATATTTTTTTTAAATAAACAGTAGTCTCGCTATATTACTTATGAATTGACCTCACAGTTATTTCCGTTGGTAATTGCGACCAATAAATGGATAATAAGCAAATAAATATCTGCACGTCCGCATCCCCTTGGATGTAATTACCTCACTTTAGGGAAGGTCACCAGACTATTCCGTGTGTTGTTTTGGCCGGAGTTTAGCTTGCGTGCACGACGGTTGCCTCTTACGTTTATTTGGCCAGGTTTTTGCCCGTGCTATGGTTTGTGCCCTCACACTGGCCAGTGACCCCGCGGTGCTGCAAAAACCGCTAAATGTTCACAATGGCGCTGCTCAAAAACGGCTGTTCCGAGTGTGTTTCGTTTAGTGGTAGGTTTTTACTCATTACCAGTCTATCCAAGCCCCGTCGAAAATAGCAAGAAAAAATGAAACAATTGCATTTACTTCGAATGATTATCTGACCCTTTCCATGGGTCATATCTTCAAGCTTCTGCATTTTCTCTCAAAATGTGTCCCTGTCTCTGTGGAGGATATCGTGAGGGTCCGTACGACTCGAGGTGAAATTTATGCTGGTCATTTGACTTATCTATGGCACAGAGTGTGACAGATTACAGCAGAGGAATAACATAATCGCATGGAGTCATCCGTTAAAGATCTTGAGTGATCTTGGCTCCGAACTTCAGGAAGCATTGCGTTGGATATTTTTACTCAAGTCTCAGTCAATTCACAGTGCATTTATGACTATTTTCCAGGCAGTCATGCTATATACTTACATATCACAAGCATACCCAGGTAGAACAAGTTTACCGCGTTTGACCTTAAATATTTCGTCCTTTGTGAATAAATCTAATGCTCAGATTAATACCATCCTTAAAAAACTGATGCGGGTGTTTTCTAGGCGTCTGGCTCCTGATGCTGGCATCTTGTTCTACGGTATGCGTGAGTGCTGGACGTTTCTCAGTGCTGGTGTAGATTCATTTTATGTTCAGGGTACAGAAAATGAAAAGATGCATGCAGAATTTCTGTCTTACTGCTTCTTCCGCTGCTACCAAGTATGTCTATTGCCTTAGATAAAGTCCACTGCTCTGTGAAGTCGTTCCAGTTCCTCCGTGAAATTCCAGGTCACGCTAGCTGGAAACGGCAGCCGTTACATCAACCCGGGCATGGTCCAAACGCGTCAGTCTCTCCTGCAGTGCGTCAGCCATCAGCGTGGCGCCACCGTCGCCACCACACCCCCGATGGTGACGTCAGGACCCGGCAGCCCGGGGACATTGGCACCGGCGGCACTGGTCTGCCTGGTTACGTGCCGACTGTGCACCGGAACCGGCCTCCTCTAACTGAGCACCACTTAACTACTGGAATGTCTACAGTATTTCACCTCTGTCCTAACCCTCCTGTGTGAAGACTAGGCTGCCCAGGGATCCACACCAGGGTACAGATCTAGGAGGATGCGAGGGCCTCTCACCTACCGCAGGTCTGCAGAGACGCTTCCTGTCCACTTTGGGCCCATATGGCGGACGCCCGAGACGCCTCACATCAACAGGGAAGTTTTGGCCAAATGCCAAATCGATCGGCGCATGCGTCAAATGTAATGACCACCTTACATATTTGAGATGGCATAAAAATCGAGGCGGACTATTGTTCATTGCCCTCGAAAAATAATGAAAAAATCAACATTTTCGCTGCCCATTTACCTGCTCCTTTTAGGTGAGATAGGTCCTAAAACAGAAAATCCATTCGCGTTATATTTACAGGGCCCGACAACATCCGTTCCTGAGCAGCGGCACAGTATGTCCAAAGGCGAAATGTGCACTGCGGAACAGTACACCTCTTGAGTACAGGTCGTGCGGCGCAGTAGAGCCGCAGGCGGCACATGCACTGCGGTGCAGTCCAGCTCTCTCCGTGCCTGGCCATTAAGGTGGAGTGAAAAAATCAAAATTGTTTGGATCGTTCCTTAACATTGTTTTTCTATTGCGCTAGGCCTTATGAAACTCAGAAGTGAAAGAATTTTGGAAATCGGACCACGAGAACATGAGCAATATCGAGCATTTATACATTGATGTTTGAGAAACTTTTGGCGTTGCAGTCTCCATTGGAAATCTTTGGTGCTAGCGTACGGTGGTTTTCGGGCTGGTTGTTAGAGCAGATGACGTGCGTTTTGAAGTGTGGGAATCACCCTAAACGCATGCAAGAGGTGAAAATAGATCCCAGCTAGTGGATAGGTATATTTCAGCTGCAGTGGCGGATGCAAGAGGGGGCAGGGGCTCAAACCCCCTCCCCGAAATATCTGAGTGCCTATAGTAGATGCATAGCTGAGGCTGTCCGAGGTAGTGACGGGGGTGGCCCGAGCCCCTAGCCCCCTCCCCCAAATATGATCCTGGATCTGCCACTTTTTTGTTGTGTATTAGACATGCGCAAGACTCATCGACGAATCTCTTTTAAGGCGAGTGCCAATGGAAACTGTAGTTGCCTGAGGCTAAGTTACCGGAAACTGGCATGATTTGCCACGGCATACCACCGGAGCAACGACCACTATCCCAGAATATATGGCAGCTTAAGTTGCCACCAGGTGTTCACAGCTTTCATGTTCAGTGCACACCTTAGCGAGATATCCGCAAATTGAAGGGATGAGAAAGGTAAAGTTTGGTGCCGAGACAAGTTACCGCTCGCAACACATTAGTCACTACAACATTTTCGCTGGTTTGGATTGTGACACGCCCAAACACTGGGAAAAGACGGGGGAGGCAATATTAAGTGATCTTGTGTCGAGACAGTTTGTAAGACGTACCAGGTCGTCGGAAATGCAAATCGACATCTGTGTGTTTCTTTTCTGTATCTACACGGAAGGTGCTATTTGTGTGCCGTCGCTCTAAAAAAGCGAGAACAGAATTATTTCTTCAACTTCCTAAGCATCTGTATTTAAAACCGAAAATTCCGAAGAATAGGAGTAGACGCCTCAGGAGAGAACTATGGGACAGAGATCTGATTGGCCCATCGGCCGAGCTTCCCGTTTCAGAGCTTCCAGCATTGAGAGATGTCTTGTGGAAAGTTCGACTGATGAAAGAGAGATCAGCCGAATGGAGCGACAAAAATAGCATGTGAGATTTGCGAGAAAAATGACTCCTGATATGTATCGGCACTGCAATTAAAGGGAATGTGGTACCTTTATAATGTGATTTGAACTGAGATAGCTAATTTGTAAAGCATGCTGGAAAATCCCGTTATTCAATGTATAATTTGTCTTGAAACTCAAAGTTTCTGTGAATAAAAGCTAAAAACCTACCTGAAATGTACCTCAAATCTACCCCAGCCAGGCGGACTCAGTTGCCAGCTGTTGGTGTGGCGATAGCACTGACGTCACGATGAGTAATCAGCCAATTGAAGCCCTTGAAGCCTATTGGATATGGTAGTAGTTGCCATATCATGACGTTATCCGTAGGCAGAGGCTTATTTTTCATCCTAGAGGGCATTCTAAAATCGAAATATTGAGCTCATTGTGCATTTTTCAGAGAAATCAAAGACGTTTTTATGATTTTCAGCTAAAAATGCCCCTATATACACTAAATTCGTGGAACCAAGGTGCCACATTCTCTTTAAACTAGTGCCCGAGGCGTCACGTTCCGCGCTAGGGTTTGAGAGGCGCGACGGGTACATTAAGGCGGGGATCAAGTTTCACGAACTGATGCCAACATCTTATACGAAGCATGACATGAACCTATCCATGAAAAAATTGGTCGAGTGATTGCTGTGTCTTGTAATCGTACTGGATTCCCCGTCAACCCGTCACTACCTCGGAAAGCCTCCTGCCATGCATTTACTATAGGCACTCAAACTTTTCGGGGAAGAGTTTTCCCCGAAACGTCTTCGAAGCGAAACGAGCCCCTGCCCCCCCCTCCTCCCTCTTACATTTGCCACTGCAACCAGAATATACCAATCCACTAGTTGGGACCTATATTTCACCTCCAACATGTGTTTGGGGTGATCCCCACGCTTCAAAACGCACGTGATCTGCTCTAACAGCTGGCGCTTAAACCACCGTACGCTAGCACCAAAGATTTCCAATGAAGACTGCAACGCCAAAAGTTGCTGAAACATCCATGAATAAATGCTCGATATTACTCATGTTCCCGTGGTCCGATTTCCAAAAACCTTTCACTTCTGAGTTTCATAAAGCCTAGCGCATTATAAAAACAATGTTAAGGAACGATCCATATTGAATTTTTCACTCCACCCTACTGACCATGTGGTACTGTAATATAAACCTGTTCCAATCCGCAGCTGGTGCGACAGAAGACGGAATACAAAGTGATCTGTTTCTATGTAAGATAAAAGTAGCCGATACAGGCAAGGCTTCCGACCGACGTTCTCCCGTTTCCCCTTTGTTTATTTTTCAGGCTGGAAACTGGGCCAAATCTAACAATGCAAAGAATGCTACTCAGAGGGATAACGGTGGCGCAGTCGGTTAAAACACGTATTCTGGCTCAAACACGTGACCGTCTGCCGTCCAACAGGGGTTCGCGGGGAGGCAGACTTTTCCACCCTGTCCTAGCTCAAGCTCAGCTCGCTGCCTCCTCCGCCGATACCCTATAACTGCTCAGTTAGTGCTTCATAAAGCCACAAGTAAAAAACGGGAGAGGAACCTCAGGGCTGCGGAATCCCGATAATGTTCGAAGGGCGACCAGTAAAAAAACTGCTAATTTACACCAAATCCGAAGGGAAACCTGAGCTCTAAAACAACCCTTATCAACCATGTAAAATCAGCGTGAGGCCCCGGAGTATCCACAGTACCAGTGAACATACGTTAAAAGATAGCATAATCTTTGGTATCTGCTCACCTATTTGAGCAGAAAAGAGCCTTGATTTTCCAGTTTTTTTGAAAATGATGTCTTGGAGAGCTATTTTGAGCATGATGATGAATATATAAATAAGGAAGAACAGCCTGATACTCATATTAATTAAAACTTGTTCAAAAATTAAAGGTCAATATATTTCGCCCATGGGGCATGATCACGACGGCGAGGCATGACTCGCCGTCGTGATCATGTCCCATGGGCGAAATATATTGACCTTTAATTTTTGAACAAGTTTTTAATTAATATGAGTGTCAGAGTATCAGGCTGTTCTTCCTTATTTATATTTGCAGGTTTCGGTAAAACTACGAAGCTTCCATATTGTAATCGTCAAGCCAGTATATCACCTTTTTCTGGAAACATGTGCATCGGAATCAAAGTTTTCTAAGTCAAAAACTTTTTTAAGTCAGATAGCCTTAAGATTCACAAGACGAGAACACCTGTTTGGTGTTTTAACATGTCCGTGCCAGGTCCGACACGTCCTTAAGCGCCAGTTCCGGAAATGGGTCAATCGATGTGGTCCGTGTTCTGGGAATTAAGGATTGTTGCACCTGGGTCATATACCACGGCGATGGGTTCGGCACGCGGCGCTACACATTCCGGACAGGTCAACGGGTCAGCTCTGGCTTATTGATCCTCTTTGTCTTTATGTACTGTCTGGATTGGGAAGGTTTCCAGTACTTGCCGTTCCTTAATTATCCAGTGGATTCCAGACTCAGGGTATGCTCAAGTCAGACATATCTACTGTTATTTATTGATTATGGATAGTTGGGTCATCGGTTTTGATAAACAACACAATTGCACCAATAGAAATATAAGACACAATTGAGTGTCTCTTCTCCTATTTCAGTCATTTTTAATCAATTTCGGTATACAATTTAAGCGCGCTTCAGCTCTCAAAATGAAACAAAAACAATGTCATAGGCCCAAACAAGCACAGGAATACCCTCAAGACCGTTTCAGGACAATGCATCTTACTCTTATCAACGTGGTTAAAGCTTGGGCCAACAAAGAAGTGTCACACCCGAAGTGGAGTTGGATGCCAAGTTACCGTAGTCCGAGCGGGGTATTAGCCGTTGATACCGTTTTGATTGCGTGTTGGGCGTTTCTACCTCCACCTTCACTTGACTGCAGGTGCTGATGATGGCTTTTATGGGCATTGCTGCTCTTGTGGGAAGGCGTTCTTTGAGTGGGAAAATATCAAACAGGGCGGGTCAGGTAAGCATGCAGATGAGTCAGAACTCAGCCACCTCTGAAGTCCACATAAAAACCGTGCAGGCGGGGATGATGACTTCATGCCCTGGTTAGTTGACCTCGATCAACTCGCATGTCTGGTTGAAGTCATCTGTATCAGCACCTGCCAAATAATTTTCTACTAGAACCTGTCTCGGCCTAATATGCTGGGTTAAGAATTAACCTTTACGAGAAATGACACGCAAACATTTAACATGTATTTATGTAGCATTCAAAATTTGTGTGTACACATTGAACCTGCGGAGAGTGGTACAGGGGCGTAGCCAGGATTTCGCTCAGGAGGGGGGGGGTGGCTGTCCCTGTCCCCCCTTGCCTACGCCCCTGCAGTGGTATATGGTACGTGATTATCGCCCCAGTAGCCACCCCTCGCTGGACGGCCTCCTGCAATACTTGAGTAACGGTCCCCTGAACCATTGCATCTGCACGGCGGTCTCTGCCTGACAACACGATGCAGAGGCTTGTTTTGCTTTCGAGATCCACCATCTCGATGTAAATAAGGCTGGAACAGTGCCAGTTTGGCAGTGACCACTTCAAACCTTCCATCTGGCGATTAATTATACAGCTCAGGGCTAAGTTCCCGTTCAAGGTGAACGCTCAACAAATCCCTGCAGCGATCCGCGGCTTACGAGCTGTTGCGTCCGTCTGGTCTTTCGAGTTCACGGGAAATGGATCTTCTTCACTTTGCACAAAACCCAGTGCATCGCTGTACGTGGAGGAGCTTTAAACCAAACCATATGTGAGAAGTGCTCAACTTATTATTTACTCTTCGGTCACTGTTGAGCTTCGGTTACAGTGCATTCCTTGTGTTTTGTGTTTCCATCTATTAGCCTGTATCCGAAGTGCTTATTGTTATTTGCATGAAGTTTGCTTAGACAGCTGTCCTTATCTTGGATGGAATATGCAAATAAATGTATGCGAATATTTTTCACCCATTTGATACCATTCGTGCAGTATTGCTTTCCAACAATTTTTTTAATAATATACTTAAGTTGGATTTCTTTGGTTTTTTCTTTCGTATCTCATTGTGTGGATCGATTTGGTCTTGTTTCTTTGCTTTATTCAGGTTGCATATTGACTTTCGATAAAATTAAGTTCCTTCAAAAAAAGCTTAGGATAGAATAATATGAGAGCACAAGCAATGTAGCTTGAGGAAGCATTTGAAGTCATACTTAGATTCTTTTCTACTTTTTTATAAGCCATTATCGGAAAAAGTAGAATAAAACAATACTTTTGCATACACCATACCAAATCACTCCATCGACGCCTTCGACAGTTAAATCATCGGAAAACTATTCGCCGACACAATCTAGCTCTTGGTGATTTCATGAGCTAGATCATTTTGATAATAGGTTTGTTCGAATGATTTAATCGACGACAATGATGATATTCTCCGCTGTCGATGGAGCAGTCTAGTCCGAATATAGGTCTTCGGAAGTGCTTAGATTCCCGGGGAATAGCCGCTGCTCTATTTTGATGATCATGTCATCCATTCTCCGCAAATAAATTTTCATCTTTTAGTGGTTTTTGTATCAAACACTGACGAGCTCATATCCAGTGAGAGTTCTTACACGCTTCACGTTCACAGCTACCCAGTGGCAACGGTTTCTCCTGTAACATGAGTGCCTCGCAGTGTACCTTCACGCTTACGCCGCCTTCTCAAGTTCGGTCTGATCCTTTGTGCTGGAAACACACATGTCGGCATCAGACCAAATCTCCAGCTGTCGACTTATGATATGATACGTGCTAAATCGACTGCTGTGCTTTTGGAAAGGCTGGTACCTGATAGCATTACAGTAACGCTGATAATCCTAGTTATTGATTCTGGAAAGCGTCTGCTGTTGACATCCCGGTGAGGATCACTTGATAATGCCCTGCACCTACCCGAGTTTCCAGTCATGACTGGCATCGAGAAGAATACATTTTTATTTGTTGTGTTTTCTTTCTTTGACCGGTGGTTGGGCCGAGCCGTACAACTACCGAATCTGAGGCACTGCGTACAAATCGTGTCCTCCCGATAGGAGCAGCAGAGGGAGGCGAAGAGTCGGTCATTGCCCGGGACAGAATCGATTACGGGACGCGCGTGCAGTACCCCCCTCCCCACTCCCCTTCCGTCCCCTCCCCGCGCGCTGGGGAGAGTGCGTCAGAGTCCATTCAGCGTGTCATCGGCGCCGGCGCCGCCCCGGGCTGCGTCATTTGCGGCGGAGCCTCTGATGACCAGTTGCGGCGGGAAACCCTGAGCCCGGGGGGTCACGTGAACGGGGGAGGGGGTGTAATACGCAGGCGGTGCCCTTTGTGACCGACTGTTGTGTTTGCTTCGGCAGGGCACCTGCGTCGGAGCGTCAGCAGCCGGTCACGCCGAGAGAAGCGTCGCCGGAGTTCTGACGTCACAGCGCGCACAGCCAATCAGCGAGCAGATCCGCCTGCTGCGGGAGGCCCGGCCGCACAAAGCGCGCGTCCGTCGGACAGAGCGAGATCGGTAGTGAGAGAGGAGGGAGGCTTGTTGTTGCAGCGTGGTTCTGAAGACTGCTGCACGTGCATTATTGGTGGAGTCGCCTGAAACGCTTCCGAGATTGTTTCCCCCGGTCCGGCGGCATCTATCGGAGGTCCATCCGTCTGACGACGAGGTTCAACATGTCCATGATGGCGATGAACCGGACGCGCCGTGACAGGAAGAGGATGGACAGTGTCACCACGGTGGAAGCCCACGGCGAGGGCCTGCTCTGCTTCACAGCCGACGGCTCCTGGTTCCGCGGACTGATGGAGTCCACCGACGACCGCTACTTCGACCTGTGCGGCACCATCGTCAACGACGACTTCGCCGACAAGTACCCCGTGCTCGCCAACTTGGCGACTGACGTTCAGCCTTTGGACGACAGCATGGACGAGCTGAGGCCGGCGGTGCTGCTGGAGGGGACGGCTCACGGCGACGACGACGGACTGGGCTCGTCGTCCTCATCGTCGCTGCCGACGATGAGTGACAGTCCTCCGACGCGCCGCAGTCCGCCGCTGGTGAGGCGGGGCTCGGAGTTCAGCAGGAGCCTCAGCAGCGCCGGGTCCGTCATCTCTCCCGGGTCGTTTGAGGCGGCGATGCGGGCGCTGGCTGAGGTGCCTCCGGGGGCGCCCGTCACCTACGACGTCCACATCCGCGACCACGAGGAGGCGACCGAGTGCAGTGTGAGGTTCGTGCCCGGCTGGAGCGGACAGGACTCGTGCCAGCTGGACTCCAAGGAGCTGCAGTTTGCCGCGCAGAAGCGTTACCGTGGCAACAAGGCGGACATGATGATCCAGCGGCGATTGGGTCCTGGTCTGGTCGGCCAGGGCTGCATCGTCTTCACAGGCGAGATGCACATCCAGTACCAGTACGACTACCTCGCTACGCCCAAGTGGTGCCTTTAGTGGTGGAGCGGGAGTGGTGGTACGGTACCTCAGGGTGTGCAGGTGAAGGGTACGGCCCAAGCACGTGCAGTCGCTGATTTCAGCCGTTCGTCAGCTGGAAAGCACTGAGTATGCCAGCAAAGCCTTTTTTGGATCACAGTGTGGCGATTTTGAGTAAAGTATGTACACGGAGTATGACGTTTTGTAATGTACTTTGCAACGTTGCTCACGTTTGGTGGGAGTGTCATGTAAGTTTGTACGTCGGTAAACTTTTGTGTTTCTAACGGAGTGCTAATGACGTGAGCGTATAGCGTTGTGTTCATACTCCGCTGATCTCATCCACGTTCATGCTGGTGTAATTGTTGCTATAGGCTGCAAGCCTATCAGAAAACTGGCTTGTTACCTAATGGTTCTATTTCAAAAGGCGATTGGCTATCGGATCTTGCGCTGGAGTACAATGTGACTGGATGTAATAATTTTACATCCTCTCAGATCGTGGTACCTCTTAGCTTGATATCTGTTACAATGGAAAATCCTACTATGGGTGGTAACTTCATATTTTTGGAGGATTGATTTGTTAAGCTTCTCTTAAGCACGTCTAAGCGATTCCCAGGGTACGCCTAGTACTTTGATGGAATAAGTGACCCCGTTGCTAGTTGCTTGTCCAATGTGTAGCTCAGAGTGTTAGTCCGGAGCTGGATTTCTCTCGTACACGAAGGAAGAGTTCGGTCTACTTTAGTGTAGGTCAGACCCACTGCTAAAAAGTAACGTTTGGGTTATCCGTTTTACCACCGGATACGTTTCTTGAAACGGCAGTGTACAATAAAGGCATGGTTTTTGTCAGGTTTGTTTAATGGCTAACTGGATGCAGTTTGTAACGCATAGGCCTCAGCAGCTTGCGAGATACTTCGAACTAATCATGAACTTGCTTTGATGATTATTTTTTGTCGAGAAGATTCTCAAAGTTTAAAGAAGTTTCTGTGAGGTTTGGAGGTTTGACACTTGTGTGTATTGATAGATGCACGCGTAAGAGAGGGTGCAGAATGTCTAGTTGATAATGAAGTGTTCTTGACTTCAAAGGTTTGAAGTTGTGCTGTCTTAAGTCTTGGCTCAGGTTTGAGGTTCGTGCGTTTAATAAAAAAACTCGCCCGTGAATATTGTGTGTTTGGTTTTCTCTCTCCCGTAATGCCTCTAATTCTAGAGTTGAATCTGTCTGACTCGGACCAATGGCAGTTCCAAGATTTTTTATCACATCTTTGAGGCACTTATTCTAACGAAGTTTCCTCGCCTAAAGCTAAGTATGCAAGAAACAAATCGTTACTCTGTTTACATCACATTTCTTAAATGCCATACTGAGGAGTCGATTTTCCTTTATCACATTTGATGTTACCTTACAGAGGAAACGCTCGCTGTTGGACATCGTTCCAGCTCCGCTTCCCTAACGCTGTCGCCCCACATCGCCGTCCACCGGCTCAGTGCACACCCATAACTCGGCGTTGTTCCTCGAATCCACTAACAGAGGCAGAAAATTCTTCCAACTCGCCATCAATGCTGGTGACAACAGTAGACCAAAGTCGTCAACAAAATAGGCAGAATTATGCTCATCTCAGCGTAATAAGTCGAACCTTAGTCTTCCAATACACTATTTAAGGTTCAAAAGGACTCAAAGAGGTCTGACAAGTGGTTCATTCCTTTTGATACCAAACCTAATGTTTGGTTATACCACTTTGGTTTGAAATTCCGTTGGTGATACGGAAGCCGTTTCCACCTCTGTCCACTGAAGCAGAAGCATAAACGTAAGCCCCTGGTAGAAACTAGTTCTGCAATGTCATCATACGAGCGAAATTAATCATTTGTACTTTAAATGCACCATTTTCATTTCTCGAGATGGCAGTCCATCTTTTGGCGTCAGCGAAGTACCGATATGGCACCAGTCCTGTTCAGCCTCATTTCATTTGGCTGCAAATACTTACCTGACCCTTTTCTGTGAAGCCTTCTGGGGTTTATCTCAATGAGCTGTTGTATCCAGCTTCCAGCAACGATATGTTCTCGGAAAACGCAACAATCTTGTTGGCTCCACTGATGGATGTGTCATGTGACTGACCAATAAGCGAGTGTTGAATTTTTCCCCCAGCCATCAGCTGTGTGATAAGCTCCCATAAACTTTTCAACGCCGTCAGAGGCTCGTTGCTGTGCTTTACCTAGGTGATGCAATTTCTAGAAACTGAGTATGTCGTCAGTTACGACGGAGCTGGTGACGCGCTAGGTTTGTGGTCTGATCAAGCGCTACGGCTCTTAGCTTCGTTGCAGGACGTACCAGCCGATTTCGGCTGAAACCGCCTGCGCACTTATCCAAGCAGCTCTAAACGGCGCGATAAAAAGCAGTGATCACTAGCCTCTTAAAATAGACGGCTCCCCAGCTGGTAGAGGCGTCATTTGACGCCTGGGTTACCGGGAAGGCACCTCGTCACCAGCATTAGGCAACGTGCGCGATGTGGGTGCCCTGGAGAGCGTAGACGGGCCATTGGAGAGCTAACATTAAGCATGAAACTTTGTGACACACAGAGGGCGGCAGTATCAACGACTGCAGGAGCGATCCGTAAATGTGCATGTGTTCGGTGTACTCACGTCGGGAGGTGGGTGTCAGCCGACTGACGGAGTACCGTTGCACCAATATTCCCGCGTGGGCTACGTCGGTGCCCCTCTGTAGAAAAAACTCGTTTGACCTGGTTGCTTAGACGGAACCGGTTCCCAAATATAATCTCTTTGCTATCGCATCAAATCCCGGCTCGCAGCTGTGCGTACATTCCTGTGCTTACCTTGCAAAATTGATTGTATCTAACCAGTTCATTTTTGAGCTCGATGGCGGTCGAGTGAAAGCTTTTGTTCCTTTTCTCTGGGATTGACCACTCGCCAACGCCGAGGCTGTATGGTGACGGACGGAGGGGGAGAATAAGACTGCGTTCTTTGGAACATGCCGGATCTCAATTCTCGGGAATATGACGGCTGGGTTCTTGAAACTTGCCCCAGAATCCAGAGGGGATATTTCCTTCGTTCCCTCCCAACAATCGAAACTTAAAAACAAAAACAAAATAGTATTGGAAGAAGTTTGCAAGCCGACTGCTGACTTATGCTATGAAGAAAAAAGGTATATGCGCAATATGTATGTAGTGTTTGGATTGCCTTTTGTTTTCATATGTCGATATTTGAATTTTGGTACCAACATTTTGAGTCTGTGCTGGCGATCGGCAATAATGTGAGTGACTGTGTGCATACATGGGTGGAAGATTGGTGACCGGGTTGTTCACGGTAACCGTCCATGGTGCTGTCTACCGCCCGATGGGCTGGCGCAGGTGTGCTTTTGTGTTTCTGGCTAAATTATTTAAAACACAAATTATATAAAAGTGGAGCGTATTAGGCATCGACTTCCCGCTGGAGTATATCTATTTGTTGCATTCCATACAAGGCGGCACAACTAGCGTGCACCATACCAGTGCTACGTGACACGATTGGAATGTTCTATGTCCGGAATAATGGGGAATCATTTGACGTCACATTTCCTGGGACCCCGGTCCAGAGCTGCAAAAAGTCGGGCTCTCGGGTCATAAAGTGCCCGACAGATTTTAGGGCACGGTATGGTCCTGCGACAGATCTTACAATCTGTGAGAAAAAAATCTTGAAAGGAAACAGAAAATATTTTTTGTTCTAAAAAGACTCAATATTAGAATTGTCACCTCTTTCACTCAACAAGTTTTTCATGAATTTGCACCTCTCCCATATCAAGCCAGTGTGCGGCAAGAACCGATGGAAAATGGAAGGACTTATGAATCGAGGGACCTTTGAATAGAGGGCCTTATGCACAGAGGGCCTTTTAAACGTCACCCAGAAAATCCTCTGCTGGAAAAATTCCTTCACCGGCCTGTCGGGCCCGATTTGTATTCAATAGCACGCGACAGCTTGGCCCGACAGGCCGCGGTAAAGGCCTTTAGACAGGCAAAACAGTTTTTTTCCTTCGTTTCCTTCGTTTGGAAGTACGCTCAACGCTGCCGCAAGGGCGCTGTTTGAACAGCGGCCTTGCGGCAAAGCCGGTGTAAAAGGTATCTTTGGTTTGAAAAGCAGCCCTGCGGTTTGGTGTGTTGCGTTGTGGATATGGCGGAGGCCAAGGCCCTAGAATCCTTGCTAGAATCCCGTGGTGTGGTGGAGGCAATACGTTGCAAGGTTGTGTTTTTGATTATGTTTCTCTTGCATTACTTTGGTATACATCTTGAGTAAACTGGTTGAGCCTGGATTTCATCGTCCATAGTTGAAGGGCTGATAAATGGCTCCGATTAAGCTGAAGCCCCTTCCACCGTCCCGTGTCAAGCTTAAATGTGGATTTGAGGGATGTGGGTATTTTGGCGAAAAACGTTTTTTAAGGAGCATCAGCGAATCAAGCATTCTGGGCTGCCCTGCAAGTTCAGGAACAGCGGTTTTGGTCAAGGAGGTCGTTTTGAAGCATGGATCAAACAGCGGGCAGATCAGAACAGTGTGGGGAGAAAACAAACAAGTAAGCGATGTGGTGCTCGTTGTAATTTCAGCAGCTTACATTTATTTCCACACAGTATGTTATGCTCACTGTTGATCAATAATTTTAAATGATATTGATCAGGGAAAAATGAATTTTACCAGCAGACTGGTCAAATTAGACTAAAACATTTGATTTTCCCTTCCGTCTTCTTTTAAATCCAATGCCTGTTTGTCCAGAATTAACCACAGAAGCTGCATACCTTCATCAGTGGATTTGTAGATGCCAAAGAAACAAAACTCTTCACCTTTCCACATTAATTTGTGTTTTAAGTACCAAACTATTTCTCCTATTTCATTTTATTCACTTACCTAAATATGCCTATGATCTATGTCAAGGGGACAAAGATATAACAAAAACACAGCCTAGTGCAACCTTTACTCATTCCTTTTACTCTAAACTTCCTTGGAAACATGATATTTATTTGACATTTACTATCTAACTGACTTAAGGTTATTTATTAGCCTCATGAACTTCAGATCCTAAACCACGTACCCTCATGGAAATGAGCACGGCAATGCATGAAAAACTTTTAAATAGCCAACAGCTTCAAAATTTGGGATTTTTCATGTAAAAATGCATTTAAAAGTCATGGAAAACTAATATTACATGTTTGTATTCAACTACAAGTAGCCATGATCCTTAAAAAACACTTTCGAATATCAAAAAGTACCCCTCCAATCTTGTTTGTCTGGCCATCAGAGCAAAATCCATATATAAATTTTGGGGTTTCCTTCCAAATTACCCCCTCCCACCTCCAAAAAACTGAAATCATGAAAATCTGCAGAAGCTGGCATAAGTAACCGCATGGTATGGGAACCAGGTCAGCTTTGTTCCATTGCAAACTATATTTTTT
The DNA here is from genome assembly GCA_034440635.1 of Lepas anatifera. Lineage (NCBI taxonomy): Eukaryota > Metazoa > Arthropoda > Thecostraca > Lepadidae > Lepas > Lepas anatifera. Next base: position 60,313 of record JAOTON010001627.1, on the reverse strand, counting down.
AAGTATTCTGGGCTGGACTATGTAACATAATTACAAAATATCACTTATTCTCATTCTAGTGCAGCATTTTTTTGTCAATGGCGGCTGCAGAGGACTGAAAAAGGGAGGCTGCTTTTCATGTTATTGTATATTTCCACCTGTGACCTAAATCATCTGAATTCAAGACCGAGTCTTATTCAAGAACCAGTCGAGCTGACTTTGACACACACTATTGGTATGCTGTACGTCCACAAATCTCAAATTACATCCAATAATAAATTTCCTTTACCAATGGTGACTCCAGAAAATGAGAATTGGTGGTTCGGTATTCAATTTGTTATAGGTTTCTGCCGATAACCTGAATTTCCTGAGCGAGTCTGATAATTGAAAACCCGAAGAACAGTCTCAGTTCTAGAGTTTTGAAAATGAATAGACTTGTGTCATTCCACTTAGATTTGCCATAGGCGGCTTCAGAGCACGAAAAATAAGGATATCACACATATAAGGATCAGAGCACAGAAATAAGGATAATGATATCCATTGGTGCCAAACTAGAAGTTTTTTTATGCTAATTTTAGTATTTTCTATTAAGAATGTGGAAAATGAGTAGGAACATTTTACCAATTGAATGGGTTTTAGACCATTTTAATAGTCCTATCCTAACCACCCGACAGATTTGGAGGTTTTTTCGAAAGTGCCCGACAGATTTGAGATTTTTTGCAGCTCTGCCCCGGTCCGGCATGTTGCACGAAAACAAACGCCCCCTTATCGAATGCGCCAGGGTAGGGAGTCAAATTGTGGCTCTAAGTGAGCTGGAATTCGCGACCCTTCACATAATTTTTTAGAGAGCCAAGGGTCGAGCTAAACACGAGAAGTACTTACCGAATGCGCCACCCAGACCCTAGTGAAAATTATTTGATGGAAATATGTGATAAAAGATCGACTTTAACTAGACAAGCATGGTCTCCCTCAGTGGTGGATCCAGGAATTCATTTGGGGGGACTGAGGGGCTTGAGCCTCACTCGCCAGTACCTCGGGCAGCCCCTCGCGTATTTATTAACTATAGGGGCTCGGACACTTCGAGGGGTTGAGCCCCCTAGCCCCCTTGAATCCGCCACTGGTCTACCTAGCTATTATATTCAATAAAAAGGGGCTTGAATTCCTTTTTCTCTAGACTTTAGTTCCAGATGTATCAAATGCGTAACTTGTAAACACTCATCTTGTGAGAAAACCAGTGATTCAGATAGAAAATACGATCAGAAACGCATATTAAACCCAGATATGGCTAAACGGTGACAAACGAAAATCCGCTAGAATCAGGCCAGAATATGATAAGTGTAGATTTCAACCTAGAGCTGTTTTTAGAAAATGCTAACAACGCTACGTGCCAGGACACACTAGCGGATGTCGTTTCAAACGACCGCCGTCAATTGGACAAAGCCACAGAGAGACCAGAACCATCCGTAACCACCTCACTATACTGTGATCGGGAGGACTTCTAAGAAAATGAGAAATACAAGTTAGAAACATTTTTAGACAGTGTCAAAAATGTAGAAAATAATGGCACCATGAGGGAAAAGGAATAAAACTATATGAAAGGAGATATATAACAGCAACAGAGCGAACAGAGCGAGCGAAGCTGTCTGAAAATCGACCGAGCACGCAGAAGCTGAATAAAGACTCGGGTGCTTCATCTTGTCATAGCGCCGTGTTCCGCGCGAGGTTTTCCCTGGATCCGCCGCTGCGTCAGCGAATAGTGCAAATACCTCCAATGTCAGACAGCCAGAGACAACTGGCTGGTCCCACGACCTGACTAATCCCCGAGGGCGGGGTGGAGCCTCCGGAGCAACGGGACCCAGCCAACTTCTAGAGGTCACCGCTTGGCAGCGCCACTGTTGGTCTAGACCAAGCGGAGCAGCGCAACAAGCTGTGCGGGAGGGGGAAGGGGTGGTCGGTGGTCGAGGAAGATGTTGCTGCACGTGCGATAGTCTTAGTGAGCAGGCTTCTGCCGAGCGTGATGAAACTGGCCGCGCACGTCGCTTAGTGGGTGACAATAGCAGGACCATTGTGCAGTTTGTAAGATCTGGAGCAGGAGAATTACGGTGTCCATCATGGCAAGACTGTTAAAGCTAAATGGGATTTGGTTGTGGATGAAACTATCACAGCTCTACGGCACAGCATACACCAGCTCCTTCCCCTATTTAGGTGGCAGGAGAACATAAACACAGTGTAGCCGCAAGGGGCACTGGCCTATTACAAGCAGGAGCAGTGCTTACAAGGTGAGTGAGTCGATGACTCGGATTGGGTCAGCGAGATGCAGCTTGGGATGGTGCCTTCATTCATGTATTCATTCATTCATGTATTACACTTCTATGCTATTGGGGTGGCTTTTAAAGTGTTGTCGTGATGAGTATGAAGCGATTAAAACTATGGAAGAAAACGATAAGCATAAGAAAAGGTGAGGATAAGAAAAGGTGAGGATAAGAAAAGGTGAGGATAAAGAGGATGAGATTCTACCCGGAAAGGTCGCTGCTGCCACTGGCGGATGCACTTACAGCCCCAGGTAGAGTAAGGATAGGGATAAGGATTACCGGTAAAAAAAACACACACACACAACCGCACACACACTTTAACCCTCGCCCCACCGGGGGGGCCATCGATGGCCCCCCTAAGGTTTTTCAGGGATAGCAGAAAAACGACGAGGCGCAGCACCGCGGTTGAGGGCTCTACCTCTCACTGCATCATTTTCCCATCATCCCTGAAATTTTTACCCCGGGTCATCCAAGGTCAGGTCACCAGACGAGGTCAACCAAGGTCACCTCACTTCACCTTTAGAGCTCTGTAAGAGCTACATTTCAAAGTCGATCGATTTGAAACTTCCTACACTTCATGACCCCTCCAGGGTCTACAAGGTGTATATCCGGGATTTTTCGATTTCGTGCCCTGAGGTCAGGTCACGAGGCGACCTCTCCCATTGGAAAAGCATGGGGAAAAGCTATTTCATGATATAAAAGCCACAAAAATGATTGCAAATACTCAGACTGCTCAGAACAGCGTTTTTGGACACCCTTTCACGGATCCCAGGGGTCATATTTGCCCTTAGACTTTTCCAAGGTCATCCAAGGTCACCAGAGGTCAAAAACAGTATTTTGACAATAACTTTTGACCTAATTGAGTTAGAGCGGTGAAACAAACACCATCGTGTTTGTCTTGTTGCTGGCTTTCATTTGATATACGGCAAGGTCACTTTTTGACCTTTCGTGACCTCAGGTCATATTAGGTCACGAGGTGACCTCTGGCGGTCAAACCACTGGCGGGAGGTCTTTACGTTCCACATAGCGGAAAAAGTACTGGCAATTTGCTATCAAATGTACTTTACTAGGCCTCAATAGCTCTAATGGCATAAGAGTTATGCCCAGTTTGCTTAATCATTGCATATTTGAGTGAAAATAGCCGATCTTGACCTAATTTGACCTCTGGAGGTCAAACCATTGACCTGAGCACTAAAACATGCGAAGTAATTTCTTACTGAATTCACGCGAGCTTTCTATTGCACTTTGCAGATTTGCGCTAACGCCCATATTTTCGGAGTTAGAGGGGGGGCCATCGATGGCCCCCCCCGGTGGGGCGAAGGTGGCGCCGGACCCCCGGTGGGGCGCGGGTTAAATATGGGAACTGAAATAATACGAGGGTGAAAATGTTTTATTTTCAGCTTCGTATTCATTTTGACTTCAACCTGATAACTTTCGTTCGTTGCGCTCCACCTTGCCTGTGACAGTGTTGACTTCTATGCTTTAGTATTGTTCACTTATTGTGTTGTTTCTTTTTTGTAATCTCCAGTCCTGATGTTTTTTTTAAACTTTATGTTTGCTTCTGCTCTGAAAAATAGTCATCTTGAGGTGGCTCACAAAACACGTGAAACGCAACAAAACATCAAGGAGAAAAATAGTGGCGAAAAGACGATAGTGGGCCAAAAGTGATGAAATACTTATTAATGGAATGCTTCCATTAAATGTATACTTCCTTGGTATACTAAGCGAGGAAAAGTAAACTTATTACGTATTACGTTTAACGTATAAGAGGGGAAGAGGAAAGCACCTGTCTACCCCCCCCCCCCACCCTCCCTCACTGCGATCTCAGCAACCATGTTCGGTAGGGAAAAGCCGAAGGGTCATTAGAAATCCTGTCTTGATCCCTGCCAAAAATTATATATATATATATAGATATGATTATTTGGTGAGGTCACTTTTTGAGGCCTCTACAGGTCAAAATAAGTTCTTATAGGACTACAATGGAAACTTACGTTTTGTGTCAGATGGCTGGCACAGTAAAGGTACAGAAAATATATAAGCTCTAAATTGGATCGCATCGTATCTTGGTTCTCAAAAACAGCGGGTTGTCATTACCGGGAAACAATCGAACTGGTCGGAGGTGTGCTCTTGGACTCCGGAAGGTAGCCAAATTTTACCGCTAACAAACAGCCTCATAAACGATCTTCCTGACCAAATACAAACAAACTCACTGCTCTTTGCCGACGATGTGAAGCTCTTTCATAAAATTACCTGCCCAGATGATGCAAAATTGCTCCAGGAGGATCTGGACAGGCTGGTATCGTGGTCCGAAACCTGGAAATTCAATTTGAACCCAGCCAAGTGTCAATCCTTTCGAATTACTCTTAGAAAGAAAGTTGTCGCATCCGAATACAAAATTCGAAATGTCACCTTGGATCACGTAGAGAAAATTCGGGACCTCGGCGTTTGGTTGGACACTAAACTGACCTTTTCCGATCATCTGGATTTCGTCGTTGGCAAAGCTTATAGGATGCTGGGTCTTCTGAAACGCTCACTCCAGACAGGCCGAATGGGAGGAGAGTTCCAGACAGATCCTATTTTGGCTGCATATTTTGGAAATGTTAGATCAATTCTTGAATATGGTTGCGTCATCTGGGGCGGAGCTGCAAAGTGCCAATTGGACAGAATCGAAAAAGTTCAGCACAAATTCGTCATGTGGCTGGCTTCAAACATTCACTCATCTCGGACGTCGAATTCACTGTTATATCACGATCTTCTAAATGTTTTTAAAATCAGTAGCCTGTCCAAGAGGAGGGTTCAGTATGATGCATGCTTTGTTTTTTAAGTTATTTCCGGGAAAATTGACTCCGCCCCCCTGCGCGAGGCGGTCCCCTTACATGTACCTCAGTGGCGAACCAGGTCTATGAGAGAACACTTGCTCCATGTTCCGGTGGCACGCGTGGACACTATAAGGCGTGGTTTGTTTTCTCGGGCGGTGCTGTGTTTTAACAGACATGTTGCGCAATATCCGGAAGCCGACCCTTTCAATTCAACATTAGCAGCTTTTAAATCGAGTGTCAAGAATCATATACGAAGCCATCCATTTTAAACGTTTAAAGGGAGGTATATTTATTTGTTTCCGTGAGGTGAAGTGCAGTGTTTTTCCTGTTCATTTTAAATTTTTAACCTGCACAATTTTACATCTTATTATCTTACAGTGTCTCATGTTGACCGCCATTCATCCGTTTACTTCGACATCAGCTATAATTGGGTGCATACCTGTTGCTGATGATGCTCAATAAACTCAAAACTCAAAACATAAACTCATAAGAGACCTTGACCTATACATATGCTACGAGGCCTTAACATTTTCATGAACAAGGCTAGAGCTAGTTAGATTTATCGTGACTAAGCGGAGTAGGTGAGTCCGAGATGTAGGAGCATACGTGAAGGAGCATTTACGAATGGACATCATTTTTCTGCGTGTCGCTCGGTGTCAGGTGGGGGAGACCATGAGTAGAAGAATATGCAAATCGGCTTTCACGCTTTTCCGTTCGCAGACAACACACGCACATTTTGACCTTGCGTGACAGCGCGAACTGGCGTCACACGCCGGGCAAGCCGGCACCACTGTTTGGATAACCTTGGCAGCCTGGCTGTTATGAGCTTATGCCCTACCATGTCTGGCAGGGTGACGAGGCAAAACACGACTAAAAAAAACTGTAAGAACCGACGAGAGTTATGGTAAAGCTGCCCGAAGTAATATCTAGGCAAAATATTTTGATGATAGCCGACAACCCAAAGGCGTTTGGCAGGTGTAGGATACATCATGATTAGTTCCTTCTTTTTTTACAGAAATACACTTACCGACAAATTTTCCTTCACGATACTCAATAGTTATCGAGCGATGCGCAAAAAAGTGTATTTAGGATCATATCCCACACCCCGGAGGAGCTATCCCGATAATGCTAAATGTGCGCGTCCACGCGATTTGGTATCCACCTGATAGCAAACATTCATGAGAACAGTTCAGTGCAAAATTCTCGCCACAGCATCTGATTGGGATATTGTGGCACATACTCGAATTTTCCACGAGTGTCATAGTTTCATTATTCAAGAGGCGTACACGTGCGCACGCGAGGCATGACTCTCGTGCTGATTGGTGCAGACAATTTATTTTTCTGGCGAAAATATGCATACCTAATTTCATTATAATCGATTCAGTAGTTTCTGAGATATCGAAGAGGGTATGCACGTGCCCACGTGACGTAGAATCTCAAATATAACCAATGCTATCTTATTTTTAGATCGGCCCAGATATATGTTGTAACTATCATATCGGATTTCTAGTTCTTGAATTAAAGCGTGGGTGCGATGTCTGCTCGTGCTTTCTTCGTGCCTCTGTGAACGATCGTTTTGACTCAGGGTAAAATCAACCGTCACTTCGTAACTCACATCATTGTTGCTGCCTGTATACCAAGTGTGGGAGTGTTCAGGTCAGCATAAACCGAGTTATGACGTAATAAGTGACGGAAATTTGATGGTTGGATATGCTCCTGCTTTTGCACGTGCCACGAACTTCACCAAAGCCCCACCCATCCCTGATGTGTTCAGCCAGTAATTGAGTTGGTCAGGCTATGATATGGTGAAGACTCCGTGGAGGTTTGTTGCACCCTTTTGGATATATCAGCTTTTTTGTTAGCGTGACGGTCGGGCCATATATTTTTATTGATGCGAAATTTTATCCAGGTGTGGATAGAGGCTTCGCGGGTGCTGCCGCTCTGTAGTTAATTATAAATAATGATGCTATATTTTTGTACTTGTTATAGAATTGCTGGCTAATATCAGGGACATTGTAGCTGTCTCTTAGTTAAGTACAATTAGCGAGAACAACTATAACCGCATCTCATCTCAGCCTACTCGAGGGAAGCCAAATTTAAATGTCGTAAAAGGCAAATGAGATCTATTTTGCTTTCAAGAAAACCAGACACAAAAGAACGACAGCTTTCCATTGCGCTGCCGTTTTCTTTGACACGTTTTGCGCTTCTGTCAACATCAGTTCAAAGTCCGCGGCTTCTGGTGGCTGACTACACAGAGCAACACATTTATCAACTTTGCACTTTGGAACTACGGGCAAAGTCCTGCTGCAGGGCACACAACTCGACGCACTGACAGACCCTGCTCAAAGCTCCTAAAAGTAGCCCACAGCTTGTTTCTTTGACCACTTTATAAACCTAACTTGGCCGCTCATAACTAAATGTGCAGCGTTCCTTCCTCACTGTGAGTGGCGAAGCCTGGGGAGAGCCGATTTACACCGAGTGTAGGGCTGCAAACCCTCCGTGTGATGCTTCCTATGTCCGCATATAAGCCAGATGGGTGCTTGACAACTTTTGTTTCCTGGAAGAGTCTTTTTTCTCGCAAAAAATTCAATTTCGGAAAATATTCAGCAATTTAGAAAAAAAATTAAAGAAAAAATATTCGCATGGAATGCGATGACCCCGGGACCCATCGGTCCCAGGTCCTCTTACACCTGCCCAACAGAAACACAATTTCTGAGACCACATGTAACGAGGTAAATATAAACATATAAATTTGAAGAGCGTTTAGGTACTCCAAAACATGTTGCTTTACATTTTCAGCACACAAATCACAGGAAAACCACGGCGCTGGTGTGGCTGCACTGGCGCCATTGGAACGGAAAATTCCGGGATGGTAGTATCGCGCAGCTTGTTACCTTCCCGGCAGGATTATTTGACCAGTTTCATACTCTTGAACAAATAATTTGTACAAATAGTTCCAATATAGGATTTTCTGGAGGCTAATGTCACTTTTTCTTGTCCACTAACCTAACGTAAAATACTTTTATCCTTAAGCTTTTGAACACGTTTTCAAATGAGCCAGTGTTTGTAGCGCCAAGCACGGCCACGCCACGCGCTGCCTTTTCCCGCCACCTTTTTCTTAAGCCACCTCAAGAAAACCTATGGGCTATGTCTAACTTATGTCTAAGTATCCCCCTCCCGCGTCCTTCAACGCCCAGGCTGGATTTTTTACCTTCACCAGAGAGTAAACAGTGGTGTTGCCTGGGAGCTGGGCTGGACCTGGACCCTGCGACCAGGCCTGCAGGTATCGTCAGCATCTGCTCCGAGCTGGGACTGCATCTGCATACTGGTTCGGCCCGCGGTGGCGCGTGTTTGGTAAACACAACACCCCAACATACAGAAATAGGTCACCTTGCGCGGGGAGGGTGTGTCGCGGCCGGGCCGCAGCCGGGTCGGTCCGCGCGAGTCCTCGCCTGCACGCCGCCACCATGCACGTGAGCCCGCGCATGCGTGGACGATACACGTGCTGTGGTGTCACCGATGTGAAAGGAGGGGCTGGTTCTTGAACTGGCAAAACTGAGTCGAACTGTGATCTGGCCATTTTTACAATAATGACACTTTAACATGTGTGGTATCTTGCAGACATTTGAAGTCATCGGGCGTGGGCGTCGCTGACGTCATTGCGCGGTCTTTTGTGCAACGGGTACCCCCACACCTGTTTTGTGGGCATGGCTAAAAACCAGCACAGTGCTAGAAATATATTTCTGCTCATATTAAAAAGACTGATGGGCACGTCCCCACTTGAAATTTCATGAATCGGTCAAGAATTTTCAAATTGTAATACCTCCAAAGTAAGTGGAGGTGCACTGGATTCCGGTCCCGGCAGGATGCGATCCGACAGAGTTGCCACTTTGGGGGATTCGAACCCCGGCTAGAAATTGGCTGTAATGCGATCGGATTAACCGATTGCTCTTACACAAATTGTTTTTTGACGATGCGATTAATAATATATGTACAATATGATATTAAAAGATGGATCAAGCATAGTAATTCGTATAAGAACCTTTGAGTGGGGTTGCCTGTCAGCTACCGAATTTTATGAAGTACATGTAAACCATATTGGGAAAAATGTGATCGAGAGAACAAAGGCCCTGGGATCACCTAACATATTATCAGAGAAACTCCAGCTGTGCCGTCCCTTTAAGTGCTGCACGTGCCAACGGACAAAAACATAAAATCCAAAGCTCCCCTCGAAAAAAGTTTTACTTTCGTGTAATATCATTTTGGAGACTGTTACATGAATCGAATTTCCAAAAGTTATATGCGGTATGGTTGATGTAACAAATCCCGTATTTAGAAAAGAACCTTTCAGCACAGAGAGAGAATATATCGCAACAGTTCCCACGTAACTTCTATTTTACACTGATGCGCTCTTCAAAACATCAAATGCTCCCCTTATTATGGTGGATCGGGTAGCAAAGTCAGTGTAGTAAGTGTTCCTAATGAAAAGTATTTATGTAAGATTGCATATACCCAAATCGACTACAGAATGAGAAAATAATGCACTTGTATGTACAACGCACTTTTTTATTCCCCCTTACTGAGAGCAAATATGGCATGTAGATGAAGGTTTAAAATCCGACCAAATCCGGTAGAATTATCCGGCTGGACTTTAGGTTTGATGCTGGTGAATCCGGTTCCGGCCGGATTAAAAGCCGAATCCAGTGCTTCTGTACTCCCAAGCCCCACTTCCGGGACTGCAGCGGGAGATGGGCAGAACTACTTTATCTGCGGGGCGCGACGCCATGCGGTTCTGATATTGGAAAGCCCTATACATAGCATGAACACTTCAAATGAGAGGAAAATTTAAGGTCAGAGGTCACAGGTCAAGGTCATATAGGCATTTCCCAGGTCATTGATTACAGTGATTCTATTTACTTTGTGACATACAACGTGGTCCATCATCTCGTTGAGTCATAATAATGGCTATTCAAGCTTAGTTTAGTAATGAGTCAGGTTTGAAGATCATAGGTCAGAACTAAACTTTCGTTTCTAGCTCTACAGTTCGTCTATCCTTCCTCACTAATTCACACGCTTGCTTATTAATTCTCTCAGACATAGCTTAGTAGCGTTTTCCTCTGTGAAAGGTTCTTCGGAAATATAGGTGGGGGTCATCTGAGCACCCCTCCACTACGCGTGTTAGATAAGTGCCGCCCCCAGACTACATTAGCTGCGACCCCTCTGTCTGATGGCTTTGATTGGCGTCAGTATTAGATAACACACGCCTACGACACACCACCAGACGGGCCCTGTCCAAAGCTGACGCAATCCTGCATGTATCATGTGGGTATCACTTTGAAGAGAAGACTGGCACGCACACCAGACAGAGCCGGGAGGAGACTGGGCCAAGGCCAAATCCTACAATCTTGTCTACAATCTTGTCATGTCACTTTAAAAATTTCTAGCGTTTGCCCATTTCTGCAATTAATGACGTTGATCTATATGTTTGGCAATGCTGGTTATGTGTGAATGCTTATCACGCCATATTTATGTTTACTCAGTGTTATGGAAGGCTTCGGCCTGTTTCTCCGATGTATGTTTTTTGACAGGGCTTAAAACATGGAATTTTGTAACTAAGGCTGCTTTCATTTACTTGGATTCTCCTAGAAAGAAGGATTCTTCAGAAATAACAACAAAAAGTCAAAATATTTTATAGGTTGTATTTTTGTCAGGATGCAGGTGGCCTATCGATAACATGTCATAAGTTCGCACGTCATAGCTAAATACTCGTGGTGAGCTTAAAAAGAGACGCGCTCTCGACTTTTCGGGTCTAATTTTGGGGGGCCGATTTTGCTGTCATGCTCTCGAATATACTTCATTTAAGGCAGGGTTTCAGTTAAAGGACTTGCAATGCCAGCGACTCTTATTAAATCAAAGAAACTGTCAGGCTAATTTTTATTCTAGAATCCTGTCGGAGAATACAGATTTGTTGGCCAAAGTATAGAATGAATACCGACCAAAAAGTTCAAAAGGCTTATAGTATAGGTCCTAGTTCATCAATATATAACGGCTTTGGAGCTCTCAAAGTAATACCGTCACGTCGTAGTGATATAATCCCTCTGCTGAACTGCGATTATGCAGTACCCACGTGTGTAGACAGGAAGACCACAGCTTCACCTGGATTCCGCTGAGTCGCCATCTGAGAGGCCAAGTTTTTTTACACCGGCCACAGTACGTCATATGCGTCAGCGTTTTCAGCGTCTAGTCCCTGTTCTAATTAAAGCCCGGTCCTCTCGGGTGTATCACTGAAACTTGGTCATGTCCCCTTTTCCAAGTGCTGTGGTAGCCTCGCTAACCTAGTCTGCACGCCATTCCTCCCAGGACTGTGTCATATATGTAATGTCAAATTATGTAATGTCATAATTTGCAAACAGTCAACAATTTTCAGATCCCACCAAATGCGCAAATATTTTCAACGAAACCTTCGCCTCCATATTTTCAACGAAACCTTCGCCTCCAAATTTTCGGATCCCAACGTTGACACGCTGCCAAACGCCCCGGACTTTCACTGTTCCATTCTTCAAGAGTTTACAGTTCCCCCAGGCAAAGTTCAGGCCCTGCTATCTAGCATTGGAAAGCACAAAGCGTGCGGGACCGACAATCTGAGCGCCAGAATTTTGCATGAGTGTGCTGCCGAATTGGCAGTGCCTCTCGAAATCATTTGCAAATTGTCAGTCGCTCAAGGTGTTTTCCCCACATATTTGGAAGGATGCAAATGTCATTCCCATCCACAAAAAGGAGACAAAAAGAACCCAGGCAACTACCGCGATATTTCGCTTCTTCCTCTTTGTTCGAAAATTGTAGAAAAGGTAGTCTGTGACTCTCTTTTGGCCCATTGTCTACCATCTATTCCCAGCAGTCAACATGGATTTCTCCCAAATCGTTCATGCGTCTCAAATCTTGCCAACTTTCTAAAACACAGCTGGGATTCGATCCAGGAGGGCGTGCAGACTGACTCTGTCTACATTGATTATTCTTCGGCTTTTACGATTGTAAACCACACGCTCTCTTCACAAACTAAAATCTTTCAAAATTACTGGTCGCGCGCACTCCTAGATTGAATCCTACCTGACTGGTCGTCGCCAACGAGTTATACTAGAGGGCCAATCTTCCGAATGGTGCGCTGTAAGATCCGGGGTGCCTGAGGGCAGCGTGTGTGGCCCGCTCTTGTTTATCTGCTACACAGCAGACATCCCCCTCATCATTCGAACCAACTGTATAAGCTTCGCCGACGATCTTAGGTTGTACCACAGAATTTCGACAAAAACAGACAGTGATGCCCTTCAGGCTGACATCAACAATTTAGTAGAATGGTCTAAAATTTAGCGTTTAAAAATTGAATCCAGATAAATGTAGCGTTATATCATTTTCTCTCCGAAAATCTCCGATCCTTACCACCTATGTACTGGATGGTACGCCGCTGGAGCGCCGTACAGAGACAAGGGATCTCGGTGTTATACTCGACAGTAAGCTGACTTTCGCTCCACACATAGACCACACCGTGGCCAAGGCCAATAGAATGCTTGGCCTCCTCATACGAAGTTTTCAGACCTCGCGCCAGTGCTGCCGAGTCAGACTCAAACACACTTCTATTCTTTGTGCTTATTATGCCCATGTAAGATCCATCCTGGAGTATGGTTGCGTTGTATGGGCAGGGTCTGCTGCATCCCACCTGAAGCGCCTAGAAAGGGTGCAGCATAAACTTCTCATCTGGTTGGCCTCATTTTCGGACCGTCCGTCAGCCAGGCTTGACTATCCATCTCTTTTGACTCACTACAAAGTGCGTAGTATTAAGTCTCGTTTTGCTCAGCATGACCTCTTGTTTTTGTTCAATCTTCATCACGGAAAGTTGGATTGTTCTGATCTGGTTTCCGAGTTCGGTTTGTCTGTGCCCCGTCGAACGTCGCGTTCTCCCTCTTTGTGGGCAGTTCGGTTTGCACGTGTTGGTACTGTGCAGCGCAGCCTCTTCATCCGTGTGGCCGTCACATGTAACAGTTTCTTCAACGCATTTCGTAATGTTGATTTCTTCGCAGACTCGGGCTACAAATTTAAAACTAATGCTATCAAATTCACGGCAGCCTTAGGAACTTTCTCAAAATAGGCATTTGTGCAAATGTTGAGCGTTATGGATGTTCGTGGAATGCTTCCATTGCTGAATGTATTTGTTATCTGACTTTACTGTTTTAAATCACATGACTGCATCAGTAATTGGGCAATGCCTGTTGATGTTTTTTACCAATACAGAATACAGAATGCTCTTTGCTCCCTACTTCCTACCGAGCGGTGAGCAGCCCTCGGAAATTTCACTCCTCTTCCTCTGCCCTCGCTCCTCCTCGCTCTTCCTCCGCCCTCGCTCCTCCTCGCTCTTCCTCCGCCCTCGCTCCTCCTCGCTCTTCCTCTGCCCTCGCTCTTCCTCCGCCCTCGCTTCTCCTCGCTCTTTCTCCCGCCATCAAGATCGGCCCTCCCCTCCCCAACGAGCCGCCCTCGTTTTCAATAGCTGGCGTCCTCGATTAATCAAACCCACTCACCAGTGATACATTTTAGCTTTAAAAAGGATATCCTTAACCCGTGACCCACCGGGGGTCCGTTGCCACTTCTGCCCCACCGGGGGCCATCGATGGCCCCCTCTAACTCCGAAAATATGGTGGTTAGTGCAAAGTGCATTAGAACTCTCGCGTGAATACATTAAGAAATTACTTGGCATGTTTAAGCGCTCTTTTCATTGGTTTGACCTCCAGAGGTCAAGTTAGGTCACGATAGGCTATATCCACTGAAATATGCAATGCTTAAGAAAATTGGGCATAACTTTTACGCGATTAGAGCTATTGAGATCTGGTAAAAACATTTGATAGGAAAATTCCAGACCTTTTTCTGCTATGCAGACCATTATGACCTCCTGCCAGTGGTTTGACCTTCAGAGGTTACTTGGTGACCTAATGTGACCTGAGGCCACAAAAGGTCAGAAAGTGACCCTGCTGTACATTTAATGAAAGCCAGTGACGAGCCATACACGATAATGTTTGATTCAGCGCTCTAGCTTGATTATGTCAAAAGTTATTGTCAAAATATTTTTATCCCTAGTGACCCTGGCTGACCTCGGAGAGGTCAAAAGGCAAATAGGATCTCTGGGATCCGTGAAAGAGTGTCCCAGAATACTTTTCTGAGCAAGCTGACCACTTGAAATAGTTTTTGTGACTTTTAGATCGCAAGACAGCTTTTCCCATTCTTTTTCAATGGGAGGGGTCACCTCGTGACCTGACCTCAGGTAAAAAAATCGAAAAATCCCGGATATACATCTTGTAGATCCTGGGAGGGTCATAAAGTGTGGAAGTTTCAAATCGATCGACTAAGAAATGTAGCTCTCATAGAGCTCAAAATTTGAAGTGAGGTGACCTTGGTTGACCTCCCCTGGTGACCTGACCTTGCGTGACCCGGGGTACAAAATGTAAAGGATGGTGGGAAAATGATGGAGTGAGAAATAGAGCTCTCAACCGCGGTGCTGCGTCTCATTTTTCTGCTATCCCGAAAGAATCAGAAACAAGAAAGTTATCCTGGTTCGTTTTGCCTACTTGGATGAACGGATGCATGTTTACAGGCAGCGCACAAAACCTGTGAGGCACGGACTCCTAATCCATGAGAGTTTAACTACCGAGCGGCTTACTGTGGTGAAATATTTGCAGGAGCTAAATACCCCACGTGATAGGGCACCATTTGTGTCTTATTACACTAGTGCTGGTAGGATTTTTGTGAAGGTCACTGCTAACTCTAAGCCTGTTGAGTTATTCATTGGCACATCCAAGGAAGACATCCTGGGGATCTGTGGTGGGTCGCGACAGGGGTCCTCACATAGTCTGGGGGTGCTGCTGGATCGGCAGGTGCTGGGACTCGTGGCTCCTCTGCTGCTGGTCCACCTGGTGGTGCTGGGGGGGCTGCTGCTTCTGCATCTGGAGGTCCTGGTGGCGCTGCCCCCTGTCTGATGCCTGTGCCGCGGACAGCTGAGATGGCGCCTGCCTCTTCACTGGTGGGTACCTCTGCGGGGGTGCTCCCCTGTGTTGGGGGTGCTGCTCCTGGGGTGGCTTCATCTTTGGGTGGTGCGTCGTTGAAGACTTCTTTGGGGTGTGGGGTCCCTAGGCTCGCACATGGGATTCCCGCCCCCCCTGGGCCTGGGGTGTGTGGTGCTGATGGGCAAGATCTGGGGCAGGCTGTTGGACCTAACACATCAAATGTTTCGGAACCTGATTCTGGACGGATCAAGGCGGACCAGTTACCCGGCTCCTCAAGCTCTTTGGGGGCTGAGTCTGGGTCCCTTCCCTTGGTTTCCCATCCTGACAGTATGGGTGGTGGAACAGAAACCTCAGATCCACAGTGTGCGCCTGTATCACATGGACGAGTCTCTGCTGAGTCTGGTGTGGGGTCTGCTGTGTCTCGCTCCTTGAGTAATCTGCCCCCACTAAACATGCCTCCTCCGGGTGTTGTGGTTGCTGCTGGTCCTGACCGACCCATGTCGCCCCTCACCACCACGGGTACTACGGACCAGGTGTAGTCTCAACGCATGCCCCTCCCCTGGGACCTTGTGGGCCTTCACGAATGTAATGGATGTTGTGGGCCTTAGAACTTCATGTACCCTAGCTGGCCTGCACTAACTGCTTAGTTTTGAATTGCCCAAGCCAGCAAGTCCCACGCGCACAGTGCCTGTGTCTAAAATGCATGGTTGACTCATCCAATATTTTCTGTAGGCTCAGCAGTCTTCTAGGCACACATTTTCGAGTTCTCTTCATAAATAGCGGCTTTTGTCCATATTTTGAAGATGTTTGCTCTGCTGGTTGAGACCATTCATACACCTCTAATTTCCTGTGTTAGCTGGTCCAAGGGTATAAAGTATTTCAGTTTTTTCTTGCTCTTTCTTTGACACCCCCTTTACATATTTTTTCTGTTGATAGGCATTAGGTTATACAGACTCCGCAGTAGTAGTGTTGTACTGCCTGGCTTCTGGTGACCTGTGTTTAGGCACACTTTTGGCTTTCCTCAATTGTTTCTAAATAACAGTATCTTAAGATTCAACACCCCACTGCACATAAATCAACATTAAGATATCTTCCAGATTACCTAGATAATGATCTCAACAACCCTAATTCAACTTCTACCCAGAATCTTCTTGAAACTTGTGAATATTGCTCCATTCCTGACTTTAACTCAAAACATGGCAAGTCTTCCATAATTCACATAAATATTCGCTCGCTACCAAAAAATTTTGATTCATTCAATGCGTTCATATCTCAGTTAGAGCATAAACCATTGGTCATTCTAGTTTCTGAATTATGGCTTGACCCAGAACTTCTCAACGTTTATCAAGTTAAAGACTACTCTTTTGAACTCTCTTCCCCTACGGAGTATAAAGGCAAGGGGGCTGGAATGTTTATTCATAAAGATCTTAGGTATATCAGGAGGGGTGACCTTGAGTCGAGTGCAATCGAAAAACAATCAGTTTTTATAGAATCGTATAACGTTTTTCCTTTTCGCTTTGTAATTGGTGTTTGTTATAGGTCTCCCTCATTTCCATCTTCAGTGTTTCTCAATTATTTGGATATGTTTCTGGATAAGCTGTCAGGGGAAAGTAAAATTTGTTTGATAGGCGGTGACTTTAATTTCGATATATTAAAATCTGAAACCCATGATTCGACCGACTATTTCCTTCAGTCTCTAGAATCTCACGGCCTAACCCCTTGTATCTCTCGCCCAACTCGAGTTACTTGCGATTCTCAAACGCTGATTGACAACTTTTTTTGTAGTGATTTGTCCATTCTTACAACATCATGCGTTTTGATTTCCGATGTCAGCGATCATCTTCCCATTGCAGTTAGCCTGAACACTTGTGTGAAATTTACTGGCGAAAAGAAAGTAAAAACCCGCTCTTTTGACTTTAGAAATGTGGAAGCGATGAAAACAAATCTAAACCTCAAGCTTGTTGACTTTTCATTGATAAATGATCCCAATATTGCAGCAAGTGCGCTGCAATCTGCACTCACCTCTGAAATTGACAGTTTTTCTTCCACTAAATTTAATCGTAGGCATACTCCTATAAATCCCTGGATATCTTTTGGTCTTCTAAAATGTATAAACAAAAAAGCAGATCTTTACCGAAAGTTTATAAAGTCTAGAAGCAAGTCTGATGAAGTAAAATACAAAGCATATCATAACTCTCTGACTAGAATTATTCGCACTGCCAAAAATCTCTACTACAAACGCAAGTTAAGGGAAAATAAAGACAACCCTAGAAAACTCTGGGAAAATTTGCTCACTCTTGTTCACAAAAACAAAATCAAGAAAGATCTTCCAGAACAATTCAAACTTGACGACGGGCAAATCACTGAACCTTCCTTCATTGCGGATGAATTTAATAAATTTTTCTCAACAATTGGAACTTCTCTTGATAACAATTTGGGACGTTCCACTTCAGATCCCATTGACTATCTGGGTAGAGTCACTGACCGCGTGTTTGAATTTCACCCTACCAATGTTACCACCGTGCTTAACATAATCTCATCTCTTGGCAGCACAGGCGCGGGCTATGACGGAATTAGCTCCAAATTGCTCAAATTAATCAGCCCAACTATTGCCACACATCTAGTTCATCTCTTTAACCTTTGTCTTTCACTCGGCATCTTCCCAGACGAACTAAAAATTGCCACAGTAGTCCCAATTTTCAAATCAGGGGATCCTTCTTTGTTTACAAATTATCGTCCTATATCGATTCTCCCTGTTCTTGCTAAGGTTCTCGAAAAGATAATATATGCCCAACTCTCTCAATTTCTCTTTGAAGAGAATATAATCTTTGAAAATCAATTCGGTTTTCGTAAAAACCATAACACTTTAATGCCAGTTGGCTTGTTATATGATGATATCACAGCCGCAAAAATTCTAAAAAAGTTAGTGCACTAATCTATTTGGATTTCAGCAAAGCGTTCGACACCGTTAATCATCAAATTCTTCTTTCCAAACTTAGCTGTTACGGTATTCAAAACACCCCTCTAAATTTGTTCAGGAGCTATCTCTCAAATCGTAAGCAAATTGTCAAATTTAAAAATAATTCAAGTATCCCCATGACCCTGCCCATTGGCGTTCCACAGGGCAGTGTGCTGGGCCCCCTTTTGTTCCTTTTATATATAAATGACATTTCTAAAAGTTCGATCATTCCAAATTTCTATCTGTTTGCAGATGATACCGCTCTCCTCTTTACAGCTAATACTATACCTGAACTTAAATACAAAATTAATGTATCCCTTCCAAATGTAACCTCGTGATTACTTAGTAACAGACTAACAATTAATGCAAAAAAGTCAACATATCAGCTATTTGCATCTTCGCCAGCACCTGATCTTCACATATCTATTAACAATGTCTTTCTGGAACGTAAATGCTCAACTAAGTATTTAGGGGTTAGTATAGATGAGGATCTGAAGTGGAATAGTCATATTAGGCATGTAGAAAGCACAATCTCCCGTAATATCGGCCTCATTTGCAGATCAAGGGAAGCACTCGACTCGAGCCATCTCCTCCTGCTATACAACGCATTAGTGCTTCCCCACCTAAATTACTGTTTGGCTGTTTGGGGATCCACGTTCCCTTATCGCTTAAACAAATTAATTTTGCTCCAAAAAAGAATTGTACGGATTATCGAGAAAACTGACCGTTTGGCGCACACCAGCCCTCTCTTCAAAAAACATAAAATTCTCAAACTGCCTGACCTTGTTGAATTCGCTCACATTAAAATTCTGCACAATTTTCTTCGCCAAACTCTACCCAACTCACTTTCAAATAGAATACATCTTCAACCGCCGGACCCTGCCGGGAGAAATGGTAGGCTAATTCAACACTTCTTTGTCCCCCATGTCCCCACTATGTACCGTAAATTTTCCATTTTTGTCGCTGCTCCTCGCACATGGAACAAGTTTATCGCCCCCAAAATTAGAAATCTGGAAGATATTCCTTTGAGCAAACCCTTCTTCAGCAAAGTTGTAGAAAAGTTATTTCTAGAAAAGTATTGATTGCAATAGGTAGTTGCGTTTTTGTATTCCTGTGCCAACATGCAATGCTGGGCCCACTCTGGCGCTATACTTGTGTTATAAAAAAGTGTCTGTCATCAAATTCCTCTTTGGCCGTAATGAAACGCTAAGTGAGGCAGTTGGGGCGCTCTTACAGGCCAGCCTCCGGCACCTCCCTGCCCTTTCATGATTTCCCCGGTTTGTTTTGCGCGCCCAACTCATCCCATGTCTCATCTTAAGTAAACGCGCATCTATGTAAAATCCTATGTTATCTTTCCCAGTCACGCAACCAACAACTCTCTCTCTCTCTCTCTCTCTCTCTCTCTCTCTCTCTCTCTCTCTCTCTCTCTCTCTCTCTCTCTCTCTCTCTCTCTCTCTCTCTCTCTCTCTCTCTCTCTCTCTCTCTTTCTCTCTCTCTCTCTCTCTCTCTCTCTCTCTCCCCGCACATTCATTCTCGCTCTGTCTGCACCACTCAGCTTACTTCGACCTTCCTTCCCTCTTCTAATTAAATGCTTCCGGCAGCTGCTCTGAATCTCCCGCGGGCGGGAGCGGTTCAGCGGCGTGTTCTTAACGCGACAGCCGCGTCCTCTCCTGCTCCAATGCTGCGCGTTGGCCGCTGCAGGGGCCGTGTCAGGCTGCGGTGGTGCTGCGGGCTGCGCCAGCCGTGCGTGGCCCTCTCCGACTAGCGGCTCCGGATGGTGCGGAGTCGCGGGGTGGCACTGTGGTGGCCGCTGGGCGGCGCTGTGGTGGCCGATTGGCGGCGCTGTGGTGGCCGATTGGCGGCGCTGTGGTGGCCGCTGGGCGGCGCTGATGCTTCGATGCTGCTAGAGTTGTGAGCTGTTTGATGTTGCCCGGGCATTGACCTTGATATGTCGTTCACCACCAACCCCTGAATTTATTTTATTTTATTTTTATTTTTTATTTTTTTCCCTGATCCCGTCTTTTTTTCTTTTTTTATGAGCATTTCCCCATGTAGGGTGCTTTCTCGGTGCCACCCTCCTGGAAGCGTGACTGGAGTTGTTTCCCCGCGCCCGATGTGGTGTTTCCAGCTTGTGTTCTACCCCTCGCCCGTTTTTAATCTCCACGGTCGCTTTTTGTATCATCGTTTTTACCTTTTGCCTGTTTTTAATCTTCACGTTCCCGTTGTGTGTCATTTCTGCTTGTTCTGTGAATACATGTATGGACGTAAAAACCTTACGAGGGCCATCGATGGCCCCCCGTGGGGCGAGGGTTGAGACTAAGGTGTTAGTTCCAAGATGGGTCTCGTATATCTATTGCACGTCATGTGTGGCAAAAGACTGTTTATGCTTTTGCTTTTGATCGGCTTTTGCTTTTGATCGGCTTTCGCTTGTGTTGAATATTTCGAGTGTTGACCTCAGTGCAGTGTCGAGGTATTATCCATATATTCAAGTATTCAGTTTCCAATGACACTATTATTGTTTGCTGACCTTCATCCATAAGACGACGATGCACGCAAGGCGGCCAGAAAAATGAAATAGCTTATTTTCATACCCGGCTTCGAAGCGATATGCAAATTACCTTACGCTTAGAGCGTCGGAAACACCAAGGAAAAAAGAAGCCAGAAAAAGGGAACCATTGCTAGAGTGTAGGACTGTCAGATTACAACCAGTTTAAAAGAGCACTGTATAATTTTTCCGGTGGCTCAGACTTAGGGTGCAGGTTGCGTTGTACGAGCTATACAGGCTATACGAGCTATAAGAAATTTACTTTACAGAAGACAAGCGTAGAGTCTTATGTTCAGTGGATTTCTGGGGGTATATGAAAAAAACACTTCGTGTCTTCATGAAGTATCATTGCATAAAACAAATAACATGCCGTCATGCAAGTTAACGTGCTCCAATTTTCTGGTGGCACTATCATTGATTGCATATGCATACACGTCGTGATACGTATTAGTAGTGTGGTAGTTAAAATATCATAGCGCATTTTTTACCGAGTTCTAGTCTATTTCGCTCTTCTTTCCAAAATTGTTCACATCTCCCAAATGGCGACTAAATGACTACGGTTTTTTTTACATTTTATTTTATATTTCATTAGGGCCACTCCGTGCGGGCACACTTGCCCATTTATAGGTAGTATTAGATTAGCGTGGGTGTTTAAGGACCCACTACATCGGGCCAGATGGGCAAAACGGTTTCACGCCATTGGAGCTGAACTAACAATAGTCCGTGCTCTTTCTAACTGAAGCCAGGCAATAAAGCGCCCAGTTGACCCGTTGTAGATAGGCGACGCCGTCGTAGGTAAGACTGGTCTGCTTGAACCGGCGGGATTCGAGGGGGCAGGGAACGCCAGCTGTCTTACCGTAGTGATATAGATGGCGTCAGAAGCCGGCAACATCGCTGCTCTTGCGGGGTCGCAGCTCACAACTGAGCTGAAAACGATCCCTCTAAACGTTTATTCGTTAACCATTCAAAACAGTATCAATAGGTTATTAAGTTATTGACGAGAATTAACTCAGGTGTTATCCTAGGAAGTAAGATGCATTATGATTGAAGTGAGATTCAGAGGCGTGACGCAGTGCTATACCCGGAGTAAGTAAATACGTTGTGTAGAGGTTTGCCATTTCTGATGGTTTTCTGAATAAGAAACTCCCCACTGCCAGCGACGACACATGGTAAATTTCAATAGTCCCTGGAAGGAAGATGTGAGTTGATATCCCAAAGTGACCCTTCCATTTTACAAATGGGGTCTCATTGCAGTTCTCTTTCGAGAGGGGAGAGCTAGCCGATAAAAACGGCGGGCTCCGGTGTTACTGAAGTGGGACTAAACTCTCACCGAGGCGCATCCTCAAGGCTTCAGAACAGGGCATCCATCCGCTCTCCAGGCTACCGGTCCCTTAACTAGGCTTTGGGGAGCTGCTGTACTATTATCATTGCAGTAGTTGTAACCCTGCCTGATTCGTCCCCTGATTTATGTTAGCAATACTCTAACTAATACGCAAGCTCGTATAACTCTGGTTCAAAATTCCGCCAGCAGGATCTTGGGAATTTGATGTCTCAAATAAGAATATTTAGACTGATTACCAGGAAAAGAAGAGGGATGAATCATTTCTAGCACCACCTCTGACAACCCTAAAACCAACTTGCTCGCCTGAGATGGAGCTCAGTGCCACCATGCCCTGTTATCACATATCAGGCCATTTAGAGCATACAGACTCCCTATGATATATATCCTCTCAATGGACTCCTTCAATTCTCTACAGTTCGTCTGAACCCCGACGAGCATCCTTCTGGGTCAGCGTCTCGGGTATTTCGACCAGCACGCGGCACGGGCCTCCACTCCCTCCGCCGATCTTCATCGGGAGAGCCATTATTCTGGCTCCGGCAGCCGGCAGCCGGCTCATGTCGGCCAGGTTCTCCAGGTTGTAGATGTTGTTGGCTCCCAATATCCGGTGAGTTGGGAACAGCAGATCGACCCCGGCATCGACGGAGGATGTGTCGATGCCGACGCCGACCACGGCCGGGTCAGCAGCCAGCGCCAGCGCCGCCTGCTCGCCAACGCCGGGGTAGTGATGCACCTCGGGCTGCTCAGGCCTGGAGCCGAAGTAGGCGTCCCGGTCTCCCCAGCGGCTGGCGAAGCCGGTGCGGACAAGTACGACGGTCGGGAAGGTGAACGCGCCGTGTCGCGCCCTCCAGCGCAGTATGTCGTCCGCCAGCAGCAGGGCGTCTGGGTCTTCAGCTGCTCGATGGGAGATGTCCACCACAGCGGCGTGGCCCACCAGCCTCTCAGGAGGGATCTGGTCTACGGTCCAGCTGCCGAAGAAGAAGTGGCACGGCGCGTCCATGTGTGTGCCGCCATGCTCAGCTGTGCTGAAGCTGTTGATCTCGTACCAGTAGTCGTTCTTGGGGCCTTTGAAGTCGACTGTGAGGTTGAAGGCGTCTGAGGCTAGCCAGTAGTGGGTGGTGTTGTCGAAGACGTAGGACAGGTCGACGAG
Source organism: Lepas anatifera (assembly GCA_034440635.1). Taxonomy (NCBI): domain Eukaryota; kingdom Metazoa; phylum Arthropoda; class Thecostraca; family Lepadidae; genus Lepas; species Lepas anatifera. The sequence goes on along the minus strand of JAOTON010001627.1, from coordinate 37,167 downwards.
CTCAGCTTCCGTACCGGGGCTGTATGTGGAGACGAACACAACGGCGATCCATGCGAAGGATAGCATCTCGGACTGAAACCAAGGGGCTGTTGTGATGTGTGCGAGCATTCAATGTTGTGTCTGAAATGAGCCACCACTTGCATTGAACAAGGCCTGACGAAAACAATAGAGACCATTGAATTTTTTTAAATTGCATTTAGAATTTAAGCAAATATTTTTGCTCAATTGTTAACTTATTATCCCTCTCTCAGCTTTATCGCTGACTCCGACTGGTTTACTAGTTATGAAGAAATTCAAATTTTAGAGGACTTCAGGTTCGTAGAAATCTCCCGCTTAGCCCTCATCCCGGTGGGGGGAGTGAACTCCCCCTCGGGATTTTCCGGCGCACGAAAAAACGGTGAAGCAAAGCGCCGCCGTACTTGCCTTTTAACCTCATCGCTGTAAATGCCTTTTGGCACACCTTCTTTTTGATCGATTCAGCAACTTTCCCCCCAAATTTTAAGGTTGGGTCATCTCAGGTCAGGTCACCAGTGCAGGTCAAGTGACCTCACCTCCAAAAATGTTTAAGGTGGCATAAGTAAGAAATTGGTGAGTCTATCGAATTGAAACTCCTACCACATAATTATACATAAAACAATGTTGGTAAGTTAGAATACCTTGTGTCCTCTATATGTATTACACTGCACTTGCCATAAAACAGCAGTGTGGTACCCTGAGCTGTAATTGCACGACAAAAACTTAGGACCGGTGCACTCCTACTAATGGGAAATACTCATGCTAAAACAAATACCACTCTTTCCCTTGAGCCGTGACAGCTCACTCCTTCCTGGACTGGTAAGGTGATTGCACTTCCATAAAATTTCTTTCAACGGATTTCCCTCCCTCGGTTGTAAGAAAGTACAAATAAGGCGTACTGAAATCATCTTGCTGCACCTAACTTTTCGCTAAAGCCAATGGAACCATGCGTCATAAAGTCAGAGCATGTGTTCTGTTAGTATAACATTTCCCACTATTATGCCATGTCTCTGAATTTGGTGCCGCGGGAGACCTTACCTCCAATGTTGGCACACCCAGCGTTTGGTGCACTGTCTAAGCCAAGCTCAACTGCAACGGCGGATCGAGGGTGGCGGTTTTTCTGATGGCTGGAATGAACGGGCGCACACCCAGGTTTCAAAACAGTAGCTACGGCTGGTCCAGGGGCGTAGCCAGGATTTCGCTCAGGGAGGGGCGGCGCCCCGAAAAGGGCCCCTAAGACGACGCAAAAGGGCCCTGATGGGTAAAAAGCGCCCTGCTTGTTACGGAATAGAGTGCTGAAGAGGGCTTAAAAGGGCCCCGTCTGGTATAAAATGCCAAATTTGGCCACAGAGCATAGTGCGGACGAGCCGCGCTTCGCGCGGCTCGTGTCCTCAGGGAGGCCCTTCGGGCCGTCAGGGAGGGGCGGCTGTCCCTGCCGCCCCCCCTTGGCTACGCCTCTGGGCTGGTCACACTGAAAGGCTGGTATTTCGTGACTGATTTCTGGTGCAAGCACAGACCTGCTTAGCCTGCATTTGATTCATCTACAGATGTTTACAGAATCAACAATTTATGCTATATTTACATGTTTTTCTTAAACTGATGGTTATGGTTCCCCAGATCCAGTCTTGGAGATAACGGATTCTTCTTCTGTAGTCAAAACAAAGCTCGGAGCCGCGCAGATCCACTTTTAATCTGTTGTTTGTCGTTTCAAAGAAGCATAAATGAAGGTCAACGCGAGAAAAGAAGGTCCTGAGCTCATATATTATAGTGATCGAGGACACCTACAGAATAGAGCACCGACAATAGCTCAATACGACAAAAACATGAGTTAGAAAGTTAAAGAAAACCTATAGGTGTGCAAGTGTATCATCCTACGTATAAAAGACTTACAGTCACTAGTTGGATAATGCTTCATCCGTCCGAGTTCCCAGCTGGGAAGCCAGGTGGGCCCAGGCATAAGCGTCACCACCACCAAAAACGTGATGGGCCCAATCAATCTCCAACCACAATATCCATCCCAGCCAATCTAGGAAGAAACTTCCCTCCGGATCAAGACATATTTGGGCTTCTTGTTGCCTTTTGCACTGGGTGGCTACAAACTTGCATTATGATTTATCCCTAATTTTGCTCTAAAATCTGAATTTTTATGGAAAGTGGGGAAATGCCTCTAGCCCCCTGAGTCTAACGCGTATTGCCTCAGGCTCCCAGCCAATGAGGTAGCCCTCAAGCAGGCATCTCTCTTATTCAACAGGCAAGGGCTCTGAGCTATGGAAGGCCACGTTCAACAGGTCAACAAACTATGCGGTCCCCAACCGAAAGGAAAGACGGATCGTGGTTTGTCTTAAGGCGCGTTCTCCATTTAGAAAACCTGCGCTGGTTCAGCGTACAAAGGTCATATTTTTGTAGCGTGCCTGTTTAAATTTAGGGTGCGAATCAGATGTGTAGTTGTCAGGCCTGTCGCTGCCGTGAGCTGACAGTTCTTATGTCAGTATTTTATCGGTTTGAAAATAAATAAATGATGTTGTCGGTGTGAGTTCAAAAAGAGTTCAGAAGAGTACATGGGCGGTTCAGTCTTTAGCCTCTCTGTCGCGGGTTTCCAGCACGTAACAACAGTGGCTGCTCACCTGGTGGTCTAGATTACAGCTTCCTCGACCGTTGCGATTTGTACGTCGGCGAGGGAGAGACTGGAGGGCGGACAACCTTGTTGTTCTCTCTTTCTGAGCTATATTTACAGCTGAACGCACCGACTAAACTCGTACACAAAAACTCTTGGCTCACGTCAAGCCAGGCTGCACTTTTCTTGCGCTTCCTATTGAAACCAAACTATCTTCCACACGTCGGCAGCAGCGCTTCACATTGAAACGGCACTCTATGCCACACGGCACTAGCAAGGCCGGTGTTCGGAAACACTCCCAGCGTTCAGGGATTCAGAGTTTCGAGGTTTTCTGCTGAGAACATTTCTCTGTGTATCAAACGCTATGACGTTTAAGGGAACGTGAGTGGATCCAGAGCTCTCGATGGGGGTTTCATGGTCGAGGGGTGCCATCCGGACCAGGGGAGTGCCGCGCCTGGGTGGAAAAAATTATCAGGTGGGCGCTAAATTTTGTCGCAGAGGCGCCGATACTCAGATCGTAGAGAAAGGGCATGGAAATATATATTTCAGGGAGTGCCATCGAATTTTCAGAGAGCGTGTGACCACTTGAGCTGGCGCTAAATATTGATCGGTTGGGGGGGGTGAGGTCAAGCGCCCCCAACCACTACCTAGATCCGCCTATGTAAGGGAACATTCTGGAGAGGGCAGTGAATCCTCACCCCGACAGGATGTATATAAGTTATGAACCTATCTACGTTTCCTACACTGGTGATACAAGTACAAATCAGGACGGCGGCTTCTCTGGGTCGGTTGGAATGCTTTAATGGGAAGACAACCACCCGTCCTCGGCACCGTGCCAGTTTGTCATTATACTCGTCACTAACGACGGGCCGTGACCAAAATATCCTCCATCTCTTGTTACCGCGAGGTCTCTCACTGTTCGCACTTCTGAGCAAGGTATGGTTTGTTGTCCCTTTACCAAGCTGGGATCCAAATATCGTACCTAACTGTTGTATGGAAAGAAGATGCATCTGATTAACCCGCGCCCCACCGGGGGTCCGGCGCCACCCTCGCCCCACCGGGGGGCCATCGATGGCCTCCCCTCTAACTCCGAAAATATGGGCGTTAGCGCAAATCTGCAAAGTGCAATAGAAAGCTCGCGTGAATTCAGTAAGAAATTACTTCGCATGTTTTAGTGCTCAGGTCAATGGTTTGACCTCCAGAGGTCAAATTAGGTCAAGATCGGCTATTTTCACTCAAATATGCAATGATTAAGCAAACTGGGCATAACTCTTATGTCATTAGAGCTATTGAGGCCTGGTAAAGTACATTTGATAGCAAATTGCCAGTACTTTTTCCGCTATGTGGAACGTTAAGACCTCCCGCCAGTGGTTTGACCGCCAGAGGTCACCTCGTGACCTAATATGACCTGAGGTCACGAAAGGTCAAAAAGTGACCTTGTTGTATATCAAATGAAAGCCAGTGACAAGACAAACACGATGGTGTTTGTTTCACTGCTCTAGCTCAATTAGGCCAAAAGTTATTGTCAAAATACTGTTTTTGACCTCTGGTGACCTTGGATGACCTTGGAAAAGTCAAAGGGCAAATATGACCCCTGGGATCCGTGAAAGGGTGTCCAAAAACGTTGTTCTGAGCAGTCTGAGTATTTGCAATCATTTTTGTGGCTTTTATATCATGAAATAGCTTTTCCCCATGCTTTTCCAATGGGAGAGGTCGCCTCGTGACCTGACCTCAGGGCACGAAATCGAAAAATCCCGGATATACACCTTGTAGACCCTGGAGGGGTCATGAAGTGTAGGAAGTTTCAAATCGATCGACTTTGAAATGTAGCTCTTACAGAGCTCTAAAGGTGAAGTGAGGTGACCTTGGTTGACCTCGTCTGGTGACCTGACCTTGGGTGACCCGGGGTAAAAAATTTCAGGGATGATGGGAAAATGATGCAGTGAGAGGTAAAGCCGTCAACCGCGGTGCTGCGCCTCGTCGTTTTTCTGCTATCCTGGAAAAACCTTAGGGGGGCCATCGATGGCCCCCCGGTGGGGCGAGGGTTAATCGAGAATAAAACATAGAATGGAAACCCACTCATTTAGCTTATTATGACGCCCTTCTTCTACAAGATTACCGGACCTACCGCCTTATTTTAAGATGTTTTTGCGCTGTTTTACACCACGTCCATGTTTCAGGCATCAACGCACAATAAAGCATACCGTCAGTTTTTCTTATCGGACGTTATTTTAGAGGGCTAGGGCCATGCAAAAATTTCGTATATAGCCATGTCCAGGCCAAACCAAAGTCGGTTCCTCCAGCGTTGATGAAACTGTCCATTGACCTTGAAGAGGCATATCAGAGAGCTCCTATATATTTAACATATATTCATCAACCAAGGTTCTTACTGCGCAATGAGAGAGCAGTGAAATCCACCAACTCTTCAACTTCTTTACAAGCATATAAAAATTGAGGCCATTAGAGGATTCCGAGTTCTGAAAAATCCACTGGTTAATCCAAGGTTAATATGGTTGGTGGTGCAAGGGGGCCGTCGCCCCAACCAAATTCTAAAATAGTAATTTTTGCTTCCCAAAAATTAGCCACTTTTCTGGTAAAATACTACGTCTTCGCAATTTTGTCTTGATTTAGCCCCCCCACAAAATATGTTGGTTTGGCCCCTTAAAAAGTTGCTCCTGGATCCGAAAATGAAAACATCACATATACAATTGTGAGACAAACATTTAAAGCGAAAAATATAAATGAAATAAAGAATCTCATAACAAATTGTCCATGAAAAATAGCTCGGAGTGAGTTAGGAGAGAGTATTCCAGGTTATACTAAGGACGGTGCGACAATTACAATAGCTCTTAAATGCTTCAAGCATGATTTTACAGCTGGAGTCTTCAGGATCTGTATAATCTTCCGCAAGCCGGGCTTTGCAAACTCTAAAAGTGACGAATAATCTTGCAAAAACTATAAATACGTACATACATTGGCATAGACTCTCCTAAAGCCAAGGTCCATGATGAGAAGTAAATGGTAGGAGAGACTAGGTTGTGGTGTAGGTAGTTACTAAAATTCTTGCTAACGCTAACTATTGATGTGACACTTACTCCAGCCAGTGACAGCCCATTCAATACATTTTCTCCCACCTTTTCGCTGTGTAAACAACCGTTGTGATGGGATAAGACGAAGAGCCGGCACCGTAAGATCACCCACTGACCAGGCGCCTGTTTCTAGGGTCGACACCCCGCTGCGACCGGAGAAGAGATTCATCTCTTCTGGGAACCACAATCTCTGTAGGCTTGAAACATGTTAATGGCGTCTCCCTCAGCTATAAGTGACTCGACTTTGTGCCATACTTTGAATTTCAGGAATAAAGTGAATTGGTCACGCTTCCATGGACTAACATGTTTCGTGCAATACAGTTTAAATGTTTTGGGTTGTGTTTAATGCTCATTTTATTTGATAATCTGGCTCTCGGAGGTTTTTTCCAACGATGTTGGTAAAGTCAGTTTTTCTGACCTTTAGCTCTAGCCTTATAATGAACATTAGGTACATCAGATGCTATATTCCTAAAATTGGGAGCCATTTCAAGAAAAGTGCCGACTTCTTAGACAAGCAGGTGTCCGAACAAATGTAGAACATTCAAATCAAATCTGCTAGTCTCTGACTGCAAATACAGTATGCATTTAAAGAAGTGACACCATTATAACTCTGTTATAAAGTGCTGATTTCAAGCCCATCTAATTATTCCTTTTATTCTCCTTACCCCAGCCCTTTGGCTCCCTCTCCATCCATGCTTTGATCGCAAAAAACTGCTGACATCGCAGTGCCTATTAGAGCAGCGCTATAACCGGTGTCACCGGTTTGTGGCCACCCCTGTGGGACGCTTCCATGAGTAATAGAGCGGGAAAGAGAGTAGTTACTTAACCGGCACCGCCGCTTCTCACCGACACCGACGATGTGCTGAATAGTACCCAAGGATACATTAGGGAATGGCTTCGATATGTTTAGGGATGGAGTTGAGGTATCTGGCAGGGTGGTTTACTTTCTTGAGACGCCGCTTATGAAATGTCTTTAAAAGTACGCCGAGGATATCGAAACCCCAGATAAACCCGATATGTTCTTCGGAAATCTTGCACAGTAAAATGGGTGCAGCCCTTTTCGAGGTCTGGCTACACTATGACTAGGAATTTGTGATATTACCTATATGATTCTGATGAAGGGCTGTGCCCGAATATAAAATCTTAGTATATTTTACATCTAGGATTCGAGGAGACAGGCCAGCCTACACCTTGCCAACTTACAGCCTTTTTCATTTAAACAGTTCCTGGTGTCGCTCTAAAGTGCTGGATATCATACTAATCATACTGATTTTGAACATCATCCACTAATTGGATTAACACTCTCTGCCGTAGACTGGCCGCCAGCAGACTGCAGCCCAGCTCAAGACGCAAAGGACAGAGTCTGAGAGGAAGGCAGAGAATGGGAGGAGCGACGGAGGCTGACGGTTATTTTTGCGCCAGCACGCCCGGCCAGCCAGCCGCGGAGGATACAGCGCGACGTTACCCTCTGTCGACAGCCCCCTCCCCCCTCTGCCAGGGGCGCCGACCCGGGTGGTGCCTCTGGCGAAGGTGAGAACCTGCCGTGCTGAAACACCCACTGCTGGGCAGTCAGTCGGAGAGGTGCTGTGGCAGAGAGCGAGGAGAGGTGCTGCCCGCCTCCGGGTGGAGTATGTCATGTCAGTGGTTTAGTATTTGAGAGAAGGATTTTGGATAACACCCAAACACAAACACACTCCAGAATGAGGTGAGCCATTCGAATTGTTCAATGATTTCAACACACAATATAACGAAGAGACTTCGGTGTATGAGTAACCAATGAAATATTGAATGTTTTGTGTTTTTTTACAACCAGTGGCACCTCCTTATTTTGGTTACAACTTCACCTGATCTGACCTGAAAAGTGTAAGACGTAGCCCACCTGATAATAACCCAAAAGCAGATTTGGGCACCACTCAAGCTTGCCTCACATTAATTTAGGATAAAATTTGGTTATGGCCTTGTTGGGTATGTTAAAACCGTGGGGCGGTTTTTTACTGCATTTATTGGAAGTTGGTTCCACTTAATCCTGTGGTTTTTTAGAGTCTAACCGATAAATTTATCATACAGAGCCAAGCTTAAACGTAACTCTTAAAGGGAATGTGGTACCTTTATGACGTGATTTTAACTGAGATAGCCAAGATGTAAAGCATGCCGGAAAACCCGGTACTCCATATATCATTTGTCTTGAAACTCAAAATTTCCGTACAGGAATGCTAAAAACTGCCTGAAATGTATCCTACATATACCCTTAGCAGCAGGCCACTGTTGTTAGCTGTTGGCGTGACGATACATGCTGACGTCACAGTGAGTATCAGCCAATGAAAGCCCTTGAAGCCTATTGAATATGGTAGTGGTTGCCAGATAATGACATCATCCACAGGCAGATATGTATTTCTTTCCCTAGAGTAGCATTTTAAAAATCAAAATATTGAGCTTATTGTATATTTTTTTAGAAAAATCATGGACACTTCCATGATTTTCGGCTAAGAGTTCCCCTAAGCAACCAATGTGTCACATTCCCTTTAAGAGCAGTTCAGAGTCCATTCTTGTCTCACCTCCAATTCGAACTTTTTTTTTGGTTCTGTGCGCAACTTTGCTCAATTCAACTTAACGAAACCGAGTGATTCAATGAGAAAATACTCTTTTCTGACATAGATATTATGCCAAATACTGTGGACCTGTCCAGCTGGCTTGGGGACCAAACGTTCACCCTCACTTGGACTGATTCAGCCTCAGGCTCATTGATGTTATATTTTCCAACCTAGTTTTATTTGGCCTATGACTGGAAAAGGTAATGCTAAACATTTAAGCAAAACAAGATCATATATGCAATTTTTCGCTGAGTAATTGCCAGACAAACACCACTACACATGGAAAGGTGTGCTCAATTTTACATGACGGGATAAAATTCCGTAAAAAGAAACTTAGGCAATTATAATATTTCCGGGTACGAAATGAGTTTTTCTTATTCAGATACTCATGACTGGAAGCGGAACAGGCACGATTTCCGCTGCTCCAGGCGCCGAAACACAACTACCTTAACCCGCGCCCCACCGGAGTCCGGCGCCACCTTCGCCCCACCGGGCATCGATTGCCCCCCTCTAACTTCGAAAATATGGGGGTTAGCGAAAATCTGCAAAGTGCATTAGAAAGCTCGTGTGAATTCAGTACGAAAGTACTGAGCATGTTTAAGCGCTCAGGTCAATGGTTTGACCTCCAGAGGTCAAGTTAGGTCACAATAGGCTATTTTCACTCAAATATGCAGTGCTTAAGAGAACTTAGCATAACTCTTATGCCATTAGAGATATTGAGATCTGGTAAAGTACATTTGATAGGAAAATACCAGAAGTTTTTTCTGGTATGTGGAACGTAATGACCTCACGCCAGTTGTTTGCCCTCCAGAGGTCACCTCGTGGCCTCATATGACCTGAGGTCACGAAAGGTCATAAAGTGACCTTGCTGTATATACGATGAAAGCCTTTGATTAGACATACACGATGATGTTTGTTTCGGCACTATAGCTTAATTAGGTCAAAATATATCGTCAAAATACTGCTTTTGACCCCTGGTGACCTTGGATGACCTCGGAGAAGTCAAAGGACAAATATGACCCTGGGATCCGAGAAAGGGTGTCCAAGAACTCTGTTGTGAGCAGTCTGAGCATTTGCAATCATATTTGTGACTTTTAGATAATAAGACAGCTTTTCCCCATGCTTTTTAATGGGAGGGGTCGCCTCGTGACCTGACCTCAGGTCACGAAATTGAAAAAATCCCGGATGTACACCTTTTAGACCCTGGTGGGGTCATGAAGTGTAGGAAGTTTCAAATCGATCGACGGAGAAACGTAACTCTTATAAAGCTCAAAAGTTAAAGTGAGGTGACCTTAGTTGACCTCGACTGGTGACCTGACCTTGGATGACCCGTGGTAAAAATTTCAGAGATGGTGAGAAAATGATAGGGTGAGAGATAGAGCCCTCAAACGCAGTTCTGCGTCTCGTCGTTTTTCTGCTATCCCGAAAAAACCTTAGGAGGGGGCATCGATTGCCCCCCGGTGAGGCGAGGGTTAATGGCTACAGGTTTTAGCACCTGTGAGCCACAAATTGAAGGCTGCATGGTTAGCTTAAAACCGCTTGGTTCTAAATTGGTTGATAATTCAAGAAATATTCTATATTTTAGCGAAATACATTCAATTAAAAGCTAAAACTACACTTCGAAGGGTTTTTCCTAACTTCAGTAACACCCGCAGGCTCGTATAATGCAGGGTCATTCAGAAAACCTGTCATCATGTGTTTGGTACCGGTCCAGTCCATGGCAGGCACGCCCGGGACCAGATGTCGCACTGCTCTCGCTGGTTCACGTTTTTACACACACCTTTTTCACATGAATGGAAGCGTTTCGCCAATCCAGTTTCAATCAATGGTGGATACAAAGGTGGCTAAGGGGCTCAAGCCCTCCCCGAAATGTCACAGTGCCTTTTGCTAATGCATAGCCGGAGGCTGTTTCGATGTCATGGCAGGGAGGCTAGAGACCCCTAACGCCACCCCTCCCCCGAAAAGAGGTTCTAGACCCGTTGTTGATCATCCATTATGCAGTAGATGTATAGATTATGCATATAGCCTAACGATTATACTTTTTTCAGCTAGCACCTAAACACAAGCTACTGTCAAGAAACTATATTCATTTTCCAACCAGTCGTCAGCAATTAATAATGACCAAAATTTGTTTTACATTATTAACACCCGCACTGGAGGGGGTCTGGCACTAACGCGCACTGGAGGGGGGCCTGGTAGGCCCCCCTCAAGATCTCGGAAAATTAAGAGGGTTAGAAAAACGGCACTTGGTAGGTGGGTGGGGGCTATGGTGGTCTACACGATGATCAATTTTCATTGACCTAGGTCAATATCTTCAAGGTCAAACGAGGTCGTAAAGGTCAAATATTGGCCATGCTGGTATCGATTGATAAATGCTGTGATTATGCAGGAAAATGGCGGGAATAAGCTAAAGGCGGACAAGGTTCATAGAGAAGAGGTCTCAAAGAGGCTTCTCCACAACTTTTGGGTCAAGGTCATTCAAGGTCATTGACCTTTAAGGTCACCATATGGTATACTACTTATTATTTACACTTTGACTAACACTGTAGCCACTGTTTGGCGGGAAATGAGGATTGACCTTTCCGAATGACCTTTGACCTTGACCTTTGTATTGGAGTACCCTACCGATGACGTCATAGCATAATATATGTCAGACGGGGTAACGTCATTTGGCCGGACGCACAGTGGTCAGTGACCTTGAAAGTGCAGATATGACCTTGACCTGTGACCTTTGACCTTGACCTTGACTTTCATGTGAAGTGACCATGACATATAGTCCCGCTTATATGACGTTATGACGTCACCACTCGGTCTTCAATGCAAGCTAACTGGTCCGACCGCGCGTTTACGGCGATCTCAAAATGCAGGTCTGACTTTGAAAGCCTATAAGTCAAAAAATTTTTGGCCGATTTTCAAAAAGTCTTCACTAATCGACGCGCTATTAAATTCTGTTAAATGTGGCCAGGTTTTGTTTTCTGCTACAAGCGGTTCTCCGGCCACCTTGGAAAAACAGGTGGTGGGGCCTCCGAGGCCCCCTCCAGTGCGCGTGTTAAGATCGGTCACTTGATTTGTGAGATATGCCACCAAAACACGACAACCGTGACAAGGTGAAAACTATTAGGTTTAGTTGGAGCTTCCATATGGCACTGTAATTACAGCTGCCAGCCAGCTGCTTGACGGGTCCGGAAGCTCGTCATGCAATGCATATATACTTTATTGCCCTGGTGCACTTGTGCAGCCACGTCCCCTCCCTACTTAGTGACAAACTTGTTGAAGAAAGTGAACACTTGTCTTTTGCAAACAGAAACCAGCCGGAGTAAATAGTAGTCGAGGAGGGAGGTGTGTTCAAATGTTCGCATCTTTATCCAGGTTGAGGCAATCTCTTCTACAGCGGAGGATGTTTTGATGGAAAAACGAAGCTGTTGTATAAGATGCATCTAAATTTTCATAGGTTTCTAATTCCCTTCATTTATCATGTTTTGTTTTCATAGCTAGCCAACAGCCGATGCCATTGGTACTATTAACTCTGCCCCTGCTGGGGTGGATTCAATGAGATGAAATTACCAATTGTCCACGGAAATCCCAAAGACAGGAACCTTGATCGGTCACCAGCTGATGACAACTGCACCACACAAACCGCCTCCTCCCTCCTTCCCCGTCAAATAGCCTCAACGGGTTTTTACAAACTGGTCTCTGCAAATGCTTCTTCGTCTTCTAAGCCGCAAGTACAGTGATTGCAAAACACTACTACTTCAAGTCATCCTGTTGATACGCCTGTTTATCTGATGGAGACCACCAGTTTCAAAAGTGAGTGCGATAAGCGTGCCAATCCTCAGCCCCTGTTGCTGCTTCGGCAGTGGCGCTGAAAAGTATCTTCACAAGTTTGATTCATTTAAGTCGGGCAGAAATGTCACCGTGGATGAATCTTAGCGAAGCCTTTAATACATGAACACTGTTTGTATGAAATATGGATTGCATCAAACTAAGGAGTAAGGAGAGCCCATCAAACATGGAATAAGATCTGCCACTGCTGTTACCAGGGTGACCCTGGCCAGGACCCAGGGTGCTGCTGTTGACGTTGCTGTGTGCTGCAGGTTGCCGCTGGGGATCCTGGTGTCTGCTGTGGGGCTGGCTCTGGCCAGGAGTGCCGCTGTTCACACTGCTGTGTGCTGCAGGTTGCTGCTGGGAATCCTGCTGGCTGCTGTGGCGGTGACCGTGGCCAGGAGTGACGCTGTTGACACTGCTGTGTGCCGGAGGTGGCCGCTGGGGATCCTGCTGGCCGCTGTGGCGGTGACCGTGACCAGGAGTGCTGCTGTTGACACTGCTGTGTGCCGTAGGTGGCCGCTGGGGATCCTGCTGTCTGCTGTGGCGGTGACCGTGACCAGGAGTGCTGCTGTTGACGTTGCTGTGTGCTGCAGGTTGCTGCTGGGAATCCTGCTGGCTGCTGTGGCGGTGACCGTGGCCAGGAGTGCTGCTGTTGACACTGCTGTGTGCCGTAGGTGGCCGCTGGGGATCCTGCTGTCTGCTGTGGCGGTGACCGTGGCCAGGAGTGCCGCTGTTGACACTGCTTTGTGCCGTAGGTGGCCGCTGGGGATCCTGCTGTCTGCTGTGGCGGTGACCGTGACCAGGAGTGCTCCCGCCGACGTAGAAAGTCCAGTTGTGCTGCTTGTACTCGATGGGTAAGTCTTCAGGGCAATGGCATTCAACTTGTTAAGAGTTAGGAAACCGAACCAGGGAGGCAACCTAGTTGTTCGGCCGAATCATGTTTTTAAAGGGTGTATTTCTTTATACAATCTATAAACACTATTGCACGTAATGTATGAATTGCATTTGCATTGCTTTGTTTGCATACCAGTCATGGGAAATAACAGTTTAAGAGACCACTCGATGACTGCACTGAAACGTCGATGCTCACGCCTGACACGAACAGTCACTGTGCCGCAAACTGGGGGCATTCGAACTCACTGTGTCAGCTGAGTAATTCTGTCGCGCTCGTGCTTTGACTGCACAACTGCCCCTCCGGCAGGTTCCGGTGGGACTACGCCAAACTGCTTCCTCCTGGCCTGGAGGGCAGTTTCCACCTTCTGAAGACCAGTGGTGCACACGTGCGCCACGTGATGCCCATCTTTCCATCGGTGTCGTTCGCCAGCTGGACTACCATCGCCACAGGTGCGACACACGCGACACAGCTGCACCCGTCCAGGACAACAGCATGGGTCGCCTCCGATACTGTCACTTAAACAAACTAGACGGTGTGTAAAGTTATCTTTGGCACTCGGTGCTTGCAAACCTTGAAGGGAAGAGCATTGGTGGTAGACAGGGAGGGCACAATACACCATCGTCATGGATTAGAACTGAGGTAGTAGTTTCAAAGCATGCCGCAAACCCGCTGATTGATAATCATCTTGCTCCGAAACTTTTTAATAAGCACGTCCAGAGCATGATCCGAAGCCCCGGAACTCACTCCATGGCAGACTGGCGCACCGCGACGTGCCGCAGTAGAGGAAGGGAGGGGTATATCAAAGAGCTCAGAGGACCTCCAATGCCGGAGGCATGGTTCAGATCACATTTTCAGTTTGCCGTGCGTTTTTTTATTAAGGACAGGAATATTTCTAAAACGCAAGTTTTCGGTAAAATAAGTTTTTCTAGTTCGGTCAGTGGAGGAAAAAAGAGATTATGTGAGAAGAATAGCTGGGAGGGATGAGCTTGGAACATCCGCAGTGAAGGGAAGGGGGTGCAGGGCTGCTATAAGTGGATCCAGTATTTCCCAATGGGGTAACTTCCTTTGGGAGTGTCTTTTTGACCAGAGGACACTATTTGGGCTAGGGCCGTCATTCTTAATTTTCATCCCGCTGGGGGAGGGGGTGTTTCAACACTCCCTTGATTTCTTCCACCGATGCTTGAAATCGGAAACGCGAAAAACCACCGTACTTAGCACACCTTATTTATTAATTTTACAACTTTTCCGGAAGTTTTCCATTTGCTTTCTGCCAGAACAGCTAATCAGGCCAGGTTAAGTGACCTCACCTCCAAAAAACGTTTCAAATGGCGTACTCCAGCGAAAAGAGATTTAATATATTTATCTATCTATTCGTATCACACTCTACACCTATTGAGTACGACAGGTTGCGGTACCGGGATTTTTGTATCAATGACATAGAGTCAGGTATTGGTCATTAGCTTTCCATTAGAAATGCATGGGGAACCGGGAATCGGCCAAAAAATGACTCTAGTTCTGTAAAGACAGCTGAAAATAACGTCTTCTTCTAAAATGAAGTTTCGTGGGAGTGACCTAAGACCGTAAAAAGACGATAAAGCAGAAGACAGCCAAAAAATTTCGCCTTACGATAGACCACGACCAAAAGGTTGCGTTCACCTTTCCCTACGCATTTGCCCCCTGCTCACTCTTGCCTTGCATTACCCGTTTAGGGTGCTTTAGACTTGTAAAGGGTTTTAAGCTTGTTAGCTTGTCCTTTTGGCTCTAAACGTTTTTAGAACAATTTATATTTTGGCCGGTGTGCTTTGGCTTACTTCTGAACTGGGCACATATAGCCTCAGCAGCTGAGGCGCCCAAAAAACCAATAATCATCGCTTACTTCTGAAGGGTGGATTTCTCGGGTGTGTCTTAGGTATTTTAGCTCTTTTACCGTCTTCTACTTCATCATGTTTCCAGGGTTTTTGGCCACGAGACTTTGTGCGGTTGATGGCGCACTATCTTCAGGGTTTCCGATAATTTATTATTCCAGGATCCTAGTATCTTAGGCCACTCCTCAGGATCATCTAAGTTTGAGCCTATAACCTTTGAGAGGTCATCTGGAACTTTTGAACACGCACATTGACGAGCCATCTTCTGAGCCATAGATCCTCAGAGCCATGGATTCTGAGCCACCTTCGCTTTGACGAGGGGGAGGGCGGTACCCACCCCCTAATATCTCGAGAAACACGCTAGATAGCGAAAAACGGTAAACAGCGTTGCGTATCCCATCCACTTCTCAATCGAAAATATTTGAAGCATTTTTGTCAGGTCACATGTAAGGTCACTAGAGGTTAAATAATACAATCATAGAGATAACATGTAAATGAAGGTTTTCAATCATTCCATCTGAACAAGTAAAGATAGAGGATAACAATTTAGACCATTGGATTCCTCGCAGAAAGCCAAATCGAATGATATATAATATGACCTTGCTAGGTCAAATCAGGGATTTGGCCTGATCTAAGGTCAGGTCAATGTCAAATTAGGTAAATTTATATAATCAGAACTGCAAAGACAAGGCAAATATAATGCAGTCAAAATAAACGCTCTATCGCCATCCATTATTAAGTTATTCAGTTAAAACCATTTTTCCCATGTTTGTCCTATGGAGAGGTCATGGGTCATACCTGACCTTAGGTCATCGATATAAAAATTCTGGAAACATTTGAAAGAAGTCAGTGAGGCCATTATGCGATACGAGTTTCAATCGAATACGTTCACCCTATTCTGACTTATTCTATCTTAAAATTTTTCAGGTCAGGTCACTTGACCTGTACTGGTAATCTGGCCTAAGATGACCTAAAAATTTTGACACAAGTTTTGAAAATGATCAGTGAAAAAGTGTGCAAAATACGGCAGCGCTACGCGCCGCCGTTTTCATACTGTTTTCGAAAAAACCGAGGGTGGGTACCTACCCCTGTCGATGCGCGTGTTAAGCAGCTTTTTAGGCTTGGGTCAATCGAATCGCAGGAGAGGGTGATATAATGTTTATTTTGATATTTTATGCTTGGACCATCATTGCAAGGCAGTTGATATGCATATTAACTTAGTCAGGTTAGATGGTGACCTTGACCTGACCTTAGTTCAAGGTCTGGTAGGATCACCTTCACCTTGCGGATTCACATTTGCCCACCGGGGAGAAGCTGGATCGGGTACGCACTGGAGCGAGTGGTAATGTGCAAAATACCAGTATCAGTATCTTTGTTCTGGAGATCGGGGCACCGTCCTTAACCGGGACAACTGCGGGAGTGGGAAGTGACGTATCAGGGGGCGCCGAGGTGGCTTCGGGGGGGGAGGGTGGAGCCTGGTTGCAGTGTGGGGCGCCAGGTGTTCAATCGGAGGAGCCCTGCCCCCAGTGACGGCTGAACTTCCAAATTTAAGGGGGCACCATGGGCTTTTCAACCCATTTCTTTCCAGTCAACGCCATAGGTTAAGTGTTAAAATTTATTATTTAAGGGGTGCACCGTGCCCTGGTGCCACCGAGCTCCGCCGCCAGTGCCTGCCGCTATTTGTCCCCGAGATCCGCCTCTAGCGCATAACTGTAAAAATATGTACTGCGGTACAGTATACCCAGCTAAAGCAAGCATTGCGGGACAATATACCATCCCGCCAAAGCGTTGCGGTACAGCATAACCTCCCTTCGTAGGCATATCGAGCGTTAGATGCGCAGTGTAAACGATGCTGCAATTGCAGCGAAACGGAGCCCAGGGCTTCCTTCCTCAAATGAACTTCCAGGTCCCAGGGCCCAAAAAGTGCCAAAAAAATGGACCCCGATGTCGGTATCCTCAAAGACCGTGTCGGGTCGACATTTTCCGTATACCTTCGAGTGGTTTACTGCCCTTGACCCATGCTGCGATCCTAAAGCCTACTGCGGTTAGTTAAAATTGCAGTATCGTTAAATACAAGTTGAAATGGTCATAGTGGGAGAAATAAGGGGGTCAGGGGTTCTCAAGCCCCGAAATATCAGAGTGCCAGCAGTAAATACATAGACGGAGGCTGATCCGAGGCAATGGCGGAGGAGGCTTGAGTCCCCTAGCTCCCCTCCCCAAATGAAGTCCTGGATCCGCCACTGAATGGATCCATCATTATAGCATAGAAAGTTGGTTTAAGAGCAGCATTGAATAACATTGTGCTGTAAATGGCCTCGAATGGGGGAAGCCATTGTATCCTTTGCGGTCAGTTGCAAAGCATGCCGTATTTGTGGGGGAGGGATTGTCATAACGTAAAAAACAGCTGAAAATCGTTGCAGGAATGGTTTCAAAGGCCCTGGGCAAATATATGGTCACGTTCTTAGAATTTGTCATTTTTTGGAATGCCGAAATCGATTGAAATAATTTTATCTATCTATTTATTTGGCTCCCAATGGTTTCGAGACCTCTTGAAAGAAGAGAACCATGCTCAGTGAGACTTCCCTCCCGGAGGCTGCTCCTGATCGGCAAAGACACGTAAAGGCATTGCTCGTCTTAAGAAGAAAACCCACGTTTCACACCATCCTTTTTCTGCAAACTAAGCGCTGTAGCCGATCGGTCCCTATAACGTATTCTTACTTTTGGCATGAAAACTAAGGCAGATGTATGTATATATTATGCATATTGTATATGATTCAAAACTTAACCCTCGCCCCACCGGGGGGCCATCGATGGCCCCCCTAAGGTTTTTCCGGGATAGCAGAAAAACGACGAGGCGCAGCACCCGCGGTTGAGGGCTCTACCTCTCACTGCATCATTTTCCCATCATCCCTGAAATTTTTTACCCCGGGTCACCCAAGGTCAGGTCACAAGACGAGGTCAACCAAGGTCACCTCACTTCAACTTTAGAGCTCTGTAAGAGCTACATTTCAAAGTCGATCGATTTGAAACTTCCTACACTTCATGACTCCTCCAGGGTCTACAAGGTGTATATCCGGGATTTTTCGATTTCGTGCTCCTGAGGTCAGGTCACGAGGCGACCTCTCCCATTGACAAAGCATGGGGAAAAGCTATTTCATGATATAAAAGCCACAAAAATGATTGCAAATACTCAGACTGCTCAGAACAACGTTTTTGGACACCCTTTCACGGATCCCAGGGGTCATATTTCCCCTTTGACTTTTCCAAGGTCATCCAAGGTCACCAGAGGTTAAAAACAGTATTTTGACAATAATTTTTGACCCAATTGAGCTAGAACGGTGAAACAATCACCATCGTGTTTGTCTTGTCACTGGCTTTCATTTGATATACGGCAAGGTTACTTTTTGACCTTTCGTGACCTCAGGTCATATTAGGTCACGAGGTGACCTCTGGCGGTCAAACCACTGGCGGGAGGTCTTTACCTTCCACATAGCGGAAAAAGTACTGGCAATTTGCTATCAAATGTACTTTACCAGGCCTCAATAGCTCTAATGACATAAGAGGTATGCCCAGTTTGCTTAATCATTGCATATTTGAGTGAAAATAGCCGATCTTGACCTAATTTGACCTCTGGAGGTCAAACCATTGACCTGAGCACTAAAACATGTAAAGTAATTTCTTACTGAATTCACGCGAGCTTCCTATTGCACTTTGCAGATTTGCGCTAACGCCCATATTTTCGGAGTTAGAGGGGGGGCCATCGATGGCCCCCGGTGGGGCGAATGTGGCGCTGGACCCCCGGTGGGGCGCGGGTTAACTTTAAATCTAGATATTTTCACTATGAATATTAGGTATATATAATATTGTTGAGGGTTTAACAGCCATCTGCTACGATGTTGCGGCAATGCTGACTTTCATCCCGTTGAGAAGGCTGGATGACCATGTGACCCGCCGCTGACCAGGTGAGAGCTCTGACCTGGCGGCTGACCCCTGCCAGGCCTGTGGGCGGAATCGCACGGCATCGTGGGTAACCACATGGTGGACGAAGAGCTGGGTACATTCAGCCTGTACAACAGCACGCAGACAGGACGGCCGGGCTGGTGGAAGGACGCCGAGCCCATCTGGACCACGGCTACCCAGCAGGGAGTGAAGACCGCCGTCATCGGCTTCTCCAGGTCAGCAGCCGCGTTCCTCCTCCTCCACAGCCAGCTGGGGCTTCGGCTGTTCTGGCCCAAAGCGAACCCGGGTTTATCTGGAGGCCCTTCCACATCAGTACAGCCAAGCAAAATGTGTGGCAAATAATAGGTATGCTCTTTTGGCAACTTTAGTTTATATGCCCCAAAACACATCATTAGCATTGATTTATATGCCTGCGTTCCCAGTGTAGTTCTAGCGTCCCCAGTGTAACAATGACGGTCCCAGTGTAACAGTGACGTTCCCAGTGTAACGGCGACATCCCAGGGTAATTCCCAGTGTAACGGTGGTGTCCGTAATGTAACACTGCCGTTCCCAGTGTAACTATGACGTGCCCATTCTAACTATGACGTCACCAGTGTAACGGCGTCCTCATTGTAACGGTGTCCTCAGTGTAACGGCAGCGTCCCCAGTGTAGCGTTATCGTCCGCGCTGTAACGGTTGCGCCTCCGGTGTAGCTATGGCATCCCCGTCGTAACAATGACGTCCCGGTGTAACGGTGGTGTCCCCGGTGGAACTACAGCGTCCCCATTGTAACTATGACGCCCCCATGTAATTATGACGTCCCCAGTGTAACACAGTGGCGTATTCGATGTAACAGCTGCATCCCCAGTGCAGGGTTAGCGTCCCCAGTATAGTGTTAGCGTCCCTAGTGTAGCAGTGGCGTCTCCAGTGTAACCACGGCATCCCCAATGTAACAGTGGCGTCCCTAGTGTAACGGTAGCGCCCCCAGTGTAACCACGGTATCCCCAGTGTAACGGTGGCGTCCCTAGTGTAACAGTGGCGTCCTCAGTGTAACGGTGGTTTCCCCTAGTGTAACGGCAGCGCCCCCAGTGTAACCGCGGCATCCCCAGTGTAACAGTGGCGTCCCTAGTGTAACTGCAGCATCCCCAGTGTAACGGCAGCGCCCCCAGTGTAATCATGGCGTCCCCAGTTTAACGGAGGCGTCGGCTGTAGGTGTGACGTGGCGTTCTCGGGGGTGAGGCCAGCCTTCTGCCAGCCGTTTGAGCCGCTACCAGGCCGGATGCCCCTGCGCCACCACCTGGCCCTGGCCGTCAACAAACTGGATGAGCTGTTCAAGTTCATCATCGTGAGTTGCCTCCTCCGGTATTTCTCGCCATCGCTGCTGCCAATTAACTGTTGAGTGTGTAATATATATATATATATATATATATATATATATATATATATATATATATATATATATATGTATATGTATATATTTAAGGGCATCAATCAGTAAATAAAGGTGTTGTAGGTTGAGGTCTACACGGGATAATATTTCACCATCATTCACCCGTGTCGTCATATCTTAGTCTGTCCCATCTCTTTCGATCCCGGTACGTGCTACTCTCCAGCACTGACCTCGTCTACCGGTCAGGTGTACGCCGAGTACGTGCTATACTTCTCCAGCACTGACCTCGTCTACCGGTCAGGTGTACGCCGAGTACGTGCTATGCTCCAGCACTGACCTCGTCTACCCGTCAGGTGTACGCCGAGTACGTGGACACAGTGGGACACTACAACGTACAGGATGGAAGAAAGATGCGCGACACCATCTCCGCCGTGGACGAGGAGCTCAGAGTCTTCTTCAGCAGCCTCAAACAGCGCGAGATGCTGGAAAAGGTACACCAGGCCTGGTGGTGAGGCAATAGGCGAAATGGTGTCGATCGTGATCTGTGTTTACGTTAACCGTCATGCAGTACATCACAAATGGTTCTTGTGAGTGGGCAGCAAAGAGACCACGCATTTTGATTTCATCTTCCTTAAACAGGGCAAGTTCCGCATTATGGAGTTCGGGAAAAATGCACGACTTTAGGCACTGATGGTTTCAAAGACATTTTGGAAGCGGAAAATTTTCCCGCAGACCCACTCAATGACTTCCTGCATCAACTTCATCATATCCATAGAAACCCCACTTTTAGTCAGGTAACGTTCTAGAAAATTACTCAAAACAGCATTCCAATACCTTGAACTCAAGTTTCAAACACAGCATTTTGGCTGTTGATCATTTGCACTTGGTACAGTTCCATTCAGTTCTGTTTTTTTACGGCGGCTGTGGATATCGCCCTTTCCCGGCCTGCTCTGTGCGTGCAGGTGAACTTTCTGTTGACGTCAGACCACGGCATGACGGAGATCGGGGAGCGGGCCGGCACCAAGCGACTGTACCTGGACCTGCACCTATCTCCACTGCTGGCCCAGCACATAGTCGACCGGGGCGCCTACACGCAGATCACTCCCAAACCGGGCACCACCGAGCAGGTGGGCGGCAGGCTTAAAGGTTTTACGTGCGTGCAACTTTGATAATTAACACGCGCATTGACGGGGGCGGTTACCCGCCCCCTCGGGTTTTTCGCAGATAGTATAACAACGGCGGCGCTACGCGCCGCCGTACTTAGCATACCTTTTCTCTCATCATTTTTACAACTTTTGTGAACATTTTAAGGTCAGATCATCACAGGTCAGGTCACCAGTACAGGTCAAGTGACCTGACCTCAAAAAAGTTTAAGATAGCATAAGTCAGAACAGGGTGAACTTATCCGATTGAAACTCATATCACATAATGGGCCTACCGAGTTCTCTAAAATCTGTTCCGATATTTTTGATATCGATGACCTAAGGTCAGGTACGAGCCATGACCTCTCCATTGTAAATACATAGGAAACATGGTTTTAACTGAATAATTTAGTAACGGATGGCGATAGAGTGTTTATTTCAACTGCATTAGATTTGACTTGTCTTTGCAGCTCTAATGATATGCATTTTATCTAATTTGACCTAGGTGGCTCATGCCCCCGTCAATGCGCGTGTTAAAGTAAAACACTGGTAAAATAATCCGACTGTATATCCTTGGGTGTGCATTTGTTAAAAAAACGGGCGTGTTTCGGGGATTGAAAATGGGGACTGAATGGGTACGATTTAGGTGGAATTGGTCTGAACAAGCTGTTTTCAATGTCCTCCTGCTCTTGTCCAGATCCTGCAGTAACCCGCATGGTTACCATGCTCTTTTTCACGGGCAGATCCTGCAGGAGCTGGAGCAGATGCCGAACGTGACCGTGTACACCACGGAGGAGATGCCGGAATGGATGCACTATGCCAACCACCCGCGAATCCCACCCATCCTGGTGGTGGCGGAACCAGGTCAGTTGGCCCCCTCAGATCGGATAGGGCATGTCCCGCCGATGTTGGTATCGTCAGTTCAGATCTGGTGTCCCGCCTATGCTAGTGTCGTCAGTTCAGATCTGGTGTCCCGTCTATGCCGATGCCGTTGGTTCAGGTCTGGTGTCCCGTCTATGCCGTTGGTTCAGGTCTGGTGCCGTCGGGTCATGTCTGGTGTCGTCGGTTCAGGTCTGGTGCCGTCGGTTCAGGTCTGGTGCCGTCGGTTCAGGTCTGGTGCCGTCGGTTCAGGTCTGGTGTCGTCGGTTCAGGTCTGGTGCCGTAGGTTCAGGTCTGGTGTCGTCGGTTCAGGTCTGGTGCCGTCGGTTCAGGTCTGGTGTCGTCGGTTCAGGTCTGGTGTCGTTGGTTCAGGTCTGGTCCCCCGCCTATATAAGTGTCGTTGGTTCAGGTCTGGTGTCGTCGGTTCAGGTCTGGTGTCGTTGGTTCAGGCCTGGTCCCCTGTCTATGCTAGTGTCACTGGCTCAGGTCTGGTGCCCTGCCAATACGAGTGTCGTTGGTTCAGGTCTGGTCCCCCGCCTATATAAGTGTCGTTGGTTCAGGTCTGGTGTCCTGTCTATGCCAATGCCGTTGGTTCAGGTCTGGTATCCCGTATATGCCAATGCCATTGGTTCAGGTCTGGTGTCCCGTCTATGCCGATGCCGTCGGTTCAGGTCTGGTGTCCCGTCTATGCCGATGCCGTTGGTTCAGGTCTGGTATGCAGCCAATCTGATACCACGAGTGGGTTCGGAACACTATAACACTCTGCCTGAATCACTATCACTACATAGTCGGCTGGCTCCATCTTCGCGATTGCTCTGTGCTATGCTCGGAAACAGGGCTGTGGTTTTCATGTTGGAGGCGAGAAGTGGATGCAACGTTTTTTTTTGTTGTAACTCAGTTGCATTTATATCGATTTGGGAGTGCTGCACTAAAGAGCATGGTTGTACTTGTATGCAGAGAATTTGTTAAATGGTGGGTGTAATGGAATTCTGGATGCACAATATAGAAAATACACAGTAATTATATGTTCGGGCACAGTCTTTCCCCAGAATCTTCATAAAGGCAATTGATCAGAAAGTTTTCTAGCCATGGTGTCAGCCGAGATATCGAGATGAGTAGTACGATGAGTTGATGAGTATGATATAAACGTCCTTTAGTACGGATTGTTAAAAAGTGAATGTCGTGACAATACTCTAACTACCTTTAACCTGCAGATTATACTCGCAACGCAGAAATGATGATTCTGAGGCAGGATGTGCCCATATATATATATATATATATATATATATATATATATACATAATGACTGTCTGTGTGTGCTATATTGCGCATCCAGGGTTCAAAGACATAGGCCAATAAACAACTTATCCGTTACATATTACTTAAATTTGCCGAAGCTGTCCCGAATTGCATACTTTTATTGCCAGTACTTGTATCCTTTTGTGGCTAACACCACAAGCAAATAGAAAGCGCCCATTCTAGGCTTGCAGCTGCAGAATGCAAACCCCAGGTTGTTTTTAAATTCGAGCACGCTCTCGCGCATCCGAGTCTGATCCGAGTCCAAGCACGTGCCTCACCAGTGTTGCAACACACCGCGTCCGGCACAAACAACCGGAGAGCAGGTAACCAAGCACAGATGTGGGTCGGTAGCCTCCAGGTCTGAGACGTGGCTCTAACTCACGCGCTGAAGTTGTCCATCCCCCCCACCCCCACCCCCCTCATCGAGCTTTCCCGAGACGGTAACAGACATTATGTATATGAAAAATGTTGCTAGTATTTGCGAGGGTTGCAAAGTGCGAAGGATGACGAAATATATTCGAAATATGTCTGTTATTTTTACTTGTGGGCTTCGTATGTCGACTTATGTTCTGGGATTAGATCAGAGCGCTTTAGGACCAATTCATCTGCGTTCCAGCGCACGTGGTGGCGTCCTATGTAATGTTCTTGTGATAACACATCACAAACACCCCATATAAAGGTCAGAGTCAATGGCCCAAGGGCTTTCTCATTTTAATTTTTCTCGATACCTCGGCGTTTTCAGCTTCATGATGTGTATAAAGCCGTGGAGACGTAGGCCAGGCTGCTAAAAGCGGCAATGCAGGTCTCAGATCAAGGGTTAAAGCCACTGCTCCCGTTTTCAGGTGCCATCATCGTCGGTCCGCAGACGGACAACGCCGTACCACGTGACCCGCCTCAGGCATGGGACAAGGTGAAGGGCATCCACGGCTACACGCGAAACTTCACCGACATGAGGACCACCCTCTACGCCATGGGACCAGGTCTGTACTTGGCCAACTCCGGTGGTGACGAGGGAAGCCCTGAACAGCCAAACAATAATGACAGCACTGTCAATATTAGCCATGCACGTATGAGTCGTTGGCACGACACTAGCAGCAGGATTTAATTCTTATGTTGCAGACAAGATCATATAAGCGTATAGGTGAATAATCCTAACTGTGGCAGGGATACGAAGCTTGAAGCGATTATGAAGCTGTTTTGGCCTCCCCACATCATGCATCGCATCACAAAATCGTTAAAGCATCTGCTCCGACTAAGCGTCTCTCTCGAGTAATGCCCACCCCAGCTCCAGCCCCTGATCTTATTCTGATGGCACGGGAACGCTAGAATGGGCGGATACGCGCTGATCTGCTAATCTGATCTCTGGTAGAAGCACGCACTGCGTACGTGGGATTAAATTGGTATCTTGAGCTATGGTAGAAGCACGCACTGCGTACGTAGGATTAGATCAGTATTCTGATACCTCTGGCAGGTTTACGCACTACGTACGTAGGATTAAATTGGTATTATTATTTCAATGCACACAACAGATCATGGCGGCGCGACAACGCTTCCCGAGACTTGAATACACGCGGAAGGAGATCACAATAGCGAACTGGCATATGCGAGTTGTTTGTCGACGCACGGCCCCCGTTCTACGTACCCAGGAGATCAGAGCACGACCCCCGGCTAGTAAGCACCGCAGAATCTCCCGTCCCTGCAGCTGGTCAGCCGCTGAGCCTGTTCCCCCGGCAGCCTTCAGGCCCGGCCACCAGCAGGCCGAGATGGAGATGGTAGACACGTGCTGAGCCTGTTCCTCCGGCAGCCTTCAGGCGTGGCCACCAGCAGGCCGAGATGGAGATGGTGGACACGTGCTGAGCCTGTTCCTCCGGCAGCCTTCAGGCGTGGCCACCAGCAGGCCGAGATGGAGATGGTGGACACGTACTGAGCCTGTTCCTCCGGCAGCCTTCAGGCGTGGCCACCAGCAGGCCGATATGGAGATGGTGGACACGTGCTGAGCCTGTTCCTCCGGCAGCCTTCAGGCCCGGCCACCAGCAGGAAGAGATGGAGATGGTGGACACCTACCAGCTGCTGGCGTACCTGCTGGACGTGCAGCCCCGGCCTCACAATGGCTCCTGGGAGCGGGTCAGCGGGCTTCTCTCGCCGGCAGTCCGGCCCAGCCTCAGTGGCGCCGCTGCACTCCTGGTGGTGGCTGCCGCCGCTGCCCGCTGGGCGCTCCTCTAGAATAGGTGTCGCCGAGTTACGTCTTGGATACGTAGATAGCGCTGATTATCGGCCCTGCGAGGTCGCCGTTGCCGTGGAGAGAACGCAGCGGCTGGGGAGGCTTTCACGCTTCTCGGGCAGGCTGCGTTTTACATATTGTGATGATGAGTTTCGAGGAAGAGAGCGTGGTTTGCACTGTGACAAATGTGTCCGGACAGAGAAGGCAATTGCCATTCGTTTATTTCCAAACTGTGTGAAACGGAGACGTGTCTGGCAGGACTGTCGCAGAGGTCAGGTGCAAAGTATAACGGCAGGGGGAAGCTCCTGTTACCGTTCCCTTCCATGTGGTGGTCATTCGGCAGCGCCACAGCTGCGCTGTCAGACGCCACCTACCACCTCCCTGTCCTGACCTGAGGCGCCGCTTCGGCTCTTCAGTGAGTGGAGGGGTGGGGATCCACGATCTACGGTCATGTTCACTCAGTGACGCCTGCCGGAGCCAGCAGTGATGTACATGTATAGCAGAGTAACGCAGAGCTCCCAGCAAACACCTAAACAAAGTCCGGCCAAAAGTCGGTGTTCTGCGGGTTTTGGTGAATGTTGCATCTTTGGGAAGCATGCCGGGCAGCAAAACTAGAGGTCACCCCCACCCCCAAATACTGACAGCCGAGTCTGGTCTTGGCAGTTCTCCCTCAGTGCGGCGACGCCCGTGCTCCTGACGAGCTTCCCCTGTGAACCACCACCATGGTAACTGTCCAGTGGCGTTTGATAAAGCACCAGCTGCTGAAGTCTTACGGCAGGCCCTTGGCTCGACGTCTGAGTGTCACACCGCTTTTTCAAGTCCTGAGTTTACCAAACCTTGGTGCACACTAAGCATGGTGAACTCAAAAGTGGACAAGGTCTCTACGTAGGAACATGCAAGTCATGGAAAATATAGGACCATCCGACGTCCGACACCAAGTGCCTTTGTTAACAGAATGTGACGTTTTTCCAGAGCCCCAGAAACAACTGTTTCATTTTTGTTGTATTTTCACCACCTCTTCAAGTGTAGGGGGTGGAACTTGTATCGATGTGTTTCAAAAGGTCACCAATTTAGTCTTGAGAATGGTGTGTTTTTATCGTCGGTTGTCATGTCTAACCGAAACCACAAGTGTGCGCAAATGTCTTTAAATACAAAGTTTTTTGCAATTTTGTCATGTGAGAACACATACTAATCTTATGATTGTGGTTTGAACACTACCTCCTCAACATGCAGTCGTGGAGGTAGTCATTTCAACTCGCTCGCTGTTGAGTTGTTACCGCAGAATCACCAGCTCTTAACAAGAGGTTCAGTACTAAAACTCACGGCAAACAATGCAACATGGTGTATTGGAAAGCAAGCAGTCTGGTACAGGCGCGAGCGCGGACCGACTGCGTCTACAGTCCACCATGACGCTGCGCCACAATGGAATACAGCCCCGGCAGAGGGGGCGCCGCACCACCAGACGTCCGCCCGGAGCTGGCGCAGTGAGAGCGCGCCGCCCTCGGCACCATCTCCCGGTCAGGCGAGGTACCACCCCGGCACTGAGCGCCGGAACACAGTACCAGTGGGGACCCGACAGCCGGTCCTCTGTACGGACCCCTGCACCGGGTCCGCCGGTACACGCCACCAGACGAGGGCCTTATTATAAAAGCGAGTCGTACGTCTCACACGGCGCACAGGCTGCACACAAATCAAGCGGTCTGATCAGCAGCAATGATAAAATGGCACTGCGCAGCGGCTAGCATCCTACACTCCACACAGGACACACGCCGACCGAAGCACAATCCGAATTCACCTTACAAAAAAATAAAATTTATGACTTAGAACACTGCCGGCGGCGGCCGCCGGCCAATATTCACAAAAAGCATCCAAGGTATCACTGATTTAGCGACAGCGGCGATACTTACAAAATTGGAACGCTACAGTTGGATATAAATGCTGGGCCGGGGTCGGTGTCGCCGTCAGTCCGACAGATGGCTCTGCTGTAGCCTGCCCTCAGCCAGGCAGTCGCGGGCCGCCACACCATCTTTGGTTGACCTCTCACGCGTCGGATATATATCACAAGCAGGGTACTCTCGGCACAGGACTGTCCGTCCACTACTCTTCAGCATACTTGTCGCAATACTAGGCTAGATTAAAGGCTTGCTTCACGCCGTCGTCCTGCACTGTAAGCTAAGGATAGATGATATTGGTTCGCGGAGTATGACTCCGCCGCACATCACAATCCGGCGCGATTACTATACCCCTTCTCCCGTTCTACTTTTGATCGTCCTACCTACCAATGTTGATGAGCATAGGCAGACCAGCAGATCTGCAGGCTCAGAGAGCTGGATTGTGCGAGTGGGCTCCGCACCCATCTGAAAAACTGTGCGGGACCTGGGTATGAATACTAAAACTGAAACCAAGAACAGGGGCCAGTGTCACCACCCATATACGGGGCATAAGCCCTATTCGGGTCAATGCGTCTTTAGGCCAACTAAATTCCAAGTATTCGATGTGGGTCAGGTAAAAGCTGGGGGTTGGCTGGATACAGCGCAACCCGCACCCTCAGAGACGGCTCCGGGACAACCGCTGGAGAATATATGGCCAGAAGGTGTGGAGGCGCCTTCCGTCTCTTGTCACGAGCTCTCCGCAGACGCGGGGAGTTTTTCACAGACGCGGAGGACAGCGTTGCGGGATGGTTCGGGGAAAATCAAGTACTTGTAAAATCATCATGCTACGCGTGCTGTCTCCAATACATATATCACAAAACAAAGAGAGGGAAGACAATGGGTGCCTATCACAACGCGCGGCAGAGCGGAGGCCGAGCGTGTTCTGCCCGGAGAGGACGGCGGTGGTCCAGCCGGCAGCCCGAGACGCGCGCTCCCTCTGATATGTACACTTAACTAAAATGTGGCAGGCCAGTACCAAATGGGAATTGAAACCCCGGAGCGCCCGTCCTATTGCAGAGCTCATTTTGCAAACTGTAAGTCACGACTGCTAAATTTCACGGTGTGACATGAACCGCTTTGTAAATAAAAAACCTGCCAGAGCCGTTCCAACTATTGAGCCCGGCGCAGGCAGTGGAACGTCAAGGGACCATGGTCTCCAATGCCGAGTTCTTGTCGTTAAGAGTCCATTTCACTTAGGGGAAGTAACAGCAACATCGGATGCCGTATCCCAGTACGGCGAAGCGCGGCTCTCGCCTCGCCTGCCCGTTTTTGATGAGCGTAGACCACTCGAAACAGCGCAGAGAACAAAGCCGTCGCATCATACAAAACTAACACTATCCGTCCTTTCACCCGGCCCTCTGGAAGCAAGGTTGGTCTTTATGGCAGACAGGGTAGGCCTGCGCAGCGGAGTGACGGCTGACCGGCCGGGGTTGACGCTCCGCAGGCTCGTGGTCCACGCGTCTCCCTCGCGGCGGCTGGTCTATCTCCGGCCCAGCTCCGATTTGATCGCTGCGGACACAGCACAGCCCCGCCTTAGTTAACAGACACTAGACGGGCGTCGACAGCTGACCACATCAAATACAGACAGGACGTCAACGTCATCTTTAGGTAAACACCCGCTGCCAGAGCCAGCGTCCTGCCGCAGCACCCACCGCTGATGATGTCGGCCTTCATCAGCGCCATCTCGCGACGCATCTCCTGCAGCACCTCCTGTCGGAAGAGCTCCAGCCCGCCGCCGCCGCCGCCGCCGCCGCCGCCGGCCGCCGGCTCCGGTACACCGTTCACTCTCAGCTCGTCCTGCGAGCCCGCCCTCTGACCCCGCAGCGGCCGTGGACTGCCGCCCGAGGCCCCGCCGTCTCCGTTGGTGGGTCGCAGGCCGGGGGCAGCCGCCGCCGACGACGATGACGACGACGACGCCACAGACACCCAGCGGGTGGCCGGCGGGGTCGCATCCGGCTCCTCCGACTTGGACTGACGGCAACGAGAGGACTGGTCAATGACTGAAACGTGCGCTCCGGTGATTTAGCAAGCCCCCGCGGACTCCAGCGATACATTCACCGTAGACGGGTCCATAAAGCTCTAACATCGAACTCGGAGCAGCCTCACCGACCATGCAAATACGCTTTGAACGGAAGCCTGTCCCAAGAAAGGTAAGCAGGCATGTTTCATCGGCAATTCATTGGATATACCCTTTCACCGCTCAATGATAATTTCCTCATGAGCTTAATGAAGCTCCACGCCGACTCTGTGAGTCTTCTGTGAGGGCCTCTGTCCGATCAGTCCAGGGTCCCCACCCACCTGCGGTTGCGCGGGCGGCGTCTCGTCACCCCCCCACCTTCCACCTGTTCTTCCTGCGCGCCAGCGTGGCAGCCATCTCGTCCATGACGGAGAGCTGGGACGCCGGCGGTCTGGCTGTCGGCGCTGCCGCCGCCGCCGCGCCGCCGGACGGGGCGTCACCGCCGCCGCCCCCGCCTCCGCCCTGACGCACAGGCCCGGCGTTCAGTGTGGTCAGAAAGCGCGGGGAGAGGACCTGCTCCTTGGAACACATTAGGGGTTTTAGGGCACTTGGAACACATTACGTACATGCTAAAGACAGTGAGACGATAAGTTTACCGAGCAGAGGAAATAGAGCCACTCCACAGCTGAGATGCTGGACATTTTTTCATTTTCATTCCGCGGCTTATTGCGAGAAAATTACTGTCATTGCATAGGTATTACCCTGGCCGCGAAAGAATAAAAAGCACAAGAGAGTAAATATGGAAAAGCCAGCATAATACACTCAAAGCTATGGAAGCCGACAGAAGCCGACATGGAAGGACAACCAAATAGACTCAAAACGCAAACAAGCGCCATGATGACCTTTAACGCGACTGAGATTAACACTTCCCTTCGTCCAGCGGTCCGAAACTGGGCCGCTGTCTCCGCTCACGCTTCTAACGTGACCTCCCTACCCCCAGTCGGGCAGTTTACCGTTTTCCGGAGTTTGGCGCTCTGCAGGGCGGCCGCCAGGCCACTCAGTCCAGCTGGTTCGGAGCTGTTGGGCCGCAGACTGGGCGGGGGCGGCGGCGGGGGCGGCGGGGGACCACCTCCGGACGGCGGGGGCGGGGGCGGCGGAGGAGGCGGCGGGGCACCGGGCGGCGCCGGTGCGCCAGGTGCAGACGAGGTGCGGTGGTGGCCGGGAGGGTTCTGCGGAGGAGGCGGCGGCGGCGGCGGCGGCGGTGGTGCGGCCGCCGCGGGCGGGGCCGCCGGCTGAGGCGGGGCCACCTCCTGACGGACGTCCGCCAGGTGCCCTGCCGTCTCCGCCTGGCCGCCGTCCTGTCCTGAGCCGGGGCCCACGCTCCAGTAGATGTTGGACTCGGCCTGCGGCTGCTCCTGCCGCTGGCTTATGCCGTATGCCGGCTCCTGTCGGGCAGCGCTGCCGTATGCCGGCTCCTGTCGGGAGGTACTGCCGTATACCGGCTCCTGTCGGGGAGGTACTGCCGTATGCCGGCTCCTGTCGGGCAGCGCTGCCGTATGCCGGGTCCTGTCGGGGGTACTGCCGTATGCCGGGTCCTGTCGGGGGTTACTGCCGTATGCCGGGTCTTGTCGGGGAGCGCTGCCGTAAGTTCTATCCTGGCGCGATCCGCCGGCGTAGGCGGGCTCCTGTTTGGGGGCGCTGCTGTACGTCGACTCCTGACGCTGAGTACTGCCATAGCCTGTGTCCTGCAGTCCGCCGGAGGAGAGCTGGCGGGGCGGTCCCGGGGCGGAGCGGTGCACGGTACTGCGGTACCCGGCCGTCTCCGGCTGCTGCTGCTGCGGCGG
This sequence comes from Lepas anatifera, assembly GCA_034440635.1. NCBI lineage: Eukaryota > Metazoa > Arthropoda > Thecostraca > Lepadidae > Lepas > Lepas anatifera. The sequence continues at coordinate 5,671 of JAOTON010001627.1, read as the reverse complement.
CCCCAGCTCCTGGTACACAGGTCCTGAGGACTGCTGACGGGACAGCGCAGGCCGCGCCGCCGGCTGGTCAAACGCCGGGGGCGGCGGCACGGCGGATCCCAGAGTCAGCGCCTGTCGCACACATACAGGAGTCACTGCCGCACACACACGGGAGTCACTGCCGCACATACAGGATTCACTGCCGCACACACACAGGAGAGTTACTGCCGCGCACACAAGGGAGAGTCACTGCCGCACACAAACGGGAGAGTCACTGCCGCACACACAAAGGAGAGTCACTACCGCACTCACAAGGGAGAGTCACTGCCGCACAAAAACGGGAGAGTCACTGCCGCACACACAAAGAGTCACTGCCGCACACACAAAGAAGAGTCACTGCCGCACACACGGGAGAGTTACTGCCGCACACACACGGGAGAGTCACTGCGGCACACACAAGGAGAGTCACTGCCGCATACAAACGGGAGAGTTACTGCCTCACACACACAAGGGAGAGTCACTGCCGCACGCACACGGGAGAGTCACTGCCGCACACACAAGGGAGAGTCACTGCCGCACACACACGGGAGAATTACTGCAGCACACACAAAGGAGTCACTGCCGCACACACACGGGAGAGTCACTGCCGCACACACAAGGGAGAGTCACTGTCGTCCACACAAGGGAGAGTCACTGCCGTACACACACGGGAGAGCCACTGCCGCACACACAAGGGAGAGTCACTGCCGCACACACACGGGAGAATTACTGCAGCACACACAAAGGAGTCACTGCCGCACACACACGGGAGAGCCACTGCCGCACACACAAGGAGAGTCACTGCCGTACACACAAGGGAGAGTCACTGCCGCACACACACGGGAGAATCACTGTCGCACACAAACGGGAGAGTTACTGCCTCACACACCAAGGAGAGTCACTACCGCACACACAAGGGAGAGTCACTGCCGCACACACAAAGGAGAGTTACTGCCATGCACACACAGGAGTCACTGCCGCACACACAAGGGAGAGTCACTGCCGCACACACAAGGGAGAGTTACTGCCATGCACACACGGGAGTCACTGCCGCACAGACAAAGGAGAGTCACTGTCGTACACACGGGAGAGTTACTGCCGCACACACAAAGGAGAGTCACTGCTGCACACACAAGGGAGAGTCACTGCCGCACACACCAGGGAGAGTCACTGCCGCACACACAAGGGAGAGTCACTGCCGCACACACAAGGGAGAGTTACTGCCATGCACACACGGGAGTCACTGCCGCACAGACAAAGGAGAGTCACTGTCGTACACACACTGGAGAGTTACTACCGCACACACAAAGGAGAGTCACTGCCGCACACACAAGGGAGAGCCACTGTCGCACACACAAGGGAGAGTTACTGCCGCACACACAAAGGAGTCACTGCCGCACACACAACGGAGGGTCACTGTCGCACACACACGGGATAATTACTGCCGCACATACAAGGGAGAGTCACTGCCACGCACATATGGGAGTCACTGTCGCACACACAGGGATTCGCTGTCGCACAGACACGGATAATCACTGCCGCACACACACGGGATAGTCATAACATTGTCACTACCATACACACAGGAGCGTCACAAAAGTGTCACTACCATACACACAGGAGCGTCACAAAAGTGTCACTACCATACACGCAGGAGGGTCACAACAACATTATCCTCACCCAAGCTACACACAAACTTATGGAAAATAAGCTATTAAGATTAACATTAATATTTCACAATAAAATTGCAGAAAAATTGTGTGGTAAGATGTATGTCTAATATCAACAATTAGCATTGTTGCAGACTGCCTACCCCGTCTGTTTGATGTCACGCTAGTTGTTACCAGTAGTAATACTTCAGGCACATCCATACCAAGAGCGACTGTCCAAAATGGCAATGACAACAGGACCTCAGCCTAAAAAACAGTAGGAGGCTCCATGGCATGTGCCCGCATCGTCGAACAACCACACGGCATTGTTACGGAACTATGAATTATATTTTCTAGCTTTGGTAGCGCGGGATTTCTCTACCAGCCAGCGCGGGATGATAGCGGGCCTCTGACAGAGCCACTCTGTTGTCAGGCAGCAGTCCGGGGCGGTTCAATACATCCGATAACGTATCGATTCGTCATAAATACGGCAAAACCTAGCGGCCACCTCCCGTCGGCGCATCGACGCGATTACCCCGCTGCCAGCCTCTCGCTGGTGGGCGCACCTTTTCCTGTTCCGGCTCCGAAAAAGGGAGAAAACAGGACAGGGACGGTCCACTTCCGACTAATCTGATTTGAAGTTGTTAGACTGGACGACAATGAGGTCGTGACAACACAAAGGCAGCTTCGCGGGGGCGAAGGGGAGAGCATATCCTACGGGCTTCCAAACGATAAACCAACTGCTAAGGACATAGGGCGCTACAAACTCTCAAACTTGGGAGCGGATTTCGGGGTTCATATGATGCTTGCTTCACAATAACCCATCAGGACTTGAACCCGGGACCAGCACCTCAGGACTCAGCACCCAATACTGAGACACCCATTGTCAGCCTCAGAAACTTCTATCATAAATATAACCCCAAGCGGCTTCTTTTTGTGGCTTTGCGATAAGAGCAGTGAGGGAGCATCAGGTAAGAAATTATACGCTATCCGGCGCCTTTATTGAATTTTTAATTTATGCCAGTGCTATGGAGCATACCAAACCCTATGGTTTGACATTTGACTATTCCAAAGACCATCGTTCGTAGAGGAAAAGAGGCATGCACAACGTAAATCAGCCACTCAGTTGGGTCCCCATCGGGCGCCTGCAGCGCGTTTGGTCAGTTGCCAGTCGTTGTGGCACGGAAGAGAAGCTCTGAAACGACAGTTTCGCACCCCAACGAACATTAAGCCATTACACGGCGGCGTGCATAACAAGTGCGTGTTGGCGAGCGCCCCACCTCGATAGCACGGAGCATGGTCTGTGCGAAGGTGTTGGCGTCATCGACGGAAGAGAAGTTGAGTCCGTAGACCCGCTTGTTGTCCCGCCACTGGTGGAAGGTCGGGGTCGCCTGGTTGTACTTCAGCCCCTTCAGGATGGCGCAGTTGATCACAACCTGCTACAGACAGGGTAGAATATCAGGAGAGTTATAGGCGTCAGAGTACAATATCTGGATAGTCATCATAGACATAAGGATCGAATATCAGGATGATCATCAATGATTCAGTTTCCATGCACAATTCCGATCAGGATCGCACGACGGATACGGACGCATTTACAATACGTATAGAACTTTCGTAATGGAAACCGAGTTTCAATCCGCTTCTCGTCCATCCGTACCCAGCCAGGTCTGGCAGCATATGGCAGCGTGATGGTAAATATTTTCCTTACAGTGGAGAGGTACAGGAGAGTAGCCTGCAGAGGATACATCTTTCTTTGTTTTTTTACAAAATTAAGCAAAACAGAATTGTATTAAACTTCAAACAAAACTACTCATTAAACAGCATGCATTTAACAAAACTAATATTCATCTCACAAAATTTTTAATTTGTGCGAAGAGAAGGTGAAGAGAGTGAAAAGAAACGTTAATGGTACGTCAGAAATGTGAGCCAAATGAGATTGAGGACTTCTATCCGTTACAGCTATTTTCATATCCAAGCCAAAGTGTCATGGAAACCGCGATCGCTGTATCCTGATTCTCAGCTCTATCTGGATCGCCTCAATAATTGTGCATGGAAAGAGGTCAAAGTCTTCAGGATAGAACATAAGGATAGAAGACACAGACATCACGACAGCCGTCATAGATATCAGCGTCGAACGTCTGGATTGTCAACATAGGCATCAGGAAAGTCATCGTAGATATAAGGATAGCCATACGCGTCAGGAAGTTACCATACGTGACATAATAGTCACCATAGGCGCTAGGAAAAACCGTCAGGATAATTGTCATAGGGGTGAGGAAAAAACGTCAGAATAGTCATTACAGGCGTCCGCATAGTCATTATATACGTCAGAATAGTCATCATAGGCGCCAGGGTAGTCATCATAGGCGTACGTATAGTTATTATTTGCATCAATATGGTCAATATAGACGTCAGGATAGTAATCATCGGCGTCAGGGTAGTTAATATAGGTGTCATAATAGTCATCATAGGCGTCAGGATAGTCATCATAAGCATCATAATAGTCATTATACATGTCAGAATAGTCATCATAGGCGTCAGGATAGTCATCTTGAGAGTTGACAGGATAGAACGCGATCAAGCGGCAATGACCGGCTGGACATCACTTTATCTCCAAGAATCTAACTAATAAAGCAGACACATGCATTAAAATCGTCATCAAAACATGGCCGGCGATATAAGCAAAGGGTCTTCCTGAGTTTCACATTAAGAATGTCTCTTCTGATGGGCTTTCGAGTGCACTCACCCTCCCACACATTCGATTCAAACGTTGGCAAAGCTTCAATCGACAGTTACGTACCTCTGGTCCTGCAGTTTGCGGCCCACGACGCGGTAGGTGTTGTTGACCACGTGCTGATAGATGTGCACCTTGGAGGGACCGCAGGAGAGGCCCGAGGGCACCCTACTTCTTGAGTGCGTCATCGTAGAGCATCACATTGGCTCGCCGCGCTGACGTCAGGCTATGCTTCACTAATGGAAACAAAGGAGTCAGACTCTACGCACAGTGATGACGTTGCACTTGGCTCACTGAAAATGAGGTCATAATTTGCTCATCGATGGTGCTACCAGATTTTTCCCTGACGTTCGATCGTATCTTCTGGTGTCTAGAAAATGATATTGAAAGGAATGGAGTGAGCTATCTATTATCTTTTCTTGCGTCCGAGGTGCAATAATATTTATAAACTGTCCTTCCTCAAAATACTGTCCCATTCCTAAGCCTTTTGGGTCAATATCATCGAGCCTCCATAATTTAGCACCATCTGGCCTATTTATAGAAACTTCCACCATCTTGAAGCAGGAGCCATATCTCTTTCACCAATCGGGCTTCCCATCTTCAGCTCTGGCTTTTAGTATTTTTGTACCTATAGCCCGAACGCTGATCGTTGACGTGCGATGAAAGTGGGTCACAATAGGTCAAATTGACGCAAATCTATACCAGTATTTTCCAATGAATCGAAGACTCACGTCTTAACAATCATGCATGTGGTATTACGCGTTGGCCCCAAGAGCCGAATGATGCAGAATGACAGAAAATGAGGTCCACTCTTTCCGATAGATATCACGTTACACGCTCGAGTCAAAATTGACGAAACTTGGATTATTAATAACACGGTATGTTTTGAACATGATAGCCAAAATTCATAATATTGGGACTCTCCTGATTATATATTATATTTCCTCTTCCAATGCCATTGATTTTACGGCGTGTATTTACAAAAGGTGCCCAAAACGTTGCCACAAATTTAACCAAGCAAAACTCTGATCGCTTCACAAATGTATTTATTCAGCACAATAGTGACCCTAGCTCCCTTTTTGTACACACTTGATGCCTCAAACAGACCGAAAAAGAAGAAATCTAGGGGGTCTATCGCGGGTCGTAACCAGGGACTCGACACCGCTCGAGTACCCAATTTCTTGGAGGTATGACAGTGCGGAAAACCACAAATTCCTCTACAGGGTCGGCTTTACACTTTTTGGGACAACACGAGTGGCTTGGATAG